>CM056710.1:2475000-3675000 GCA_029849275.1 Papilio elwesi | reverse complement strand
TATAATTTAAAAACTTAACAGTGTAACAGTAACAATAGTATTAGCAACTTAATCAACTTACCCTCATCTTAATACATTTCTCCATCTCCGGGTCGCTTGTGACGCAAAGTATAGCTCTCTTTAGCGGACAAGCTCTAACACCGAGCACAGCTTTCTCCGCTTGATCTCCCACATACTTATTGTTCAGGATATGCTTTGACGCTTGCTCATCTTCATTTAACATTCGATAGTTTATTGTTGCGTCCTAGAATTATGAAAAAACTGTAAAATTTAATATTATAATCTATTGTGTGTACAAAAACATAACACTCGCGTGCAATGGGTCGTACCCGCCCTCACCGTCTCTCTCGCGTCTCACCTACCTGAATGCGCCATTGTTTGCCAGCAAGCTAGCTTTCGTTAGCCTAGTTACGTTATTTTACAACGTAAACTTCTTTGTAAACTGTACACGCACATATAAACTCACTTGATTTGTTTAACAGAGTTATTCCAATATAAGTGATATATTTACCTGTAGCAGTAAATCAGTTGTTTCATTAGACATAAACAATTTGAAAGGCAGTTCGATTGGTTGTCCAGAACGATCGAGTCTCGCTTGGAATGGGGCAAGCGTACTAACTCTGTCAAAATAAATTATCACTAAAGCAAGGCGCTATTAAGACGACCAATAACAATCAACAAGTATTATGTGTATTAATTGTATGTAGAACCGTGAAAATGTTATCTAAATTAATATTAAGGTATATTGGGCGATCTGAGTACCCACGATTTAATACACTTAACTTACAAATAATGAATTTTAGTAAACTCACCTATTACCATCATTGTCTTGCCTGTCATCGTTGAAGTTAAATCTATTTCTTCGGTATGGGTCATACGAATCGTATGAATCGCGTTCACTTGAGCTGATTGGGTTGCCATACTGATCGCGATTTTGCTGTCCAAACGTGTTGTTTGGATTCTTGTTCGATGGATTGGGTTCGCCATATAATTGCACCATTTTTTGTAAGAGATTTTGGTAGCTGTTGAGAAAAGTTATTGTTTATTAAAAAGACACAGAGACCTGTATAACCGGAACATCCACAGCACCAGAAAAACTGCAGAAGAGTTGCCAGTCTTCAAGGAAGGAGTATGCTCTATATATAATCTAGAATTGTCTTTTAACAATTTCGACCGTATGTATGTGTAAGGTAAATAATACAATACCGTTTCCTTTGTTCCTGAGAGGCGGCACTGCTGGTGACAATAGCATCAGCTGGGATTCGGCCCCAGTTACATTTCTCCCATTCCGTTACGGGAGCTCGTGATCCATCTCGACATATCAACTCGAAGTTATCTTCGCTAACTCCACCTGGAATTTCATTGTAGCGCTGTAAATTAAGTCAACGCCCTTATCGAGCGGACTCCCACCATCAGCCCCCCCCCCCAAAACACAATCCGGGATTCGCTATTGCCCAACTCCTAAGGGGCCTATAATGCTGCTTCGTAATATGGGTGACCGTCATTTTAGACCCCACCAATTACTAATTATATCGTACAAAAAATTATACATACATCATCATATATGATATCTTTTTATTACTTGATTTCATTGGCATATTGATAAATGTATTTACCTAATATTTTATGCGATAATAACGCATGCTGTATCGTTGTATCCCTTACGAACGCGATGTCACCAGTGTTGTTGGCGACGAGGCACTTGAGCGCGCCTTCGTACCCAGCGTACGGATCTGCCAACGTGCATCGGAAACCCGGTCCTCCAGAACACAACCTGCATAATCTGCGAATAGTATAGTTTAAATGCATTGATGTTGCGTGTGTTTGTTTTAATCGTAGGTTATACAGGTGGACGGACGAGAAGAATTTAAAAAAAACCTCACTTATCAGGATTATCGCCAATAGGATTGTAAATATCCTTCAAAGAATTTGGTGCACATGAGTCTCCAAAATAGTCCACTGCTGATTTGATGTGATTGTTACAATCTGTTATTTTCAAACCTCCTTCCCGCATCAGCTGTAATGAAATTAAATATTTTTTTATTATATTGTGTTATCCAATTTACATCATTGAATATAAAAAATAATAAGAGTATTGGGAGTGGATAAGATACTATAAGATATTTGAACATTTGCCTGAGCCTTACAATAGTAATTATTAGAAATATATAATTCTATTCTTACAAATATCTGATTTATTTTATGTGATATTCTGTTTATTTCGAAAAATCTTATACAATGTGCTATTCCATATTTGTAGCATATGTATGGCATAACATAACCGCAAATAACGAGCTGTCTGTTACTGTCCTTTAGTATTGCAAGCAAACAATGGTAGAGCATGCAATAACATCTGTTGAAGGTATTGGCCGACTCGACCGGTGAAATACCACGACCTCAGAGGAGACAGGCGTGAAGTAGAGTATTCTGTGTTTCGTCGGATGAGTGAGGTGCCAGGGGACCTAATTCTAGATAAGGAATGGATGGGAAGGGGAAGAGGCCTCATTGGCAGAGAGGATGAACAGGAAAAGGAAATAACTATATTCTGCTTCTAAAGGAAGGCAATGCATCTGCAACTCATTAGCATGTTACAGATGCCTATGGGTAGTGGTCGCTTCCTATTGGATGAACTGCTTGCTCTTTTGCCACTTTCTATGAAAAATAAAAACTGCATATTAAAATAAACACATTTATTACTTACAATGTGTACAGGCATAACCCAGCCAGCCAGTGCTCCAACACCAGGGAAGCAGGCCTTCACACCACGTAGGCCATGCAGCCCCGTGCTTGGCTGTACAGATGGCAGGGTGCCCTTTTTCACTACAGCTACTGAGTATTGGTAGGGTTCACCATTACCATATAACTAGAAAAACATATTTCGTTTACACATTTGAATTTAGTTGTTCTTGCATTTTACATTTGTAACGGATAGGTTCCACACAATACCAGAAACTCTTATAAAACTAAGTCATTCCCCTCTGTAATTTTATTCCACTTTGTCTATTAAAGATAGATATTTGCAACTTATTTGCTTGTTGCAGATGCCTATGGGTAGTGTTCACTTAATATCAGATGAACTGCTTGCTTGATTGCCACCTTCTATAAAAAAATATTACTATCAACCAGTAATACTAAATAATATAACATTCATACAAAATACAAAAATTTCTAATTAATCAATTATTGATAAAACATACTATAGAAAGATATATTTTAACCATCAGTCCATATGTAACTACCATAGTGAGATATTGGGTTAAGGCTGCAAGCACCCATAATCACAATTGTTTTGTGAAAGTGAAATATAGGGACAAACATATCCAATATCAATAAAATATTTTTATTAAGTCATCTTAAGCACACCAAGTCTGGCTGAATATAAAAAGTTTTGCTTAATAATGAATACCTCTTGTGCTATAGGGACTAGCGAGTGATATCTGCCTGCAATGTACACCTCACCAGCATCTAAGGCTAAGAGAGTAGCTTCTCCCTGATCCACCCATATCATACAGTCTTCCGTATCAAAAGCCTAAAATATCAAAAACAAATATATACAAAAATCATTACAGTATGATGCACACAAATTTTTCCCCTTATACATTAATACAATAAAACTGATGTGACTGTTTTAACATGCTAATCTCAGGGATTACTAATTGAATTTTAATATTTTTTTTGTCTTTGATGACCCAATTTTGAAGGAAGGTTATAGGCTATTCGACTAATGCTGCAACCCTTAGGAGCAGAGCAAAAATGAAACAAATGTTAAGCAAGAAGGGCAGCTCATGAAACATCAAGTAGACCTAGTATAAAGTAAAATGGGGCCAAGTAGTGGTAGATAAGGTCTCTCCTTACCCTTTTACATGCAATTTCTATATAATCATCACCAAAGAGACCCTTATCCTGCATAACAGCTTTGGCCAATTTTTCACATTTTTCCAGTTCTAGCACTGATGTTGTACACCAGGTAACGAGTTCTCGATTTTTCTCTTTTTCTTTTTGTAATAGGACTTGAGACAAATTGTCATTGTAATAATAACTAGCTTCTGCAAATCCTGAAATAATAAATTTACACTGTAAGGAATTATCCAAAAAAAATAGAGGCAATGTCGAATATGCTGAATGTGAATCAAATGTCAAATGATGAAAAATTGAGTAAAGCAACAGTTTGTTAAAAGCACCTTTCAACCTAATGTATCATTTTAATGAGCTTTAATTTTTAAATAATTCTAAGAAAGTTAAGACTCGTTAACGAAAAGGCGAAGTGAAGTGTATCAATGTGAACTTACCCAGTACCATTAGTGTTACTAAACTATACATAGCTGCCATTTTAGTAACAGTTAGTTAGTTTACATTTGTAAACTTAATCTTCTAATTGAACTTACAAATAAATTAACTATTCAAAATTCAAATGACACACCCAACCCAAACCCAAACAATTTAGAAGTTTTGAGTCAAGTCAAAGACTATTAGAAATTTGGACAAGCATTTAACATGTCTTGATGTCTTGCGTTTGTGGTTTGCTTTCTAGTTGCACATGCGAGCTTGCAAGCATGTTTGGTTCAGCATTTTGAACAACGGAGTTTAAATCGCTTCATTCTTTTTTAGGCATTAAAAAATTAATAAGATGGACTAAAAGTTTTTCGACCTCAAAGTTTTCTTAGTCAAATTAGTTTCACCTGCTCATCATAGAATATTGAACAACTGAAAAAAATTGACATCCTTACTCCGTTTTATTTTTATTTACTCTTTGTCGTCATATGTTTAGTTTAGCGTACACGTGTTTATGTTATAAAATTCTGGACCTTATGCGTTAAGTTAGTATATTAATTTAATAGGGAAAATCAGTTTCCAATATAACATCATATTTTAAGGCATAATTTGATTTATTTTTTATCTCAGGAGTAGACCAGATTACCTCTATTATAAAGATAAACTATTAGAAGAGATGGTAGTATTTACCTGTGGACATTGTGGCGAATCCGTACAAAAACCAAAAGTAGAGAAGCATTATCTCACAAAATGTAGAAACCGAACTCCAAATTTGTCCTGTATGGATTGCTTTAAGGACTTTTTGTGAGTACTTTAAGTCACATTTCTTTGGCTTGATGTTTGATATATTTATTACACATTTCTTCTTCTTCTCCCTGTTATTCCACTTGTTAATGTGCGGTCGGCAAAGTAGCGTAGTCTATACTGAAATAGGTTTTGGCTTTAGTATTTTTTTTTCCGGCCAGCCGCTGGCCTCTCACCAACCCTCCCTGGGCATGTGTATGAAATATTAGTATATTATCGAAATAATTTAGTACTAATATTTCTCTTAACTATTCTCGACCAAGCTTAAACTTGGTTGGAAATGGTACACTACAATAGTTGAATGGTGTATTTGAATCCACAATCATGTTGTGCATGCTTATGAAGTAATGAAATGTTCTGTATATTTTCATTTTTGATTTGCAATACTTATTAAAATGAAGGTGTACACAATCCACATAATTTGTAAGGACAGTATCATGCCATGGTAGATACAAGGAATATAATTATGTGTTGGATGTATTAAAATGAAACATTCATAAGACATTAGCATTTCTATTTTAATTATGTTGATTAACTACTAAGTTATAAAGAAAAATATTTAATTTAACGAAAGTATAATGGTCTCATCTCATTGCACACAGTTAAATGTGGTTGAACAAGTTTGTCATCAATCAAACATCAGTATGGCAGGCATTATAGAACAATGAAGATATTTTGTAATATTGGGTGGCTATCAATATTGTGTTATGGATATTGTGTTATATGTATTATTTAGCAATGTGATTGATCCCTTCATGATAGGTTATTACAATCTATTACAATGGCAGAGCCACTAAAGTATTGGTGGAAATCAGATTCTCATTTTCCTTACCTACTTAGCTACCCCTGTTTTATTAATAATAATTTGTACCTTATGTTTCAGAGGTAATGATTATGAAGCACATATCAAATGTATCACTGAGGAAGAACGTTATTCTGGAAAAGGTTTTACTGCCAAAGAGAAGAAAGGTGAGAAAAAACAAAATGCCTGGGTTGAGATGTTACAGTCAGTGTTAGATGAGACTGAAACAAAATCCCCCAATGTCCTTAGAATTATTGAAACAATTATTAAACACAATAATACTCCCAGAAAGAAACCAAAATTTGTAAATTTTGTTAAAAATGTCTGTGGCCAAAAAACAAATCCAAAAGACATTGATCAAGCATGGGATCTAATATCAGTCAAGCTTGCAGCTTTGTCAAAATTGAATGGTCAAAGTAAGAATAATAGCCAAGAGAATGCAAGCTCAGAATGTAATGGAAATTCTGAAGACAAACTAATTGAAGATTCTGAGGTTAAGCTGAAGAATGGTGATAAAACTGTAAAAGAATCTGAAAAAGAACAAAATGAAGAAGTGGAAAAAAATGATTTATCTGTAACAAATGGTCATGTCGATGTTACGCCGAAAAAATTGTCTAAGAAACAGCGTAAAGAAGAAAAGAAAAAGAAGAAGTATGAAGCTGAACTGCAAAATGCTGAAGAACAACCTACTGAAGAAGTTGAAGTGGTTCAATCGAAAAAGAAAGGCAAAAAGAATAAAAATAAAGAAAATAAACCAAGTGGTGCAGATGAAGCAGGAGATGAAACTCAATCAGAAGGAAAAAATAAAAACAAAAAGAGAAAACGCCAGGACACTGTTAACACAATTCCTGAAGTTGTTGAAGTTGAAACAGCAATTGAGGACCCAAATAAAATAAAAGCTCAACAAAAGAAGAAAAAAGTTGTTACAGAGGAAGTCAGTATTACACTGCATGATCAAAATGTAGCTAAAAGTGAAGAGCAATCAACAAAAACAGAGAAGTTTAATTGGCATGCAGTTATAATGTCTGTTTTACAGAAGAAGGATAATGAAGTGCCTTTTAAAAGGCTGCAGAAGAAAGTACTATCGGAATATTCAGAAATTACCGGTAATGAAGTTGATGACAGGATTGCCGAGAAATTTATAAAAAAACTAAAGAGTGCTCCGAATGTTAGAGTTGATAAGAATAGGGTTGTTTTGGTACAAGAAGATGATGATTAGGTTATTTATACATTCTTGTATATTCTGAATGAAATGCTTGATCTATCATAATACAATATTATACCAGTCATTTTTCAAATTACAATTTTACTATTCCTATCATGTGTCTAAGAAAAATAAATGAATTGTTGTTCAATAAATGGTTTTATTTATTTTGTTTAAACAATATACAGGAATGGCTTGCCAGAATATTGAGTTGTTGCCCTTTTTAATAGCTTTTAATGGTTGACTGATTCCACAATATCTGCCAGTTGGAGTCTACTACTATAGTAGTCTTAGCGATATAATTGGTCAGTATTTAAATCCCTTATTATTAGAAAGAGGCGAACACGATCAATTAGTAGTTTATTTTATATTTGGTGGTGATATTAAAACCCAACTATAAGTTACAGATGTATTGCTACGATTTTTGAAGAAAAGAGAAGAGATGGAAAGGAAAGATTGTTGGAGTAAAGGATGGTAAGGGCAGAATTAAATTATTTGTCATAGAAATTCGGAACTAAAATATAAAAGTAGGAAGTATATATTTCACAGTTTAATTTTTTTTTTATTTATTAATAAACACTTACCTGTAATTGACATAAAATATTTACATTCAATTCAGATTATATTGTGTTGTATCTTTCTATGTAATTTTCATCGAGCTTTAATGACACAAATTACATGTAATATAGCGTAAAATATGTTTAGCAACGTTTCCTTGCATACATATTTTATTACAACGATATCAACACCGCCACATATTATATAAAACAAAGTTCCCTCGCCTCGTCTGTCTGTCTGGATGCGACAACGCTATAACTACTTAACGAATTTTCATATTTCATCGTGACAGCGATGTAATTTTTGAAGAATCTGTATTTAACAAGTGATATTTTTAAAAATTCCCTAATGTTTGAGGTCATTATTATCATTCAGTAGGGCAAAGTCCTATAAAAATTGGGACTTAATAAATGAATAACAAATGTCACAATAAATGGAATAGTACTGTACAAATAACAAAATAAAAAGGCCTTGATGAAGGTGTATTTATATAAAACGTGTTTATCTATATAATAAATAAAACATGACATTTACTTCGTATAATTTTAGTAAGATAGTAATATTAGATACATGGTTTGCGAAGAAAATAGAGTAGTTTATAAACTAATAATTAATATTTATTACTATTAGCATTTTAAGTAATCTTAATCACCAACTTGACCTGTTCCCACTCTATGTGACGTTGGTACAACACCTTTTTCTCTTCCAAATTGTTCTATCAACGGTCATCTCAGTAGTAACTCCTTTTTACTCATGTTCTCTTCTACGAATTCCATCCATCCTTTCTTTGGGATCTCTAAAAACGTAAGTACCGAACGCTTTTCGTTTTGCCTTTCATTATGTACATATTGACGATATTATCTGTATAAAAAAATGATAGTTTAAGATCGGGAAGGATCACAATCTTAGAACACGAACTTGAAGTATGGTTTTCTGACGAGCCGCATGTTTAACTTTCACATTCCTTTTTCTACTCTATAAAAGGCTGGTTGTGCTTTGGCTGGTGATTTTTCAGAAAGTTGATGAAGTAGTCACGTAGCATCAGTTGAACTTTTAGTTTTTTACGTATGCTATTTTTTATATCATTCAGTTTTTGAACTCAATTTATAAATAAAACCGTTTTGTGTTTATTGAACTATATGTGTATTAATAGTTTGTATTTTCTGCTAGTCGAAATAACAATTTGCATATGGATTAGATAGATTTGCTTAAAACCAAATTGGATGCAATTAGTGGCTGCGGTGATACTCGCGGCAAGGTCAACACCGTTAGTTCGCGAAGTTTAGGGTTTGGGTTTTAAATGACCCTTTGAAATTGCCAATAAGTGTCTAAATGTTTTTGAAAAGCAGTACACAATGTAAAAACTTCATTTTATAGTTTTAAAAGAAACGAGAGCCACTTATTCAAAATAAATAAATTGTATTATTAAAAATCTTTTAATGTAAAATTTAGTAGCTCCGTGATATCGATTAAAATTGTCTTATGAAGAAGTGCGCTTTCTATTCACATTGTAAGACATAACAGAGGTATTAGGACGTGCGGAAATGACCGATAGTACAATAAATGCCGAGTTCTTAAAACAATACAATGTTTCTTTACGATATATCAAATGCATCGGTTACGATGTGTTCGATCGCGAGAATCCTATTGTCATGAAATCTGTCTATATAATAGAAATGGCAATTCTGATTTTGTGGTCAGGTTCTCACATGGCATTCTTGTTGACGTCTATTATCGATGGTGCAGACTTGATTGATTTATCTCTTGAGGTGTCTCTTTGTTTAGCAGCTGCTGAAGGTAATAACAACAAAACACACACATATAAGTGGGGTCGGCACAGTTCTCTTCCCTCTATCAGCCGTCATAACTGAATTCACACCCTTCTTACACAATATACCATCTTTCACATAGTCCACCCACACTTTCTTCGGTCTTCCTTGACTCTTGTAACCATTCACGTTCATTCTCATTCCTTTCTTCGCTCTTCACACCACACATTCTTCTTAACATTCGTATCTCGGCTGAATGCAGTCTCCTTTCATGCGAACATTTGGTGGCCCAGTACTCAGCTCTGTACAATACGACAGGTATTCGAGCAACTGGTAACAATCCATATCTTAGTGTTCTTCGTTTTTTCTTCTAGAAAACCTTTCAATAGGCCAAAATTAAGAAATATCTCTACGTCTTTGAAAAATAAATAACTCTTCAATTTTATTTTGGTACTTTCACAATTTTCTCACTTCTAAGATATTTATTTAACTCCATACACTCGTCGGTTTTCCCAAGACTGTTATTCAGATCCGGAGCAGAGGGATTTGGACTTCACATTCGTTCATATCCAGGAATGGAGCTGCCTAGGGCCTGGACTAGTAACAGAGTGTTCCCGTAACCTTATCGACATCTGTAAGAGGAGTATTGTGAGCTGGTGAATGGTGGCATAATGGATATGCCTTAATATATATATAATAATATGGACCCATAACATATTTTATCGACATCCATATCTATCCATCCATATTGAATCCGTCGAGCACACGACACCCCGACAGGTGCAAAACCTGTACATTGAACTATTTGAATAATGTTTTATGTTACTCTTCTTTTTTTTATAGGTTGGGTTTTACATCCGATTTTCTATTTTGGTAAACAGCGTATGAAAAGCTGTTTGCTTAAAATAAGCGAACAATGGCGCAACGACTGCGATTTAGATCAGGATTTGATTATTGTTAAGAAAAAAGAACTGAAAGCTATATACGCTTTCAAATATAGTAAGTCTAATTAATATACTTTAAATTTATGTAATTAAATTATTCATTTACTATATATGCTATATGCCTTTTAAGTCCTGTTGATAATATATACTAGTAGCTGTCTAAGCATACTTCGTTCCGCTTTATAATCAATTAGTGCCCCCGCAACCCCCTTGCGGGTTTTTGTAAAAACCGCTGACCTCTACTCAATGAAAGGAATATTCCTTCCAAATTTCAAGTCTCGGCCATATTTTCCAGAGATATCGTGATGAGTCTAGACTAATAGATACCTGGAAATCTCTTATAAACTTAAAATACGTATACTTATTATAAGTATATAAGAGATATATAATTTTTAAATGTGTGGGAATTTAGGAAATCAGAACCACTAAAGGAATTCGGAATAATGCAATAGTTTAGTCACAGCGTTGTTTTAAAGCGCGCGAAAAGAAATTTAACGAAGGAAAATGTCTGCAATAATTTTGTATAACTTTCGAAGAGGCCTACCCAATTTCATTTTTACGATAATTTAATATCTGTATTCCACGATGAAGCCCCATGTCTGTGAACTGTCGTCTGAGTGGTGAGACTCGTGAATGACGTCCAAGCCTTCATTAAGGTTTATACGTATCTGTTAGACAACATATCCTAATATAAGAGACGTTATTAGACCTACAAGTCCTGCCTTCCTTTAACACCAGTTAAAGTCGACTTAAGTTGTTCACTTTCAAAGCACTTCAAAGAACACCCTGGATGCGTTCGCTGCGAAATCCGGCTATCAACGATTGCGCTGGAATGTCCTAGAACAGTTAGTAGACAGATGTACATATATCATTGTCATTTCAATCCATCCACACGATGTGAATGGTATATTTTGAAGGAGGGTTCCTCGCACAGTTTTTACGTACGTGACGCGCTCGTACCTTTATGCTCAATAAAACTTTCCTTATTTGTCGTTGCTAATTCGATAATTGTCATAGTCTTATAGCTACCTTTTTCTCCGTCAGATTCTGGCACCAGTGAGTGGCCATACTAGTTGGAAATAAATAAGCTTGGCTTATATCGAAATGATACTGTATTTTATAGTACATTATTATTTATAAAGTAGTTATGTTATAATATATTTTTTCGCAGTATATTCTGCATCAATTATGGGATTTGCGTTTCTTTACATTTTGGCTTCGTTGATACAAGTATTAGCTACGAAATTTGTGTTGAGGAAAGACATCGCCTATGTTACTACATTCCGATTCCTAGTACCGTTCGAGTGGGAGAACAACTTCGCTTTGTATGTCATGTTGTGCGTGGGAGATTTTATTACTGGTATGGCAATATTTTTTTTAATATACAATTTAATGTTAAGTTGGGGAGAAGATAATTTGATGAATGTATTTTTTCTGATCAGTTTTATTCTTAACCATTATAATAACCGCCACTCTAAACTAACGCTTACATGTTTTCAGTGATGAATCTTACGGCTCTTATAAACATGGGATTGTTAACATTCACAATTACCATGAGCAACTTGAAAACGCTCTTTGTTATTTTACAACATGAGTTTAAAAAATTGTTCGACGCGGGAGAAGAATTTAACGAAGGAGAGATGAGAAGAGTTGTAAAAATACATATAGATTTGTTGAAGTAATATGATGTATTATATATATTTTTTCTTTGGGCGTTTGAAGGGACAGTTAAAAAGAGAGTACATGCGGATGTGTGGAATAACATGAATGGTTATGCCACGGAAGCCTGTAGCACTAGTGATACATGAATTGCAAAAAAGACCAAAAAGCATGACATGGACATGTTACAAGGAAAGAAGAACGGCATGTGACAAGGACAGTTTTATATGGATGTGGAGGGATATATTGATAGACCTATGTATCGGGAATCAGCGTGAAAGCTGACATGATTCATAAGGGAGTGACTACTGAAATGACAGATGATAGACTGATTTGGAAGACGAAAACCTGTGATGATGATAATAATAAGAATAAGTAGGCAAACCAGCAAGCGACACACACAATAATCAGAAAAGTTACATACGCGTTAGCGGGAAAGAGGCTGAATTCGATACTTTGTTCGACTGAAATACATTCTTTTTTAAATAAAAACTTATTAACACACATTTTTAATTTAAAGATTACACATTTATTATGCCTAATTATTTTTTTCAGTTTAATAGAGGATTTGAGTAAAGCTTTTGGCGATGTTTTCGCGGTGCATCTGATATTTGTTTCTGGTACTATAGCATTCTTCTTTTTGTCTCCCACTGTAAGTATTTTATGTTACTTCAAAAACTTTGGTTTTTAAATTATTTATCCATTAATTTGTTTGTTTATATTTAGGTAAACGGTGTGGTAGACAACTTAAATAACATCGTTGCTTCGACCTTGGTTATTGCAAATTTTTACTCTGTCTGCCTCTATGGTCAACTTTTGTCAGATGCAGTAAGTGTACGAAACTGTTCCATTTTTGCTCTTTCTAAGTTCTTCAGTGATAAACAATGTTCGATCACCTCGCTCTAGCCACCACCAATGACTATATATATTGCAGTGAACTTAGACGTATTAAAGTGACTCCATCGATTATAGTGACTATATACTTATCGGAGTGACTATGTACTTACCGTATTAATTATCTCTCTATTGCAGTGACTTTTTATTTATTTCAATGACCAACTACCTATTCCAGTAATGATCTATATGTCGTATAGATTATTAAGCACGGCGACTATCTTTTAATAGAGGTTTTATCTATCCCGGAGATTACTTACTTCACCTCTTCTTAGAGAATCCTTAAAAGAAGTCTTAATAGAATAATTGCAAATTGGCATAAGCAGTTTCCTTATTTCACTACCTTCATTTATTCATTTAAT
The DNA here is from genome assembly GCA_029849275.1 of Papilio elwesi. Classification (NCBI taxonomy): domain Eukaryota; kingdom Metazoa; phylum Arthropoda; class Insecta; order Lepidoptera; family Papilionidae; genus Papilio; species Papilio elwesi. The sequence continues at coordinate 3,661,732 of CM056710.1, read as the reverse complement.
AAAAATTGCTTGTTTATTATTTTTTATTTATTGCTTATATATTATGAAAAATAAAATCCTTTTTGTATTAACAATCATATTTATCGATGATAATATTTAATGGTTCGTAGAAGATATCGTTGTCATAGAATTGATACTTTTTGAAACTGATATATTTATTTGTATTTGCTGGGGTAAAATATTGTTAATTTTTCAGAGTGTAGATGTCGGCACCAAACTATACGAGAGTGAATGGTATAATTTGCCAGTAAAATATCAGAAAATTATGATTATAATAATGCAGAGGTATTTCTTATCTATATTGCTTGCATTAAGTTTTTGTTGAGTCAAGAAATAACATTAACAAATACATTTGCAGATCGCAGAAAATTAACTATGTCCAATCAATTAGTCTTACGGAAGTTTCTTTAACTATTTTTACGAAGGTGAGTTTAATATCAATTCAGTGTTATTAACAATCATTTATCCAGGCTTGAAAATACCGTTGGAGATAACTCCACAATTATCTTAACAATTTCATTTGATAAAATATTTTTTTTTCTTACTTTCAGGTGATGAAGACGACTTGGTCGATATTATCGTTGACGACATCAGTATTAAACGAGGATTAAAGTCATTTATTTATGTGACAGTTTCACGAAATGATCACAAATATTCTTACAATTTACAACAATAAAAATTAAACTCATAATACCTTGCGCTTTTGAATATCTCTGTTTTTAACTGCTTTTATGTGACACGGCCACTTTTTACATTATCACTTCAATTGAATATGATAGTCAATTTATCAATAAAAGCGAAAAATATTTTATGCTTGGTTTTATTTAAATATTTCGTTATTATTAATGTCTTCACAAAACATAAAATCTATAAATTTATAAATTAGTAACATTATCAGCGAGAAAGGTCACGGTAGTCCCAAGTTCACCAAGTAAGGGTAGGTCTACCGTGACTGTAGACCGTATTTAGAATTTAGATACACTTTTGATTTTTGTCTTGCGAGATGCCCAGCAAGTCTCTCCTTCGTATCTAGTTTTTCCTTGAGATAAACTTAATTTTCAAGAGAATAAATCTTCACAAGCACTCACAGACTATTTTCCCAGAGTTACTATCAAACGTGTTTCGTGACAATAGCAAAGTAATACAAAAGGACAAAACTTAGGATATTTTTCGCGTAATCAGACGTTTGTAGTTGGTGAATTTTCCAAACACTTATCATTCAACAGCTGTGCTGTGCCATTTTCTACAAAAACTTTTCTGGTAATATTATATAAACGTGCACTTACTTTCAAAAAGCATAGAAAGGGATATCTATTTACGAGAAATTTAGTATTTTAGTTATTTTAGGTTATCTTTTATTGCAAATAAGATGAAATAATATAGTCGATCTTGTATGTTTTATGTTAACAACTACATACATATTATGTTTTGTAACTTGCTCTTTCATTATACAGAAATAAAAATCGATTTTACTGAGCTTCTTCGCCTGGAAATAAGATGCAGTTCTTGAATTACTATTTCTACAAGTTTTGCGCCAACCGTATTCGATTGATACTCTTATTAATATTTGATCACTTTAAAATTAAAACACCATAAGTACATAGCGCAAGATATATTGTACGCGAAGACTACATGCCTCCAGATGGAGCATCCGAGTCCCGAAAGTTAACCCACCTTAAGTCGCCAATCAGCGACTTCGTAAAATCTAGCTCAGTCATTCGTTTCCCGCCACAAAAATACAAAATTATATTAACCTTAAAAATACAACGAAATATAAAAGACGATAGATTAAAAAAGTGTTGTTAAAATATGGTATGCAATTTAATTTTTATTAACTTTGTATTTATATTTTTATTTTTGTATACGCTGGTAAACATTCGCGCCAAAAATCGAGCTTCACTATTGAATAAGTATGGAACGGGGTATCTGGAGGTATATAAATCGATGACTGTACGTATCTTTCGATTCCATGTGGTCGTTGAAGGCACTGTTGTGTTCACTGCCGCGGAAGTTTTAAATTGATGATATCTCTTCACAACCGATTGTTAGTCATTTGTTATTTTTAATATATTTCCAAAACACCAAAAAAATATCAAAATGCTTGGCTGTCATTTTCAACATTATATTTTTTTTCTTTCTCATGTAACAAGCTGTTTGTATTCCGACTCAATTATCTAATCTAAATCTCAATTATCTTTGAGGTTAACATGTTTGTTCTTTACCATTTTTTTTGTAAAAACAAAAATTTACTTTATTACCCAAAAAAAAAACATAAAAATAGAGGTAAAACAAAACAACTCAAATAATCTTTAGGGTAATACGACGAGGCTCAGCTGATGCTGCTACCAGTTTCACACTGGAAGCCGCGCTGATTTTCAGCCTCCCCGTTCCTACTGTAGCCAAGTTCAAGTTTTTTTTTTACAGGGGGTTAGTCAGTAGAATATATCACTGTATGCGTGTTGTGTCTGGGTGTGTGTGTATGTGTGTGTGTATGTGTATGTATATGTGCGCGTGTGTGCGCGTTCGACGTGCTAAGTTTTAATTATATTTATATCGTCTTTTATTATTTTAAATCTATAATTATTTAAAGTTTAATTTTAAATATTTAAGTTTCACTTTAGCTGTCAACACTTGCCAACAAGCATAGGCCTTACCTGTCAGACATTAAGCTTGTTCACATTCACATAAAGATTTTGTTGGCCGGCGTCCAAGATCAAGGAACTTTACGTGGTAGTCAGCTCTTTAGAACGTATTTTATGCCAAGAGACAACATGAAACTACACATGTATAAGACGTTATCTGGAAATTCTGTTTTCAGATAAGTTCTTTCCAGTGAATTTAAATTTCAGTTAATTCACACGTTTCACTCGACGTTTCTCTAGGCTCTGTTCGTTTATTAATTCAATGTTTTACTGCGAGTGCATTTTTCTATAATTAAAATAAGTTGATCCTGTAACAAAAATTCACTTTCGGAAATGACGAGTAAAATAGTCAAATCTCAACTGAGCTGCCATTCATTCTGACAAAACCTTTACTAGCGGCAGTGAAGAAACTGGATCAATGACCTGCATTGATCCATGTATTTGGCAATCATTATGAATTGCGAATAGTGACAGCAATCAGGTTGCATCACATTTACACTCTGCGTGTTTGATGGAGTGTTTATTTTCTAATGTAATAATGTAATAAATTTCTAATGTAATAAATTTACGTCGAATTATTTAATTCGACGTAAATTTTATAAATTCTTTTCATAATTTAATCAATTTCATTAGTTTTAACAAAGTTAAAGATTATTTAGTCTGTGCATTCTTGAATCGTTTTTTAGTCTATGCTCCCGATGTCACTGTTGCGCGGGAGAACAAAGCGCGCTAACAAAGTTGTACGATTTTCCAATAATTTTTGTTAATACATGATATTTGTTATTTGCCGCTGGCTAAATTCAAAATACTCATTTTGTGTCTGTGCTAGAAGTGTTTTAGAATCATGTTTTGTGATTAGACTTAGGATTACCCATGAGTTTGTGTGGAAAAGTAAAGAATTCGTCTAGCGATAATTCCTTTAATTACAAGATTTATTCCCGACGAAGTTTACAAGGGTTTCTAAACTGCTCTATACCGCTTGGAGAAAGAGTATTTGAGGGCTCGACAGGGCGATGAAAAAGGACGCAGATTCGGGCCCCCATAAACCTTTTGAAATTTTTTGAATTAATGTATACGAGCTGAAATGTCAGAAGATACCACCACAGTATTGTGGTCTGTATGGAAAAGATGACGTAATACGTTCAGGGCTGCAACCCCGCAAAGTAAATACATAGCCCCCGAAAACGCAAGGTTTCTCGTGGCTTATAAGTGAGGACATGTGAGTTAACGTGGCCAGATCGTGAAGGTGATTAAGAACATTCGAAGGTTAAAAAGTCCATCTGTATCAGTGAAGACCAGCGCTACTGACTCCTTGACTACATATCCGGTGAGCCCATATCTTTTATATTATTATATTGCATCCGTAATTTACTGTAATCTTAATAACTATCCCTCTCAGATAAGGCAGTAGCTGCCGTATCTAAGAGGGCTACGTGTAATAGACTATAGGTGTAGTAAAATAGGAGTTAATAAACATTCAATGAGGCATGTGAAGTAAAATTTCGTAAATTCGTTATACAACCCTTGTAATTCGTTCACGGGGACATAATATGAATGACGTGTTGGCTTGATGCGGGTACGGTGAACGAATAATATTGGAAATTGCTAAAAATATTTATCACAAATTACTTTCTTTGACATGAATTTAGCATTGAAAAGGCTAAGGTACCGTACTCAAATGTCGATTTGTAGGTAGATTTATATCAGAATTACATAGTGTCACCACAAAAAGTACCTTTCTCATTGTCAAAGAGGTGATTTTTGTTACCATGAAATAAACGTTTATATAACAAGCTGATTTGTTTGAATATTTGGCACAGTATTGATCAGACACCGAATATTTATAATAAATTGTTTGTAATATCCAAATATAATTTTAATAATGATGAATGATGTTTTACGTTTTATTTTGTAAAAACAATTAATATAAAAAATGCGACTATAAACTTTTATACTGCGAAGTGATTAATATGTTTATTTTGGTTAAAAGCGGACGAAGTCGCGGGCAACAGCTAGTTACATATAATTACTGTTATACATATAATTTATATGATTAACGCTTGTTTCACAGTGGTTTATATTATTTGTCTTGTTTTTCGCTACGCGTTGAAAATACAAAAATCTGAACGGACACTTTCATCGTAAAGAAAATTTATTCTCTTTAGGCTTGCTGTTTTAATTAAGACAACCACCCTAAAAATTACGGCTACTATAATGAAATTAGGGTGTTATTTTTATGCGGAAAGTTATAGGAGTGGTTAATATTTCTTTTGTAATTTCAAAAGAAAGGTAAAATTTTAGATAAACATTTTTAATCTTTGATGAATTAGTCCTTTATTAGCTTAACACAAATTAAATTACAATCATAATATCGATGCTTCATTGTTTATTTTAAGTCTAACACTCGGTTATCAGCCAACTTTTGCAGGGGCATTAACAAATTAATATAGCAGTGTACGTTTGACGTGACCTGATTTCCACCCTTTGACCTGACGTGTTTAAAATGCTCTGTAATGCGTTTAGGCCTCGACGGGATATTTCAGAACGATGTTTTGGTTTTAAATATAAAAAAACAAGGTCGTGAAATTGTTCGTAAGGAAATAAGATTTTCATTAGTGCTCATTGGTGGACGAAGCGTGCAGTTTCTTAGATGGGTCATTTTGAAAGAGGGACTACCACGACCTCAGAATACAGGTAATTTTTATACTATCAGTGAGTTCATTGGACTATCCCCGGTGAGTACTGGACCCCTCCTTCATAAATGCTGGATATACATACATAACCCTTTCTATCGCAGAATGCAGATATTCATGTGGCATGAGGTAATACAATGGCTGATCCAGAATAGTTGATGTGGGTGGGGGAGCTTGACACTCCTCAGAATAGATTTAAGCAAAGTAATAAGTAAATATCTGTGAATCCTGGAGAGGGAGACAAAGCCCGCTGTATCCGCCAATGACCTGATGTATCCTTTGCCACATTCTGCAGTCTAAGATAAACGTTCTGAGCGCTTTTTAGAAATCATTAACATAAGTTAAGTTATGAGTCCTCTGTCAACCTGCCTCGCCATACCACGATATACAATCACATGTTTTATAATGTTGTGCCTGGACTCATCCCAACATCCAATAACAAACAACAATTATCTCTTTATTGTCTTTTTTGTACGTTCTTGCAATAAACTTAAGTGTATATAATCTCTAAAAATTGAAACCTTGGAGAAAGTTAGATCGAAAAGAAATTTAAGTGTGGTGTTAAGAGATGAAATATTTAATATAAAGACGAAAAGTTAGGGCCGTATTGAAAACGCCATGAAAGACGCTCCGGTTTGAAAATTGATAAGGGAATATCTGACCGAGACGGCTCGTTCATAATCCGCCCGAGGCTTTCGAGGGCACGTCCATTATTTTGATTTTCCTATTGAAGCAACGAGGTGCTCGTTGAAATTATACTTCGTATAAATACTAACAGTTCTTAGGAACGACAAGAAAACATGAAATTACAATACTGCGAATTATTGGCCGTTGAAAGAATAGTTGATTGATTCCCTTTCATATTCGAACACTACAGATATAATTCTAACGACAAGAAATAACATTTACCATAGTAATAAATATAGGATTTTCTATGTATTTTATCGTTAAGGTTCCCTTTGATGACAAAGTAAACACTAAATTAATCAAAGTCGTGACGTTTTAGTAAAGTTACTTTACCGACTTGTAAGCTAATCCAAAGTTTTCATTAATTATCCAAGTGTTGAGAACTTCTGGATATTCGTAATAGTTTCAATTCTTTTATCAAAATAATTTACATTAATCGCTCTTTACAAATGTATGCAACGTAAGAGACCAAAGCGAAATAACAAAATAAATATGCTTTGACATAACAAGCCTAGAACCAAAACAAATATGACCTGAGCATATTAAAAAAATATAATTGAAGTAAATGCCTTCAATTTCAAACTTATTTAATCCATTTCGCAGATTTATTTCCCGAAGCTTCTTATTTAAGTTACATAAAAAATACAATAAAGTTCTCTGGATAAATAATTCATTTTATTTTGACTTACATTTCAGTTGAAATTTCTTTTGCATAGTAACTTTTCCATTATTCCTTTGGGATTTAAACGTACTGGCTTAGTAAAGCGATTTCACTTTATGCGCTATTTCCATAAAAGAGTCTTCCTTATTTAGTTGTTATTATTGAACGCGATATTGATAGTGAGTTTGTAGTTAATTAGAATTTCCGTTAGTTAATTTATATTTATGTTCAATTATGTTTGCGAAATATATTTACATATTTATTAATAGTTTGTGATATAGCGTTTGTTCAAATCCATTTCGGCGAATTATTAATAGAAGCTACTTTACTTTACGGACTATAATAGGTAACATAACTTAGGTAACAAGTTCACGCGAATGTTACTTTTGTTTTAGTCACTGTTTTAAGTCTTGGCCACCATAAAAGATTACGTAGATACAATCTTATTAATACTTCAAAAACCATGCATTTGATATTTAATTTTCATCTAGCTTAACGTTTAAAAGGTAACAGGATGAGATTGGTTTATCTTTAAGCCCAGGATTATAATGACAGTCTGACTTAGTTCACGCATGCTTATTTAATCGGTTTGATAGACAGTAAATTGAAAAATGTAACGCACATCGCTTCAGTGACCTGATTTAAACCCGCCATCTCGACCTGACGGGGCTCGTTTAAAATGCTATAATGCGTTTATGTTTGTCGAACGAATGCTATAAAATAACCAGGTTGCAAAATGTGTTCAAATTGTTTTGTTCACCTGATATTCTGATCTCCGCTACACATTTACCTAGTTTTGCGTGTGGTTGTAGTTCCAAGTTTCCTGGATGAGCGGGTCTAGTCTTAAATAGTAGCTGATACTACGTTACTTTACCGCTATTTAAAACCTCACTATCGGTAGACTATATTTATACAAAGGATCATTCCCGAGGGCTGGCGTCGTGCAAGGCTGCCGCTAAGCCGTACAGTGTCGCCTACGGTCATACAGTGTCATAAAAGTGGGAGAAGGGCAGGGAGATGAAGATGACTTATAAAAAGAAAATATTTGTTTCTTTGTAATCGTAAAACCATAAAACTTTTGAGTAGTGAGGGATTTTAATAATTCTTTCACCGTTAGAAATCAACATTGCTGAAAATTGACAATATATTTTTAAATTATCATCGTATAGTGTTGAAATTCACTCGGGCAACGCCGACGGCCACAAACAGCTAGTTATAAAAAAAAATTAAGTGCCAAAATACGTCTTTACCGTTAATGCTTTACAAAAATAAAATATTCACTATAGGAACCATTATAATAAAAAAATAAAGTATGGATGTTTGTTATTCTTTCACGCAAAAACGGCAGAATGGATGATGGATGAAATTTTGCATAGCGTTAGATTACAGTCTGGAATAGCATATGGGCTACTTTTGATCCGGGAAGAAATGCATGGGTAATTTTTTTTTTGGTTTTTTGTCTACGTAATTAAAAAGTGATGTTCCCTATGGATTTCGAAATGGCTAACCGGGCAAAGTTGGACGTATCCCTAGTATAAAATAATTTAAGCAAATTGGCAGAGCCATAAACATATATAGCCAAGGAAAACCCCATGAGACAAATAACTCAAGTTGCTTAGTTGTTGCGAACTGGAAGTGAGTGGTTGACGATCTTATGGAAGTAAGCCTACATTATTGAGTAGAGGAACTATCCCATACTAATGGGGAGATGAATTATAACTCTTGTCATAATAATAACATCATTGATGACATAGTCTTTTAACAGCGGTTGTGTCTGCAACAACAATATCTGTTGCACGAAGGGGCCGCTAGCTCGTTTGCCACCTTCTATTATAAAAATGTCTGACAGCCGGGAGTTTAAGAGTTATTACATTTTTTTAAATTAATTCATACATGACTGAATAGATGAGGTCTTTTACGGCTCTCTTTGGAAGTAGCCATAAGTTTATGATTACTACTTACACCTAAAATATCTCAATAACACGAGAGAGACTTTAGTATTAAAAAGAATACGTCTATCAAGTTAGAAAATATAAGTTTAAAACAAAGCATAGTTGAAGAGTGTTTACACACTTATACATACGTGTAAAAAGCGATTAAAGGTTTCGCTATAGCAGGCGGCGACGGAATGCATACTGAGGTGCAATGTATGAGTCACTCTAGAAGATGTCGCTAGTGTGCATACACACGACCACAGTTTGTCAACTCCAGATACAACGGCGTGTCGACGTGCGGGTACGTTTGCAGTTATGACGTACGATGCCAATCAACTGAATAGGCCAAGAGTATGCACGAGCATTTCGCGTCCATAAAATAATTGTTGTAAATATTTTGTTGTCTAATAATGGGAAAAGCAAAGTTCATAATTATAAAACATGTGTAAGAGCAACCCACGCTTTACGTTGAGAGCTGGAAGTTTTTAAAAAATACTTCATTAATTATAAAATTAAATAAACAGAGAACTGCTCACTAGGAGTGTTGCGAAGGAACTGAATTTTGTTTGGTACTAGGGTCTAGGGATCACACGCAAAATACGCGCTAGTCGTGGAGTTGCGGTAATGTAGCCCCCTACTACTACTAGGGTCTACTGAATGACATCGGAGTACAATGAGAATGTTCATATCATCTCTAATCTAATGGTTTACAATGAAAAATGGTACTTAAATTAACTTATTACTAGTTGGGGCTACGTAACTGTCATTAAAATTATTTTCTACGATTTAGTTCGGTTAGTTATTACAAAATCGTATTTTTTAGTTTTTCTAAGCTATTTTTTATTATTATAGATATATTTTTATTTACATATGACGTCACGTGGATGTAAATTTAGCAGGGTTCCAGATCATTATCAACTAGCGGAGGTGATAGTAATGTTATAAATTAAAATAATATAAATGCTAGCTAATAAAGTAATAAGTAAAAAAGAAAGAAAACGAAGTTACATATATAACTGTCAGCGATGATAAGAGAATCCAATCGGTTTTACAATCACAACTTTGATCTCACTGTAACATACGTCACGGAGGCTTCGTGACGACAGTACCAAAGCCTCAGATAACATCTCTGTTTTACTGAACAGAGTTCAGACCATGATATCTTGTTAGTATAAAATGTATTGTTGTTATATTTAAAAGTAAACTGTGCGATCTTTTGTAATTGTATCGATTTAATGTATAAATAAAACTGACGTCAACTGAATGTTAATAATATCATAAATATTTCGACGGTCCCTACGTATAAAGCGACATGTTGAAATTAGCAAAAAGTATTTTATTGTCATGTGTTCGATTAATTTTTTTTCAAATATAAATTATTATGCAAGATTAAAATGTGTAAATGGAAACAAAAATAGTAAATAAAAAGTTTATACAATTTTATTTATCTTCATTTACACCTTTAACTCGCTATACTGTAAACCATCTTTTAAGACTTGTCGCTTTATACGCTGGGGACGTAATATCTGTTGCTACTCTTTCCACCTTCTCGGGGGTATCGTCTGATGAGTGCCACAAGATTTTAAAGTAAAAAGACTTCACTATTGTGATTTCAGTACTAATATAAAAGTGATTAATTAGTTAGAACAAGATTTCAAGTTTATTGATGGTCTATAATTAATTCCTCTAGTTAATTAATCATAGTCGTGGCATTTTAGTGAATTAATAACTTCATAGGATGGGGGAGTGAATGTAAAACAGTTGTTGATTACATAAATGAACCGAGGAGTTTTAAAACTTAAATAACGCTAAGTTTGCAGAACATCTTATTAAATAAATAGATAAATATGCACTTACGCCCGTACCCCAGAGGGGTAGCCAGAGATAATGGATTTCCATTTGGCTCAATCCTGGCATACCTCTCTCGCTTCATCTACATCCATACATCTACGCACACAAGCTCGTCGGTTACGGGTACTCCTCATATCGCCCTTCTTTAGTATGTCACTAATCTGGTCGATATAAGATCTCCTTGGACGTTCCCTACCAACGCTGCCACTCACTTTTGCAACATAAATTTTAACCTGTTTAAATATAACTTATTACTTTGCTTAAGATATTTATTTAATTTATAAAAATGTACAGGGCATTTATCAAGATTCTATGCAACTTTTTTATGCTGGCCTATTTATACAAAAGCACTGTTAAAAAGAGTCAAGTGTTATTAATATTAGCAAAAAAACAAATAAATGTAAATATGCGCTCGCACTCGTTACTTAAGGGAGTAGGCAGAGATGCCAGATTCCGATTTGCCGCGTTCCTGGCACATTGTCAAATAGAACCATTGAAACATACCCTCCTCAATTTTAGCATACACGTTCTCTGTGTCACACTTTTTAATTACAATACTATTATGTATTATTATAGTTAAATAGTTTGATGGCTCTATTCTTTTCTCAATTTATATAATGGACGTTACAAAAGATAAATGAACGGGAGAAAAAAAGACAGAAAATATTTTTAGAAGACCACTTAACTGACGCTGCGGTTGAATTTTCCGCGACCTTTATAAAGTCTGTATCAAAGGACATAACGGTACGTTTATCGTCGGTACAAACAGTTTTATGAAGTTGGGAATGCTCTGGCACCGTCGCTACCAGCCCGAAGCTATTTGCCAGGGAAGTATAAATATTAACTTTTTAATATATGCACATAACATAGCATAATGCTACTTATTATTTAAACAATATCTATAGCAGATAGAGTACGATGTCTTACACAATGTAATTTCAATCATTTCTTAAAGGGAAAGCTTGGAGTTATAAAATTCTGCTTGAAAACTTATTTCTTATTACCATTACGCCATGTGGTTTCTACTCATTCAAGCAAGCATTTCTTCAAAGCGCCTAGTTCCACGAGTTCATTATTTTCTTCTTACAAGTTCATTCATCCGTACATTTAATGTGAGCTTAGATTTACTGGGTGTGTATATTTGCAATTTAAACAATGTAACTCGGTTTAGCAACAAATGCTTTCAGTTTTTTAATACATAAATGTGAATAAAATTTCTTCTCGAAAGTATAAAATAAGGTATTGGATTTCATAGGTGTAATAGAAAATCATGTAGCTTTTTTTTTCAACAAAATGGATTAATTAATGCTTGTACATTTTATTTCTCATCCCTTTTTCTTCTTTTTATATCTATTCGTCTACTATTCAACAAAGAGACTGGTTATGAAGGCAGATCTCGTATATTGATTATGCTTCCGGACGGTCGACAGATGGCGGTGGTCACTTGACACCAGGGGCTCGATTTTTGAGTAAGAGTGCTCGATTTTCTTACTCTATATCTGGAAAAAGCTATTAATTTATATTAAACCAATGTCTTAGGGTCCTTCAAGAAACAGGCGTACTGCTTTCTTAAAGGCCGGTAACGCATCAGCAGGTCCCCTGGTGTTGCGGATGTTTATAAGCGGCGGTGATACTTAGTTTTTAGGCGACCCGTTGCTCGTTTGCCCCCTTATACTATAAAAAAAAATTAATGTGGTATTTTGATATGATATGAGCCATAATACAAAAAAAGAGAGTGTAAATCACTCGTATTCAATCATTCATTCATCCTTAACTTTCGTTTTATCATCTGCCAAATGAAGATATTTTAATTTATTTTACTTCAAGTTGTGAGTAGAGTGTACACTGTTAGGACTTACAAAATTACCACATTTCATTATACTAACTCCCGAGGGTTGAATGGGATTCTGCGTCATTTGTTTTAACTTCAAGAACAATCATTAGCATTCGTTGAATTTTATGATCCTCTTACTTTTTTTCTTAGTTATTGGTATTTTATTAATCAAAATTAAAAATAATGAATCACTGGAAGTAACATATAAAACATACAAATTATATATGTAGACACAAAATGGCCACAGTACAGAATTAAAATTATACTCTTTTTCTTCTCCTTTGCTATTCTTAGCAGTGAATACAAATAATATAATATATAAAATACGAAACCTTTGACTTTAATACACATTAATAAATAGAGGGAGTATATTTTACTTGGAATATTTATTATTTCTATTGCTGAAAACTCCATGTCACAAAAGTGAGTAGCAGTAGGAGGGAATGGTCTAGGGCTTCAGCGATATCTCGACACATTAAATTAAAGAAAAAATTATATCATAATTTATTTTAAATTATAAATAACACAATATTTGTCTTTTCTGTTCTACATAAAGGATGGCAATGCATCTGCAACTCATCGGATCTCATTGCGAGGGTCTATGTCTGATCACGTGATTCGCTCATTTGCATCTACTAAAATACATATAAAAATACGTTTACAATATAGTTAGTTGGCAACACCAAAATACCACAATAAATAATATTTCAAAAGTCGTTAGAGTAGTTGATCTATCTGAATACAAATGGCGTTTTCGACTGTCCGTTGCATTGGCGGTGTAATTTATATTGCAAGTTCAACAACGCCGTGCCTGTCCATCGTCTAGACTGCGAGGAATAAGTGAACTTGACGCACGAGATTTATAAGAGGAATTCTGAAGCGATGGTAATTTAAAGTAGATTTGCTTTTACTTAATTAGACGCTAATGTACATATTCAATAATTAAGAAAATAAGCTGGCTATTAACTCTACAATAGGTAAAAGGAAAGAGAAGTTCGGGAAGAAAAACATATTAGATTAAAATTGGTACAAGCAAACATCAGCAGATCGCCTTACGTTTAGGGATCATCTTCGACCATGGACATCTAGAACAGCAGAGGAACTGCCGACGCGTTGCCGGCCTTTAATTCCTTAAGTACGCTCTCTTCTTGAAGGGCCCTAAGTAAGGTTTGGAATTACCACTCGACTTGCGAGGCAGGAAGTTATGTGAAAATTGCCCGGTAATAGAATGCCAACCATCAAGCTGGTGTAAATGGTATTTGAAGCTCTGTCGTATTGACTAACGATAGGAACCTAAGTGGTTCTATGACGCTTAACGTTTACTGTTAGAGCAGCTTTGTCAAATATCCTACTCGCCATTATGATCAATAACTTTCGGTGAATTCTGACGTCTGAAAAAAAAATACAAAAGTAAATTAATACAGAAATCTAGTAAAATTTATATATACATATATAGTTTTACTGCTTTATAAAATGTACGGTTGTGTAGCTTTGTATAATTTTGATCAAGAAAATTTCGTAGAAAAGGCCCGTAACTTAGAAAGATACATAAATACATACATATACTTATGAAGAACGAAAAAAAATACTTGTTCTTGATACTACTTTGAATTTTACGTCTAACTTTCACACGAACACGGAAATAATGTAGGCAACGGGCGTAAAGTATGTATAAGCTACGATGAAATCTTTTCGACTCGGCAACAAATTGCAGACTTGTCAGAGCTCGCGACTTATGGTAGTTTCAAGTTCATGGAATAAATTATTCTCTCTACGATTTTTTCCGAATACAAAATAAGTGTAAAGAAAGACACAAGAAGATGGGAGGTTATGCCTGATTTGTTCCCGTCTTCGATATCTAATATAGATGACAGTCGTTCGAAAATCTTTGTTTACAAAGAAATTAAGTTTCTGTTCTTATTCTCAATAAATTTTCTTTTTTGAAATATTTTTCATAGGCTTTTGTTTTTAGTTTCGGGGGGAAATCATATTCAAGATACTATACCCTGCTTGTGAGGGGAGAGACAGGGTTATGTGAGGTTAACTCACCAAAACCCCCTTGGTGGCCATCCTCGAGTGCGTTTTTGGGGGCTCCGGGATCTCCAGTGGAACGTACCGGTGCCCCCTGCACTAAGCTTTCCGCGCGGCTCTGGGGAGCTGCCCCCTTTTGCACCCCTTGCATTTTCCTAGTGCTACGGCAACACAGGACCACACCATGTTGCCGTCTTCACGGAATCGTTTTGCAAGGCGATCAAGTCCATCTGCTTTCATAGCCTAGCATTTTTTGGAGCTTTAAATGTTTATCATACTACTCGGTTCCCGTGACGTTTTTCAAGGTTTCATTTATTTCCTTACAATATTATTCTTTATTAAAATCGTCCGTTTAAAAAATCTATTTATCCTTTTTAAACACATATAACCCCAACCTTAATTTAAGAACTCTTACAATACTTCTATCATTCTTAAATCTATTTTTCCTTTTTATGCGTATCCCGTAATCCCATTAGGTCATTACAATGTTATCACAAGGCGTCGTCAAATGGAGACGAAATAAATTATTTTTGCTGATGTCATTTAAGAATTATTTATATTACATTTCTTTAAGCTTGGTTTAACGTTATAATTAGACAGCTCTTACTAATTAAAAGTTTTTCTTAGTCAGTTTACGCGTCACGATGACAATGTCAGCAGGGATTTGCTAACGAACGAGCCTTATCAGTTGCCGCGACAAGACCCCAGGGCCTTATCCACTTGTAACTTTACATAATTACAAACAACGAGCGAATAAATTATTGAAGTTCCTTTAGATTCAAATATTTTTAAAGTGAAGAACATAAAATACACTTTATTACTTCACGTTGTTCATTGACAGACGCATAACTTTAGTAGTAGCAAACTTAACTAGTGAATTGTTCTGGTTCATATTTGTAATGGTGATTAGATAGTTGTCAATCTTAAAGGTTCTTCTAATTGAAAAATATATACTTTTCTTTTTTAAATGTATTACAGGGCAATAATATTTTGTACTATTGACTCAGTTTAAACAATAATAGGTTTGGGAAACGCCTTTGATTGCGGGTGACCTTACACTAGCAGTAGCACGCACGCAATAGGTAGTCTCAAACATTACATAAAATAATGAAGTGCTCCAAAAGAACAAGAAAAACAAGTACCATAAATAAAGTTTGTAATAAAGCTACTAATATAAATTGCGAGATAACTCACCAAATGGCCGGTGTTGTGGGGTACCATTTGTTAGTGACAGCCGCGTCTATCCTCCTCCAGACCCGTAGCTAATGATTTCATCGAGGTCCGGCGGAGTAACGGGGTCGAAACATCACGAACATTCGCAGACCGATGAATAATGTCTCTCATTTATTAACATTAATGGACAACGATGTTGTAGACATTCAAACTAGTTTTGGTATTTTCTAGAAAAGAAAAACTACTCAGAGCTTTAGAAAGTTGCTTACTCCATATATATATATATATATATATATATATATATATATATATATATATATATATATATATATATATATATATATGTATATAGATTATTTACCGCACAATTTTTGTGGTAGTGTAAGGCGATTTTTGAAAAGGTCTTATGAGTAAAAAGCTTATATTTATTACTAGCTGTGTCTCGCGGTTTCACCCACCCTGCAATTTTACCTAAACGAAATGATATTACCTACTTAATACCGTAACCTCACCATCATCTCCCTTCTCTTTTCCCGCGTATGTGGGGTCGACATACTACTACTACCTATACTGTATAGGTTCTGGCTACAGTTCTTACGGCCGGCCGCCTGCCTAACGCCAAATCTAATCAAAAATCTAATCGCCAAAAATCTTTGGGAATAAAAAGCTGACTTACTTAACCTAGTAAAACATATTACATAAGAGTAAATACATAATTTCTAAAATCGTCTTTATACGTGTAAATACTGCGTGATTAAATATACCTGTTTCCCTTAACAGGGAGAGCTGTACGTCTCCGAAATACGTGCGTGTGCTACGAATATCTCAATGCACAATGTGTCCAGCTCATGCTTGCAAAATCTCCGAAGCTGTCCTGTTTTGAACTTTATATAAACTTTCAATCATCATCATTTTAATATCATAGCATATAGTTACCTAAAAATTCTACCTATTCAACTAAACAGCTGTTTTATAGCATTTTTATCTTTAAGTTAAGATAACTTTTTTATTCGTTGAATTTTATGATCCTCTTACTTTTTTTCTTAGTTATTGGTATTTTATTAATCAAAATAAAAAATAATGAATCACTGGAAGTAACATATAAAACATACAAATTATATATGTAGACACAAAATGGCCACAGTACAGAATTAAAATTATACTCTTTTTCTTCTCCTTTGCTATTCTTAGCAGTGAATACAAATAATATAATATATAAAATACGAAACCTTTGACTTTAATACACATTAATAAATAGAGGGAGTATATTTTACTTGGAATATTTATTATTTCTATTGCTGAAAACTCCATGTCACAAAAGTGAGTAGCAGTAGGAGGGAATGGTCTAGGGCTTCAGCGATATCTCGACACATTAAATTAAAGAAAAAATTATATCATAATTTATTTTAAATTATAAATAACACAATATTTGTCTTTTCTGTTCTACATAAAGGATGGCAATGCATCTGCAACTCATCGGATCTCATTGCGAGGGTCTATGTCTGATCACGTGATTCGCTCATTTGCATCTACTAAAATACATATAAAAATACGTTTACAATATAGTTAGTTGGCAACACCAAAATACCACAATAAATAATATTTCAAAAGTCGTTAGAGTAGTTGATCTATCTGAATACAAATGGCGTTTTCGACTGTCCGTTGCATTGGCGGTGTAATTTATATTGCAAGTTCAACTACGCCGTGCCTGTCCATCGTCTAGACTGCGAGGAATAAGTGAACTTGACGCACGAGATTTATAAGAGGAATTCTGAAGCGATGGTAATTTAAAGTAGATTTGCTTTTACTTAATTAGACGCTAATGTACATATTCAATAATTAAGAAAATAAGCTGGCTATTAACTCTACAATAGGTAAAAGGAAAGAGAAGTTCGGGAAGAAAAACATATTAGATTAAAATTGGTACAAGCAAACATCAGCAGATCGCCTTACGTTTAGGGATCATCTTCGACCATGGACATCTAGAACAGCAGAGGAACTGCCGACGCGTTGCCGGCCTTTAATTCCTTAAGTACGCTCTCTTCTTGAAGGGCCCTAAGTAAGGTTTGGAATTACCACTCGACTTGCGAGGCAGGAAGTTATGTGAAAATTGCCCGGTAATAGAATGCCAACCATCAAGCTGGTGTAAATGGTATTTGAAGCTCTGTCGTATTGACTAACGATAGGAACCTAAGTGGTTCTATGACGCTTAACGTTTACTGTTAGAGCAGCTTTGTCAAATATCCTACTCGCCATTATGATCAATAACTTTCGGTGAATTCTGACGTCTGAAAAAAAAATACAAAAGTAAATTAATACAGAAATCTAGTAAAATTTATATATACATATATAGTTTTACTGCTTTATAAAATGTACGGTTGTGTAGCTTTGTATAATTTTGATCAAGAAAATTTCGTAGAAAAGGCCCGTAACTTAGAAAGATACATAAATACATACATATACTTATGAAGAACGAAAAAAAATACTTGTTCTTGATACTACTTTGAATTTTACGTCTAACTTTCACACGAACACGGAAATAATGTAGGCAACGGGCGTAAAGTATGTATAAGCTACGATGAAATCTTTTCGACTCGGCAACAAATTGCAGACTTGTCAGAGCTCGCGACTTATGGTAGTTTCAAGTTCATGGAATAAATTATTCTCTCTACGATTTTTTCCCAATACAAAATAAGTGTAAAGAAAGACACAAGAAGATGGGAGGTTATGCCTGATTTGTTCCCGTCTTCGATATCTAATATAGATGACAGTCGTTCGAAAATCTTTGTTTACAAAGAAATTAAGTTTCTGTTCTTATTCTCAATAAATTTTCTTTTTTGAAATATTTTTCATAGGCTTTTGTTTTTAGTTTCGGGGGGAAATCATATTCAAGATACTATACCCTGCTTGTGAGGGGAGAGACAGGGTTATGTGAGGTTAACTCACCAAAACCCCCTTGGTGGCCATCCTCGAGTGCGTTTTTGGGGGCTCCGGGATCTCCAGTGGAACGTACCGGTGCCCCCTGCACTAAGCTTTCCGCGCGGCTCTGGGGAGCTGCCCCCTTTTGCACCCCTTGCATTTTCCTAGTGCTACGGCAACACAGGACCACACCATGTTGCCGTCTTCACGGAATCGTTTTGCAAGGCGATCAAGTCCATCTGCTTTCATAGCCTAGCATTTTTTGGAGCTTTAAATGTTTATCATACTACTCGGTTCCCGTGACGTTTTTCAAGGTTTCATTTATTTCCTTACAATATTATTCTTTATTAAAATCGTCCGTTTAAAAAATCTATTTATCCTTTTTAAACACATATAACCCCAACCTTAATTTAAGAACTCTTACAATACTTCTATCATTCTTAAATCTATTTTTCCTTTTTATGCGTATCCCGTAATCCCATTAGGTCATTACAATGTTATCACAAGGCGTCGTCAAATGGAGACGAAATAAATTATTTTTGCTGATGTCATTTAAGAATTATTTATATTACATTTCTTTAAGCTTGGTTTAACGTTATAATTAGACAGCTCTTACTAATTAAAAGTTTTTCTTAGTCAGTTTACGCGTCACGATGACAATGTCAGCAGGGATTTGCTAACGAACGAGCCTTATCAGTTGCCGCGACAAGACCCCAGGGCCTTATCCACTTGTAACTTTACATAATTACAAACAACGAGCGAATAAATTATTGAAGTTCCTTTAGATTCAAATATTTTTAAAGTGAAGAACATAAAATACACTTTATTACTTCACGTTGTTCATTGACAGACGCATAACTTTAGTAGTAGCAAACTTAACTAGTGAATTGTTCTGGTTCATATTTGTAATGGTGATTAGATAGTTGTCAATCTTAAAGGTTCTTCTAATTGAAAAATATATACTTTTCTTTTTTAAATGTATTACAGGGCAATAATATTTTGTACTATTGACTCAGTTTAAACAATAATAGGTTTGGGAAACGCCTTTGATTGCGGGTGACCTTACACTAGCAGTAGCACGCACGCAATAGGTAGTCTCAAACATTACATAAAATAATGAAGTGCTCCAAAAGAACAAGAAAAACAAGTACCATAAATAAAGTTTGTAATAAAGCTACTAATATAAATTGCGAGATAACTCACCAAATGGCCGGTGTTGTGGGGTACCATTTGTTAGTGACAGCCGCGTCTATCCTCCTCCAGACCCGTAGCTAATGATTTCATCGAGGTCCGGCGGAGTAACGGGGTCGAAACATCACGAACATTCGCAGACCGATGAATAATGTCTCTCATTTATTAACATTAATGGACAACGATGTTGTAGACATTCAAACTAGTTTTGGTATTTTCTAGAAAAGAAAAACTACTCAGAGCTTTAGAAAGTTGCTTACTCCATATATATATATATATATATATATATATATATATATATATATATATATATATATATATATATATATATGTATATAGATTATTTACCGCACAATTTTTGTGGTAGTGTAAGGCGATTTTTGAAAAGGTCTTATGAGTAAAAAGCTTATATTTATTACTAGCTGTGTCTCGCGGTTTCACCCACCCTGCAATTTTACCTAAACGAAATGATATTACCTACTTAATACCGTAACCTCACCATCATCTCCCTTCTCTTTTCCCGCGTATGTGGGGTCGACATACTACTACTACCTATACTGTATAGGTTCTGGCTACAGTTCTTACGGCCGGCCGCCTGCCTAACGCCAAATCTAATCAAAAATCTAATCGCCAAAAATCTTTGGGAATAAAAAGCTGACTTACTTAACCTAGTAAAACATATTACATAAGAGTAAATACATAATTTCTAAAATCGTCTTTATACGTGTAAATACTGCGTGATTAAATATACCTGTTTCCCTTAACAGGGAGAGCTGTACGTCTCCGAAATACGTGCGTGTGCTACGAATATCTCAATGCACAATGTGTCCAGCTCATGCTTGCAAAATCTCCGAAGCTGTCCTGTTTTGAACTTTATATAAACTTTCAATCATCATCATTTTAATATCATAGCATATAGTTACCTAAAAATTCTACCTATTCAACTAAACAGCTGTTTTATAGCATTTTTATCTTTAAGTTAAGATAACTTTTTTATTCGTTGAATTTTATGATCCTCTTACTTTTTTTCTTAGTTATTGGTATTTTATTAATCAAAATAAAAAATAATGAATCACTGGAAGTAACATATAAAACATACAAATTATATATGTAGACACAAAATGGCCACAGTACAGAATTAAAATTATACTCTTTTTCTTCTCCTTTGCTATTCTTAGCAGTGAATACAAATAATATAATATATAAAATACGAAACCTTTGACTTTAATACACATTAATAAATAGAGGGAGTATATTTTACTTGGAATATTTATTATTTCTATTGCTGAAAACTCCATGTCACAAAAGTGAGTAGCAGTAGGAGGGAATGGTCTAGGGCTTCAGCGATATCTCGACACATTAAATTAAAGAAAAAATTATATCATAATTTATTTTAAATTATAAATAACACAATATTTGTCTTTTCTGTTCTACATAAAGGATGGCAATGCATCTGCAACTCATCGGATCTCATTGCGAGGGTCTATGTCTGATCACGTGATTCGCTCATTTGCATCTACTAAAATACATATAAAAATACGTTTACAATATAGTTAGTTGGCAACACCAAAATACCACAATAAATAATATTTCAAAAGTCGTTAGAGTAGTTGATCTATCTGAATACAAATGGCGTTTTCGACTGTCCGTTGCATTGGCGGTGTAATTTATATTGCAAGTTCAACTACGCCGTGCCTGTCCATCGTCTAGACTGCGAGGAATAAGTGAACTTGACGCACGAGATTTATAAGAGGAATTCTGAAGCGATGGTAATTTAAAGTAGATTTGCTTTTACTTAATTAGACGCTAATGTACATATTCAATAATTAAGAAAATAAGCTGGCTATTAACTCTACAATAGGTAAAAGGAAAGAGAAGTTCGGGAAGAAAAACATATTAGATTAAAATTGGTACAAGCAAACATCAGCAGATCGCCTTACGTTTAGGGATCATCTTCGACCATGGACATCTAGAACAGCAGAGGAACTGCCGACGCGTTGCCGGCCTTTAATTCCTTAAGTACGCTCTCTTCTTGAAGGGCCCTAAGTAAGGTTTGGAATTACCACTCGACTTGCGAGGCAGGAAGTTATGTGAAAATTGCCCGGTAATAGAATGCCAACCATCAAGCTGGTGTAAATGGTATTTGAAGCTCTGTCGTATTGACTAACGATAGGAACCTAAGTGGTTCTATGACGCTTAACGTTTACTGTTAGAGCAGCTTTGTCAAATATCCTACTCGCCATTATGATCAATAACTTTCGGTGAATTCTGACGTCTGAAAAAAAAATACAAAAGTAAATTAATACAGAAATCTAGTAAAATTTATATATACATATATAGTTTTACTGCTTTATAAAATGTACGGTTGTGTAGCTTTGTATAATTTTGATCAAGAAAATTTCGTAGAAAAGGCCCGTAACTTAGAAAGATACATAAATACATACATATACTTATGAAGAACGAAAAAAAATACTTGTTCTTGATACTACTTTGAATTTTACGTCTAACTTTCACACGAACACGGAAATAATGTAGGCAACGGGCGTAAAGTATGTATAAGCTACGATGAAATCTTTTCGACTCGGCAACAAATTGCAGACTTGTCAGAGCTCGCGACTTATGGTAGTTTCAAGTTCATGGAATAAATTATTCTCTCTACGATTTTTTCCGAATACAAAATAAGTGTAAAGAAAGACACAAGAAGATGGGAGGTTATGCCTGATTTGTTCCCGTCTTCGATATCTAATATAGATGACAGTCGTTCGAAAATCTTTGTTTACAAAGAAATTAAGTTTCTGTTCTTATTCTCAATAAATTTTCTTTTTTGAAATATTTTTCATAGGCTTTTGTTTTTAGTTTCGGGGGGAAATCATATTCAAGATACTATACCCTGCTTGTGAGGGGAGAGACAGGGTTATGTGAGGTTAACTCACCAAAACCCCCTTGGTGGCCATCCTCGAGTGCGTTTTTGGGGGCTCCGGGATCTCCAGTGGAACGTACCGGTGCCCCCTGCACTAAGCTTTCCGCGCGGCTCTGGGGAGCTGCCCCCTTTTGCACCCCTTGCATTTTCCTAGTGCTACGGCAACACAGGACCACACCATGTTGCCGTCTTCACGGAATCGTTTTGCAAGGCGATCAAGTCCATCTGCTTTCATAGCCTAGCATTTTTTGGAGCTTTAAATGTTTATCATACTACTCGGTTCCCGTGACGTTTTTCAAGGTTTCATTTATTTCCTTACAATATTATTCTTTATTAAAATCGTCCGTTTAAAAAATCTATTTATCCTTTTTAAACACATATAACCCCAACCTTAATTTAAGAACTCTTACAATACTTCTATCATTCTTAAATCTATTTTTCCTTTTTATGCGTATCCCGTAATCCCATTAGGTCATTACAATGTTATCACAAGGCGTCGTCAAATGGAGACGAAATAAATTATTTTTGCTGATGTCATTTAAGAATTATTTATATTACATTTCTTTAAGCTTGGTTTAACGTTATAATTAGACAGCTCTTACTAATTAAAAGTTTTTCTTAGTCAGTTTACGCGTCACGATGACAATGTCAGCAGGGATTTGCTAACGAACGAGCCTTATCAGTTGCCGCGACAAGACCCCAGGGCCTTATCCACTTGTAACTTTACATAATTACAAACAACGAGCGAATAAATTATTGAAGTTCCTTTAGATTCAAATATTTTTAAAGTGAAGAACATAAAATACACTTTATTACTTCACGTTGTTCATTGACAGACGCATAACTTTAGTAGTAGCAAACTTAACTAGTGAATTGTTCTGGTTCATATTTGTAATGGTGATTAGATAGTTGTCAATCTTAAAGGTTCTTCTAATTGAAAAATATATACTTTTCTTTTTTAAATGTATTACAGGGCAATAATATTTTGTACTATTGACTCAGTTTAAACAATAATAGGTTTGGGAAACGCCTTTGATTGCGGGTGACCTTACACTAGCAGTAGCACGCACGCAATAGGTAGTCTCAAACATTACATAAAATAATGAAGTGCTCCAAAAGAACAAGAAAAACAAGTACCATAAATAAAGTTTGTAATAAAGCTACTAATATAAATTGCGAGATAACTCACCAAATGGCCGGTGTTGTGGGGTACCATTTGTTAGTGACAGCCGCGTCTATCCTCCTCCAGACCCGTAGCTAATGATTTCATCGAGGTCCGGCGGAGTAACGGGGTCGAAACATCACGAACATTCGCAGACCGATGAATAATGTCTCTCATTTATTAACATTAATGGACAACGATGTTGTAGACATTCAAACTAGTTTTGGTATTTTCTAGAAAAGAAAAACTACTCAGAGCTTTAGAAAGTTGCTTACTCCATATATATATATATATATATATATATATATATATATATATATATATATATATATATATATGTATATAGATTATTTACCGCACAATTTTTGTGGTAGTGTAAGGCGATTTTTGAAAAGGTCTTATGAGTAAAAAGCTTATATTTATTACTAGCTGTGTCTCGCGGTTTCACCCACCCTGCAATTTTACCTAAACGAAATGATATTACCTACTTAATACCGTAACCTCACCATCATCTCCCTTCTCTTTTCCCGCGTATGTGGGGTCGACATACTACTACTACCTATACTGTATAGGTTCTGGCTACAGTTCTTACGGCCGGCCGCCTGCCTAACGCCAAATCTAATCAAAAATCTAATCGCCAAAAATCTTTGGGAATAAAAAGCTGACTTACTTAACCTAGTAAAACATATTACATAAGAGTAAATACATAATTTCTAAAATCGTCTTTATACGTGTAAATACTGCGTGATTAAATATACCTGTTTCCCTTAACAGGGAGAGCTGTACGTCTCCGAAATACGTGCGTGTGCTACGAATATCTCAATGCACAATGTGTCCAGCTCATGCTTGCAAAATCTCCGAAGCTGTCCTGTTTTGAACTTTATATAAACTTTCAATCATCATCATTTTAATATCATAGCATATAGTTACCTAAAAATTCTACCTATTCAACTAAACAGCTGTTTTATAGCATTTTTATCTTTAAGTTAAGATAACTTTTTTATTTATGAACTGATTAAGATAAAACGAACACTTAATTAACACAATACATTGGTGAAAACAACAGATAAAAAATCTAATAATCATTGTTTTGGGTCTTATTGCGTTTATGAAAGCGCCGGTGATATTGCTTAGTTTAAATATAAACCAGAGTTGTGTAGCATTATAAATATAATTGTAAAATGCTCTGCGATATAGATTGACCTTCGAGCTATTTGTTTTACAAGACATTGATTTTGTCAATTATTATTTCTTATCCAATTAGCGATTTAAAATCTCCGAGTTAAAGTAGACTTAAGACAAAAATAAATTAAGCACATTTTTCAGTTTCCTTGTTTGAAATTTATTAAGCAAGATTTACAGGAGGGATGAAATAAATTGAATTTTCTTTTTCTCAAGGAAAATACAACTTAAGACAAAAGGAAATTAAGTCGTTACATCATTTCTTTGTTTACTTGTGCATCTGATCTTTGTTACTTTCAGTCTTTGTTCCTTTTACATATTTACTGGTGCACCGCCATTTACTTTTGTATATTAAGTTTCGTAATATTACTTAATATTACGAAACTTGGCAAACTTGATGTAGTTTAGATTTTCTTAAAAGTTGTTGTTAATTTGGAGTAAATATTTAAATAGCAGTTAGAATCGACGCGACCGCATTGTAAAATCACCTGATTGTTAAAACCTTAATTAATCTTAGGTTTAAAGCTTAGTTCATAATGAAAGTGATTCCCGAACCGCCGGATCGTTCGGCCCTCTCGAGACACTGTTATGCCGTTGGCTTAATATAAGAAGATTCTTCCGAAATTTGTTTTATTGGAAGGCGATAATCCCCAAAATAATGTTAGTGATGTCAATAACGTTGACATCACACTTTTAAAAATACTTGATATCGAGTGAAGCGCTTGCTTGTTCGCCTCCTTTAGTTATACAAAACTGTTGGTCTGCGACACAAGTGAAAACTCAAAACAAAATATAAATGATCAACAAAAAAACCTTGCATTTTAACAATACAATTAAAAATTGTATACAAGCGCGGTTAAAGAACTTTTCACATCAACAGTGTTTGTCCTTTATGCCTTTGCCGAAACTTTAGTTCGTTGTTCGCTGTTCGTCCGAAAACGGCAAGCCTGAAAAAAAAAATTCTCGGAATTTGTTTATGAAAAAAAAACTGAATAATTTACAAAGAAATATAAGTTATAATTTGTAGGTTATGTTGAAAATTGATGGAATATAATTTTCGTAAGAAAATTTTGCAATTTTGAAAATATTAAGAAATAACCGCTCAAATGTGTACTATATCAACTCTTGAAATTTTAAAATAGTAGCAGCTCCCACACGGTATTGCGGTGTGAACACTCATTACGAAAGGGTACCTGAGCTAATTAAATACAGGGTTGGGTTGCTTATTGTTCAACAGCCAGAAGTGCGTCATACTTTAAATATTCCTCTTTTTAATTACCAAGGTGAAAAGGCAAATATTACGCCTGAAAACGAAAATTGGAGGCATGAATTGAGTATATTTGTAAAGTAAATAACGTGTTTTAGGAGATGAGGGGCGTTGTGTGTAAGTTACTATCAACGCGAATTTGTTTACTTGTATTTCAAAACCTTAAACCATAAAGTATCTTTTCTATCGCTATCCTTTATGGATAACCTTCCACTGGTTTTAGCATCACAACGCTAAGGATATCTATATCGTTGTACCTTTTAAACCATTTCTCAAAATTATTTACAGGATTTATGATACCGCGGAAAAAAGTTGTATTTTAAAAAAAAAGAATTCAGACACTAGAACGTAGTACAAGTAAAACTTACAAATAATATGAAATCCTACCCTGTAGTTCCATGTAGAGGAAAAATGTGTTCAATGTTCGTGATACGTAAAATTTACAACGGAAGCTGTTGGCCGCACAAAGCGGGTCAATTTATAACAACAGTGAACTTGCCTTTGCAACTCACTGGTGAACCTCTACGTTAGACGTGTTCTCGTGTGATTCGATGAAGCATTTTTAGAAATTAAAAAACACAGGCAGTCACAAGAATTGCTGACAGAAGTTAAAATTCAAAGAAAGTGGAAAATTCAAAAAAATAATTAGATTTACGTTTCATTCTCAACTTATAAAGTGACAACTTAAGTAACTGTAAATACAGAAGAATTCACTTATAATAACCTTGTACCGTAGCTGTATACTTTTAAAGGAATAATCCGGTTTAAGCCACTTCGTTCATAGAATTATTAAGACTTAGGACTTATTTTGTTGATATATGGTAGGTAGGTAAGATTAGGGCAAAGATGTTAAATATCACCAAAGTCGGGTCTCAAAAGTGAATCCTAAGTCGCCAATTCGCACCTTCGTAATATTCGTTTCTCGTCGCATGAATACAAAATTTCCGTGCTTGTAATTTAAAAAAATACGGTTTATTCTATGGAATCGTTTAAAAACTACATTTCGAGGAAAGATAAGTGTACGAACGAAAAATCGAGCTTCACTTTGGAATGTTGAATTTGTACGGCTAGTTCCGTATCTGGAGGTTGTGGTTATATACAATTTTCCATATTTACATATGGCCTTGTAGGTTGCGACCAGATTCTATAATATATTTTATACTTTACGCTTGTCTTCTGTGAGGTCTTAGTATTTTACTGGTCAAGCCGGCCTCGTGCAAACAGATGTTGTTGCGGGCTCTACCACAGTTAAAACCTTAACATATCATCATCTTTCATCCTTCTAAAAGCTCCCTTGTTTTGTATCTGTGTATAATCTATACTAATATCATAAAGGGAGAAGATTGGATTGTTTGATTTTTCCGGATAAACTCAAAAACTACTCAAAGAGCTTATTAGTGAGTACCTTGGGTATAATTTTTTTAATTATCTATCTCACTACCCAAGGCTAGTGTATTATAAATATGCGGCAGTGTGTTATAAATTTTACCATAGTACGCAACCAAATAAAATTTAGCTTATAACCGTATTCAGCATATTCGAATTAATATGCTAATCCGTATGTTTCGTTAAGACTATTCCCAGCACGGGCGAACGTACCGCGTATCTAGACAATTACATCTAAGATATGAGTATTTGTAACACATTTTACTACTTCCTTAACAACTTGTTACAAAAGATATAAATCTACTAGATTATCGCTTAGTATCGCTTGATATTATCCTTCTGTATTTTTTATGGTAGAAAATGAGTGAGAGGTTTACCTGATATCACGTGTGACTGCCGCCACCCATTGACATCGATAGCCATCTTTCTGTTTTTTATTTTTTTTTATTTTCCTTCTTCCTCCCCGTCTTACACTATTTTCATTCCCATACTATCCTCATGAGAAAGGAAAGGAAGGAGAAGACGGCTAGAATTAGATCTTCGGGCCTCACTTATCAGACGAAAAGCAGGAAATACTTCTATTTTACGTCTGTTATCTGTAATAACACACAGCAACACAGGGCTTCCCTGTAACCGTAGACTTAGAGGGATCGCCTTGCAGGGCGATCAGGGTAGCGAGACTTACCTTAACAAGAATTTATAAAAGCGTAATTTAAATTGTCTAATAATTAAAAAATCTATAGAAATTAATAAAGATTCAAATGTAATTTTTAAAAGGAAGCCCAAAAATATCTAGATTATAAATCTGCTTGTATTTTATCTAAATATATTTCTTTTTATTGCAACGTTAACAGAAAGGCATTTAGTGAGTGCGGAAATTCACAAAATACTGGAACCGCTGGCGCCGCTGGTTGTTATTTCCCGTCGCGCTCAACTTTGAAACATAACTATGCGTTTCACAACACCTCAATGAATGTACGAAACTTCTACTTGCTATATTAGGATTATTTTAAATAAGATTAACATTAAAGTGATTTTTTGTTCACTAACTGCAAAAACTTTATGTATGCATATATTATGACATAAACATAATTTATGGTATATACAAGTTTTTTGTATACGGGTGTAAGATTATGGAGATTTGGCATTTTGCTGGCAACACATATATCTACGCATACATAAATGCTCTGTTATTTTGCTGAAATTCGAGGAGGGTTGGAGGTAGTCATCTGACTGTACAATCTGTAGTCCTACGGTCATACAGACAGAGAGATCATGACGTCATTTAGTTATTATGGATTTAAAATATCTACAGTTACATACATTTAATTTTCAATTAAAAACTCTTTTGTGTCGAGGCACTCACCCCACTCGCATTGAGTTTCATATCACTCCTTTTGTCGAATACATTTTCATGTATGAATAACATTTTAGTCTCGTATTCATGAGTTAACTGAAAGCAATATTTTTGAAACGCACATTCATCTTTTACGATAATTTTAATATACAAATACGTTTGCGATTGCGTGCTTTTTATACCGGAAGAAATTTTATGAACAAGCTTGCATGTAGCAGGAAGCGATGACAATTGATAATTAAATGTCATTCACATTGACACAACTTCTATGCGGGTGTTTTGCTCCCTGACTAGAGTAGCAACTCGTTAATAATGCCAAGCGAAACGCATTATTAAAAAAATATAGCGCATTTTACTTTTGCATAGTACATGTGTTTGCGTATGTGTCATGTTATCCAATTTATTTATTTTTTTGGATCCGAGGCCATTGCGGAGTTTCGATCCGATCTCAATCGGGGTCTACCACGGCGGTTTGGTCAGACACAATAGTATCAATTCGAAGTACTTTCTACTTAGCTACCATCCTTAGTACATTGTATTAGTATAAATATATATGGGTCGCGTGAGTCATTTCACATCAGGTGAAAAGCTTGTCGTTTGTCTCCCTTCATAAAATGATCCATTAATACTGAGTAATAAATGCCTCGTAATAACCGAAAGTGGAATTTTTCTACGTTATGCCTGCGTTACGAGCAGATTATGTAAATTTGCCCTCTGAGTATAATTAATCAACGCCCGCGAAGACTTAAAGGTCGATCGCATCCACCGGGCTGACTATACAGCTATCATCATCGATAACAAATGGTAGGCTTGTGCTACCCACCCCAATCTAACATTTAAATAACTTGGATGTATAACATAAAATTAACATAATGTTTAATAAATTACAATTTTGAAGATGAATGTATTGAGAACGCTCTCTTGCTCAGTTAGCAATAAGTATGAATGTTTTTGGTATGCTAGAAGGCGGTAAATGAACAAATGGTTGACCTGATATCAAGTTATCAGTACCCAGTAACATCATAATTATGGATACGTTGCTGACAGAGGAAGAAATAAACAGAAAACAAAAACTATCCTATTCCTATCGTATTCCTATTATAGCGCATAGATGGCGCTGTAATGTTTGCAGGATTAACATTTTTAGGTTTTATTCTAGAAAATGATTTTATCGTAATAAATGAGTTTAAGAATTACCTAACGAATTGTATAAGGAGTATGATGACAATTACTCCGTCAATTGGGGATGTAGTAAGTTAGTAAAATTATTAAAACTACCGTGAGACATTATCAATAAACTTTTTATGAAACGGCTTTACTCACGTTCGCGTTTTTCTTGTTCAAAAGTTTGAAAAGTTTGTAGTAAGTTAGGTCCAAAGTGTATAGCGGTCGAATGGCACTATCTCATTCTACATTGATTAAAAGAGTATGAGAGATTATATCGTACGAGTTTTATGAATTTGTTGAATTATTTCGTTATTCCTTTGAAGTGAAGGTTATATTCAATACAACGATAGAGTGAGCGGGTTATGAACGAATGGGTTGTCTCTCATCAGACGAAACGTAAAATCATACATATGTTTGCTTCACGTCGACTATTTGAGTAACCAAGTTTGTGAGTCTACCAATGTTATGATCGTGGCTTAAGGATATACCCAATACCATAACATTAGCTTACTAAGTACTACATAAATTATACCTTGTTTCACAGCAAGATGGAATTTTTGTAAACAAAGGTCTTTACGTTAAAATTAGTAAATTCCAAAATATTTTCGGAAAACAACTATTTCTCACATTACCACATAACATTAGCTATCAATATTACACAATTTCACTTCACTTTTTCACAAAATTATATCAGTTCCGATGAAAGTATAAAAAGTGACATAGTATAATGGCTGACATGGTTTATGACGTTTGTTTGTTTACAAAAATTATATCTTGCTATGAAACAAGGTAGGTCTTTCATTTTAAGCCGTTCACACTCTCAATCAATACCGAGAAATTTGAAATTTGAAACTTATTAAGCAATAAATGTTTAAAATCAGCAAGAAATATGTCAAACTATAGTTTATTGAAATTAAGTTCTGTTCGAGTTATCAAATTATAAACTTATTGTGAAGTCATCGAATCGGAATAGTTTTGATTTAATTTAAACTGATACAAGAACTGATTACAACGATGAATTTCAAATTGATTCTATTATGTACTATGAAATTGTTTTCAAGTTATTTCCATCAATACTGCTTGTATCATGGATGTACTTACATAATATACTAGCAAATAAAATATCAAAATTGTTGATAGTACCACCGAGACGAAATAATAAAGTATTAAATATAAAAAATAATTAGTAGGCATTTATCGCAAGATTTGTTACAGTTTGTTTCAAATCAAGATGTAAAGTTTGTAAACAAACATCTCATTTTTGTCACTTGCCATACTTGGCGGTCTTTTTATACTTTCATAAAGAATGCTGTAATTTTTTATAAATCGTAAGATACATTGAAGTGAAATTGTATAATATAATAGATAGCTAATTATAATTAGAAAAGCTAATTAATATGGCAATGTGAGAAAAAAAATTAATTTACGAATTTGAGCGTAAAGGGTATTGTGTACTCTTTGTTTATAAACCTTACATGATTGATTGACTTGATTTGGAATTTTCATTTCATATACACAGATATTTTTTTATATTTTATTTACCGCCATCTATTATACGCCAATACTTTACTTTTAACATTGGCATATAGGTAGGTTAAAGTGAACATGCATGCTTGGCGTACATATATCAGAAGTGATCGCAACAAAAATTCGGTATCGTTCATCGTTAACATACAATTTATTGCTATCCTCATTACAAAAGGTACAAAAGGTACAGCGCACAAAGGGAACCAGGATCCTCCGGGACATTGTATCATTATTTATTTATTCATCAACATAAAACACGCGACCGGAAATTTGCCTGCATAGTACCCTTACAAAGTTAAACGACATTGTTTTGGAACGCTTAAAACGGACTTTACTTTGGTAATTATGTTAAGGTCCTATATTAGTATCGTTAATTCTTTAGAGGATTAATAATTTATTTACAGATTATTAAATAATAATAAGTTCCTCTCTGTAAACCCGACAGCACTGTTTGCTTGAATCACAGGACTCCGCAGCCGGTAGAGAACTGTGTTCATACAGTATATTTTAGAGTATCTGTTTTTTTTGTACATTTTAAAAATATGGGGAAAAAATTTACGAGTAGATTTAAAGGGAGTGGGCAGCATTGGTAGAGAACTTATGTCGATTAGATTAGTGGCTTACTATAAAGGGCGATATACGGAGCACCCTTAACTGATGAGCATGCATGCGTAGATGTATGTATGTAGAAGAAGCGCGCCAAATGGGAATCCATGATCTCTGCCTACCGTGATTAAAGATTGAATAAAAATTAAAACGAGAAAGTTCTAAAGACTAAAATTGTAGCATATTGTATCATAAATTCTTGTGTGAAAATTTTCTCGTTTGTATCGACAACTTTGTCAAGAAGGCGGTAAAACCTTTTGAAGTATAAATAGGTAAACTGCTACTTCACTAGCTCGTGCCGACAGCCTTTATTGTCGCGTCGCTTTTGTTTATGTTCTTCTCTTATTGTGAAATAAAATCCACCTCTGTGATTATCAAATTTATTTTCTCTTCGTTACCCAATCACATCTTTTCTTTTTATTTATTTGTCTAAGGAAACTTGTCCAGTCTTATATGCTTATCAACTAAATGCTTAACCATTTATTTATATATAGCAGAAACTAGAGGGCCTCTTGTTTAAAAATTAAATAAAAATAAACCAAGCTATTAATGCTTTAATATTGCCTATACTTAAAACATCTGCTACCGTTTTCTACCAGGTCATAAAGACAGGTAATAAAACCAATTGACGCGAATGTTCGTAAACCTCGGAACTCATTCCAACTGATTTTATTACAGCAAGGGTTGTCTTTATTCCCCTCTTCACACGACATGAGTGAAAATAGTAGAACGGGATAATGGAAATCTGTAAAATTGAGAAACTCGCCTGTTTTAATTTATATAGATTATATCTGATTTACTACAATGAGTAAAGGAGAGTCACGAAGCAAAAGTAAGTGGCAATGTTCACAGGTGACGTCAGATAACAATTGCGACTATAAACAGAGTAAAACAAATGAAGTATAAAATAATATTCTATATATATAATATAATAAGATTACACTGATTAAATGAACTTAAAGTCAATTAAGGTTTCACAGATTTTTTTACAATGTCAGACGATTTTTATTTTTGTTGGTAAATGTGAAAACAAAAAGTCCAACTCGGCTCGTCAGACGAACACCGAAATACAAATAGCTTTACATGCCTTTATTATTTGACGTCAGAACACATTGTCTTTGTAAAATAAAATCACATTGCTGCATTATTTTGATTTATGCAGAAATTTAAATAGCATGAAGCATACTTTGGAAAATCTATCAAATTAGACTTAATCACATTTTGATTATTTTTTTTATAATTACAACTTACGACGCTACTTTACTACGTATACCGTTGTAAAAATATTTCTTACATCTTCTAACTAAACGCTCGTGTTAAGAGGCATCGTTAACAGAAATGGCCGGTACAAACTTGAGTTTATACGTTTTACACAGAAAGCGTTAAATGCTTCTTTGTCTAAGCGATCCATTTTTTATTACCTACAAAGATAAAACTTTTAGAAGAATACTTATCACTACTTTTGTTAATGCTAAGCGCTTGTTTTATTTTTTTAAACAGGCGGTAAGCTGGTTTCCATTTGAATGGTCAAATACTCTTTATTTCGTGTTTATGAATTTCTCAAAAGCTATTACTAGACTTATTGCACTCACCATCCGTTATTTAAATGGTTTATCTAAAACTTTATGCTACACGACAGCTTGCTATTAATAGGGTAGGCTGAGGCAAATATTAGAAGTTGATCAAGCCGGAGGGGGAGAATCAGGAAAGAACATGACAAATGGTGAATCTATCTTTTGCCATTTATATGATCGGGTATTTCGTTACGACATCACTATCGTATTTTTCAAATTTGTTGAAAACATTGTGAAGATAAAATGAGAAACAAGTATGTTTCAAAGCAATAGGAACAAGCTAGAATGTGTTGTGCATCTTTTACATCAGTAAGTTTTACTGCCTAGCTGACAACATTGTACACACAAACGAAACGGTCTCTCAAAGAAAGTACATATGACAAAGAAGACTAAACAGATTTTATAGTACATTTTTAAAGTGTATGGATAAAGACATATTTTAAAAGTTTATTTAAGTCATATATATTATGTTTTATTTGCACAGTGCAATCGATAGATAAATATTATTTGGTTATCTGTTACACGTAATTTATATTTTAATTTAAATATTTATCTATTATTTTTTAATATAATATGTAATTGGGTTGATACAGTTTTTCGATATTATAGCAAATTCTTGGAGGATATACTGGCCTCTTTTATGGAAGAATGAGGCAAACGAGCAAGGGGGATTTTAAGTGACCGCTGCCCGTAGAAATCCCTGACTATGAAAAGAGTCTCAGATTCATTTCCTACCTTCAATGGACGGACGAGGTGAAATATACAGGAAAAAGGGTATTTCCTTCTCCCCGTTTATGTAGAATTCTCTTCCCTTTCATATCCTATCCTTATTAGAAAAGGAAGAGAACTTAGATTGGGCCACCGGCACCCTACTCGTCAGACGAAACGCAGAAGAACAGTTCGACTTCACGCCTGCCTTCTGTTCTTCGAGGTATTTCACTGGTCGAACCGGCCCATTCGCAACAATGGCGATGTTGTTTCGGACTCTACCACTGTTCTAGGTTGAACAGATTATGTCAGTTAATTAATTTGATGTTTATTTGTTGGTCTGTTAATAAAAACTCCCAGTTTTTGGAGATGCCTTACACAAATATGTATTTTGGTACAATAAAGTTAACGATTCGGGGCATGACATGTCAGAAAACAATCATAATATGTGAAATGTATATGTAATATTATAAACAACAATCCTTTGACATAAAATATTAAGGTTTGGGAATGCCGACACAACTCACAAAGGAATATTTAACATCTTAAAGTTGACGTTGATTTTTATACACACGAAATTCAAGATTAATGTATTTTTACTATTGTTATGTGTTATTAAAACAAGACATGTTTTCGTAGCAATACGCAAATAAAGTTCAGTTTGTCAGAACAAGCATATAAAATAATAATGTATTGTTGTTAGTATTGTAGCTGTGTCTCTGAAGGCAGGGTTGTTATTTAAATTACACAAAAATACTATTGTTATTTTTTGCACATTGTTAGTTTATGATGGTCGCTTTACTTTGATTGAGAGGTCCATAAATAATTACAAATGTTTGATTTCCGATGGTGCTAGTTACTTTTAATCACACTTAAGTAATTAAACACGTAATGTTTTACTAAAAAATAGTTGTAACAAGTTAGTTGTGTTCTCCAGCTAAATTAATCCTGCGGGAGTTTTGCGAAAGCACTCAAAGAAGTTTCGCTAATAAACAAGTGTGCAATTTCGTCTTAATGGAGATTCGAAGTGGCTCCTGTTTACTTTATTTCTTTGTTTTTATTTCTTTATGTGTAATACTGGAGCCGATAGCCTAATGGTTAAGAGGACGGACTACGAATGTTGTCGTTACCCATGTCTTAGCGCTAGCTTATTAACTTAGTTGGAATGGTTAATAGAAATATTAGTAAATTATTTAATAATCTACAAATATTTAAATAAATAAGAAAAATACTAAACCTGAATTTAGAATTCAAATGTCTCACCATTGTAAATTATATAGATAAATTAAATAATACATATATATGTTTATCTGAAGAAACTGACTGACTGATCTATCAACGCGCAACCGAAACTATTGAATATATTTATTTTATTACTTAAGCGAGCACTAAGAGTGGATAGAAAGGAATGAAGTTGAATGATGATGGGGGAAAATTTGTATGGAGAAATAATTTGTAAGGAAAAAAAGTTGACCTCAGATCTATCATGAAGATTTACACTTTATACTCGGTTTAGGATGGACAATCGTCGGTTAAATTAAATTGCACGGCGGGTGCAACCGCTGGGCTTAGCTTGTTTTACGTAAAAACCAATTAGAAGGCACGAGTACAATAAAAAAGTAACAGAATGTAATTTCAATTTGTAAACATAAAATAAACTGTGTAAATAAACTCGACACTAATTTAATTTAACCGATATTTAACTACGCTTGAGGAACAAGACTTTTACTTTGTCTTAACCAAATTTCACCAAAGCCGTATACTTAAATCAAATAGGATTAACTATTATTTGATACAACGTTATAATAGTCTTCCCCACGTCAGTCTGGCGTAGTTAGAAGTAGTACATGTTACTTATTTGCGCTGACGTTTTCCCCCATGTCCATTATTTCCCGAGGTGTTCATTCAGGCTTGACATTCAGGCTGACATGTACTCCATTACATTTTTCATTAGTATCATTCATTCTATTGTTGCGTAAGTTCACTTCGCGAAATTGGTTTTCTCTTCCCCGAAGAGAACAAGATCAATGATAAATCAAAGTAAATGAATGTCACCTAATGGAAAAGACACTCAGTCAGTGGATATTTTCCGTGACAGTACACTTTTTGTATTGAACCTTTTGCCCGCCGTTTGATTCTGTTTTAAAAGCAATAGTTGTCGGAAATACGTCTAAAGTACAATGTTCCGTCTCGAGGGAGATAAATATATAAAATATCCTAGGACATATTCACACACGGCCATCTGATCCCAAACTAAGCAGAGCTTGTGCTATGGCAACCAGATAACTGATATACTACATATACTAATTTTCTTTTGTAAATACATACTTAAATAGATAATTACACCCAGACTCCGGACAAACAGACATGTTCATGCACACAAATGTCTGTCCTAGGTGGGAATCGAACCCACGACCTGCGACGTGAAAAGCAAGTATCTTACAAACCACGCCAACCGGCCCGTCAAAATCTTATGTTTGTTTAGTGGTTAATTTCAGAGTTTTTTTTGGTCTACGAGTTCATCATTCTATAATACTAAATGAAACAAATGTAACAACCGGTTTTTGAAAGGATAATTAACGGAAAAAATCGCAAGAAAGCAGTCAAATGTTCGATCAAATGTAATTTGAGCTATTAGAAGCATCGTCATAAATTTTTATTTCCCACCCTTTCCTCTGTGCGTTAAAGGTAGCGACGCATCTACAACTCATTTGCTTGTTGCGGATGGGCGGCGTTGACTTAAAATCAGGTTAACCACTTGTTCGTTTGCCACCTATTTCTATAAAAAAATACATATAAAATAATTGCTGGGTCCATGGAAGGAACGCAACTTATACCATTAAAATAAAATATTTTTTTGTTATATTGCATAAACTCTGAAACTGGAAACTAAATAAATATAAATATTTCATTCACCTTCAGCATTAACAAAGGCGATTTTGCGACATATTGTAAATGAAGAAGCAGCCCGTTACCCAGATGGGTAGGCAGGGATTACGGATTTTCAATTGGAGCGATCCTGACACAACTCTCTTGCTAGATGTGGAAGATATCTATACATCTTCTCATACATACTCGTCGGCTGCGGGTATTTTTTATATCGACATTTACGAATCTAAATTTGTATTATCACTCTCTTTTCATTCATCCATTCATTACGCCCGATCCACTGAAGCTTACCTTTCCAAATTTTAATCACATTATCCTCTGGTAAAAGACACTTCTCCCTTACAACGCTATTTTTAATCCTATCTTTTAGAGTAACGCCTAGTATACTTGTCAAGGATCTCATATTATTAATGTGCAGTATTAAAAATCCAGGCGACGCAATGACGGCACGAACAGTTGGTAATGTAGAATAATTAATATTCTTCTGAGTTTTATCGTTAAGTATGACATCGGCAAGAAAATTCCTTAAGACATTTATTGTAAGTTCGATAACGCAACCACAGTGCTATTGCATTATTAAAATGGACTAAAAGAAGTATGGACGATTTTTTTAACTTAACTTGTACTCGGCACAGCCGGGTCAGGTATTCCCTCATTAATATTTATACCGGGACTCGAAACACACTTCTATAATCGACCTAACATTTGCCCTTTGTACGCATTGAATTTGTATTACACTTAAAAATATTAACTAACTTCTCAACAGTGTATGTAGTAATATCATAACATATTTTTAAAAGCAATTCATCGAAAACAAAATAATATCCTAAGTAATATTATAAAAGCGCATGTGTGTATTTGTTACTCCTTAACTCCTTAACGACTTAACCGATCATCATGACATTTCACACACATATTTTCAAAGCTACATAAAATAACAAGGCATACTTCTTTTTTAAGGGCACGCACAGACAAATTGCCGTTAGTCTGTAAAAGTTAACTAAAGCGATTTAAACCAATAAAGTTTAGTAATGTATACTTTTTCCTTATTAAAATTATAAAGACAAAAAGAGTTTATTGTCTTCATAATATTATTAAATTTCTTTCATCAATAGAAAGCTCTTCTATCGGCAAGTAGCCTGGGCTATTCTTTATCTTGCCTATCTACCCGTAATAGGTGAGTGGAGCGAAGCAGCCCCGAGCTGCTAGTCAATAATATGACCGCGTGGTTAGTGATTCCTATCATTGGCTGGCTAACCTAAAAACCGCCATGATAAATCAAATATATTTATGATTTCGGGCTACATTTCGATACCCAGTTCGTGACAAACTTGTCTTAAATATTAAAGGGTGTAGAATTTTGAGTACACAGGTGCAAAGGAATCTATGTACACCTCCCGCGGGAAACATCAAATTTATTTAAGTAATATGTCAAACAAACCTCGCGCCTTTTAGTTGAATAAATTACCGTCTAAATTATAAATGTTTGGTGTAATTGTGTGCGATATATACCAGATTGTGTTTTTAGGGAAGATATTATTGTTGTGTCGTAGAAGTTTTGAAGACTTTGCATTGTTTTCAAAGTACTTATCATCCATGACCCAAGAGAAGGCGCTCTAAAAATTAGCTTTATTCTTCTTGTGGAGCTTGTGTCTCTTCCTCTTCCCATCCTTTCCTTATAAGAAAAGGGTGGGAAGGGGGAGAGAACTAGAATTAGGCTTCCGGCACCTAACTCACCGGACGAAACGAAGAATATTCTACTTCACGCCTGTCTTCTGTGAGGTCGTGGTATTTCACCGGTTGAGCAGGCCCATTCGTGCAACTGATGTTGTTGCAGGCTCTACCACTGTTATTTATAGTGCCTTATTAATTATTTATAGTTAATAAAGCACTAAAGAATAGATGTTGATCAAATTTTTATTATTAAAAACCATCTTTGTGTTTGTCCCAGCTTGGATCTGACAATACTTATGCTATCGTATGTAGAGTATAAAAAAAACCAACGATATTGCATCCAATAAAGCAATTTGGATGTCGAGATTCAATTTACAGGAGTGGGTCACCTGTACGGATGCCGGTTTAATTGTTGATTGAATTGCCAATTACAACGCGGATGCAACGTTCATGACGTGTTTTTGTATATAAGTTGTTTATAATGTCTAAATTTAACATCAGTTCACAATTTGTGCTGTGCTGTGATGGGTTTGCCGTTTATGATGTTATCTGTCATATTTGGTACGACTAATAACTAGTATAGATTTTGACATTTCGTGTCCGTATTCTGCGATACCATGGCACTTCTACTTTAGATATAATT
This sequence comes from Papilio elwesi, assembly GCA_029849275.1. Classification (NCBI taxonomy): domain Eukaryota; kingdom Metazoa; phylum Arthropoda; class Insecta; order Lepidoptera; family Papilionidae; genus Papilio; species Papilio elwesi. The sequence goes on along the minus strand of CM056710.1, from coordinate 3,622,054 downwards.
CCTGCATTAGCGGCTACTGCTGGCCTTACCACAGGTAAAATCACGAATCTCGACTCTTGTGACGATGAAATATATGAAAGTGACGTAACGGTAAGAGAACAACAGCCGCAGCTTATGTGTTATACGGTCGTGCTCAAAGTGACGTCCTAAAGTCTTTACATCACCCTTGAGACAGCAGTTGCGGTACCCACCCGGGAAGCCATTGCACCCGGACTTGAAGCCCGAGCAAAGAGGCTAACCCGAGCACTCGTATATTTTAGATTTCCCTTGCATATCGGATAGATGATCCGTCCGAGGAAACCCACTCAGAGAGAGATAGAGTGAAGTTAAAATTTGTGATCCTTAGCTCTTGTCTTTGTATGACGTAGCGTACAATGGGAACGTATATTGCAAAATAATTTACACAAAATTTTGTCCATTCATTGTTAGTGGTGACGTTGATTTATGAGACGGCGCGGGCAACAATATCGACAGCGGCGGAATTAACAGTCCATAGCTTTCTTTGTGATTAATGGATCAGGTGATTACTTATTGCCAAAATATCTGCCACGAATAAATTGTTTTCATTTAGTAATAAATAGACTTTACAGAAAAGTAATGTCAATAAGACGTCATGATGGTGTTTGCTAAAAGGGCTGTTAATGTAAAATAAACTAAGCCGTCTTAATATTATTATTTTTTTTATGTGAAAAGGTGGCAAACCAACAAGCGGATCACCTGATGTTAAGTGAGCGCTATTCATAGACATCCACAACAAGCAAATGTGTTGCAGATGCGTTGCCTACTTTTAATGGACAGAGGATGGCATAGACAGGAACCCCTCCTCTATCCAACATAAAGGCTGACTAAACATCTGCGACTCATGTAGTTGAAGATATTTCGATGATCACTTAAGAACACGCGAACCGCGCTTTAGGCTCCTCACTCCACTTCCACACTACTTATACAATTTAGAAAGGTATGTGGCAGTCAAATATTTTACACAACTACAGATACGTGTCAGAACTGTCATCGCCTAAGTTACCACCTAGAAAGACGTTTCCCGCGTTGCGAAGTAAAAAATCTCAATGTTTCGAATCTAACCTAGTTTTTTTTAATGGTAGATGGTGGCAAGCGAGCAAGCGCGTTACTTGATAATAAGTGACTGCTATCCATAAACATCTGCAAGAAGCTAATGAGTTGCAGAGACGTTCCTACATTTACTGTACAGAGGAGGGAAAAGACATGAAAAAGGATATTTCCTTTTCCTGTCCATACTCTCACCCGTCAAATCCTCTTCCCCTTCTGGGAGGAGGAGGAGAGGAATAGATTTGGGCCTCCGGCACTCCACTAGTCTAACGAAACGCAGAATACTTCTTCTTCCTATGCTACCAATATTTAGAAAATATGACTGAAATACATATCTTTACATATCTATATATTTCTTCTGCGAGTTTGTTACTGAACTCCTTTGAAACAGCTGAACATTTTGTATCTGTATTTGTGTGGGTCCCGGGATGGCTACTTTTGTCTATTGGACTCAATTGGTGTTGCTGATATCGGGTTTCAGGAGTTAAATATATTATAATAGCGAGAATAAATTAGCTGAACCGAGTAAAAGCAGGCAAATGTTCATGCAAGAAAGCGTCTGCTACGTCCACTAGGAATTAATTTACAGCTTAGACCACTAGGGTGCGATGCTTCTATCCTACTGCGAATTAAGTGAACATATATAAAAACTTTTTTTTTATTATTTTGATACGGGACCTGAGCCCGATTGTGTGTTTAAATGTCATAAAATGTATGTTTTGTCATATTGTGGAAACATATAAAAAGTTTACGCCATATTGTTAAAAGGACCAAGGATAAAAGATCAATGCGACTTTCGAAAGTATTTATTACATTCCGTTGACTCAGGGATACGGGAAAATTGTTATTTGTACATGAAAATATATTAAATCTGATAGAGAGGAATAGTTATGAATCTCATACCGTCGGGTCCTGAATAATATTAGTATTTTATAAAAAACTACGGAAGTAATCTTATTTGGCACGTCTTGTTTTGTTTAAGCTGTATCCAAATGTGTTATATACATATATTATATTGAAAGCGTTTCCATGATAATAGAGTTAACCATAAAATATAAAATTGAATAAAAGAAAAATAAATGAAAAAAGTTCGTCGAAACTGTTCCAAATTCAAATAAGAATGTTGCTGGCGCATGTTGTTCAGGCGAACCTACCAAATATCGTATAACGTGGGTAAAGTTCACTTGAAACATGTCGGTTTGTGATGTCAAACCATATATATAGCCTTAAAGTAACAAACGTGCACGGACGTCACATATTAAGGTAAATAATTAATTATCGGAAATATTTTTGAAGAACCAAAGAGTAAGATCGATCTTCATTTTGTCACGTTGAATTTGTATGGAACACACTATCGGAAGGTATGTAAATCTATGATACCACGATACCACCATATTGCTTATGAAAATACCTAAAATATTTTTTTACAAAAAACATTACATTTTGAGACCGCAATTTTATGGATGAAGTTACGGTCAAATATTGTGAGTTTTAAAAAGTCACACAAAAGGATTCGAGGAGTATTCATCGGCTGCTCAAACAAGTTAGTAAAGTTTCCAACTTTACCGAATGGCTTGTTCGCGTGAGGCTTACTGCCCAGAAAAGTTGAGCATTTGATTTTTTTTTATTTAAAAAAGATTTGTAAGTACAAATGACGACCGTTTTTTATAATATTGGTTTTAATCGAAACTGGAAACGTATTTCTTCTGTACTAAGAATTGTCCATAACGTTGACAACCAAAATCAAGATAAATGTTAACATCTTACTGGCTGAGCACCGTGGTTTCATCTGCCGCGCGCCGCTTACCTTGCTACTTACCTAAAAGTCTGACCCAGTGTTATTTCTGATCGGCTGCTAAGCGTCGTACCGTGATGTTAAATAAATCTATAACCTTCCTTGATAATAGTGCTGTTAAGCGATAAAAGGCTTTTATAAATACGATTGGTAGTTCCAAGATTAGTTCACGCAAACAAACAAACTCAGTTTTTTTAAAAAAAATAAACACTTTATGACCGTCCAGGCTGAGCGCTGAAAGAACGAATCAGAAGACACGCGCCGTAGGTAGATTTTCCACAAGATAGTTCGACGATCTGGTCAATTGCCGGAGTTCACAGGATGAGGGTGACCAGGAGCCGATCTTTGTAGTGTTACTTGAGGAACTGATACAGGTACCAACATACACTAAGAGTAGTGTGGTCGCAGAATTAGAAAGAAGGTAGATCGATGCAGCTACGTATAACATTTTTTTGCACTGCACAGCCTGTGACCATGGCGCATGCAACTGTGCCGAAATACCGGGAGCTCAAAAAGAGCGTGGTTCGAATGCCATCAAACAAATACAAACCTTATATTAGTAAAAACCACGTAAGTTTAAAGTTATATATAAGTTATGTTGTTTATAAGGTTAAATGAGAAATATTTAGAGTGTGTAACAGCCCTATGTCGGAAACGTTTCTGCCGTGCCATTGAATCTTGATTAAGAAATACCTCGACTATTCTCACTCACCGCTTCCTAGCCGCCATCTGCAATGGACGAATTAGATTCTATTCTATTTCTTTAATAAATTTATAGGAATAAAAGACCTTGTACGCTTCCATTGTCCACGTTCTATGTAGATATTATAGTCAAAGGGATAAATGTTCAATGAATGCCCATTGTTAATAAGAACGAGATAATATTGTTATTTTGGTTTTTAATTAATATTAATATTTTTGATGCGATAACTTCTGCAGCCGCGCTAGACGATATTTGGCAAGAGGAATTTTGCATTTTTCTTTTCTAAGAACATATTTAAACTTGAACCACAAAGTTTGTAATTATCATTTTAAGATGTGAACCACTAATCATGTTGATCCGATAGCTACCAAACACAAGAATGTGCCAATCTGGACAATCCCTGTAAATTTCATCGAAATCGATCCAGCCGTTTCGGAGTCTAAAGGTCTATGGGGATACTTCGCTTTTTATATACTTTTTTTTCATAAAAAGTATCCTATGTTACTTCTAATCCCTCCAAGCATATGTGTACTAGTTTCATGATGATCGGTTGAGTAGTTTTCACGTGAAAGCGTAACAAACAAACTTACATTCATATTTATAATATTAGTAGGGAATTTGGATTATGTTAAAATTTACGTTGGAAGTTTTTAATAACGGTTTTTTACCAAAAACTTTAAAATTAGTTTTTTTATGTTGCCATTATAATTGTTTTGATTTCATTTCTTAAGATTAATTTTTATATTTATTCATTGCAATATGATAAAATCATCGCTGGATGTGACTTTCCTGCAGAGCATTAGTCACTGGTACTAGTGTTAGTACCAGTGACTAATAGCCCTCGGTGTAGCTTTGTTAATGCATTCCAGAATTCATTTGTCATTCAGTTCGTTAAAAAAGAATTATGCGCTCACATCTGTAAGCCCATGTTTCTGGGCAGAGATTTTCGTTTGGTGGCACATTTCACTATCTTCGTTTGAATCATACATATACGCCTACATGCTCGTCGGTTACAGGTACTCCTTTTTCGCCTTTTTGTAGTATGTCACTCATCTTCTTGATATAAATCCTCACTTTTGTTAACATGTTTTTGTTTCGTTACTTTCTCTTCATCTGTCAACAGTTCAGAACTATTAAAGCATACTTTTACCACTAATTATCACAATATATACGTTGTGATACTATTATTTAATTATATTAAATGAGAAATACGTGTATATACATTTAAATATAGATTTATTTTGTATATATCGGAAGCGGTAATTCTTTTATATAAGTAAATTATAATAAATTTACTCATTAAGAAATTAAGACGCACTTTAAGGATAAAAAAAGTGGTCAAACATAATAAACCAGTAAATTGTATTGTAAATTTATATAATAGATCTTGTCTCGGTCAGTCCCTGTAATACTGCAATACAGCAACAATGAATTTATCTGTGATAAACGACGCATATTGTACCGCTGTTCCTTTTCATAGAATCCCCTGTCAATATTGACGTATCCAAAATCTACAAAGGATTATATATTTAATAGTCCATTTTGATGGATGAAGAAAATGAAATAAGAAAATGTATGATGCAACAGCAAGTGGCAGAGTAGGGCAGAAACATTTACAATGTTTTTTGTATTAAAAATCGGTATCTTTTTATAATAGTAACCGACGAGCAAGCGGTTCACTTGATAATTAGTGACCGCAAACCATAGGCATCTGCAATAAACTAATTATTTCCCCTTCCATCCTTTTTAATAAGAAATGATCCCTTTATCATCAGAAGACTTGTACTTCACGCCAGTCCTCTGTGAGATCGTGATATTTCGTCGATTGGTCGATCGGTCCATTCGTACAATAGATATTGTTGTGTTCTACCACTGTTAAATATTTTTTTTTGCGACAATTTTCTTTGATTTTATTTTAATTTTACTAGAACTAGTTGACCAACGAACTGACTGAGCTCTACTTTCTTTGTACATAACTTTATTGAAACGGAATTAAAGTAGAATAGAATAATAACTACTGAAGCATAGAGGTAGGTACTAAATTATCAATTACTAATCCATAGTAACATTATAAAGAAACGATTTAAGAAAATCTATTACCAATAGAAAGCTCAAATCACCACCAGCGAATAATCTGGGCTATATTTTATTTTGTCTATCTATCTATCTAAGTGGATAAGAGGATTATTTAATGTTTTTTTTATTTGGCCTATCATGATTGCAATTGTGACGTAATAGTAATTATTAAATTTTGATTACGTCAGGTTTGTTCGCGGTAGGTTTGGTAAAGACCATGTGGGATCTTAAAGACTCTATAATAGCCGAATCGTTATCGTTTTCTACCCCACTTGAATTAGAAGGCATGGCTGATTATTTGTTCATGTAATATTCAATCAACTCAAAGCTTTATTAGAAAATTGTTATTACAAAAAAAGGTACTGGTCAAAATTAAATATATTAAGACCTTTTTTATCAAATACCATCTTTGGTTCGTCGTATAGATTTACAACATTAGAATTTAGGGTAAAATTGATGAATTTAACAAAGAAAAGGGGTCGTCTGACGCCGCTAACGAAATTTGTAAGTAAATTAGATGTAGATTCCTAAAGATAGGAATGGAAATTCAATCAATTTTATAATTGAGTGAGATATTAAAGTTGGAACATTAAATTTATTTTGTTGTTAAAGTATTTTAATACCGAGAACTAATTCGCTTGTAATTGTTTTTTCTTTGAAACAATTATTTCAAAAGTCAAATAACATGTGTATTTTCGGTTCCTCTTATTCTGCCGTGAGTCATATTATCTTAATTCATTTTGTGATCTAATATTGTCTTTTCTAAGAGAAATTACTAAAGAACAATGCCCATTTTTTATATGTATAGAAATTAAATAAATCTCAAAATTCAGCTTATTTTATTGTATATCAATCACGCCTATCACAATGTTAATAGAAACGCAGGTTTCTTTTATTTGATATTATATTATTCTACAAGGGTAAACGTATTACCATATTTTGATCACATCTCAACTAACCCTTTTTACGACGTTCCATTTGCCACACTGCTACTTGACCATATTTAACTCTGTTTCTGGGTTTTATATGTTATTTTAAGTCTTATAGAAGTAAGCAAGCGGCTAATTATTAGACACATATAATGAAACTGTAACTGATCGCTATTGTACATTGAAGATATTTGCGAAAAAATATCATCGGGGGCCTTCATATACGCAATCAAATAAAACAAAACAATTATTATTAGAATTTTTGTGTTAGCGTCAGTGTAGACGTTAGCTAGGTAAGTATAACTATTTTAGAATAAACTTCGATCGTTAAGAATTAGTAGCGTAGTGGCAAACTATAACCTAACAAGTAATATTAATATATTCTTCGACTTCATAGCGTAAAAATAAATCTTAAAACGTAAAAATGACTATATGACATTATTTTCTTAACTTATGTCTTCTTCTATCTTAACATAGTCTATCTTAACAAATGAGCCCGGTCGGGGGAGGTACTCGCAGCCTGCCCACAAAATGGATAACGGTGATGTCAATGTTACGGATGTCGACATTTTCTTGCATAACAGCTGTAGAGACAGCAACAACAACAATTTTGGCACGAATAAGCTTGCTCGACGGTATTCGATATACCAGGACCTCACAGAAGATATAGAGTACACACTATGTTTATCTGATCGTAATGATAGTCATTATAATTTAAATGGAGAGAGAGCAATATGATTGTAAACATCCAAGCGATAAATGTCTGGTAAAAGCTTGACCAGATTCGTAGCGCCATCCTTCTGACCGTAGAGCATTCACTGAGCTTCTTGTCTACTTATTTCTATGTCATCTTATTTGGGAACGTCTACAATTTCATGTTATTTGACCTGCGATTGCTTACAAAGTTAAGCTAAGTTTACAATACAACGAAATTCTATAAGATTTATATTTTGATAAACTCAAGTTACTTAAACCTTTTCAAAAGATATTTTAATAAGTTTTCTTTACATTACTATTCCACTTACAACCTGTAGGACGGAATTAGATTGATAGCTTGTATTCGACGAAACGAAAGAAAAAGAATATAGCAAAACCTTGCAATACGTATTTTATTTCTTCAAAATTAGCTGACATATGCAATATGATAAGCGGGTTATTTACTGTTCCGTTGCACTATCATGTTAGTCAAAATCTTTTAACATCATTACCATCATAAATACACATACAACAGACGCTATACCGATTTGAAGGCAAAGAGCAATCACCCCTACTTTTCGTGATTTTTAATAAAGTTCAAAAATATTTGAAAAGGTTTGATATAATTTTGCAAATAAAGCAAAAAATTTGCTAAGATTTACGACGCCGTCGGAAAGTCCATAAATTACGTATACGATCTCAACGTCTGAGAAAATAATACGATTCTAATTTCCGTTTTTACGAATCGAATGCTCAGCAGATTTTCTTATACAGACAAATGAAATACTTTTGCTAGTGATGTATATGTTTTAAAGTTTTTTTTATGGAAGAATGTGGCAAGCGAGCAAGCGGTTCACATGTAACAGATGCGTATTGTACAAACGAAGAGTTTTTTTTATTGAGAAGGGGGCAAACGAACGGCGTGAGCACCGAGGTGATCAACGACGCCCATGGACACCCGCAACACCAGAAGAACTGTAGATACGTTGCCGAGGAATAGATAAGACGAAGAGATAAACAGAAAGATTGATATATTTCCTCTTCCTATCCATCCAGGATAAGGCTATTTTACACACGGCAATACATCCAAAATGATTCACTTACCTATCATTAGGTGAGTTGTTCACCATTAAAAAATTAATACTTAAATTCCAAACACTTAACAACACTAACATTCTTATAGTAACAGATTTTAAACTAACTAGGACTCTACCTAAGTCGGAGGAATATTCTGTGCCACGTTTTTTTTATAAAACCACTATCTTTAACTAACATCAGATAAACCTAATTTGTATATTATAATTTTGTAATGAATTACCAAAGCTGAAACTATGAGGGGAAATAAAATATATTGAAAAACTAACTCAAAAAATGTGTGGTATTGTGTTAAATGAACTCACGATTTTAACATCTCAGATCTGTAAGCAAACAATTTTTTTTATAGAATAAGATGGCAAGCGGTTCGCTTAATATTAACAGCTACCCAGGCATCTGCAATACGCTTATGAATTGCAAGCGCGTTGCTCACTTTAAATAAAAATTAAGGGATAAACAGCGTATGCGTTATATCCAAATTCGTTTTGTACCATTGGCGTTGTTTTTGAACTATTCCGGTGAAATATTGTCATTTTGTAACCGTTCACAATGAAGTCTAATATAATTAAATAATTTCTCCCTAACGCACTTATTTTCGACCGGAAAGACCCATTTTCTGAGAAAGTTTGATTAACTTTTCTTCGTTTTCTAACAAATAATTGTAGCTTCTGTTTGTGACTAGATTTTCATAACAATTATAACGAAGGTGTAATAAATTATTATTTAGCTAAATTTGAATTTGATTTAAATTACTTTTGTAATTGTTAAGTCGAGCGATTCTATTGGTGAGGGTTGTTTCTTTATGATAAAAGGCGGCAAACGTGACGTCGAAGTCACGTAATATTATGTGACAACAGATAGCAACCATACGCTTGTTACGTATGGTTGGTTCAGTAACTCATCTGTGTAAGGGTTGTTATCATTGTATATTTTAATTAACATATATTATTATTTTTATTACTTGGACACGTTGATGGAATCCACCGGAAATTTAACTCATTTAAAAAAATACTTCTCTATACCGTAAGAAAAATATGTAAACATAAAAATATTTTTCTATTATTTACTATTTTCTCATAACAAACATGGTCATGATGAATTTCCCAAACCGCTTATCAAGTCATTATTTCTGTAACCTTACCCATGTCATGGCGAATGTCACTCACGTCACTGTAATATGTTACCCTCAAAAGTAACGCATATACGGTCCAACATAACAAAATACGTTATACTGTGCCAGATAATAATACTTCTTATTATAAAGTAAAAAAAGTTTACGGGTTTGGTCGTTCATTTGATGGATTCTTATATAAAAAAACTGAAAGTAATTGGCGAAACTGCATCATAAGGCATTATACCAAAACAATTAATTTATATGTCGGATTTAATTTCGCTATCGCTAATATAAAATATATTATTTACTCACTATTACAGTATTACTTCATGCTATCAAAATAGCAAACCGTTGGTGGCCTAAACAGCTGGAGCTTGCGGTTGTCGTTGGTAACAACTGAGCAAATGTAGCGCTGTATTGTAAGCCGATTGCGGTGGACGAAATGCCTCACAGAAATGTCCAATATCAAATACCATTACAATTCTTTGTTATTTTATTTATATATGTCGGGGATTGGCCGAATTGAGAATGAATGGACGATTAAAACGTTCGAGTTCATTTACTCTGACAGAACCCCAATCTCTAGCGATGAACTATTGAATGGCGAACAGTTACGGCAATCGAATTGCATCGTGGACGCGCCAAGTGTTTGGGAGTGTTTCCTTACATTAAGCTGTTCGTTACTGTACTATCGATTTATTATATTGTGTAATTTCCTAATGCATTTTGTTACGTGTGATTCTCCTTATACTAGCGCCCGACGCCCGAGCTATTCAAGATGGACTTAAATGTCAATGCAGCCTATCTGTACGATATAGAATATCAGAAGTAGGACTCTCTCAAGCCATATAGCATATAATGGTGTAAGACTTTACTTCAGAGATGCCGTTGTAAGCGTTAGAATACATCTAAATCTATTTGTTATTCACCAGCTTTCATTGAACCCGGACACTTATTTGGTGCAATAACGTGTCTTGGTAGCAAACAAAAAGTTGACGCAGTGATTTCTAAAGCTTTTGTTGTCATATAGTATTTCATTGTTGTTGTCTGCATGGGTCTATGTAAATTCGTGTACACTCATTTATCATTGCCAGTAAAGGCTTTTAAAGGTCAACGCTCCCCCGTCTTAGGGCGTCGTAGCTTCTTTATAGTGACAAATGTTTTTATTTTCTCACCATTAACGTACCATTAACATTTCTTACAATTAAACGGGATTAAATTATTTTTTTTTTATTTAATTTGGAGAATTTATATCTTTGCCTTTTAATTTAATCAAGAAGCCTTTATGAATAAAACAAAGGAGTCAAAAAGCAGAAGGTAATAAAAATAAACAGACTTCAAATTACAATATGCTACCCTTAAGGCTGAGCCCATGCATAATATGTAGTAAACGGTTTGGCCGATTCATCCCCGAAGTGTTATAATTAGAACTATTTTCAGCAAGACAGTCGAGCTTTGGGTTTTGAAATTAACTATTACTTATTAGTCCTGCATGTTGTATGCTGAGTGATGTGACACAGATCGTATTTCGTTTTCACTCCTCGTTTTTCTTTTTCATATTTTCACCCATCCTCTTTCCTACATAAAATCAACATAGGGGAAGTTGTTTAAAAGAAAATAAAGTATAATTTAAGAAAAGCGATGTATATATTCGTTAGATTACTTTTCGTGTGCACTAAAAAATTACTTGAGAACTACCAACCAGCTTAAGCGGATCTGTTACCAGCGGCCGAATGGATATTAAAGCGCGATCGTTCCGCGAAATTTACGAAGAACGTTGTATATAAAATTATGTAAGCCGATTTAATATTAACGTGGCCTGCTTGCATGTTGAAAAAAAATGCTTATGTTTATGAATATCGGTTTTATAAACGATTACTGGATAAGCTATTAGAGGCTAGTGGCATAGTTGGTAAACCGCTAGTTATGGCTTCGGTTCTCAATCGAAACAACATTTGTTTATGATTAGTACTACATACTCACGACTATATATAGTATAACAAACGTATACCTATTACGTGTAATACATTTATTAGTAGCACGAAGCTTAGGCTAGGCGTCCTCTGCGGCCTGCCGCCTCAAGGCCGGTGTAGCTGTAAATGCCCCCTCAGTGACCTCTCAGTCACTGGGTCGACTGAGTGACATTATAACACTTGATTGATCAACCATCTCGTTTTTATTACAAAATATTCATTTTATTTTTATTTTTCATAACAATTTCAAAAATGTTGCCAAAAAGAAGTAGCGCTGAACACACGTAACGAAAATACTGTGATGAAAAGCAATAGATGGTTCTAGTAGTCTTTAGTGTACTAAAATTATTCCATTTTGCATATTGTTTAATTTCAATTCGAATTAATTTCGCGTCCTAATATAATTTTTTATCTCAGCGATTTCTTAAGAATATTCGTTATAATTTTAGAGCTGATAATAACCGAATGCCAAAGCGATTGCCATCACGTTGTAATAAAAAGCAAAATGATACATTCAGTATTAAAAGTTCTTTCTTACAATATCTTTAAACAAACGATGTACAGGAAGGAACGAGTCAGGAGACTTCCCCGGTGAAGCCCACGCCATCATGCGACTATAGCCGCTCTATAAATGTACTGATTGGAATTTTAGGATGTTACTTTGTTTATAGTCGAGGTGGATATAATATAATATAGTATAAACTCGTACTTAATATTGCCTTGAATTACTTTGTTAGGTAAACTTACATTTAAGATTTAATATGACTCAGAATGGACTTTAACTTTAATTTATCGTGGGTTTCCACTGGCATAAACATTCACATCAAACTTATTGTCATATCAGAGGTAAAGAGAGCAATCACAACAGGTTTTATGTCAATGTTTTCAGCAGTGCAAACTCACCGTTAGAAACATGTGTAACACAAACAAAGATATCAGTAACAATTTTACTCACAACGCCTTCTATGTTACATTGTATCACCGTTAAGTTTCAGTAATCCCCTGGACACAAACTACTAGTACCGGTAGCACGGAACATGTTTCAATTAAATGTACACAATAATACCATTAATGATTGAAGTTATATCAGATAATTCCAGTTACAATTTGGAATTTCAGGTAGGCGATTTTGTTTTAAATTTTCAAATACAATTCAATTTATTTTTAAAATTAAAATGTAATGTTTTAAAATGTAATTTACAATATTTAGAGTACTTCGCCTGGATATGGCATCGCCGTGGGACCCCCTGTATAATTATTTCAATGGCTTTTTTATCTTTCATACAGCAATAGTGTTGTACAAAAAACATCCAAATGTGTAAAATAATATTGTTATTCCTTAATATGAAGGCAGACTGGTAACAGTTGTTTGTTTAACATAATATGTTTATCACAAATAAAAGTATCATGGAGATAATTTTATATGAGTTTGAAATTTTGGGTTCCATTAAATTTGACCCTAATTATAATTTTACTGCAAATGGGGCCAAGTTAATATTTAACTTGGAGGATATGAAAGCACACAAAGTTGTGCTTATCTCACCATTTCATAGACATCGTACTATATTTTTTTACATATTAAATTATGACCGCACTGCTTTGTGGGGGTAGACACAGTTAGAAAAGAGCGTTTTCACTATGCTTTATTTTAAGGCTTCTGCCTGGCACGAAACAATGTTTTTAACAATAAATTTAGTTTCAGTGTCGATGCAGGATTTTCGGGTTATGAAGACCAATTAAGCTATACATACCTTAAGCTATGGTTATATATGAACGTCATATTATTAACGTTGCTAAAATATTATTAATCTATAATTATTACATTTAAACAGAGTTGTGGTTAAAATTAAAACCTACTATCCTACTAACATTATAAATGCGAAAGATTGTAAGTATGGATGTATGGATGTTTGTAATTCTTTCACGCGAAAAGTACTGAATGGGTTTTAATGAAACTTTACGATATTCTAGCTTATATATCAGAATAACATAAAGGCTATAATTTATAAAGATATTGTATAAATTGTCCAAAATATAACCGAAAAAAAAAACACCATATGCAAGCTACTCTGGTGTACGCTGCAAAACCCGTTAAAGTTACACGTATATTAAGAAATATTTAGCTTAAATAGTCCTACAAAAATTCCGCGATAGAATATATCTATCTTTTACGTGTATGCCATTATCGCCAAAATAGTGAGCTAGCTAGTTATACATTTTGCACAATACATAGTAATTAATTTTTGTATGGAAATAACGCGATTTATTCTGTGTTTCGTCATTAAAATAATAAATTTAAAGTTTTTAGTGTGTAGCTAATGTATTCCAAAGAAAAAGACAGTTTACCGAAATGAATAATATTCAATCAGTTAAAGTAAAAACAATAAGAGACCCAAAAATTGCTTTTATTTATTAGGTCGAAACGCAATTATCCTTTGGAAGCGACTGTATGTCACATGTCAGTATTTATTGAGTGATTTAGTGATTGAGTTTTGAAAAGGCATTTGATAACATTATTTCGTGTCTAAATTTTACCTTTCGTTATTTTGATTAATTGAACTTGAATTTGATAATTCAATTTGAGTTAAATATCAAATGCTGGAAATTACTGATGTCGTCAGAAATTACATAACAAAAGATAGTTAAAGAAGAAAAAACTTCGTGAAAGCCTATTTTTTGAAGTGTAAACTTCTTTAGCCGCGTTAGATGATAGATAGGGTAGGGTAAAATCTTATAGGTTCATATGATCACCATACTCACCATGCGTCAGCAACATGCTTTTTTGGATTTGGAACTGTTTCGACGAATTTTTTTCATTCAATTTTCTTCCGCTGAATTTTGATATTTTATTATTCTAGTTTTCAATTCTGTCGGCAGTCCTTATGACTGCCTGTGTTTTTTTATGGAAGAAGGTGGCAAGTGGTTCACCTGATGTTACATGACTACCCATAGACATTCGCATACGCAAATTGGTCGTAGAAGGACGGGAAGATAAGGCAATATCTTCCTTTTATTTCCCTCCTCGTTCAATCCTCTTCCTTTTCCGATCGTAAGGAAAGGATGGGAAGGAGTAGATGATTGTAATTGGACCACCGCCACCTCACTCCTCAGACGAAGCGCAGAATAATTCTACTTCATGCCTGTCCTGTGATGTGGTATTTCACCGGTCGAGCTGGGCTATTCGTGCAACGGATGTTGTTGTTGCGAGAACTACCACTGTTAAAAAATGTAGTTATTATAATTAATATTCATTTAAAATATGTGAGCCTTTTACATATTTGTCTCCTTTAATCATAAACTTATATTTTTTATATGTATTACGCTAGTATAGTTGTAAGGTTGGAATGAATTCGAAAAAAGGGAACAGGGTTGTTAAACTAGGCAATTAACTTAAATCGCTCCAACAAGCGTGCCTAGCGCAATTTACGGTTGACGTCTTTAGTGACGCTTGTTAGATTTCTCGAGAATATTCTCAGATTTATTGAGCAACATGATATTGTACAACACGTTTAGGAAGCTCAGATTTTTTATATTTAACTAGCTGATCTGGTAAACTCCGTTCCGTCGAAAGAATTAATATGTGTTGTGTTACATTATTAGCTGTATTACTTGTTGGATAACCCCTCCACCTGGTTAGCACCTGGTTATTTCTCTTCATTAAAGCACCTTAAGATATACGAGTAATTTTTTTTGGTAGGATATATATACTGTTCGTAGTTACTATCATTTCATCGGAAATAAGCTCGAGGAAGTTTCATATTTTCTTGATTGATATTGAACTTGCGTCACCCCCTTAGTTACACATGTAGCGTATTTTGATTTGTACTTGAATAGTAGTAGTATATAAGCATATTAACCCATGTAAAGGAAACCTCATACTAGTGAAAATATGGTTGTAAAGTGTACTTAAAGAAGGGTAATGGTATCTTCCATATGGTCGACGATTTACGACCGTAGACGATTGGAAGTGGCTAAACACAGGTACTACGGGTGTGCTCGCTACACCCGACGTGAGTTGTAATGCCACGTAATTTAAAAAAGTGTTTGATAGCATATTATGTTTATTGAAGTCTCTTCGAATATGTCAAAAAAATATCAAAGCATTGTCCACAGAGTTACTTTAAAATGACAACAATATAAAGAGCTAATTTTATTTTAGTATTTTAAAATACATATGTTATACAATTGTGTAAGAACTTAAAGCTAAAATATGAAAAAAATATTTATAGAGATTTCAAACCTTGGAGGTTACAAACCTTTGCGGACAAACACCCTAACAAATTTTTATCAACATCTGATCAATGACCTGTAGACCTGTTCACTAATAAAATATAAATAAAAGTACAATCTGATGATAAAAATGTTGAAATGGGATACAATACAGCTTATGGACCAACAATATAATATATACTTTAATATAATACCTACCCCATTCCCTAAGCAAAGCAAAGCAAAAGTACAGCCATATAAACAATTCAATCTAAACTACGAGAACCCACTACATAGATTTATTACTTGCCTAACAACATGTTAGACTTACTGGCAATTTATTGTAGTTAAATTGTTTGTTTAAACTTAAGCTTTGTCTTATGCTGACCGCCTTTGAATTATTTGTTTTGTTGTTATTGTTCTTGTTGCAATATATATTCCAACAACGAATATGGAAAGTAACAATTAAATTGACGGCTAATTTATGATGCCCCTGTGGCTGAGGAGTGCGAGTACTTATTTGACGGTTTCGTATTTGAGTCATAGCCTAAATTATGAAATTTTTAATTGTTTGTCTTTCGATCTCATAATCTCCCAGTGTATTATAGTTTATACGAGAGGTTCATTGCATTTTACATTTGAGAACTTGGATAGCAGTTAGTAAGGTACCTTTTACCTTTACCTCTGTCTACCACATACGGTTTACACTGCCCAGAACATTCACATAAAAGATATTGTCATCTTAGTTTTTACAGAGAGAAAGTCAGTATCGCTACACGATTTTACGCCGATTTTTTTAGTGTGTCAATAATACAATCGATACAAGTTCTTCTAGGACATTCTCTTCAAACACTGCCATATTTTTTTTTTAATTTTAATACTCATTTTTTTCAATTTTCAACATGCCCGACCCACCGAAGAATACCTTTCTCAATTATAGTTACATCATTCATTTTTGTTATACACTTTTCCATTAAAACGCTAATCCGATCATTCAAAATCACCCCTAAAATACTTCTTCAGGATGACATCTCCAAAAAAAACATTTTAAGTAACGAAACATAGGTGGAACTTTCCCTGAACGAAAATCCGTAATCTCTGGCTATCCCTATAAATGATGGGAACGAATTTTATCTATGAACGATGAGACAATCGACCGTTCGTAGCCGATGGCACGTAGCGGTCTATGCGTAGCTCCATGCGCGTAGCCGCCGCCGCGTAGCAGTTGACACGCGTAGCTTTCAGTATGTAGCTTTATTAAATCTAAGACAAGAGTATTACCGGAAAAAAATTACTGGCATTAACTTTTTAAATAATATATTTTATCTTACCTAATTGGTATTTAACGTTTATATTTATCTATTAAGCAATTTATTTAAAAGTTAAATAATTAACGATTGTTTTGGGTGGATCTCAGCTAGGAATTAGGAGGAAAAAAAATCACCACATGTTTATGTAGTGAAATTTTTGTCGTGTCCTCAACATAATTATTTAGTAAATTAGGTAATTTAGCAGCGCTATCTATCACTGCATCACGAAATATAAAAACATTGTGTTTGTATTCCCGAGGGGGCTTTAAAACCTTTAGCCAAGATTTGTACAATATGGGCTACGGTCGAACAATATGGACAGGGAAAGGGGGCAGGGAAATGATGACGTGTTTGTATATTAATACTGTGTGTCAGTGAACGAAGATAGACCATGATTATAAAAACACAATTGTGAAACTCGTCCTAAAACAAGCTTGTGCTTCTCGTTGGCTAGACAAAGATTATATATTTCACTCCCTTGTCCGACTTGACTACATCCGCATATATGAACATATTATGTTCGTCGGATATATTTTACAACCCCCATCTTAAGTGACAATCAAATTCGAATGTTTTATTCGCATTTTTGCCGTACTATACTCTCTTCTTTTAGTTTATAGTTTGAAGATTTCCCTTCGCTTGCATTACAATAATTTAAGCGAATAGACATACAAATAAACAAAAAGGTCTCCATAAATGATTCGTTGTTTTAGAAGAAAGTAAACAACTAAAAAGTTCACCTGACAATATGTGACCATAGACATCCGAAAGCAGCAGAAGAGTTGCATATACATTGCCATGGTATATTTTGGACTAAGAAGGAGAAAAGGAAAAAAGAGAGGAACAAGATGGGATTGAGATTAAGCCAACGGAAACTCAAAAGTAACGCGGAAATTGTATTTTGAGGAGATACTACGCATATAAACGTTTTAGGCATAAAAGTAATATGTTAAAAATATTGTCAACAGATATATGCTCAAAGTATAAATTGGGCCCTTTTAAACTTTTTGTCTTAAACTTTTATTGAAGAACTTGGAAAGAATTTAACATAATCAAGAGAGAAAAACTGTAATTGAGTTTTGGATTCTTTGTAAAGTACGTAAATCATACGCATATTTTATTCAATAATTTTGGCTTGTTCGTACAAGTTGTACTAAGATTGTTAATGTTTCTTAAAGTAATAGGCTCAGTTAGGAACGTTTCGTGGATCCTTTTAAAAATAAAAACACAAGTTTCGTACAAAGTTTTGTTCTACTTCTCACACTTTATACAGAGTTAACGTTCGTATGAACGTGTTTATATCAACTCTAATTAAAATGCGACCATTGCGTCTCATGTTCACATCGATCTCTCAATTCCAGTGGACTCCCACCGTCTTGAACACGTTTATACATCTTGTGACCAATGTGTCCGTTGACTGTACGGTGTACAAGCAATGTGCCATTTAAACTTTGAGGTTAAATACCGCAACAACAAATTGAATGAAGTATCCGTTGTGATCGATATAATGCGGAATACGGACGGGGAAGCTGCTATGCAGCTCGCTAATTTGACCATTTCTTTTATTTTAAATATACATTATATTTATAAACAAACTTTCATTGTATATAAATATAATATATACATATTAATGTAAGTTTTTTTTGTATGGATTGCTTGTGTTTATTTATAATCTAAATACAGACTTCTGTTTAGTAATTTCATCTTAATTATAAAAAAAATCTTGCTTTTATTTATTTATTCTTGACATCTTTTGTTACCTTAATACTCATCTTACCTCTCCTGTCCTACAGGGTTGTCTTGAAGAGATCGCTTATAGCGATTAGGTCGCCGTTGCCCACATTTAGGTTATGGGTTTAGTTTTAGTAAATTGACTATACGGAATTTAATGTGAGCAATAAAGTGTTTATCTATCTATTTATCGCTTTAGTATCTATGTGACGCAGACTGTATTGAAAAAAAAATATGTTTATATAACTTCTTGTTATGATACGAACTTACGTGACATTTATAATCCAGAAACAAGTTTACAAGTCAAGAGCAGCTCTCAGATAGCAATCTGCTGATCCGGTGATTACGCCAATAGCCCTAAGTGTATCTATATAAAGAAACTATTTGTAACCTTGACTCATTTTAAATTTATACAGCGGCTTAAATATTAATCGGCTGAACCGTTCGATTAATTAACAAAGATTCGTCATCGTGCAGCGAATACTTGATTCCACTAAAAAGTTGCACATGGAACAAAATCTGTTTCCGGGAACACGAATATCTATTATTGTAAAATATTTCATCGATGACAGGTTCTTTAATATGTTAATAATCTGATCGACAAAGTTCCCATTGGACGCCCCCTGCAAATGCTGCCACTCACTTTTGCAACATAAACTTGTTTGGTTCTCTACTCATTCATCCTTTCAACATGCGCGAACCACCGAAACATACCTTTCTCAATTCTAGTCATAGCATCCACTTATGAGCCTAACTTTTGTTATGTTGCACTCACACAATCGTAAGTGAATTAAGTTCAATTATAAAGAGTCTATAATTGTTTTGACCTTAATTCGAAATTGTGTAGTAAATTTATCATCGATTCCTTAACCTAGCGATTTAAGTACACCTATTAAGTTGCGAGCTCAATACCCAACTGCAAAAAGTTTTTTATGCGTTTTTCTTAAATCACAAATGTACCTACTTTGTATTGTTTGCTTTTAGCTTTAGCGTCGAGCGAGAGAAAAAATAAAAAAAATCATGAAAACTGAAATTTTAACACATTTCATTATAACTTTTACGGCATCATTTCGTTACGTGAAATTTATAGGTCATAAAGTACACGGCGGATGGCAGCTTCCGTTGAAAATTTTTACCTTGCATTTTCAAGCTTTAGGCTATAATGTTATATACTTAACAAAGTATATGAGGTGTATGTTAAGAATTATTACAATATTAATGTATCAATTAATTGAAATTTGTGTATAATTTTTAAAATAAGTGTTGCTTTCTTGGCGGGCGGCATACCTTCAATAAAACTGTTCTCGGGGTACATAAAATTTCCAGTTACAATGCGTGGTAATGTTTAATGTTTTGACGAAAACATTTTTTTTCATACATGTTACCCATAATTCGAAGTTATTATATACGAAATCATCTTACAAAAAAGCATAACAGCGGGTAACAGCTAGTAATATATACGTAGAAAATCGTTGATGATATCGTTATTCCAGAATTTTTATTCGAAAAAACCACTTCTCTAATTTTATTTGTGACTGGTTTGTGGTCGGGTCTAGTCTTTGTCATATTAATTATACATATTTTGATAATTTTGCACGTTAACTTACTAATTTCAAAGTTGCAACGGAAACTATTAGCTTGAACCTCGGCGAAGTTCTTGACACCTTGATGTAATTAACAATTGCTTCGCTCACTACTTCAGTTTGTGTTATAATTCAATGAACTAACAGATTAAACGGATTTGTAAAGCGAATCAAACGTCTTGTTTAGCTTCTTCCTCTTTTTCAGCCAACGATCGTCCACTATTGAACGTGGGTTTCACTCAAAGATCGGTCCTTCGCCGCTTTACTCTCGTTACCTCCTACAACTCGTTATTTGGTTTAGTAACTTAAATCGCATCCCAAACAGCCCGCTTGAACTGGACGCACTGAGTTGGGATTGCTTTTAAATTTTAAATAGATATACATTTATTTATTATACAATTTTAACCATAAAACGTTTGTTACCGCTTCATTATACGACCGAACTGAAATATGTAAAATTCCGATAAAAAATTCAATCCCCATTGCTCCATAAAGCGATTTTCATACTTTGTTGTTTTACTGCGTATAATAAATAACCTGAGCAGCAATAAAACAACAGTGTTATCTGCATCGGGCACGCAAATGTAAGCTTACCGTTGAAAGTCCATCGTGTAGAAACAATATTTATTGATTTTTTAAAAGGTTATCGTATTACAAAAGCGAATAGAGTTCTTACCTATACCTACATAGTTAAATTGCTTCTGTGTTGAATAAAAACGCACAAAGCTATCGTTACGTGAGGGATAGATATCTTAAAATTAATTAAGTTATTAAAGGTAAAAATTTCTTTGGCCGCGTTAGTCTATATTTGGTAGGGAAATCTTATAGGTTCGCGTGTACTGTCCATAAGGACTGTTGTACAACAGTACAACAGTCCTTATGGACTGCCTGTTTTTTGTCCTGATGATTTTGCTCAGGTACATCGCTAAGTCTGTAATGTATGTATTGTCATCGATTTGCGATACGAATTTTCAAATCGATCGAACGTCTCAAGTTAATGAATATTGTATAGTCAGGTTCCTTTACATAGATATAGATTGAAAGTTACATTTTACATATGTTAAACAATTAAAAATGTATATTTGTTTAGTTCACCTTAAAATTGTAAATGTATAATAAATAAAAAAAACAAGCATGTATAAGAGTTTACATTCTTTAAGACATCAAGTAATTTACAGATTTCGTAAATGTCCCAAAGGAAACTAAGAATTTTTGATGTCTTCAAACTTTTTAAATAAACTATCCAAATTATAAAGTTTAACTTCTCCCCGGAGCAGCTTTTACTCTAATCATATTTATAGCTTTCGTAGAAAAATGTAAATGTATCTTTTCGAAGTTATAATTCTTTTGGGAAAATGGTGAGAATTTTGAGGATATTAGGTGTCCTGCGACACTAATAATTGTGTTGTTCTAAACGTGAAGGAGTAATGTATATTTATATAATAATAATAACCATGGCAACCGTTGACAGCGTCAAACGTAAAAATTTTATTCAGCAAACTATTATACAATATTTATTATAGAAACTCTGAAAAATCCAATAAAAATGGAGAAAACACAAAATACAATAGAAATAAATAAATAAGTAACAAAATGGAATGAAAAATAATCAAGTATGAGACGCAATCCAAAACGAACGTGCCGTCAGCGGGTCGTCGATACATTTGACGCACGCCCAACACCACCGCGACCCGTATTGTCCTGTGCCACGACGGACGAGGTCCACATGTCCGACGCCATCACCGCCGAGAACTCGTGTCAAAAACAACGCCGGGCCACCCTCGCCGGCCTCCTCGCGATCAACACCAGCGAGAAGAGGTCGCCCACCACCGGGTTGCGTGGAGTCTTTGGAGAAAAATTCTCTGCTCATGGCTGCCGCATCCAGTGGTGTGGTGCGCTGCATGAGATAGGATACTTTAAATGAAAGTGTCATGCGGGCCTACTTTGGGGCGACAGGGGGGGGGGGGAACCAACCTTACAGCGTACAGGCCTAAAGTGCTTGCTTTGTTTCAGACCCTTCATTCAACTGTGTCTGTGACTGCCCAGCGATTATCTATATATCTAATCTATATATATCTAATATATCTTCGGACGCTTGAAAATAGTTCTGAAAAGTCTTTTATCAGGTGGAAACAAGAGCCGTGCATTTAATAGCTGGATCGTGCCTATCTTAACTTATTCTTTTGGCGTACTGAGGTGGTCTCCAAAAGAACTGGATGCCTTGGACAGAAAAGTTCGTCGATTGCTAACAGTATATCGGATGCATCATCCACGTTCGTCTGTAATGAGATTGTGCATCCTACGGAAATGTGGGGGTCGTGGCTTTTTAAATGTCAAAAACCTACATAACCGTGAGGTGTGTAATCTCAGGGAATACTTCCTTAAGGTGAACGTGGAGATGTATCGGGATGTTGTAGCATTGGACAAAGGACTCACTCTGTAACCCTGACCTGGTCGCTTGAGAAAAAGGACTCCGCAGCCGTCGGACCACTATTTTTATGTGATTATTTTAGGATGTCTGTTATTTTGGTAGATTTTTTAAAGTATATTATATAAAATAAGTTTTAAATAGAAATAAATGACTTAATAATAAGATTTTTGTATGTTTCCCCACGGCAGGGAAACAGGCCTACTCTTTGAGAGAGGGATGCGGCCGTAATCCACCACGCTGGCCCAGTGCGGGTCGGTGGATATTACATGTTTTCGAATTTGGTGGTTCTAAGACATGGCGGATTCCGCACGATGTTTTCCTTCACCGTTTTTTGGAGCAATGGTGATGATTTTAATTACACAAAGTAAAGCGCCTGGCTGGATTCGAACCCGCGACCTATGCAGTACGTAAGCTACTACGACATCACTGCTCCAATCTTATATATTTTCATATTAATACCTGAAGAAGACTATATTTTGTGTGCCATGAAAATGACATCTTTTATTTTTAATAGACATACTAAATGTGTACGACCTTGGCAAATTAGTTTAACTCAATGTCAAAATCGCGTCCTGGAGTTTAGTAAATAATTAATCCTTACCTTGTGAGGTAAACGTTTGTCTGTGTTCATATATTATTAACAGGATATTATTCCGTGAAGAGCGGTCGTTAAGGAACTCTTGTGAATTGTAGCGTACATTTTTAATTGGTGATCTTTCTTTGAATTGGCCGTTGCCTGGGATTCATGTTACGAGGGTTTCATCTCTGATTATGTACATAAAGTCATACATAGGTGATATATATATACGTCTTAAGAATTTTAGATTACATACAATCACGATATATTAGAGTACTGTTCTTATACCGTTCATATCTGAATGTAGCTAAAATAACATTAGAGGGGCAGTCTATTATGTTAGGATACCAATATATGAAATATTTTTTTATGTTACCATGGCTTTTATTTATGTATTTAACATATTTATATACAATATGTTTGGTGAACTTAATGCTCTATTGGTTGAGACGTAGTAGCTGTGTCAAATACTAAACTAAATATACGAAATGTGTAAGTACGCTTGTGGATCGTTGTCCGTTTTTTTATGGACAACGGACCGTGTGTTTTATCGGAATTCCGGTGGTATACGGTTTATAGTTAATGTGTGTACATGCACTGGACACCGGTCCAGCGACCGACATATGATTAACGGTCCATCGTCTGGTGATACGAAGGTCTTCAAGCACTCCAAATAGATGATAAATACGAATGAATGTAAACAAATGATTTTGAAGTCGATAACACAATGTTTTTTCCGGAGGTTGGCCGGTGCTTGTGACGTTAATATTTCCTGTCGTCCGTATATCGTCTATTCTTATATACTTCCCTTTGTTTTCTTAACGAGCGAACATTTTACCTATCATATCCATATATCTCTTTAAACAGCGGTACTTATCTATTCAATATTCCTCGTGACTGTTTAATTTTGCATAATAAATATAAGCGTCGTAATTATTTGCATTTTAATGATTTTCTTTCATTACATGGCTTTTTTGCAGACGCCATATTGAGTACCGACTCTTTATGTACATTAGTATTTATGTCCGTTCCGTTGTGACATCCGTTTGGATTGTATTCTACCCCATCGTGTCATAAAGGTCCATTGGTTTTTTAAATCAACTATTAATTTATATTTCTTTTGCGTCAAAAATGGATCGCTTAAAACTGAATCGCATGACACACAAGGGGTAACACGTATTGCGTGTAAATTCGAACTACCGAGAACATCGACAGACCACTCTGTACAAATATACGTAGGTGGAATCCTATGTACATTTTTCACTTAGTTAGACCACGTTAACGAACACTTAGTATTAAAGTAGACCGCATTAATTAAGTTCAGTAATAAAAAGATTGTATCTAGTATTCTCTCTAGATAAGTTATTCTTTAACAGTAGTAGAGCCCGCAACAAAAACATCTGTTGCCGGCCTGCTCGACCGGTGAAATACCACGACCTCACAGAAAACAGGTGTGAAGTAGAAGTACTCTGCGTTTCGTCTGATGAGTGAGGTGCCGGAGGCCTAAGTTTAGTCCTCTTCCCCTTCCCACCCTTTCCTCATAAGGATAGGACGGGAAGGGGAAGAGGATAGGATTGGGAGGGGGTTAACGGGGGAAAGGAAATATCCTTTTTCCTGTCTATGCCCTCCTCTGTCCTTTAAAGGTAGGCAACGCACTTGTCTGTTGCGGATGTTCATGGGCGGCGCTCACTTGATATCAGGTAATCCGCTTGCTCGTTTGCTACCTTCTCACATAAAAAAAAATCTTTGTTAGGGAATCTTTCAATGTACATACATTTACACGCCATGTCAAATCAATTTCAGTTTCTTAAGTAAATAAAAGAATAATTTGGCTAGCTGCCAATTAGCTAGCTAATTTTTCCGTTGAATCCGCCTTACAGGAACCGGGCTTGCTCGTCCTTCGCCGTCTCCGTCCTGGGATTATGATAAATTTAGAATAATCCAAATTTGATATTGAGCAAACGCTGCCTAATTCAAATTTGCTGAGAGCTTTGAATATTTTTCTAACCCTTAATTATTCTCAAACTGTAAGTATTTCCACACAGTGGGAGATGGAATATTTGCTTTCATACTGTCCGCTTTATAATGCATATGGCTAACAAAACCAAGGCACATGGAGCCAGTTTAATCTGTTCAGTTTAACCAGTTCTGAATGTGAGCATTAGTTGAAGTTATTAAAATGTGTATCTTTGAAGAGTAATATTATTGTGCCTAGTGGTAAATAAAAAGCGGTTGTTGTAAGGTAAGAAAATTAATCCTTATATTTCATTCGCGGTAAGCACGGCATCAATTAATTCTAACAATTTAAGTACATCAAATATGCTTTAAGGCATTGTTAAATATGCCTTTTCAAACCTTAATAACACCGACCGTAATAAAAGGTAAAAGCACATTACAATTTCAGCAGTATAATTTGCACCTTGGAAATGAGAAATGTTTTACCACCTTCTTATAAATAAGGAAAGGGCGATGACTTTGATAGAAAAGTTTATTAAGTCTTACATGATGTTATGTAGGTAAACTGAGAATAGAAACTAAACACCAAGAACAAACTTTGGATTGGAAAAATGTCAATATGCTCAGATATTATTATTGGCTTTGCACACAAACAAAACTGCGTTCCCGTGGGCTTCCTGGCGTAAAATCGTGTATCGATACAAGCTTTAATTTATCTTGCATAGCATCGCCTTTAGGAGAGAATACGTGCAATACAGAATTATTATTATTATTTTTTATTTTTATATAAAGTAATAGACGGCTTGAACTATAGCTTTACTTCACTTAAATTTCGTAAAGGAATTTTTTTTTGAAAATGTTTCCATAGTTTGAAATGTAATTCGCTGTCAAATTTGAATACAGAGAAATGTCAGCGTCGAAAGTCGGTACTAATAATGATCAAAAATGTTTAGTTTCCTAAATATATTAACAAATTCTTACGACCATTAAGTAACACAACGGCGAGGTTAGTAGGGTCACCCTGAAGAGGAAGCTGAGAAATTTTTTGTTGTGGTAATTAGTGCTTAAAGATAAACTTCATAGACCCTCTGTTAATAGTTAAGGTATTTGAGCTTAGATATTTTTATGTTCTGTCCTCGGCGGTATTTCCAAACCACTACGACTTAAGGTCCTACAAGAAGCGAGCCTATCTTTTCCTAAAAGGCCGGCAACTCATCTGCAGTTCCTCTGGTGTTGCGGGTGTCCATGAGCGTCGTTGATCACCTCGGTGCTCACGCCGCTCGCTTGCCTCCTTCTCTTATATAAAAAAAATGTATTTACTCCTTGTATTTTTGTTTTCCATAGTTTTTTCTTTATTTAATTTGTAATTTATATGCTATTTACTTGTTATATATATATATATATATTTGTGAACAGACAGACAAACGTCACTTACTGTACATGGCGGCCATAAGCTTTTAATACTTTCATCGGATATGTTGTAATTTTCTGGAACTCGTAAAGTGAAGTGAAATTCTAAGTAAAGTTCTAAGGTCGTGTGAGAAAACGTTATTTTTCGAAAATGTTTAGGAGGTTATCAAAATAAAACTATAGTACAAAATAAAACCATGAAGTGAAAAGGCCGGGATTCATAAATATTAATAAATGAAGTCTAATAAAAGTATTTCTTTGGTGATCGAACAAAAGCTCACGAAGGCGCGTTCGCTATTTTAGGTATAATGGATACGTACAATAGGGGAAGAGTAACGACACCGTTGTGGAAGTAATGATGACATTACAGTATTGCTCCTTTGTCTTTTAAGGCGAATATGAAAGCTTTTGCTTCCACTACATACGAGTATATTATATGTACTTACAATTTGTTAAGTATTTAACAAAACTGGATTAGATACACATTTGGATTGAGCTGAGAGAAGCGAGACCTGTATTATATATTTTCGCGCCTTCTCACTTATTTTTTATTAAATTGAGTAAATAATTTACTAACATTCTCCTTAACTTTCAACCATTCCAATTTATTTAAGGATATATAAACCTCCAGATACCGTATTCCATATAAATGTAACGTAGGTAGGATAAGTAGAGGTATGCAGCCCCTTTGATTTTAAAGTTTTTTTTTGTAAAAATTCGTGAATTTACAGATAAGACACTTGAAGTGATAAATTAAAAGTAAAAACGAAATTTCATCCTAATCGTTAGAGACAGCAAAATTATATGTATATAATAAAATTTAATACAATAGTAGGGCTGAGAAACAATGGAATTAGTGTGACTGTCATGGCTTTGACACGAGCCTAGATTAAATAAGTCATGAGTCTGTCGAAGCTTTAAAATCCATAACCCTCGTCAATTATACTGACAACGTTATACCAGTTCCTCAACAGCAGTGTTATCATTTGATTGTGTACCAAATTAGAAAGATATATAATTTATTTCAAAGACACTTCTTTTATAAAACAGAAATTGTGCCTATGTGAAAATCGAAGGGTATAAATTTCTAATGCCTTACCTAAGACCATTACATACGTTCCTTTTATAAAATACAATTAGTATTTATTTATATATAGAAAGAAAAGTAAAAAATAAAATATGGTATGATAAAATATATTAATACGTATTGATGTTTTCAAAGGATTGTCGTAATTAGAACAATTTAGATTGAGGACGAAACTAGTTATACACAAAAAAGAATTGAATTAAAGATAATTATTATTTACACAGTATAATTTTGTCATAATTTACACAGAAGATATTTTAAATTGCACTTTTATTCCAATATATATAGGCTGCTGACACTGTAGATGTAATATATTAGCGCGATCCATTTATTGAGCACGGGCCGTGTAACACATCCATCACGGTAAAGACGTCTAATAATACTCTTCAACGATGTGAAATGGAATAAGTTTTCTTTAGTTAATATACGCGTTTACTTTCCTCATAGTTTAACACTTTTTCCTCTGAGTACGTATAAAATATAATATTATTAACAACTCATATTATGCAGGAATAAATAAATTGTAAACATGTGTATAAAGGTTTACATATTTCATCTTTGTATATTTATATATTTTTGTGCCTCTGAAAAGACTAGACCGATTTTGATGAAGATTGGATCCGGTAGTTGCTACTGTGATCAGATTCCAGCCAATTATGTTAAATTTTGATGACTTTCCACAATTTGAATGAAGGGAGAATAACGAAACGAATTTATGTTGCAAAAGCGAGTGGCAGCGTTGGTGGTGGACGCCCTCTAAGAAACTATATCGATCAGATTAGTGATTTACTGAAAAATTCGATATAAGAAGTACCCGTGACCGACGGGCATGTATCCCTAGATGTATAGATGTAGAAGAAGCGAGAGAGATGCGCCAGTTTCGCGCCAAATGGAAATACATGATCTCCCCTCTGGGCTACGGGCGTTAATGCATATTTTCATATTTCCACGCGATGGACTAATGAGAAAGTAACTAAAGTTGTGACTGATTTACTGACTGGGTATTTAGCACAATATTATTAACTTGCTTCAGTTTTATTCTACACTGGTTGTGTGACTAGCCCATTCTATTTGGGACTGCCTTGCCTTAAATATTATTGTTTGATTGTATTTTATTTTTACTTATATGCTTTCCTTATACCCTTTTGCAGTCTTAATAAATCGGATTTTAGCTTTTTTAAAATAAATATTTGTAGTTATTGACATTTTAATTAAGCTGTCAACTTTTAAAAATATTTGCACTCTATTATTAACCGATTCCTAACTTGCTGGTTGAATACAAATACCCAAAGTGAAAGTTGATAGTTGTAGATGTTAAGTTTCACACGTG
Source organism: Papilio elwesi (assembly GCA_029849275.1). NCBI lineage: Eukaryota > Metazoa > Arthropoda > Insecta > Lepidoptera > Papilionidae > Papilio > Papilio elwesi. The sequence continues at coordinate 3,592,981 of CM056710.1, read as the reverse complement.
TGTGATCCCTTAATATGTAGATTCCGTGTGCACATTGCATTTACATGTGTACAAATACGAATAAAAGACTGCATGTTCATGATTTGCATTAATATAACTAAGCAAACCCGGACACATACCGTAGCTAAGTCGCATTATGATTCTCTCATATGGTGGCGGCCAGTAGTCTTGAGAGGGAGCGAAGGGAAACAACAAGTGGAGTAAGAAATACTGTGAAGTGACTGTGTGTAAGTCCCCTGGCCTAAAACTCTATTACATATGAGTGATTAAAGTATATTCACTTCTTGGTTTACTTTGTGTTGTTCTAATTAAAACGCCATTACTGAGGATGAGCTTCATCCGTGGATAATCTTCACTTGTGCGGTACAAGTGGAGATTATCCATCCATTAATTTTAAGTATACTTCTTTGCAATCCTAATGTGCACCTAAGACAGGGTTGCAAGACATTGAAATTATATTTATTTATCTTAACTATAAATGAGTAACTTGTGTGTATATATTATTTACATGGATTTATTTATTCCATCTGTATTTAGATTAGATTATTATTAATTATTTAATTGTTAGCGTCTTATGTCTTAAAGCGCCGAAAGATACGGACATACTTATGTAATTTTATTTTTGTTGCGCTTATTTAATTTTATGTTCAATCATTCTGTGTTTGGAATCTAAACAACTAATGTGCATACATAATTTGATAGTACTTAATATATGCGTGCGGTAAAGTTTGAAGCATATTACCATCTCATTTAAATGACAATAGAGTCGCGGTTTAAGCTTAACTAGGTTATATTAGCATTATCAATTTAAATTAATAATCTAACTAGTTATATTTTACATACTGATGTAAAATATGACAGTTTTGAGTGTTTTTATAAAACTAATAATATATACTCATATATTAATTCACTATTAAGTACCAATAGCACAATGTTTAAGAATACAGTTTGCGAAGTACGAGGTTATGGGTTCGAAGCCTTCAATCGTCGTGAATTATTTTTAGTCAAGGTTAAGCTTAGTTGGAATGGTTGAAAGAAAGTACTTCTTTCTACGTATAATTATATTAAAAAAAACTGACTGACTGATATACCAACGCACGGCCTATGCTATATCTAGGGACGTTACAAATTTTGCACAGAAGCGAATCGTGCGAAGCCGGGCGGGTCGCTAGTCTACTAATATTTCAATCATCTTCCTCTCCATAACGGCCATATTTTTATTTATTACAGTTTGTGCGAGTTCTAACAGATATGTTTTGTTATTTTTTTTATATATATTTTAAGATACTAATCGCTAGTCATTCCCAGCTCCCAGCATTCATTTGTTCCCAGCTGTAATTCCCAACCTAAACGACTTAGGGTCCTTCAAGAACCTTTTTTTAAGGCCGACAACTCATCCGTAGTTCCTTCGGTGTATTGGATGTTCATGGGTGTTTGTGTTTACTTAACATTATTTCCTACCTCATCCTTTAAAAAAATGAATTCTAGCATTTATCAGTTTATTACCCTTTCGTATTATGCTTAATGTGTCATAACATCTGCAGAAGCTTTATAGAAATCGCTTAATATAAGCAAGAATTATTACTTCCTACTGATCGAATTTCTATACCCGTAAGAGGGCAATAAATCCAAATTGCGTTCTGTGTTGAGTTACGTTCCGTGACTCAATCAGACGCGGATCACTTTGCACAGGGGCTTTGCAAATTTATCTCCAATACATTATTATCAAAGTGAAACTCATTAGCGTGGATTAAGCCTTAAGCTTCCTTTTTCATTCCATAAGACAATATTTCAGATCATGAAATAGAAGATCTTATACCTTGTTTTAGAGCAACATGTGATTTTTGTAAATAAAGGATTTGACGTTAAATTTCGTAAATTTCAAATGATTCTCGAAAAATTCTCTCATAATACTTTATAGCATTAGCTAATCCATAGTAACAAAACTTCACTTCACTTTATCATACGATCTCCACAACATTACAACATTTCCGATTGAAGTATAAGTAATGGCCGCCATGTATGGTAAATGACGTTTGTTTGTTTACAACGATTATATCTTGTATTCTCATCAATACATTCCTTGAAAGCTCGTTGGGCCAGCGCTAGCTTGAGTAATAATATTATAAAACGAATTCGATTGCTTTTTACCCGACTGACACACTGTTTTGTTTGTTATAGGTAAATTTACGACCTGATGAATGATGATCAAATCATACAGTCAGTCATTTTTAAGGTAAAAACTTATTTATCCGCGTTGAGTGATTTTTGGGAGGTAAAAAACATGACGGATTCGCGTCATCGTTACTAGTTCTTAATAATTAACAACTATAAACCCTTGTCTCATAACAATAAAATTCAAAATTGAATACAAGAAGAAATTGATGACCTACTATCTGTACAGATAAATACAATTGAAGTGTCTGTATGTAATATCAAAATAAAATTTCCCTACGATGTACATACACATAATGTATACGGCACTTAGATAAAAAATATATTGCTTAAAATTTTTGCCTGACGTCTGTCAGTCTGGAGGTTCCGGGTAATCTCTGAAACGGCTGGACGGGTTTTGATCGGACTTTTACTGAGAGATAATGTTGGGAACATGGCAATTTTAACTGGGCACCATTTAAGTAATAATTGGAAAATTTTGCGCTTTTTCGAGCTATATCCATATGTGAAGCGTAGCGTAGCGCTGTTTAAACCGACTGAAGCTAAATTATTTTTTAATTTTTTCCACCATATTTTTTAATTACTACATGAAAACTAGAAAAGGGCATATAATACGGGTATCATCGAGGGGGAGACGGACACGAATTCTGACATAGGCCCGAGACTTTCCTTAGACTTGTTAAGTAAGTCCAAGTAAATCTTGGATGAATGAAGAGAAAAAAATATTTATGTTGCAAAAGTGAGTGGCAGTGTTGGCAGGAGACGTCTCGGGACATCTTATATCGAAAATCCCCTAATAACTGCCTACCCTTCTGAGGAACGAGTGTAATCGAATATTTATTATCATTATAAACCTTTGTCCTTGAACATACTTTTGTGAAAGAACGTTTCCAATAAATCGAAGTTCTGGCAATTTTTAAATAAATATACGTCACGTTTAAACTGTAGACCAACTGAAAAGGTTCTTTCTTAGATGTTATCTTTAATTACGGTACGCTTACAATTTCAAAGATCAAGCTCAGTTTACACGCCATTACATCATTATTTGAGATTTCATTACCGAGTCTTTATGTTTGAAGTTATTGATGGCTTCCACATTTCTTGTTTAAATCTTTTATCATTTATTATGTCATTAAGTACGTGAACCAAACCATGTTGGTATCTGTAGTACACTTCGTCCATATAATGGCAACTCCCAGTCTTATCATATTCAAGAAAATGGAAATTGTCTATTATTAAAAGGGATATTTTGTGTAGTTTTTGTTTTATTTACATGTAAAATATTATTTGTAGCTAATACTTGTATGGATGTAGACTGGCAAGAGGGAGATCGGTGTGTCAGGTTCGTGCCAAATGAAATATCTCTGCTGCCTACCCCCCTGGGCTACGGGCGTCTGTTCTTATTTATTTTGTACTTATTGGTCGTTTTTAATAATTTTATCCTAATATTATAAATGCGAATATGAGGTTGTTTGTTTGTTTCTCTAAAGGAATTTTGCACACACATTGTCGTACAAAATTACAGCATACTTCTTATCCCGAAAAAAAATTTAGAAATTAAGTTGCAAAGATTTCCAATAATGATGAAATCAATATTTGTATAGCACTTTTTAAAAATATACGAATAGAGAGTTCATAAGAAATATAATAATACTAGTGGCTGGCTTCGCCCGGGTACCGCTAATTATGTTGGTCCGATCGCTACCAAACACAGAAACACCCGCTGTGCCAATCTGGACAATCCCTGCAAATTTCATCGAAATCGGTCCAGCTGTTTCGAAGTCTACGATCTTATAGGGAACATACATACTTTGCTTTTTATATACTACCCTAGTAGACCCGCTCCGCCTTCGCTCGGGGTAATTATGTTGATCCAATTGCTACGAAAATTCACATGATCACCCTCTAGGGAAATCTGACAATTTCCAGAATATTACAGCGAAATCGTTCCCACCCATTTCGGAGTCTATACGGAACATACAAACATAGATGGCAGCCCCATCTGCTGTGTTTATTTGTGAATCTAAGCCATCCTCGAATCCACTTGAAACATACACAAAAATTCACTCAAATCGATTTAGGTGGAGTTCACTGTCAACACATGTACAGAAGAATTATATATATAAGATGGTGGAAGGACGTTTTACAAATACTAATAATAATGAAGATGAGATTGTGAAAAATTACCTTCATAAGTAAAGTGAAAGTAATTAGAACTGTTTCATATTGGAACAAAATAAATATAGGCACCCATTGTTGCAGACAACGTCAATACAGTTCAGTTCAGTTAAGAGGACGAAATACAGTTCAAGTTGAAGTCACCGAGTGCTCATTGGTACTTATTGCTTATACTCTAATTAGAGCGAAATAACAACGTCTTTCAATTAAACCTTTCGCTTACAAGAGTCCGGTATAAATAATTAAGCTTTGAAGCCATTCCGAATAATTGCGAATTTTGGAATAAAAGACCAGACAGCCGTAATAGTCTAGTCTAGTGATAATTATTTAAACTGTTTAAAAAGATATAAGAATTAAATTAAAAAATAAAAACTGTTGTTTTATGACTTCATATTCTCTTAAATAAATGTAAAATAACAGATTCGAATAAATTGGTTATTGTTCAATATTTAATGGACTATGCTCAAAGGACCAAATTTGTTAGATCCGTAAGTAAGACTAAAGATATAGTCACATGTAGTATATTTCCTTAATGATATACAACCATGATTAAAGTCTCTAAAAACATTTATATTAAAAAAAGCGAACAAAAATATGAATGTACTCTTTATTTCCGTTTAATTAAGGAAGATTTACGGCAGAGATTAAGCAAATTGGAATTTGCTTGAGGAAGCGACGAAATTGTAGTACATACAATTAGGACGATTGACTTTTACTTTAAATATAATTTTAATGTACAATTTAGTAGGGTCATGGTAATTAAAATTTTAAGGTTTTAATGGTGATTCCGATAAGGCGCGATCCTGGCACACTTTTCATGCTTCTATTACATTCATACATCTACGCATATGACCACACGCAATATGGTCGGTAAAAGTTTATCTAAGACTCTTCTTCCACCCACCATCTCATCATAGATTTCTCTTGTTAGTATTTTTTCATTCATCCTTTCATGCCTGAACCACCGAAGCATAACTTTCTTAATTAGTACTAATAGACGGACAATGCTGTGAATATTTTTTTAAAACGTATCAGAGTTTTTAATTTGAGTTATTCCACTCGGACAAGCTTATATTTCGAATTAAATTTCAACAAAACCACAATTAAACTCTGCCTCGCCCACCGCCTCCAGTTTTTTACTTTGAAATTCGCTGTTTCCTGAACCCTTTCAGTGACTTTGTAATACTATGTGGTTATAAATCCTCCAAGTTTGTAACGCCTACAGTTGATTAAACGTAAAATATTCAGAAAATTATTTAAATAAATTACCATCGCCATTATTAAAAGGAGTAACATTGAACTTGTTTTATTTTATATATGTATATGTGGAAGCGAATATGAGACCGTGGGTTCCAATCCGTCATTGCGTATCGTAATTAACCATATTCTAGGAAAAACTTTTAAGTTGGAGTAGTTAAAACATTTTTTAAATAAAAAAAAATCTGTTGTAAAAACAAATATTTTTATCCATATCAATATCATAAATGCGAAAGTGTGTTTGTTTGTACTTCTTTCACGTCGCGACGGAGCGATGTTATGGTACGATGTTTTGTGTGTGCAGATAGATAGGTTGGCTTGGATCAGGCAGTGTCTGCCATGTGTTCGACGTCATACTACTGAGGTTTGCTTATAGCGTCAGTATCAGTGTACGTACACTTTGTATGCGGTCAACCTCGGGGTCATTGTAATATCTTTCAGTTGTGGAACTGTTAATAATTTATCCTTGCACCACGAATATGTCATATATGATAAATAACTAATTGTTGAGTTCCTTTAAATTCGCAGGTGAAACCGCGGGTTACAGAGGATTTATTTATAAATCTATATATCTGTAATGTATTAGGTACTATTACCATCTTCACTATCTTCTTGTCCCTGAAACACTATACGGTAAAAGGTTGCCGCCATTAGCAGAGTCTCCGTGTGACTTCAAGTATCTTAAGGCAACATGTAATATAAAACGTCTTCGTGCGAATCTTTACTAGGGTAATTTCGTTTTAATGATTTCTTATCAACGACTATTATAAAACGAAATCACTACGACGCGTCTGTCTGTCGAAACTGATATAAATTAATATTATAAAGATGATAAATTGTTTGTCTGCAAAGGGTAAGCTCTGAAATTTTGTTGCAAAAGACTTTAAAAGCAATAATAATTGGTAAATGTCATGTATCACATGACATCATGAACATCATAGTATTAAAGCGCAAAAATGGTTAAAATCGTTTCGACAAATTTACTGAGATTACAATCCATTCCTTTTATTCTGTAATCTGGTTGTATTTATCAAAAATAATTGATAAATGAAATTGACGAGTACAAATAAAAATAATTAAAACATAAAATTAATTAATATACTTCCTTCACAGTATTATTTTTAAATTGATCTTTTTTTTATTTTTTTATTGAGTATAAACTAGCGCTTGACAACAATCCCACCTTGTGTTAAGTGGTGATATCTAAAGATGGTACGCACTAGTTTAGAAACGGCCTATTCACTCTTCTCTTGAAGGTACCCACGTCGTAATCGGACGGAAATACTGACTGCTACGGTTGGCTACGGTTCGTTTTAGGTCGAGTAATAGATTATTAGAAACCAAATTTCAAGTCAGCCAGATGTAGTATTTGAGAAGTCACGATGTGCTGGATCTGTAAGTAATGGATTGCTTTTGTATTTATATATACAACTAGTGAACCGCCCCGGCTTCGCCCGTTTCGGAATCAATACGGAACATAGTTTTTTTATATATATGCATGTACCAAAAAAAATAAAACGTATCCCACGGGAATCGAAGATTTATCCGGGATAAAAAATATAATGTTCTATTCCAGATTATAATCTATCCCTGTACCAAATTCCATCCAGATCCATTCACCCGTTATTGAGTAAAAGAGTAACCAACATACATTCACGCATATAAACATTCGCATTTATTACATAATGGCGTTGAATTACCTAGATTTGTAGATTTTTTGGCAAACGGTTTTTTTCTATTTTTCATAAAAAAGAAGTCCCATAAAAATTCTGTTACTTCTAATACCTCCAAGCATATGTGTACGAAGTTTCATGATGATCGATTGAGTAGTTTTCGCGTGAAAGCGTAACAACCAAACTTACATTCACATTTATAATATTAGGAGATAGATAGTAGAGATATTAATATTAGTAGGGATATAGTTTGTCACATTGGTTCAAGAAATGTCATTTTGTATCGGTGCTTACAAAGGGTTGATTTCCGATTACCAACCCTCTTCTGCGAGCCTGTCACTATCATAATTACGTTCAATTCAATTAAACTATCTTAATAATGCTTTAAAATATATGAGTAATGTTAACAAATTTTAATACTTGTAATAAAATGTTCAACTCTTGGAAAAAATGAAAAATAACACTACACGAGATCTGCACCAGAACAACAAAACACAGTGTGCAAAATTTCATGATACAAAATTTAAGGAGTTAAAGCGTAACAGACAATCTCACATTCACATACAACAACTGTGTCAGATATAAATGTGTATCGGGGTTCACTCAGCAAATTAACCAAATGGATTAAGAGCTGCTGAGCCACCTGACTAGTCCGCTTCCTATAAATGATGTTTAGAAATGATCGTTTGATCATTTACTATACGTAGTAAGGAATTGCCATTCTGGGAGGTATCAATTAAATTTTTGAAAACGTAAAAAATATGCTAGCTCCACAAGGCTGCAATTTAAATAGGATGTAATTACCGTATGTTCAAGAGTAAAAAAATGATGGTAGCAAGTATGTGCCAGACGATAGGAAAGTTTAACAAAAACTACAAAACCACTTTTGTGGGAAGTGGGTAAGTCGGATGGTTCAGTAGGTACTACTAAAACTTCAATTAACCAGTCCAATGACAGTTTCATCGTTGAATATTTTTAACGTAATATTTTACTACCAAGTATGTTTTTATTTTTTTCCTTTCACACTTAACAAAGTAAATGTACACCTACACTATTATCAAGAGGTTTTATAGAGCTTTTAACACTTAACACTTTCCACGAGGGAACTTTGTGCATCTGACAACTTTCAACGACATGGCTTAAAACACCTTCAGCATTACTCTCAGAATAGTGTTAGGTTTCACATTAACGTGTTACATTACGTTCTTATTAAAATAGTATAAATAATTGTGTACACATTGTTGTGTACAGGATTATTTGATAATATAAAGGTAATTTAGGAAATATTTTTATGTTATTTATGTTCTTATATATTTATTTAAACATTTTATAATTTTTTGTCATGGTTTATTAATTGTAAATGTAGATAATATGTAACGAATAGGAGTCGTTATATTTTCCAATTTACACTGTTTACTCATAGATTCCGTTCAGTGGTGAAAAACTAAAATCGCTAAGGAATGTTTAAGAGAGGCGGCCGACCTTAAAAACTACTACGGTCATATTGTGCTTGTTCAATATAATGTGAAAAAAGGGCAGGGAGATGAGGATTGTGAATAAGTATAATAAAAATTGAAATTTTAAACCTGTTTTGTTTGCTTAGTACGTTTATCAACAATACAAAAGCCCGTGCGCCTCTGTCGACCGCAAAACCGCATTCCATTTTGCGGGCCATGTCTGAACAACGAAATCCTTTTAGAACCGAATGACCTCGATAATTAGTTTATTCACGAATATCATAGCCGATAGACGTCCCCGACTTCTAACTTGAATCGAAACCGGCAACTTAATAGCTTTAACATAAACATATGGGTCTGCATGACCGAAAATTCACCTCACAGAAGACAGGCTTGAAGTAGTGGTATTTTGCGTTTTTACATTTCGTCTGACCCCATGCGTTAGCTGGCAAGTAATTTTAAGTAAGGTTTAACGATATACTAGAAAAAATTTAACAAGGTCCAAAAAAGAAAATATAAGAGGCTTTTGAACGCATGACAATATTATTAGCGCTTATTAAGTGAGCGCTACCGATAGCAAATGTGTTGCAGATGCGTTGGCCACCTTTAATGGACATAGAATGGAATAGACAGTAAAAAGGATATTTCCTTTTCCCCGTTAACCCTTAATACTAAACACGTAACGAGTGACAGCCCAAGCCGGGGTCGTTTCACGGGTTCCCTTAAGCCCAGCAACTCCATGGAGGGTCCGCCGAAGTGACTTAAGATCTCGGAAGAAAAAGTAAGGGCTTCTGAGGAAGCCCTCAAGGTTATTACTCTACTTAGAGGTTTAGGTTCGGCGCTTTCTACTCTGCGCTATCTCAGTATGGTATGGTAAGACAGTCACAAAAAAGCGAAAACGTAGTCTCTTTAGACTTCGACAAAGAGACTCCAAACTTTATTTGTTTTTCTTGTGAGTTTTCTTTAATTTTCTACTAAATTAGCTCCCAATTTAGTAGAATGGGCGTTTTATTAACATCTCAGTAGCGCTCAATGACAAGGGGCAGACAGACCAATTGACAGTTGGCGAAACCTATCGGCAACATTTCGATTACGGCTCTTGATGGATGTTTAACGTGATTGTAATTATACTGCGTAAATAAATAATGCCGAGCAAATCGGTTTGTTGTAACAAACAAAACAATAAATCATTGTTTTCTATTACATACTAAGTCCTCTGTCTATTAAAGGTAGATAACGCATCTGTCTGCAATTCATGATCTTGTTGCGGGATACCTATGGGTGGCGGTTACATTAATACAGGATGAACTGCTTGCTCGTTGACCATCTTCTACTATAAAAATAATATGAACAGTAAAAAAGATTACAAGAGCTTTCTATAGATGTCAGATCTAATTAATGATTAAATGAAAAAGTGATGGCGTCGCAGGCACAAGTGCGTAAGGGCTCGCCAATTCGCTCTCTCTCTCATAACCCTGCGCATCTGCAGGATCCTAGCCTTGTGGCTGGCTGCTGGCTGCTACACGAGCTGGGTTTACAAGTTTTAGAGTTTTAAAATGTTATTTCTTAACGAATTCAAATAGTGAAGGACACTAAGATTGCATACCATCAGCATAATTTAAGCAAACAGCAAAATTAAATAGTTTTAGTATATTATTAGTACATTCGAATTGAAAGTAAAGATTTATGTGGCCTTGCGACCGTTCACGTTATTACAAATAATGTTCAATCAAAAATTGGATTTAGGAAACTGGTCTTTCATACTTATAACAAGCTGGTTAGTATAATAAGGTCGAAAGAAGGATATAAAGTAAAAATTACCTTTTTCCGCGGTAACTGTAACTCGGCCATTTGTTGCCTTAATTAACACAAAAAGCCGAAGGCGAATACATTTTCTTCACGATTAGCATGTCAGATCTGATTTTGTTACTTCCGACACGCCGTGACTTAATTTTACGTCTATATTTAATTTATACGTATACCGTACGGTGTATGATTATTCTAGTTGACATTATTTTGATAGGACAAACATTCTACTTGCGTCACTAATATTACCTATTTATTTTTAAATCCATCGTGAGGAAACCGGCATGTTCTTAGAACCACCTAATTCGAGGACAGACTTCCACCAACCCGTACTGGGCCAGCGTGGTGGATTACGGCTCATTCCCTCTCTCGGAGAGGAGGCTGTGTCCCTGCAGTGGGATACATTGTAGAAAAGGCTGATTTTTAAATCACAATGTACGGCGGTAAGAAACCGAGTATATAATGCCGTTATGTGATGAAACTGCAAAGAGGTATGTAAAAATTGTCGCATACATTGGTAATGTATATGACATATTTATTCGAGTGTGCTAAGCGCATACATAAGACACGTGACAGAAGAGATAGTAAGAGATCACCTTCTATCGTTTTTATTTAAGAACGAGAAAGAGAGAGGAAGAAGGGTGGAACAAAAAGAGGACAGCTTGAGCGTCAGACAGACACGCGTGTCACGATCGTCGTAATATAACTCTATAACCATTGTTCAATGTTCTAGGCAGTGATTTGACCCTTACATACATAACTGTTAAATCACACGTCCACGCTGTAGAATATTGTCATAGATTCGATTAATTATGTATACGATTATAACACTGGCTTAGTTTAGATAGCGTTTGGGTCAGAACAATGTAGGTGAAGGCTTTCACCTGGCACACATTCCGTCGCTTTTCAACCGAATCATGATCTCCTTGGCTGTCGTCCAAGATGGAGGAAGGTGATAACGTCAACTTTAGAAGATGAAGTTTGTAAGTTAACAGATGTAGAAAGAAACCCTAATAAAAAAAAAATTTGCTGCAGAACAACAGTTGCACACTCAGGAGCCCAATTACTGTAAAAAAAACAAATTGTGAAACACTTCGCTCAACACTTTTTCATGTAATTGCATTGATAAATTACATTAGAATTTTGAAACGAAGAATTGTTGGAACAGGGTGTAATAAAGGGTTATAGAAGTACCGTATACCTCAACACAGTGGATCTATGATAAAATGCCTCGCGATTGTGACTTTTTTCCCTATAGGCCTTTAAACACGCTCCTTGACAATGGAAACAGATTTAGCGCTGTATTGTCGTTGTAAATCATTAATCACTGTTTTGTACAATGTTCGAATGTTCATTTCGTTATTGGTCGGTTTTATTACGAAGGAGCACGAATCCTGCGAATTGCACAAAGCTAGGTCACGAACAATCAGCATTATGAATAATAGGTAATAAGTACGTGACGAAATAAAAGCTTGAAAATATATTTAAAGATATAAGCTTAAATTTTTACCTCCCAATTTCGATTTAAACCCACCTGAACGCTGTGTGGATAGATTTTAAATATCAATTTTATACATCGATATACAGACCCGTGGTTGGAGTGAGCCGATAGAACTCTTGTAAAGCTGATGTGAAGCTGAAGTGTTTCATCATTTATCAAATATACTAATAATATAAGGAAAAGTGTGGATTAAAAGTGGATGTGTTGACTAGAATTGACAAAGGTGTGCTCCGGTGATTCGGGCATGTCGAAAGGAAGAATGAAGAGAGAGTAACGCAAATGTGGCAAAAGTGAGTGGTACAGTCTGGCGAGGACCGAGAAGACAACGCACGTCACGGGGCCCGCCGTCTACAACCGCCCGCCGGACCAAGTCACAGCGGCTACCAGCCTTACGTCCTTTAAAACTATATTAAAGTCTTTGCTTATTCAGAAGGCTTTTTATAGCGTAAAGGAATTTTTAAATTGATGTTAATTTTTTGTTGGATATTTAAAGGTCTTAATTTATGTTATATATTGCTTGTAGCTTAAAGTAGATTTTGTTAACTTGTTAGATTTATGTAATTATGACGTGTAATTATTAATTACCAATAAATCTATATTTCTGTAAAATATATTCGGAAAAAATACCCATTTTTCTTTTCCGTTTCGTTACCATCGAAGGATTAAAAAGGTATAAACAGAGTATAAAACGTTATATTAAACAATTTAATTGCTGAAGTTACGGTCAGAAATTATAGTGACCTTTATAAAGTAATACAAAAGAACAATAAAGGTTCCGTCATTTATCGTATGATCAAGCAATTGAGTAAAGTTTGCAAAGTTTACCAGAACTCATACTTCGCCTACTTATCCTTTTTCTGCGAAAATATAACAAAATATTTTTCTTTTATAAGACACATAAATATTTCATAATGTCTGTTATTTGAGAAAGAACATTTCATTTTTGTATATCATTTATCAGTCTTCTATCTGGGGTGGACATATTGATTGAATATTCAATCATGAATAGCCAAATTATTTCAAATATAACATACGTACAAATGAAATGCCGGTTGCGGTGGTTATTAAGAAAGTTACTTTTGACGCCGCAGGTCGTGTTCGATTCCGATCTAGGACAGACTTTTGTGTGCATGAACATGTCTGTTTGTCCTGAGTCTGGGTGTACTTATTTAAGTATGTATTTACGAAATAAAAAGTAGTATATGTATATCAGTTATCTGGTTTCCATAGTACAGGCGTTGAATAAAATGTATCTTATTACATTGTACTCGTGTAATTCGTTGATTATTTATTTATTTTAACTATTCATAGTTAAATTGCTTGTCCAGTGACACAGTCGCCATGGCCGAAATCGGCCTGGATATCATCATTGTCGCGCCTTCCTGTGAGTTCCTATGACTGGTGATTTCCGTCACCAAAAGGCTGTTAGCGGGACCAACCTATTCTATTTAAGTTGAATTGCACTTTGATCCCTTTTTCTATTAGAAATAATGCCCCTGAAAATGAAATTAACTTTTGCGATTACAAGACGAGACGCATTTAATTAAATTATTATTAAATCAATAATTTTATTATTTAGTTTTAATAGTAACGTGGTCGACCTGTTACATTTAAGCGGCATACATACTGCACACACGACAGTTCGGGAAACATAAAAGTGGTTGGCAACACTGAAGGCAAAAGACTGTGCGGCTGCTCACCAACAATATGCAGCTTTTGTCCTCCAAGTTCTATACGGTAGTAAGAGATGCATTGAACAGAAGCCGGTGGAAGCAGATAATCCGCTCCAGGTGCAACCCTGATACTGACCACGATCCTCAGATATGAGGGACCAAGCCTAGAGACAGATAGTAGATTGACGGTGAAGGCGGAAGGAAGGTGAGATGAAATTCGTGTTAAAAATATTACAAAATTCGTCTTAGACTTTTATAGGGCAATCTCCAATTAGCACTATTAAAAAACCGATGCAACAACGGTGATTAGCAGTAACAACATAATATTTTAGGTCGTATTCTTGAAAAGGATAACATAGTTAAGAATATAGAAGCTAAAAACACAGTTCTAATAATTGATGATTATAATTCAAGTTCAGTTATTTTTAAGAGACATTCAACCTCGTACATGACACTTGAGTCGATTTTTTTGTTTAAGAGTGTAGAGGTTAATTTATTAGTACTATATACATATACTACGGTATCGCTGCAGTTGCAAGTACACTTAATAGGATTGCCAGAAACTCATTTTCCGTTTCAATAAAATATTTCTGTTCAGTTTTATTTTTATTTCTTTACCATTTCGAGCAGTAGCATGAACCAAAGTGCCGAATGTCGTATGAGGGTATTGTTTTTACTCATTTAGTCCTGACACCGTTTTCCTTTATCGTAGAAAGCTTTTGTGGAGCTTTCATTTATAAGATGACTTTCTCGAATGTTCTAATACCTCTTTTATATTCAAAATTACATAAACTAAAGAGAAGTCTTTGTTAGAGGAATATTTAAGTTATATTTATTTACGGAGACGTTAAAGAAGTAGGGCATCAGTTTACACCGCTTACGGAAACTTATTTCCTAGGTCTTTGTTCACGAAACTTCGTCTGATCTCGTCACTATGGTATATAATTAAAATTTTGAAAGGATGAAGGAAGTGAGAGTAACAAAACAAACATCCGGGGAAAAATATAAGGAAGACAGAAGGAAAGGTACATAGTACTGCTGGTGACTGATCCCGTGACACTACGTGTTTTGTCATTAGTCATTACCGACTTACCGGTTGCTGGGTTTTTTAGGAGATAAGTAATAACAATGTTCTTGTAATCAGTCTATTGATTGTTTTTTTTTAATTTTATTATCGTCTTCATATAATTTTAACCTTTTAGTACGCACTGTTAGGAACAGAACAGAACAGATCAAATATTTTCGATACTTTTTCATCAATATCCAGAAAAATACGGGCGGTCACATGCCCTTGGATGACTTTAAACAAAATGGTAAGCTATAAATTAGTTTCAGTTAATAATAATGTTATATTATAAATATATTTCACGTGAACGTGCTAACGTAACGTGACACATTCAAGATCATCTTAATTATATCCTAACGCTATTTATATGGCCACAACATTGTTATTCTGCGTAGAGAACGTTGTAATTGAATTTACGTTACAATAATATTAACAATGTTCAAATACCATTGTATTAGTTAATTGACATTTATGTGTTATGCGATCCATCATGGACTAAGAGCGACCTTCATTTGACAACACCCACCTATCAGTAAGGTACAATTTCTTAAGCGATGATTTACTATTCGTCAATTGTTTTAATTTTATTTTATTATTTATTTAATTAAGAATGTACCATTCTAGCAGACATCGCGCGGTCGAGTTTTTGAGTTTAGTTTTCAAATTTTTGCTGCTTTCTTAATTGGTGGATCCTCGTTTAAAAAAAAAGCATGGTGGCAGAAGGGTTAGCCAAATGGTTCAGCAGCTCATTTATAGCTTTCAATTGTGTATGAATATTAACATAACTTCATAAAGCTCTAATCTTAATTAGAGCTTTTACTTAAAAAAAACATTCTTGTACAGATTGGGAGGCCGCACAACTCTTAGGTCGCTTCAGCAGATGTCCCCGAGACAACAAGACGAAGAAGAAGAAGACAAGACCTTCGTAGTTATTTGCAATATATCTGCGATATCCAAATGTTATTTATTTATACTCGATTTTTTATTCTTTCAAAATAAATGTAGAATTATAGCCGTGGTTGAGCGTGCAACAACGTCCGATGCACGAATGGGTCCGAATACCACGACCTCACAGAAGACAGCCGTGAAGTAGAAGCTTTTCGTCTGAAAAAGACACAGATGACAAGCACTTCCCGCTGTCCTCTGAGCTTATTTAGACTCAAGTATTGCAGCACTGAGCCTACCACATTTTAAATAGATAGTTTACTCTGGATGAGATTCACTGCTACGCTTCGGTGCCATCTTTAAATACTAAGTAAAAGGCGTATTCACAGAGGTAGGTCAACTGGATCATTAATCACACTCTTATCAAATACAAGCATCTTATATCAAAGAAGAACGTGAAGATATGCTGTAATGATGCGATGGTTTATGAAAAACAAAATTAAATATTTATTTTATAAGTTTGTTTGATAAGATTTTGCTTGAGATTATTTTTGAATACTGGATATATTTTCCGAAAAACATGACCTGACGAAAGAAAACGCACAGTGGAGCTCGGCGATTTGATCGGTGATCCACAAATCATTAGGTTCGCTTTCCCGTTGGCCACACACACACACCGTATTTATGGTATGGCCATACCGCAACAATAGAAACAGTATACACGACGTTTTTTTTAAAAGACGCTGGTGAACGAGCTAGAGATCTACCCGATATAAAGTTAAGACCGCTACCCATAGGTATCTGGTACCTTGTTGCAGATACCTATGTATGTATGAATCTTGCGTTGCAAAAGCGTTTCCTATCTTTAAACAGAAAAAAGGATATTCCCTTTTCCTTTTTTTGAATCCTTTCTCCTTTAATTCCGTTTCGCCTTTCCAACCCATTCTTATCAGACATGGATGGGAAAGGGAAGAAGAGTAGAATTAGGCCTCCAGCATCTCACTCATCGGATGAAACACAGAATACTTCGACTTCACGCGTGTCTTCTGTAAGGTCGTGGTATTTCGCCCTTCGAGCCACTCCATTCGTTTGTTGTTGCTGGTTGCCTGCCCTTTTGTAGGAAAAATGGTAGAGGGTAATGAGAAGAAAGGGAGAATGAGTACAAGGACGGGTGAAGAAGCCTTTGTTAACGGGGCAGGTGGCTATTTCTGTATAGAAATTTTAATGTATAAGCAATGTTTTAAGTAAGATAGGTATAATTAGCAAGGCCGTTCCGTTCTAAAGTGGCAGACTTGTTCGGATGCGGGTCGCAGCGTGTTGCGGTTTGAGGTCCCCGCGAAAGGGTCGCTTGGTGAACCTTTGCAAAGTAATATATATTTTTTTACTGCAAAAAATCTGTCTAAACTGCTACAAATTCAAATAAGCATGTTATTTACGCGTATTGCTGGCGCGATTTTCCCTTACCAAATATCGTCTAACGCAGCTTTCCTAAATAAAAAAGCAGTTTTTTTACTCTGGAGTTGTCCAGTAATTTCGTTATAGTGTTAGTTCAAGAAATCTCAGTTTAATTCATCGCGGTCAAAAGGTTGATTGGGGCCGAACCCTCGTCTCACTGGTCACTGGTCATCACAAACGTTTATCTTTAATTGAATCCAATTTAACCAAATGTGTTACATTAAAACTAAAATAATTACATAATTATTCAACTGTACACTTACAAAAAATATTATAAAATAATAAACCTTAACCCTGAACGGGACACTTAAAAACTCGTAGATATGTTACTTACTAGTAATGTTATAAATACAAAATATTGTGTAGTATATTTTGTTTCGACTTGGGCGAGTTTATTAAATGAGTTTTGAAGTTCCAATGATACAGTTTGCGAAACAAAAAGTTGTAATTGGCATTTTGTTGAACTCTTCAAGATTTTATATTATATCAACATTGGTACAAGTGTAAGTTGTTTATGTATTGATAAGATAAAAAAAATATGTATTTTGTTTCATAAGTTAATTGGACACATGGAGGGGACATTTAGAGTTACGTTTGTAATGCAATAATTAGAGGTGTTTTTTAATGTTTTTTTTAATGCTAGCACGTTTGCATTAGATGTGTAATGTGATGTATAATTGAAGACTTTTTTAAAACACTCTTACTCATATGAGTGAGTGCTAAGTAAAAAAAATGGGAAGAGTTAAATTAAAACGTTGACAAAAGCTTAGTTAAAACACTGAAGAAATAATCTGTTCCGTTGTAACTGGCCCTGAGAAATCTGCGCTGCTGGTGGTGTATCGGCAGTTGAAAGTACGTTTGGCTTAGGTCCAGTTTTACCATCCAATCCTTTTGTTGTAAAATAGTGTGGCTCAAAAGTGGATGTTATGACTAGAATTGAGAAAGGTATGCTTCGGTGGTTCGGGCAAGTTGAAAGGATGAATGAAGAGAGAGTAACAAAACAAATATATGTTGCAAAAGTGAGTGGCAGCGTTGGTGCGGTACTTCTAAATTCGTTTTTAGTAATAGAAAGATTCGTACCAGCGTTCGAATGCAGTAATGATGTTGATGTCGCGCCTGGAGCATTAAATAATTTTTCTATCCCTCCTATTTTTGTAAGTAGTTGCCGAGTTGATGTGTTTCGAAATGGTATTCTGGCTGGGTGGTATTTTCCTTAGACTTGAAGAAATGAACTCATCGGGCACTTGTTTGAGTTCAGTAATTAGATTAGATCAGAGTATTCGCGCAGAGAATCGTTCGTCTACCACACGTCATTTGTAACATATCGTCACTAACTTTTAAATATTTAGAATTTTCACTAAATAATTGTTCAACTTTCTCAAAAAGGGATTGAGGCGTTAGTTTAGTGTTCTTGCCACCCGACCAATTTATTAAATTTTGTAAAGAATTTTGTAATTCATCTTTTTGAATAAGTAACGCATTTGTAATTGCAGCAAAAGTGTGCGATAATAAAAAGGTAATCGTCTTTGTTAAAATAGTCAAAACAAGTCAAGACGCTATAAGGACGAAAAGAAATAACTCGAACTGCGAGGCGCCGGTCGAACATTTCACCGGAAACTGCTATCGTGACATGCCATGAAACATGCCACCAGCGTAAGAGAGGGGCTCGCTTGACCGGATGAACACATGGTTACTTGATCAACATTCTCCGTTCGCAAATTTATCTGTTATTTTTCATACAAAGCAAAAAACTTGCAAATTAACTGTAGTTAATGAAGTCTATCCATCGAGCAACTATAAAATAAATGTAGTTGCATTAATTTTAAAAAGCTAATCACAGATTTGGTTTTAGATTTCATTACTTTACATTTCACAAAGATCTCCTTACAGAGCTAAGCAGTTACAGAAATATATTTCTCATTTGCTGTTTCGATTAAAATCTTATTTCCGAACTTTGGTACCGCAATTCGACTTCCATTTCCTGTGTCGGCACCAGTTAAGTTATTAATTGCAAATTGAACGCTCAAGTAGGTGCTATTTGTATAAAATATTATTAAAATTGTTGTCATAAGAAGATATAAATATAGAGAGTTTAGTGGTAAGGTAACGTGTCACGTTTAGCTATTTTTCGTTACAGGATACAGAAAAATATTTACTGTGGGTGAAACAAAATTACTTCCTATCGTAATTCTCCTTGTTATTTTAGCTATGTGTTGACGCTCACATTTCCGATTTGCCAGAAATGTATGAGTACGGTAGTGAAACGTAAAGTTGCGTAGCTGACTTTAGACAGCAAGAGTCTTTATAAGCACTTGTCGAATGAAGGAGACTCAGTTTGTACTCTTGTCGACGGTCGTGACAACACCTCTTGAGGCCAGAGCCTTGACTGATTGTTGTAAGTAGTCGTGTATAGTGTGTACAGTATATTGTGTAATGGAAACATTGGGCTACAACCAGTGTGCGATAACATATGGGTGAGGGCATTTACTTTAGCTGTGCGAACCCTGGGCCATCGTATCCGGTTTGCTTTGGATGGCCGAGTTTTCATGTTCCTAGTAGGATCTACTGCTGGACTTCCCGAATCCATAACCAAAAGAGAGTATTTATTAAATTGAAATTAAATGTTTCTATTTTAAATAAAGTAATAAATATAACATTATATTTCAGTACATGTTGTATTGTTTCATAGCTCGTTCATAATGCAGCTTCAATATAGATTTACAAACGTACCATGAAAACTAGTCTTCTATTGTGTTATTGTGCTCACAAAGCAAAACAATGGCTACAGTTCAAGGCGCTACGTACTGTGCAAACATTTGTAAAGAACATGTGGATCGCTAACGGAAACATGACTAGATAAGTTAGTAAAACATGCGCAGGAGCGATTTTATAATGTTTGGGCTCTATTTTTGAACATGAATCTCATTTAATAATTCTTCGTTCGACACGTGGCTTAGTTGGCCTTAGAAAAAACGAATGATCTTGAGTTGTATTATGAAACCGATTTTTCCGACGTAATGTTTCCTGATTAAAGAAGTAGCTGCAGTTGCGTGCATGTGAATATATCCGACAGTCCTAATTTCTTCTTGTTTTCTACTAAAAAGTATATCGTGTCGTCATCTCAGGTAGCAGTCGTGCACTGCTGAGTCTTCTCCATTAATCGTCCGGGCGCTGTTTCGGAAACGCGTCACACACGTCGCTTTTTGTATATATAAATGATATGACAACATTTTGTTTGCTATGGATTCTTACGAAGACGTAAAGGAATACTATGTTATTCCTCTGTATGTTTTTCTTTTCTGTTTTCTATTGTTCTTGGAACAAAGAGAAGAATTACAGACTAATTAGATGTTGACTCATAAAGATATTCAATAAAATGCGTAAATGAAGTATGGTAATGTGTTTTATTTTATTCTTTTTGATCCTACATAAGAAAAATACCTTGACAATAATTAATCAAGAATTTTATAACATCTTAAATGGTTTTTCAGTTTTTTTACATATAAACCCACCAATTTATACAGGTAGGATTTTACACACAGAATATTATTATAATTTAGATAAATAATGAAATAGGCCAAATAAATATTTAAACGATAATACTTATATTTCGATAAATAATTCAATAAATTAATACAATAAAATATATATAAAATAAAATAAAAATAAATAATTAATATGTACTTAATTGAATTAACATAGCATACATCAGAAATACAACGCCACACACATTAGCTGTCCTTTTACACCGGTGTTTTTGTGTCATTATAACCGTAGTATAAAATATCGTTGACTGAATTTTCACATTGTTATATTTCATGTCTCCCATTTTCACATTTAGCATGAGTTAGTACGACTCATTGGATCAGTATTAGACCGTTGTAGAGTATAACCAGATATAACCAGATATATTTGAATATAACCCGTTAAAATGGGAAATGAAAAGTGTTGAACCATACATTTTTGATTTCAATATTTTATTCTATTTAACAACTGTTGTAATCGAATCACGTATCATTTACACGCGCTGGCTTAGATTGGGAAGAAATAAGCTTACGCTTGATTAAATTTGTTATCAATTAAATATTACATTATTCCAAGAAATAATTCCCCATGTCCATTCTACCATTAGTCGTTTAAACATACGGGGGATCTACATCCTTTTGTCGTAGATTTATCGCGCATTCGAACGACGCGATTCGAATCTTCGTTTATCGTGCGTGCGGAAAAGAATTAGAACTGTGGATTGTTGCCGTTCGTATTTCCGATCGATTATGACGTGGGTACCTACAAGAGAAGAGTGAGTAGGCTGTTTAACTACTAGTTTAGTCATTCGACCACATCACCGCTAAACACCAGTGTAGTCGTATTATGTATATTAATGTGTCTGTTCTCATTTTTGACACCGATTCCAATTATTAGTTAGGCATATTAGAAACTGAAAAAGTACTAATTACAGTTCGGGTCATTTATGCGGTTTAATTATATTTTTCAAAACTTCATAAACATTTTGTCGTTTACTAAAGTATTTCATGTTTTTACACCATGTTAATTCAATCACGTTATATTAAAGTATAGTTCAGACATATAATAGGTATATCTTAATCAAATAAATGCCTTTGAATGGCACAAAAACTACACAAATGCAATAAATACCTAGTTTTATTTGCGCAAAGTATGTATTTATTCAAATTATACACATTGATTATATTTACAACTTCAGTTATACCAAACTTATAACAACTTGTAGTCTTATCTACTTCTTATGTACAATAGCTTAAAATAATAATCATGACAAGAACCCTCAATTAACATACAACATACATACTTCTTGTAAACTGTCATACGGTTTGGTAAATAGCGAACAAATAAATAGTTTGTACTAGAAAAAGTCTTTGGCAAAGAATAGTATTATATTTTTTGATATATAAATAAATAATACCAATTTTTTACAAATACAACTTGACTAAATCATTAACAATAATAATACTCATTTATATTTAGATTAAATCAAAATTTAACAAAGCTACAATATATCTTATAACCAATTCGTACATTTTTCCTAAACAGGAAAGAAAATATTTATACATTTATACCTCAGTGAATACAAATTTAGACAAGAAATTGTTACGAAATTTGCAGAAGTACGAGTCGCTTTGATATTTCTTAGCAACGTGTTTTGCCAAACAGGGTTTGTACGCATCGTATCACATTATTGTATGAACCTTGTTAGGAAAGTTATCTGACGGAGTTGTACAACTGAAGCGCACAAATTTCTAGTATCTGGGCAACCAAACGTGCTAGGCGGTTTTTTTGTGAAATGTTGATTTTTTAGGACATTATACTTGGAATAGTAAATAGCGCCATCTCATAATATGTTTTTTGAGGTACTGTCATCATGCGTTGACAAAGTACCAAAAATTTACAAGATGGCGCCATAAAGTTATATAATAATTAATCACTTATAATATCCTGTGTGAAAATAATATTTTTTGTAAGGGTATATTGTTAAAATTAAAAAGCAGGAGTGCTGCTGTTTCATTGAAATTGTTAGTTGTTTCCGAGGTACACAAAATAAATTTACAAAATTTATTATATACACAAATTAGATTAGACATTTATTAGAATGTTGGCAAAGTACGTATGTATATATAATAAATATGGTCTTAGGACGCTATAGAAATGTTGTTGTTTTTTATATAAATAAAAACACCCGATAAAGATGTAGAAGTAAATAAATATATCATATAATCAGACAATCCCAGTCAGTATTCTTACTTTGGTCTAATATGTTTTATAGACCTGTAGAATATACCAGCAACACATAAAGAATATGCTTTCAAACTACTTAACTACATATAGTATGTTTTTTAAAACATATTTTTATTTATATGGCTTTGAAATAACGGAAATAAGTACATAATTATGCAAACATAATGCTTAAAGTATGATACAAAAAATCAATTCTAGTCAACGGTTTTACTTACTACTGTACTTGTACGGTTTTAGTGATATCACGTTTTTAGCCGAAAAACTTTAAGATTTGCCATTTTGGAAGTCGAGCTTTGGAAGTTTTGCTAGAGTTTTTTTTTAATTTGAAGAAAGTTTGTACATTTAATCCAATTAACTAAAACTAGGATTTCAGAAAAAGTTTAATTCAAATTCTTGCACTACCTTACACTCCTAAAGTTACTTATTCCCTCTGTAAAAAAGTCAGTAGAATTAAACTGTATTTACACGTACTCTAAGGATACAATTCTAATAGATTCAATATAAGATTAACACTCCATAGCAAATAAAGAAACTACACCACAGAAAAATCAATCGAGACATCAAATTCTTTAATGAAATTATTTTTCTCTCCAAGCGTAGTTTCCCCACACAGTACCTGTTATATTTACTTATTACTTAGTGGTATTATTGTTTCGCTTATGATCTAAACGTTTATGCTATGATAAGTATAACCTAAATATAACTTAAGTAGTTCTCGAACATTATATATACCTTATCACATACCTAAATATAAATAAATAAATAATTATTAAATAATGCGTAAGAACTTTGAGATGTCGAACATAAGATATAATTACACGCTTACTTACTTGATTAGTTTTATTCATTGAAACTTTCTATCTATTATAAATTTCAATTTTTTAAATTAAGAAATTACAACATAATTAATCCACTATCCTTTACATCTAGACTCTACATGTGAATTTAAAAAAACCCTGGTTTGATAATTAAAATCTAATAATAAAAGGCATCCAGTGTCTCTTAACACTGAAATCTATTGATAATGAACGATACAAAAACAAAAAGACACCGTGCAATGTACGAGTACAGAATATTAACTGCACTAATACTCCGCGAGATAAAAATAAATAAATTAATCACGGAGATTACAAATTTACAATAACCTAATCAGAACCCAAAAACGCTGAACATTACGAAGCTTAAATTCAATACTGTCTACAAGCTACTATCACATACATTGAAATACTATATGTTTCAGTTAAATTTCAGTACAATTTTAGACTACTTGTATTTATTTTAGAAAGTGACCGAAATGTTAAGGTTTCAGTAAATCAATCAAATCATCTATAAGGTTTTAGTAAATAGCCGATATGCCATCAGAAACTTCAAAGTATAACATACTTATTACGAATCAAATAGACTTATTTTACATTAATTTATCTTTAGCTTACTTAATAAACCAACCAATGTTTCTTCCATCGTAAGATAGGAGGTCTAAATGAATTTAATTCATTGCTTGTACTATGTTCACTTTCTACTAAAACAAATGTCAAGAATTTGCTTGTACAATATCTAACTTCGTACTTATTGAAGTATCACTATAAATATATGTTAGGCTTACAATATAATTTACATTTCATTTTGCAGTACCGATTGATTAATTCACAATTTTATAAGTATTTAATGTAGGTAAACCTATTCTATATTGTTATTTTAGTCATAGGGATAAACAAAACAAAATAGTAATACCACTAATCGCTTAATATTCTTATAGTAAGAGATATATTAACAAATTAATATGAATTTAAGTTAATTTACATTGTTTTTTTAACTAACTTTACGTCCTAATTACATCACAGTATCTAGGTCTTTAATTTCGACCTAGGCATTGACGATCATAGAAAACTTTCAGAAGCTCGTATCTCTTCTCTATCAACAGCTGAAACTATTTCTACACCTTCTTCATAGTTCTGTGTTTTGGTTGGGTTATTTACACAGTAATGTTGATCTGGTCCTCCATATTGGCTGTGGTAAAATTCTTCACGCATCATATGATTCAGATTGGAACATCTAAAGAATAATATCTCTTGGAAGGGTTTCCTAAAATCCCTGTTCAAGGTGGCATAAATTATTGGATTAAGAAGACTGTTGACATAACCTAACCAAAGGAACAATGCACTGACTGCGTCTGGTATTGTATCTTCATTAACAAAGGGTCTTATGAGTGCTAACACGAAGAATGGCAACCAACAAATTATGAAGGCTGACATAATAATCCCAAGTGTAGTCGAAGCTTTACGTTCTTTTGCCAGTTGAAATCTTAGCTTTTTCTGATGCGGCGAATGCGATTGGTGAAGCAAGTCTTTAGCTAAATGACTTTTATTAGCGAAATTCGATAAAGATGAACGTATTTTACTAGTAGATAACTTGTGGGTACTTTCGGATGATTGCCGCCGCCTGCCCTCCCTGCCCTCGTTATTGTGTTTGGCGTCGCGTACGTTTTCGACATTCACAGATGGTCTGTTTATAGTATGGATTGGTCTTGTAGGTGTTCTCGTGTGTTGTAGCATAGGACATTGAGATTCGTTTGATTTCCTTTGGCCAGTGAAACATCTGCCGATCGAACTTTCCGTTTTGTTTGAGCTGCACTGTAAAGGTAGATACTATGAAATTATTTAGCGACAAAATTATTTATGATCAACCTTTTTAAGAATATTTAAGTCATTGTTATGGACGTAGGTGTCTTTTATTAGTTTATATTTCAATTTTTAAATAATAAAACTGAATTGGGGAACATAGATTGCTATTGCTGAACATTTGGGGAGGTACAGGTTGTACGGACATACTGTGACAATATTTTGAAAGTTATTTGTGAGCCCATTAAGATTCAGTCTTATCATATCATTCCATTTTGTTATCTCATTTGTTTTTTATATTATACATACTGACATTATTATTTTTTTAAATTTTAATCATAAATTCTTACCATAGTATTAGTACTGGCTGATGAACCTCTAGTTGGAGGTGGTGGCGCTTGGCTGTCCAGCAGCTTGGCTTCTGTTGCGCCACCATTTTTCACATTAATCTCTAGATAACAGTGGGTCTCTAGATGTGACTGTGCGCGTCTTTCGTCTTTTACAATCTTTCTAGCTGCACTAAATATTTTATAATACACTACCACCATTACAGTTAGTGGTAAATAGAATGACCCAAACGTTGCATAAATTTGGTATCCTTGATTCTGAGATACTGAACAACTAGTCTCCGTTTTCTCATTGCCTAATATCAAAACCGGAGGAAGTGATATGAAAGCCGCACTCATCCAAACTATAAATACACAGAACAACATTCTTCTCGGAGTTCTTTTAACACCGTATTCTAGTGGCTTCGTTATAGCGTAATATCGATCGACGGAAATCATGCACAGATTAAGAATACTAGCAGCACAAGACAAAACATCGCTCGATACCCAGAAATCACAAACAACGGGTCCAAAAGGCCAAGTTCCCAGTAAATCATATATCATAGCTACTGGCATCACCATCGTAGCCACGCAAAGGTCGCTCACTGCAAGGGAGACTATTAAATAGTTGCTAGGTCTTCGTAGTTTCCTCACCAAGCATACAGCGACACAAACTAAGATGTTCCCCACTATTGTCCCAAATATCACTAGTATGAAAATGGTTGCCAGAAGAATAGTCACTGACGTAGAATATTTTGAATGTTTAATATGTGAAGTTCTAACTATTGTCGATGTATTTTCCAACAATGTCCAGTTGACTGTCGAGTTTGCGTTGGTAATGTTGAGTTCAGAGAGATAAATGTCATCTAAATAGTATGACGCAAATGCTAAATCTACTTGCAACACCAAATATATAAATATGAGAAGATACGAAGGTAAAGTAACAAAGCTAGGCTGTGAACGATTAAACTTATAACCTTGTGCCGCCATACGACTCCCTGGCTGGGGTACCGATTATTTTCTTCGTGGTCCTGTATTTACCATGCATCGATTTCAATATCTCCAGTCTGTCAATATTATACTACCTACCATAGATGAAATATTAAGTCAAGTTTGAAAATTTCTTTTATCGGGTAGCATTCTTGACTTACAAAGCCTCCACCAATGATAGCTACAAATAATTAGTAATTGCCAAGTTATTTGGTTTTTGTTAACGCCTCGCCTAGCAGCCATTAGATATTTGTTGGAGTGTAGTTGGATTTCGTTTTTGGCAAATTAATCTGTTCTGTTTAATTGAAATTGTTGCTGTAATTTCAATGCGGCTGGCAAATCTGTTCCATGTTGATCGATTCTTCAGTTAATACCTGAAACAAAAACCGTTTGATATAAGTCCATTATCTGATATTAATAATGATGATTATGACGCAGACGGAGAAAGGTATTGTTATTATGATGACAAAATGCAAAACCATTTCAAACAAAATCAGATTGTTGTCAAATAGAATCAGATGCATAGGATACATTTATATCATATACAAAGGTATATCTTTGATCTGCTTGGAAGTAGAAGCGTATACATGTATTGGTGGAACAATAAAAATTGTATCTATGGTCTAATTGTAGGTAAACTGGTTACCGGGATGCTTATAAAAGAGGCTTGACATTCTGTTAGATTAATACATCGTAGAATATTAATTAATCCGAGGGGTTTTCAAAGTTTTAATGAGCTGTTTGTTAGAAACACTCTTCACAAAACATACTCCAGTTAACAAGGACGAGCACTAAAGCGCTACACAGTTTTAATTGCATAATTATGGAAGAAAAACTATGGGTTTTGTTGCTAAAGTCGTATGTTTTTAATGTTTTTATTTAACTCCATTTCATCGTTGGTCATTTTTGGATTGTTACAAACAAAAGAATAAGTCGCCTCATATTTTTGCATTGTTTATAGCTTCGAGTGCGTTGGTTCACTGTCTTATTTAGATATACCGAGATGTAACTATGAGAGCCGTTGTTGTTGTCTCTCACTATGGATCAAGATGGTTCGGAAATTAGATTAGAGATTTTTTAGTCAGTATCTTTATTGTCTTCCTCAATCACCAAGTGATTGATTTTTACTATTGCACTGGAATGTACTTCAAAATAATTTTGTATTTGCTCAATTTTGCTGTAGACAACTGTTCTTTAAATATGTAGTGCCCTAGGGCAGCCTGCTTTGAAATCATAAAGTAAAATATATTATAATATGTGCCATCAAATAATAAAGCAATTAATGTTTACAAGTACCGCACGAAGCGTTTCTTAGAATAACGCGTAAATAAAAATAATCGTTAAAGCGCCCTTACTTTTATTAGATTTGCCATCCTTATGGCCCTCTCCTTTATGACTCAATGAAATAGGCTACTTAGTCTGTTTATAAGTAGTTAAAACATGTTCCTTTTGAAAGCGTCTTTCACCTGTCCGTTTAGGAACGTGTGAATTTTCTTTAATGAAAGCTTAAGTGTATAGAAATGAACTGTTTCGATTCGTGCAAGGAAAGATCTATTTAATCTAATTTATGTAGCGAAAGTAAGTGGCAATGTTGGCAGGGGTCATTCTAGGTGACCGTGTACCAACTAAATTGGTAACATACTAAGCAAAGGCGGTATTAAGAGTACCCATAACCCACGAGCATGTATGCCACTAATTCTCTTCCACTGCCGCCTGTGCCGCGGCATTTTTGTATGCCGCCAAATTTTCAGGAAAGAAGTAACCGTTTGATTGGTTTCCAATTTTCAAAACGCTAAAGAGCGCACGTTCGTTAACGGCTCGCAAGCTGCACATTCGCGGCGCATTTGCCAGATCTGGACGCATCCTTAGGTGTTTAGGCGTATTTGTTTTTTATATTATGAACTAGCTGACGCGGCAGATGTTGTCCGGCCTTAACTATGAATATTAAGGTCGAATTGGTATAAATTTATTATGGTCGTTAAGATTTCTTAAATTTTACATTTTACAGAATCTTTGTAAATAAGATATAGATATGATATCGTTTACATTTATTTGTATTAACGCAGTGTTGCTTCATATAAAAATGTAGGTTAAGTAAACGAAGAGAATTGCCTTGTACGAAGTTTTGATTAAATCAGGCTTTAAGGTATAAGATCCCCAAACAAAGGCCTTTGTGATGTATAAACACAAACCCCTGACCAACACAAGCCTGCATCACTTTACAACGGTTAATTATATAGGTTTAGCTGTTTATTCCGAGGCCTATCATACTCTTTTATAAAAGAAATTTGGAAAAGGTGCTGCGTGGGTGCTTATGTTAATTTTACTTCCAGATTAGGGAAAAGTAAGTAAATATGAATGTATAAAAGGTGATGTGTGTACGTATGTTCCCTATAGAGTCGGACGCTACGATGGATTTCGATAAAATTTTCAGGAAAACTTCACATTGGCTTAGCGGGTTATCCTGTTATGTTTAGTAGCGATTGGGTCTACATAATAAGTACTACCGGGCGAAGCCGGGGCGGATCCCTAGTTTGTAATGAGAACAATCGAAGCGTACATAATTACAGATATTGTCGTTTTAGCCGTTTTATCCCCCATTGATCGACACAAAGAGCGGTCCCCTGCCGCCCTCATCCAGTGGGCTCCCGCAACTTTGACCAGAGCAACGGTGCATTATGTGGGACGCCTACCTACGCTGCGACGATCAGTACGTGACCGCCAATTTAGGCCTTTCGGTCCCATCGGCCATCCGTTCTGCGAGCAATGTGTCCGGCCCATTGCCACTCAAGGTTTGCAATTCTTCGGGCAAAGTCGGTTCAATTGGTTCTACTGCGGATCACATCATATCTGATGCGATCAGGCAAAGAGACTCTGTGCATTGTCCTCTCCATTGTCTCTTAGGTGACCTTAAGCCGTCTAATGATGCTCGCATTGAGAGGTCACCTCTCAGTTCCGTAAGTGATCGCTGGCAACCACACACCGGTCATGGACTTTTGTCTTGTGACACTGTGGTAGAAAATAATATGCACTACATTGCAGCACACACATTGATTTTGCTGACTCAATCAAATTATAATGGTTTTACAATCATTGATTTGGTACTTTACTATTCATTTATAGCATGAGGATTAGCAAGTGGTGTACTATTACGACACTATTATTCAATGGATTCTTTCTTTCTGCGATTATATCCTATCTTTATAAATATAAAAGGCGATGTGTATGTATGTATGCTTGTATGTTCACTATAGACTCCGAAGCGGCAATACTGATTTCGATGAAATTTTCAGGCTGTTTCGATCGGTCTAGCGGGTGATCCTGTGAAGTTTGGTAGCGATCAGGTCGACATAATCATTGCTACCGCGCGAAGCCGGGGTGGATTGCTAGTTGTAAGTTATTTTACTTATGATTTGTTAGCAAAATTTAGGGCCAGGTTAACCGAACGAATATAATACGTATATATTATGTAATAAATAGTTAATGAAACTTATAACAGATAAACGGTGATTATAAAATAAATAATCCACAGCAAAAACAAACAGTTATAACGTTCGTAATCGTACTTACTGTTTGACAAACAATGCAATCTTTACGAGCGACGACTGTACTCTTTGTTTCAGCGATACGGCTCCAGTATAATGAAATCCCCTTTGTATGATATTATCTCAATTTATTACACTTGCACAATATGCGTAAGCATATATTGGACAACAAGGAGTTTAGATTTAGAGAAATGAGATTTACCATTTTAATTTTTATGTAACATGTACATTTACCCTTTAAATTGGTTTCGGAATTGGAAATCAATTAATACACAGGTGTCCAGAAATGACGTTTACAACGTATGATTACAAATTATTTGCCCGAAAGTATGATTTAATTGAACCTGTATACTAAATTGTCATTTTTAACACGTCATATAATTTTTGATAACAACACTCCTTTGAAATAACGTACGTTAATGAAATTCAAAAAATATAAGAATTACAGACAAAAAATAAATAAATATAAGTTGTTACCTGCCAGTCAAGCTACAATACAAGAAGGCTTTTCGTAAAATGTAACTGCAAATTTTGATCATCGTGATATTTTTCTTGAATTATTAACTACACGAAATCTTATTTAGAGATTTTATCTTATTCTTCAACGAATTGTAAATTCTTAGCATCTCAAATGTGTGAAATATTTGATTGCTAAAATTGTTTTACGAATAACGATATTTTGTGCAAGACAGCGACCGCTGGGCCAGCCTGTCCAGTACAAGCAAATAAATTCGTAAGTACTTAAACTCTCTGTAAATATAGTACAGACACACACCAAATGGCTAATAAAATCGCAGTATCTGGTTACTGAAAATTAACAATAAATTTTTACACATACATTTGTTCCATTAAAACATATTAGGGATCTTTACAATTATAATTTACGATACCGTAAAAAAAACTTAAGGTTAATGACATACCAAACGTCACAAAAGATATTCTCCCTTACGAAACGTTAACTGTATCTATAACAATAAATGGACCAATTATAGCCACTATTTTGCGGCAAACTGCCACGCTACGTGTACCCAAATGCCTTATATCTAGGTCGGACTGTCCGTGTCGTTATTTTGATAGATTACTGAGGATGACTAAAGGTTTTTTGTTAAGTCTAGAATTAGACCGTAAAGGGCAAATGTCGGGAATTATATTTGCAAATAATATATTTGTACATATTTTCATGTTTATAAAGATACTAGTTGCACACACTTCGCTGGTTTTTTTATAATTATTATTAATAACATATTATCGAAAAATACATTTGTAACCCCTGGGCTTTTAAGCCTATACAACCATCCACATGCAACTGCCATAGTGACACATGGGAACGTTGCGACTACCACCACACACAATCATAATCGCTCTGTGATATGTAGTTATGGCTAAAAAGTGAAATATATGTACGCATTCATCTATTTGTATATTTAAAATAGATATATATATATATATAAATAAATCGATTTAATCTATTTCTGTCTTGATCATGTCTACCGCCCTTCCCTTGTTTTTCTGCTTACATTTTCTTCGTCAGGTAAAGGTGCGTCCAGATCTGACGAATGCGCAGCGTTCGAGCCGCTCGCGATCCCTTCGCGAAATGCGTGCGCGCTGCATGCGCGCAGTTGCTTTATGAGTTTCCGTAGAAGTATACACCACAACACTGTCGCAAGTGCGCACGTGCGGCGCCCTCGCAGTTGCTACAAGAGGTGCATCAAACAATTGCTGCAAATGCGCGGGAGCTGCACATTCACGGCGCATTCGCCAGATCTGGACGCACCCTTATGTTTTAAGGCAATAAGAATACATAAGTAAAGTTAATACAAATCCTAGTCCGTTAGAAAAAGGATGACAGTCGGAAATCGAGTCGCTAACCTACTTACGGCGTAAATGGAACAAGCCTACTACCTGGAACCGGAAACCTCTCCCCGATACATTTAATATGTCGTAGAGACACGTTCTGATTTTACAATAAACTTACAAAAATCTGGCTATACGTTTGCTGTGTACAATATCCGTAAAACGAAATAATCGCGTTGTGTTTGCATTGAAATTTCGTACACAGTCATATACAGCACGGAAATGTAACATAGAAGTGCAGGGAAGGAATATTAAAGTGGTACTTGCCAATAATAGAATTTGAAAGAGCGAATAAAATGAAGTTTTGTCTTATACTATATATATATCGTACTTTTTATTATATTATATGCAGTCACGCCCGTAACCAAGAGGGGTAGGCAGAGATAACGGATATCCATTTGGTGGCTGGCATACCACTCTCGCTTCTACATCCATGCATACGAATATAATTTATGCACCATTTGCATAAATAATAACTTTTTCTCTTATTTTTATTGATTGAGTACGTTCTAAAGTACGTTCTACGGTCTATTGTGTAGAGACTAACTCAGTGTAATTAAACATAAATATTGTTATCAGTCTGACAGGGAATTGAGTAATGTTATTCGCGGGTATATATATGTATGTGTCAGTACAATTGTGACCTACTGTGGCTTAAACGGATTGACAGATTTTGAAGAGTGACTTGGCATTCGATACTTTTTCTGCACTCAGTTGGACTTATTTTTTTCTACATTAACTATTGCTTGTTTTGATACTTTTAGTACTTCCAATCTTTATAAGTTGAAGAATGAAATGCTAAATATAGATATAAGATTTCATTACAATTCGAAATAGCTTTCTCTGACGCACACATTCGCTCTCCGCATTTATAAAAACTCCAATATCCGCGAGCGCACTTCAATCAACACATTTATTTATCTACTTTTATTGGAAAGGTTCTTCAATAAGAAGTCTTCATAATATAGTGTCATATTACTTGCCTTCTCAAATACACATCGTGCCAACCAATTATTGCTTGTTTGTTGATCCAATTGAATTATACTATCTATTTATACATATTAAAGTTGTATATTCTTGTGCCGAAATCGCAAAACTCTCAAAGTTATTTGCCGATTGTTACGATTTTTCAACAAAACGTCTTATTCCCATATACGCAATTTTTTAACTAATTCCCAAGTAAGATTGTACCAAACGTATCGTATCGTATGTATCGTATCGTACGTATCGTTTGCGATTTAATTTCTAATCGACTTAACCGAGGAATATGAAATTTTGCACACATATTGGCTGACATAGTCATGATTTGACAATAACAATTTTTTGACTAATAATTATCATTTAATGTGTAATACGCGGAATCAAATAACAAAACAATCCAGAGATGAAAATAGGAAACGAATGAGAGCAAAGCCGCGGGTAACAGCTTGTTATTAAAAATGTTTCGTTTACGGTTGAAGAAGGCAAACAAGCAAGCGGCTCACTTGATGTCATATGATAATCTCTGTTCATCAACATCCACAATAATCAAGTCTTTTCGTAGGACGACCTCACAGAAGACAGGCGTGAAAGTATGCCATAGCGTAAACAATCATATGTGCTTTGCTTGTTAAACTGTGAGCATGCTTCTCCGTTTCGTCTAAGGAGTGAGGTGCTGGAAGCCTAGTAAGCCCTCTTTCCAATTCTGACAAGGAAGGGATGGGAAGGGGAAGATTTGACGGGCGAGGGTATGTATAGGAAAATTAAATATTATTTTTCCTGTTCATCCTCTCCTATGTCCATTAAAGGTGGGCAACGCATCCGCAACTCAGTAGTTTGTTGCAGTTATCTATGGGTAGTGATCATTAAATTATTTTTTCTTCCCCTATCAAATCCTCTTCCTCTTCGCTTCCTTTTGTAATAATGAAGAAAGAGGAAGAAGACTCGAATTAGACTTCAGGCACCTCGCTTATCAAAGGAAACGCAGGATACTACTTCATGCCTAGCTACAATGAGGTAGTATTTCACCGGGCGAGCTGGCCCATTCGTACAACGTTGTTGTTTTAGATAGGTTTTACGCCTGCGCTTTAAGCAATTAAAAAAAAAACGAAATTATTACATATTTTGGATAGTAGAAATGCTCGGTCGTAGCAATAACTTTAAATAATAACTTTCCGAGTGAGGCTGGTAATAATCTATATTTTATGAAGGCAAACGTGAACAAAAGTTAACTTATTATCGTAAGTGCCTATTAAAATAATGTATTACCTAAGGATAGAAGTTGGGGCGGAAACTACCGACAACTTTCCTGTTAAAACTGATAAATACATAAAGGAGAATAAAGGCATTCTGGGTTTGTATTAATTTATCGTCAAAATGCTTAATAGGGTTTTAAGCTCCGATTATTTATAATAAGTTCCGGTTATTTATACTTAAAATAAATTAGACTATATGGAAAAAAAGAAAGGGGATCAGGTGGCGTTTATCATAATTGTTTTCAGTTATAATGACAACTTACGCCCGCGTGGTCCTGCGGTTACCTTTCCTTTGTAATCTAAAATTACCTTTCCTTCAATGTGTCTATCTACCATTGAAACGAATGTGTTGTCTGTCCATGTAAAAAGTACATTGAAAGATGTACGTGCTTGTAAGTAGAAAATTTATTTTTCGAACTGTTTTGATTTTCAAACAGATTGAAAAATAAATTTTAAACAGTTCTTGTTTCCAGAATAGTTTAATTTCAATCCCTATCCGATAATTAGTGCCAGAATTATTAAGGGTTTTAGCAAATTCAATTCAACAAGTCGGGTTTTTGTACTTTTATTGCGTTTTAATTATTTCAAAATTGGAATTGTTAAAAAAAGTCTGTACATATAAAACTACAATCTCTTCACTCAGAAATAAAACATTTTTACATATAGTATCTTACTTGAAAAATAGCAATTGCTGATTTACGAGTCAGTACTTCGCAGTTTGATTTCTCCCTACTCCGAGACCAAAAATCTACATAAATAGAAAGACGTAACTTTTAAGCTCTCCCCTTGGCAATTGTTCAAAAATAAATGGAGCCTTCGAAATCAAACATTGAGGAATGAGACGACAGATTGGGAAGCAATCCCTTGTCCGATTCTTGTTTGTGAACCGGATCTAAGGCAATACCCGGCCCAATTTGATAGTACGAAATCCTCTTAGAGCAGAGTTAGAAAAACGATGACAATTCATCGTTGGTATCTGAATAACAGTAGAAGATAAAGAGTTGCAATAAAATTTAGTAGTTTGAAAACAAACTGATAGGATTGGAATCCGAGCCCCATATTAACAGGTAAATGAATTCCATAGCCTTGTAGTTGTCGAGGGTTTATGAAATTACTAAAATTATTAGAATTTCCTCATTTATTTTGATGTGAAACTTCTAGTAGCGCCTGATAAAATAAAATAAATCGAAAATTATGCCGAGACGGCGAAACGGCGTGACGAGCCAGAACACATTTTTTTTATACGAAAAAGCTAAAGCTCTACCACAATCCCACCTGATTTTAAATGGTGATGTGGTCGAAGGACGGCACGCACTTGTTTAACAACAGTCTATTGACTCTTGGACGGAAACACTGCCGCTGGCAACTTGTTCCAATCGTTTGCCGTACGGATAGTGATTTATAGTGAGACGATTATAGTGATGAAGTCACCAACAGGAGCTGTTGTATAAATGGGTCACGTCGTCTCTGAAAACTTTCGAACTTAACTTTAGATGCGACTAAATGGATCTTTGGAAATCAATGACGTGAAAAAAGCCCTTAGCACAGAGTATGGGGTATGAGCACGGGTATGTCCGATGATCAATTTTTTGTACATTTTTAATAATTTACCCTAAGCGCGCGGCTCTACGTAGACCACATGGTGATACCCCCGATATGTAAATCAGATGCACTCAAAGGTGTATAGAAATCCCAGCTTCGGCGCCCAGACCATAGGAAATGGTTTTCTTTTAAAGATACTTCTCTTATATGAAACCCTAAAATAGAAGATTAAAAAGGCCATACGCTGCGCTGATGACAGCACAGTTTAATTTTAGTGGAAACGCACTCTAAAGTTTATAGCTATAGTCGTAAAGTGTAATGAGTTTGAGCGTTTAGTGAATTGCTGTCACAGATAACACGTGCTTCCTTTAATAAATTTATCGATCAATTTACGTCCACCATAAAGTAGCAATTTAATAATTAAACAAAAAATATCACACGTAATTTTCTATAACGGATAAACTAGGATTTTGCCACAATGCCACCTGATGTTAGCCACCACAATGCCACCTATTAAGTTTGGATGCGATTGAAGGATGGTATACACTAATTTAGTATTATCCTATTCACTTTCTAAGGTTTTCACTTCATAATCGGTTGAAGATACTGACCTCAGTAATTTTTACCACACCTTTGGTGTATGCATAACAAACGGCAATTCAAATCGCTTTTTTTGAACCCCAGGTATCTACAACAGTGGGATGGAGACAGGTACATAGTTTGTCTGAGTACCCGATGGAAAAGTAGCTATTGGGTTATTGAATTCTGTGATTGATTGTAAAATTCCAAGCACCTTACAAAAAAAATACTTAGTATTGTAATAACCGAGTTGCGTTAATAATAAAACAAAGCACACAGCCTTTCTACTAAATTTTTTTATGATCTAAGAAGTAACAACGTACGTTTGATACGTAGCGGTAAGTTTACTGCCAAGTTTATTCCTAAAAACATAAAATATCTAATTTACACGAACCTGTGAACAATTCGTGCAGCACAGGTAAAACATGTGTTGAAATTTAAACTTTAATATTGCTGCCATAAATTCTGAAGCATTTTGGTCCAATTGGCCATCCGTTCTACGAACAATAAATCCTGCCTATTGTCACTTATATTTGGCAATTTTACAAGCAACATCGGTTACCTCATTACGGTTTCTCGCAGAGATGTTCCGAAGATTGCTATTGCTTGTGTTGAGTTGACCTTGAGGCATCTCACGGAACCCATAAGCGAAAAACGATGCTTTTCAGATTGTGGGGATAATACTAATGAACGAAAAAATCTTTACCTGATAACATCTACTGGCAGAAATTCATTTGTATCTATTTATCCAGATATATTGGCTTACTCTCTGGGGCTCTGTATCTTACGACCATTTTATCCGCTAAAATCGAATTGCAGGTTCCCTTTTTTAGGTTTTTAGATAAAAGCTATAAGGATAACTTAAGATCTGCTTAACCATTTGCTATTATGAATGAAAAAGGTCTTCGTAAATGTTACGTTATTGAATTATGAATGGTTTAACTTCTAAACGCCCTTTCTGATACATTGTGTAATATTAAAGGTTACAAGCGTAATGTGGCGTAAGATTGATGTTCGCATGAATGAACACCTCACGGCATACCATAGGATCCACAGATATACAGATATGCTGTACTCGATGTATATTAGAAAACTGTAGCAGATATGTCATTAACGGTCGAAAAGTGAAGACCTTAAAACATCCCAATCTGAACAGATTTTACTTTTGTTCACGTCATGTTTACATTTACGCTGAAGTGATAAATATTCCCTTTATTCTTATTATTTTAATTACGTTATTCTATTTACACATTTGCTGTCATTGTCTTTGGAACACTTTTGACCGGTAATTCTGTGTCATAACATTCTGTAGTATATATATTGGCAGTAGCTTCTTATTAAAATTTGTCAGTGTGAAATAAATACACTTGAAGCTATTCTGGTGTTCTACCACTTTAAATAGTTCTGGCTGTACCAGCTGATCGCAGTATCAGGCCATACTCAGATCCAAAAGCTCGTTTAGCTGTATTGTATTCGTACGTAAGCTATCCGACTGATGGCAATACCTTGTTCCCTTACTAAGACTGAAACATCTGATTGTCACATTGTAAGGTGATTATTAAGCTAAAGTCACGTTTACACTCTATGTTTGGAGAAGGAGAGGAGGTTGATGGGGAAACAAAATAGTATCATTAAAATAGTTTTACGGTACCAGCAGCTACGCTAGAGTATTGTGGCCATCACTCGCTCTAAATGTATAAAATCCTCTGGTGTTGCGGGAGTCCATGGACGTCGTTGAACATCTCGGTGTCCCCACCGCTCGGGTTATCTATTTATCTTATAAAAAAATATCTCACCATTAACGGAAAAACTAAAGGTAAGAGACCTAGAGATGGCCAGATATCGCTTTAAACTGTAATGAGGATCGCACAGAGTGGAAGAAGACCCTGAGAGAATGGTAACAAAGAGAGGTCTCGGCCCTCAGGAATGAGAAAACGACACATACAGAAACATATTTATGCTTTTTTATATGTCTGGAAAAAACTTACGACCTCTGTGGTATGTTTTATTACATTACAGCATGTCTATAAATTACCATCAATTGTCCTAACATTATAAATTCGAATGTCAGTTTTTTTGTTTGTTACGCTTTAACTCATTCACAACTCAATCGATTATCGCGAAATTTTACACACAAATTATCAGGGATACAGAAAATTACATGGCGTACTTACCTTTTATCCCGAAAATAAAACTGTTTCCGAAATATACATAAAACCTACATTTACAATATCGGCTTCCATGGTAATGTTTCACCGCGGGCAACAGTAGTATAAGTGTATGATAAATTATATGTTCTGTATATACGTATTCCTGAGATTCTATGTACTACACGTCAAGTATTAACGTAATACAACAAAACAAATATTATTATTCTTAACTCGTTATGTAAATTTTCTTAACAATCCACCTTTTATTAGTGTATGTGATTGCTCAGCGTGTGTGAGCAATTATACGCGGCCAGTTGACGACTTAGCCCGTTATACAGTTTTATTTGCTCGACATAAAATATACTTCATTTAAATATATTTCCATTTATTTCATATCGGTTATATCAGATTTGACATGATTTTATAGTCGTATAATCTATAAATAAATTAAAAGCTCACTCGTAACTTCAAATGAAAATGCATTTGCTCTTCAAAGAAAAATTATTTTCATATTTCAATTTAAGCTCTGCAAGTAAAAGCCTAGAAAAATTGTGGAAATCAATTCCCGAAAGTTAGGGAAATACATAAAAGGTTCCATTATCGTTTGCCATGCATGCATGCATGCATAATAAGTAACAATGTTTGACCATAACACATTTTTGACCCAAGAGGGTAATGTTTTTCGCGCTTATGTATATATAGTGCCATCTTAGGGATCCCAGGCAACTGATGGCGGGATAATCGTCAATTAACTGGCTGTCTAGGTGGAATACCAAGCAGCGACGGGCATCAGCCTTGCTGACTTGACAGCTTGCTGCGCTCATCAATCCACCTACCCAGTGTGGTGAGAATGGGCATAACCCTCCATACAGGGGAGCCCTTCGTTCAACAGTGGATGGAGGCTGATCTGACGACCGATTTTGACTAGTGTTGTGTTATACGACTCGTAAGTATCGTCGGAGTGTCATACCTTATTTATGATGGCGTGATGATTCTACTTAATCAAGCAGTCAGTCGGTAATTTAGTTTTTCTAAATGCGCTGTTACTTTTTTCTAAAACTCTCCTTCAATAATGTATCACGTAAACAATACTAAATTAAATATTCTCTCTATTTCTTAGTGATTTCATGAACCAATGACCTGTGAAATTCTTTCCAGACCGCCTGCTACCGACATTTGACAGCGGTTGTGCTGTGTCCTCTATGTTTATTTATTGCTTGTTTGATCTTAGATACGTTATAAGAAAGGTTTATGTACAAAACTCTAAATAGGCGTGACAACAGTTCAAAAATAAATTGATTAACAATAAAATTCATAGTTAAATACAAGAAAGATAAATGAAAAAATGTTTATCAAAACTAAATTAAAATAT
This sequence comes from Papilio elwesi, assembly GCA_029849275.1. Classification (NCBI taxonomy): domain Eukaryota; kingdom Metazoa; phylum Arthropoda; class Insecta; order Lepidoptera; family Papilionidae; genus Papilio; species Papilio elwesi. The sequence goes on along the minus strand of CM056710.1, from coordinate 3,552,873 downwards.
GCATATTGTTGACGCATTCTGAGCAAGTTGTTCACGCGAAACTATAATTTTTTTCCCTACCAAATATCGTCTACTCCGGCTAAAGAAGTATTCGCTTCAAAATATATTTTGTGTCATTCTTAGCCGTAACCGACGAGCTTGTATTACTCTACTAATTTTCTATATTGCCAATCCTGCCGAAGATATTTCATTGTTAATAATTTTAAACAATTATTACATGGGTTATCATTTTTTTTTTAAGTATTTTAAGTTTTTGTATTCACATATAATAATATAATAAATAGAATAAGGATTTACTACCTGCTCGGTATTCGAAAACGAAGTGCTCTTGTAAGTAATTACGCTAAAATTGAAGTACTCAATTACCTTTCACTAATCTAATACAACGCCTTCGCAATCAGGTCACACGAAGGTTCGGGTCTAGAGTAAGCCATATGGGATAATTACAATACACCCAGATCCGTAAACTAATAATATAACTCAAAGCCCAGACCCGTCTCTTGATTTATGTGTGGCGCCAAAGATATGACGCTATATTTAAATGTATAATAAGTAACTAGTGACCCCCACCGATGTCGTCCGGGTATTGCTTATGTTGATTCGATCGCTACCAAATTTTACAGGAACTCCCGCTATGCTAATATGAACATTTACTTACTTTTATGTATATAGACTACTGATGTAATATATGTATGTAATATACTGATGTAAAATAAATAGTGCCAGTTTTTAACACCTTAATAATTCTAAATAGTAATAGTAATACATTACATTGTTATTATTTAAGTTGGAATGAAACTAATTTTGAATATGAATGCGGGGACAAAAATCGTAAAATAAACGCGATAAAATATGTAACATTTATTATATTCCAATGTGTAGTATTGGCGTAAATATAAGAAATCATTATAATATTAGGTTCTCGCATCTTAAGTGGCGATGTAGCCTTCTGATTTGATTTATTATAATCGTCACGCCAATTCTATAGTCTTCTCGTCGCTTCAAACTATGCTATCATATTATGACGTATAAATTGACATTGAATGATTAGTGCGGCTTAAGGACACCCACATTCATTTACTTCGATGAGTCGGTCCAGTGAACACATCCGGGCGTTCTCACTACTAATGCGGATAAGTGTTTACGCTGTTTTGCGACAGTGTTCCATGTAGGTGTGTCTAATCTGTACTTAAAAGTGCTTTGAGAAGTGACATAACCTCTGGGAATATTACCTAGAAATATGGATGAAGACCCCTTCGTAGATACTTTAGATGTCGTTTGGCAGTATTTTTATCCTCTATTAATTTTTTAGATAAATATGTTTCCGATATTTTGTTTCATGATCAGGCAACCAACGTCTGTCCAACATAGTAGACAGGCATAGTCTTTCTCCAAGAATCACCATAGATATTGAAGATACAAGGAAAAAGATCATGCTGTCGGCCATTTTGTTACGTGCATTGTTGTTATTTAAGTTAATTTTACGATATTTATTATATTTAGCTTCCCGCTGTCAATGCAGCATGCCATCTGTCATCGTAAGATCGTGTTTTTAGGAAAATATTTGGTATTCAAATGACATCTACCGTCATTAACAGAAGTTCCACAAGTACCCAGGCAATAGTAAGATTTTGCTCATCATTTCAGGCTAACTTGAAAAATGGAATCAAAGTAGATATATTTTACCGCAATGCAATCATCGCAGTTAATGACTTCAGTCGCCCCGTCCTCACACCGCACCTCTCCAACTTCATTTCTTCATGAAATGAAAAAAATTTTTTTGATTGCTTAATGACTAGATGACCACTTGCAATCGGTCTAATGTTCGATTCCTTATCAGCTTATACTAACGAGTTTTTTTTTCGATACTAATGTACAAAAATAAAGTATAAATACAGTGGTAGAGGCATCAGTAATAGCTGCTGTTGTGAATAGGCCGGTTTCATTAGGGCAGAACCACACAACCTCACAGATTTTACACAACCAGACACAACACAAGATTGGACAAGAGATTCTTTAGTTTAGTTCTACATCGTCTGATGATTAATCCAGGTGACTCATCCCCTTCTCGTCCACTCTTACTATTCTTTTCCGTATCTGCTCCCCTCTTCTCCTTGGCAAGGCCTCTTATTAGTCATAGAATAGCATTTTGAGATATCCAGTAATTTATTATCGAAATGTCCATTTATTTCCCTTGCCTTATGCGTTCATAATGCAGTTATCTCTTGCACCGTACAATAGTCGAAAAATAGTAGCTAGTTAAGTTATTTGAGGTTTGAGTTAGGTTAAGGTGCTGCTCTCAATGTGAGTGGTATATGAACAACTATCAAAAATTAAATTGAGAGTTTCAACATAAAAACCTTGATTGAGATACTTTTATAAAAAACATAAAAAGGTAAGATATGAAATAGAAATGGCGTTAGAGGAAAGGTAACGGATTTGCTTATTATGTTAGGAAGTGGAAGGCAGCCGGAAGTCGGCCTCTTGACCTACTTAGAAGGTGCCGCGGCTAAAGACTCCAAGAGCAAACCGTATTACGTATTGAGCATTCTATAAGTGTCTGTAAAGCGCCAATTAAGAATACGTTTCCGTTACAGGAACTTACCTAATCAGTATTTTGAAGGACAAAATCTCACGTACCACTAAACTTAACTGTGAGACATAAGATGGAGAGGTCAGACCTTGGGACTTACATTTTTATAGAATACGAGCAGTGGGAGAAGAATCGCAGATGCGTTCAATTAAGGAAGTAGTACGCTCTTATCTTGAAGGGCACTAAGTAGGTCGTATTAGTTTGCTAATATTTACAACTGGAGATAGATCATTACTGAGGTTGTGTTGGGCAAGAAGTTATGCGAAAACCATTGTAGTAGTAGTCGTAGATTGCCAACCAACAGAATGTCAGGTCGGTGGGGATGGTGTCTGTCAGGGACATTGTGTTTTCCTAAAGACATTTTCTTTGTAGTACACATACTTGCAATGCATTTGCAACTCATTGGTCCTTACGCATTTGTGATGTTTTCGCTTATTCATTTACCTTTTTCTTATAATAATACAATCACAAAGTATGACATTTCTCAATGAATTATTGCTTTACAATCAAAGTTGACAAAAATATTTTAATTTCAGTTAGTTTATACCAAAAAGATTCCCATTTCTTCAACGGACATTTAAATATATTAGGAATTACCTTATTAGCAAAAGCACACTAAAGCGGAAAAAATGGTGAACAAAAACTGTGACGTGTGTTGCGTAAAATTCAACTCGAAACATGGCTGGCAACATGTCTCTAAGGCAGTGCTAAACGAGCAGCAGTTAGCGGGAAAAATTGGTTTCGAGTCGATATTAGTAATTTTTTTTTCGAAATATGCGACGGAAACAAAAATATGTTACAACAATTTTGTTCTTCGTTCGCTTGAAAGTCTACACGTTTATTAATTACTATCAGAATGGTAACGATTTTTATTTAATTACTCGTCGAATATAATTGGACTGTATTCGATGTAATTATTTTCGAAATATTCTAGGGTAAAATAGTTACAATAAATAAAATTTATGTTATTTGTAATAAAATTCAACATCAATTGTATAATATAAATATAATTATTTATTATTTATGCCTCCTCTGTTCTCTAACAGTAGAATCTCGTGTCAATGTTACTAAATTTTAATATAGAAAAACCTAGTTTTATTGCTTGTATGTACACGTACAGCCGTACGCATGCGCTCACACACAAAATACGAGAGATCGGATAACAACTGCTGTTTGAGTTACAAAAAGGGATTGTATTAAACGGGTAAACTCTAAGCAATTTGTACTCTTAGTGCGATATGATTAATGAAATATGGTAGCAAGGCGGATAAATATTTGTTGATTTAATTCCTAAAAAGACACAAATCTGCGCCGTTACCGCTAAAAAACATCTATTGAACTATTTGGTCGGGGATGGAATCAAGTTGCGGCGAGTCAATGTTTTGTAGCTTAGCACTGAGCTTGTGCCAGTCCACGATAGTATTCGTTCGCGAGGTTGGTGCAGAAGGCCCTAGTAGCCTTAGTATTACTGGTCGGTATCGCTCGTGAATCATTTTATTTCGCGTAAGGCGAGATTGATATTTTTAACGATTGCAATTTCAAGCACAGCCGGTGTGTGTTCCACTTAGTGAGGGTAATGAGTAGGCTCTACGTTTTCCAGGACTCGTGTGCTGATCTTAGTTGAGTTCCATCGGATGTGTCGGAGTTAAAATTGTAGTAACCAACCCAATAATATTTTATACAACAAAATCTGCAGAGGATTTTACTATCTTAAATCCACAACACTTTAAGCGCTGAAAATATTTTTACGGAATATAAATTATTTTATGTTATCTCATTTGTATTCTGCATGTCTTTGCAAAGGTTCAATCACAGTCGGAAACATTATTGACCCGGTTTCTCACCGATACAAAACCTTTCCATGATTTTATCGCCCAGTTCTCCCATGAGATACACAAAAAAGGACAGACTTGCAAGATTTAGGCGTCCTCTATTTTATTCAATCGAGCCGAAAGCAGCACATAGTTAAGTAAGTTATACGAGTTATGTCAAATACAGAATAGAATTTCCGATTAAGTTTTTGAACTTCCGAAAATGTTGATCGATACTTTCATAAGTTCCAACCGTAGTTTTATACTGTTTATGTATTTTGTAATTAATAAACGGATTTTGAAAAAACGGATTATTATTTATTCAAAACGAGACTTGCCTATTGTACGCGCGAATAAAAATAAAAACACTCATAGCTATGATCCAAAGAAGCAGACAAATACATATTCTGATTAATGACTTTTATATTGCGTTGTCCTGTCATATTTCACTCGCTTCTTCCACATCCATACAACGCTGTATACGCTTGTAGGTCGCAGGTATTTTTAATTCCATTCCCATTATGTCACGGCACTTCGTCTGTTATTTATACTTTTTTATACCCAACGAATTAAGTTGTGAAAATTTTCTTAATTTACAGTAGATATTTGTCTTGGAATTACATACTAAATACATAACATATTAACACATTTTTAGCGCCAATAGCCTAAAGGTTAAGGGTACGGTACGTACTACTGATCATAAGATCTGGGGGTTCTTCTTCTTATATATTTATGAAGAAAAATATATTACCGACCAAAGGCTATACATAGGAATAAGTACAAACAATTTATAATACGGAGGCATTAAACAATATATGGGGTAAACTCAAAAACTACTGGTGGTTTTCATACGGTTTTCACCATCAGACTGAGTGCAATATGAGGTAGGCTTGATATATTTTTGATTTTTTCATTGCTTTTATTTATTAAAAGGTAAATTGGCTTAAATACGACGGCGATTAACAAGACGACGCTACAATGATGTTCCTAGTTCCACACCTTTGTATCAACTATCATCTCAGAAGCCACTCCTTTGAAAGCATTAAGTGTAAATTAATATCGCGTTCTAAATGTACCTCGCGTCTATGTACCTTTTTGTTTTATGTCAGTCGATTAACTCTTGGACTAAACGTATTTGATTCAATATATCACAATTACTAGTTTATGCCCGCTCTAGTAAGTGACTCGAATAGAATTTACCTGGAAGCGAAATGATTTCAAAGGGCTATTAAAAACAATCGATGACATATGTCGGTTCACACACGTTTCTTTTATTCAAGATGTAAAAGTCAACCCAAACGCAAGGAACGATTTGTACTAAGCTGATTTAAATTACGTCTATAAATATAATGGAAATACATTTTGGGGGTATTTCATTGTTTGAGTCTCAATATTATTACGTAAAGGCCATTATTTCTGAAAGTTCTTTGTATAAGACGGAGTATTTTTCTCGATTTATGTTGTTAGGAACGTTCTCTTTATTTTCCGCCGTATTTGTTAAATATGAAACAAAGTACACCGTAAGCAAGGCATTTTCGTAGTTTGGAGAAATGTAAAAATTTAGTTTTAATTATTATAACATCTTCGACGGCATATCATCCTACTCATATATAGTTTTCAAAATCTGAACTGAACATGACCTACTAAAACTCGTACATACCGGGTGAGTACCCCGCGAATAGGCATGGACATATAGTTTCTAAAACATCGTGACGTAAAACGAATCCCTTCTATCCCTACTAATATTATAAATGTGAATGTAAGTTTGTTACGCTTTCACGTGAAAACTACTCAACCGATCATCATGAAACTTTGTACACATATTCGTGGAGGTATTAGAAGTAGCATAGGGTAGGACTTTTTATGAAAACAAATTGTATATAAAAAGCGATGCGTATGTTCCCTAAACACCTATAGACTCCGAAACGGCTGGACCGATTTCGATGAAATTTACAGGGATTGTCCAGATTCCTGTGTATGGTAGCGATTGGATCAACATAATCAGTGGTACCCGGGCGAACCCGGGGCGGGTCACTAGTACTATATAATATATGAAATACTATGAGTCGTATCTATTAACAGAGCAAATAATTTCGTATAAGGTCGGTAATGTAAAGAGTCAAGTACTAGTCTTTGACGGTATTCAACATGAATGTGAGGAAGCAATGTGTACACTAGATGCACGTTTTAAATGCAAAATGGAATCGTGCATAGATTATAAAGGCGGCAGGTGATACCAGTCACTATTACGAAGTACACTCGACAGCGGCACAATGCATGGCAAGATTGTTGACATAATGAATTTCCACCTGATGTAATGGCGTGGAATAAATTATAAATGCATATACATACGTACAATTGTTATGTGTATTAAATAACCTGACGGATAACATCGGTTTATCTATTTTATGATTATTTTACAATAGTTTCTAGTACTCAGAAAATGACTCGACTATACGTACATATATCGTCAACAACAAGCCTTGCATAATATTTGCTTTGAATAAACTGCATCTCATTGTTTTCGATGTACGATGTACGACGATGTGTAGTTATCAACAACTCAGTCATGATTAGGAGATGACATTTTAGTAGTATGAGTATTAAAATTGCTATTTCTTATTATCAGAAAGTTTTGACAAAACTAAGAACTTTTGAACTGTTTCAGTTCTTTAGTTTGTACTCCGTCTTTCCTTATCTTTCTCTTCTTAGCTTTTGTCCACGAGATCAGTGAAGTGTGCTGTGTTGTTTTAAAATTAAAAACATTTGAAAATACCATGAAAACATGTTTTTAAGTAAACATTTATTAAATCGCGTTAGACAACATGCGTCGGCAACATGCTTATTTGATTTCGTATGTACCGCCTTCCCTCCTTTTGAATTTTCACTTCTGGCGGCAGTCTTTATGACTCTCTGTGTTTTTTTTATAAAAGAAGGGCGTGTGAAGAGGACGAGGCCTGTAGCATCTCACTCGTCATACCAAGCGCAGAAAAACTTCTACTTCAGGCTTATCTTCTGTGAGGTCGTGGTATTTCACTATTGATATTTTGTAATGAGGTTAAATTTTAATCTGAAACGTCGTACATTACAAACATGTACATTTGTGGCAAATAACACTTCATACTAATTTCTTTGGGTTCGGCACAAGCACTGAACTGAATTTGTTCACATATTACACATTCGCGGTCACTGGGTGGCTATCACTGGTGTTGACCAGTTCCTTGTAAGGTAATTGAGCATGATTGCATTGGTGATTAGTACGGTCAACACAATAATGCATACAGTTATACGTGACGCGGAATTGATGGAAACGCGCAACACTCGTTAAATTGTTACCACCCATTATAATGTGCCAGTATCTCTTAACGGTTCAATTGACTCTTCCTCTGTGTACAGTCGTAATACTGATCTATGCCCTCTTTAAAAATGCTCAGTACGACTATATTGTTCGAAATAAATCTTGCTTACACCAACTCAAATACCATTGTCGATCCAAAATCGTTAGGATATTGAATCCTAATACAGTCGCAGATGTCTAATATTTTGACTTTTGTATTGTGTCACGTTTATGAATTAGTAGTTTTATAAAATTTAAGATAAGATAGACAAATTTACGTATTGTTGTAGTTTTATAGCTAATATTGTACCATAGATTTTTCTAGCCCATTGATTTTGTTTTTTGTATAACTCTTAATTTTGTTAGCATATATTTATTTACTTGATGTACGCCGTGATTATCTGTAACTGAGATTACTTATTACATAGGTCTTAGATGAATTTTATCAAATTAATCAGCCTTGAAATCGGTTGTCGATCTTTGCACACACTTTTACAATAGAACATCAAAAGATTTTCGCCGTTATCGGAGATAACTTGATAGAAAAAAATGACATCCGTTTACTTATTCATTTAGATAAGTTATTTGGGTAACAGAAAATAAAACTATTAAATAAATTGATCACATTAATTTGTGTAGAATGGCATTACATATTGAGCTCTATTCTTGAGGTATGAGTTACACAGTCCGCAGAAACTAAATGGACTGTATTGATGTTATTCCTTTCACAGTAGTTGCATTTTTCATTTAAACGTTGGGATGGACTACTTAAAGCGATGCTTCTGTTTAAAGTAGCGGTAATATCAGATATATAAAAATATTGCCGACATTTTTATCTGTAGTACGCGTGTGTTCCCTATATTTCACACGCCAATTTATTTCACTAACAATAAAGTAACTATTCACAATAGTTGACCACAAGGCCACAAGGCCGTTACCTAACAAGGGTTAGAGTGGTAAATAGATATCACTGGTACGGGATTCTAATTCGATATCAGATAGTATCAATTTAGTTTTATTCATGCAGTGAACGTTAAAAGTCTAACAATGGACATACGTAGTGTAGTTCCATATAATTGTATAACATACTTACAGACAGCGAAGAGTTGGATCTTGGTTTAAGAAAGTAAAAACTAAAAAGTATTATTTACAAACTCGCACATAGATTTTCATTTATTCAATTAAAAATATCAAACATTATCACATCCTCATAAGAAATAACATAAACAGATTCTTCGAAACATTGTATAGGTTGTAAATTTATTGTAAAATTACGACAGTGAATTGAGCTTTCTTCAGGGATCACCGTAAGTTCTAATTTCTAATTAGACGCCTTCTCTCCTAATATTGCTGTGCCCGACAAGATCCGTACTGAACTGTACTAATTATAAACTTTCAATGCATCCCATCTCACCATGGAATGCAAAAAACTATTGATTATTGGATAATTCTATAATAATATAAACAATTTTAATTAAAAATATATTGTAAAAATAATAAATCAAACCGATTTAAAGTTAAAACCTGTCATATCCCTGAATACGGAACGGGAAGCGAGCATACGTGTTAAGAAGTAATATAATTTTATATATCAAATTTGTTTTGTAGAAATAACTCCAACTAAAATACTCGGACTATATAATACGCAGAGTAAAAAATAATCGTAATAAAATACTTTAATCCTTATAATTAATTCAGAAGTACGATTTTTTTAATATTGTTAGACATTTTTTACGGAGACTCATGTACACCGCAGAGTTTGAATTAGATTCGAGGAAAATTTATTCTTAAAACAAATGATAAAATTCTAAGTCGATGCTTAGTTTTTATGCTAAAATAAATTTATATCAATATAATTATATGTGCAGCGCTTACAACAGTACAAATAGTTTAAGAAAAGGTTTAAATAATTATCTATCAATGTTTTAATACATGAATTTATTTTTTTAATAAATATAATTGGTTTTATATATATATATGAATTGTGTTATTATTAGTCATGATTTTAACGAAACATGACTGATAAATGTTTTCATGAAAATGTAAATCATATATTTTAAAACCTGTGACTAAAAACATTCAAATATTTTGAAATCCCAGCGCAGTAACAAAGTAATATTTAAGTATAACTCTTACTTACACTTCAGTACAGGTATTTTCTGGATAATATGATGATATATCTTCTATAATTCCCGCAGTCTAAAATCTTAATATATATTAATATTCCTTATACATACACAGCACTCACATTAATCTTGAGATTTATTTTATATTATTTTATTTGTACCATGATCTTAGGTTAATCAAAGTTTCCATGAATATTTTAAATCACAACAAAAGAGTCTTTAACACTCTTGCACTTTATTTTTAACGAAACATTTTTGTTCCTCATTGTACAAGCCATACTTCAAATTGTTCCTTTTATCGTAGACATACCGCGTCCGCGTCAGGCGATCAACTAGACATCCAACACGCTCAGAGTTCGCGGCACGACTGACGTCTCCTGTCAGTACGGTGCGCACCTGTAGCTTTAAAATTTTAAAATCGAATAAAATTCTTATTATGACAGGACATTCCCTTCCAAATATTTATTTGACAGGATTTTTTCCTATTTTAAAATAACGGCAAAGGTTTTATATAATTTATTTAAAAAGCTAAATAATTCATCTGATTTTCAGGAGTTATTAGATGAATGTAAAGATTGAATATATTAAGTTTTTTCAGTATTTTCATGTTTCGAGTTGCTTATTAGTTGTTTCTACCTGTGGATTTATCAAATATAGACTCTAACGCTTAAAAAAGATCCATAGCGTCTATAGTTTATTGTGCTAGGAAAGATATTGGCGAATTTATTCATGTTACTACATCTCAAAATTTAGTATCCACATGTTCTTATCCAACGATCACATAGATAGCCAAATAATCTTAAAATACAACTAAATATAACACCAAGACATGTAGAATTAGCACAGTTTTGCTTTATACGGTTTCAAGATACATCAACATTTCGAGTATATTACGTGCAAGTTTAATATCGTCCATATATCGTGTTTCGCTAAAGTGAGATTTGTTGTGTCGGCATTCACTTGTATGGCGGCACGTAGCTTGCGACTACTGCGCCTCATGCATTTTATAAAAGCTCCGCCGCGTAACTTTCAAAGAATTCTTATTTTCGAATAAGTTAAAGAAATATAAATTTATTGGCAATTAAATAATAAAATAATTACGATTTGGTATTTCTTTTTTCTTCGAGTAAAATTAAAAAAAAGAAGAGTGGTAAGAAGTACGTACGTACGCACGTATTCCTATTTGGCGTGGTCCTGGGATACCTCTCTTGTTCCTTCTTTAACCATACAAATAAACTTGACAAATTGTAAAAGTTTTTACTATTTACAACACATATCAAGGGAGGAAGTTATCGGAGGGGAACTTGTGCATTTATTTCTTATTCTTTTTAATTCAAACAAACATTGTAATTGTATAAGTTGTGGTCCATATCATTATTTTCCTTTCTTATCTACTCAAGAAGGGTGTGTTTATTTTTTAAATTCCTTTATTTAGTCGGCATTTTTTATATTGTTTGTTTGTTTTACACATTTCTCTGCATCTAAAGGCGCTTTGCATTATGCATTATCAAATCACTTGTCTATTGACAAGGGCTGAATATTGGTACAAATTTAAAATAGTTCGCAAGGTATTTTAAATAATATCTTCAATGTCTATAGCTATGACTCTCCCCTTTGTGTATTAAAAATAAATAAATTTAAAACGGTTTGAACGATTTAGAAGAGTGTTGTGTTATTTCATTCATTCGTATTCTTTGGACGGAAAGTCAAAGCGCATGTGACTTTTGCATAACACGCAATAATCGGGTACTATTTTTCAAACCGTTGTTATTTGTTACTATGATTTTTTTACATATACACGCATTGTTGTCAAAAGTAGAAAGAATTGCGGAATAAATAATATACATAGAATATTGGAACTCGATTTCAAAGTATAGTGAAATCTAACAGACAAAAACATGAATCATTAAATAAATGAATCCTCTTATTACGTTTCCAAGTATTCATTAGTTTTTAAATTATCAAGAGTCATTTAATACTCATACGAATGGGTATCACTATAGGAATAGCGATGGAGAGTGCGGGCGTGATGATTTACAATTCTGCGCTTTGTATGACTTAGGTTCCGAATGTCTCTCTGGATTAGGGATATTCCCTTTCCGTTCTTGTAGATTGTATTTGATTAGTAACGGTGCTCGCTCACCATCAGAGTGGGAATCTGCAAAGTCAACGGGAACATCAAGAACTTTTCACGGCCTAACATAAATGCGGTTGTAGGTGCGGCTTATCTTTTTTATACCTTTTCCAGATCAATATATTTAATCGAGATTTCGCAATCCGTCCGTCCATAGAAAGTTTTTCAGCGTTGTGTATTGTCATCGATCAGCACGACACTTGAAGTCTTCACACACAGGCGCTTGATTGATCGGTTTTCTGCTTTTAATGTAATGGCGTTAGCTTGTTGGCCTAGACGAGGGTTTTCCGTAAACTAGAGAGGTTTTTTTATATTTACAAGTAACTTTTACATTAATTTTTTCTTAAACTATTCGACTTTAGAATGCACAGGTTAAATTTATTAATACCCTTTTATTAGCTTAGCATATGTCAAGCGTAGAATATTTTAAAACGTATTATAGTATATTTGTATAGTCGTATATTTGCAAAACTTATATATTTTTAAGCGCAGCTTATTTGCTACACTTAGAACATCTTAAGTGAAGGTATTTTTAAGCGTATCATATTTCCAAGAGCAGGAAATCTTTTGGAAATATATGCTTTCTGAAATGTTACCTTGTTCCAACCTCATCGACTCTCACCAATTATTTTATATATTAGCAAACAGTAAATTAAAAAATGACGAGAAGAGAGTACGTTCGAAATTAAATATTTATTATGTTCTCGTATATGGTTGCGGTAGAAAGCAGAGTCTTATTTCGTTGTTCATACCTCGTTAGGAAATTCAAGCGAAAAATGAAACAACCATTAGCATATTACTTTGCAAAGTTATATCATTTGTATTACCTTGTAAAATCATAAAGCATAATATATGCTTTTTACTTGTATAAACTTTGGACTTGACCTCCTTGACTAAATATTCAACTTATCTTTTTTAATATGAATTGACTTTCATCGCTTAACCAAGATCCCAACTGATGTTAAGTGACGATGCAATCAAAAGATGGTATGCAGTAGTTAGTTTAGAGTAACAGCTTATTCACTTTTCCCTTGAAGGTACCCACGTAATCGTTGGACGGAATCACTGTTGCTGGCAACATGTTCCCAATCCTTAGCCATGCACCCGATGAACGAAAATTTGAATCACTTCGTACGAACGCGAGCTATATCGACTATAAAATAATGAAGACCACACGTCGTATGTATAAATCTTGAAGTTGGAATTGCCCAATAGTTTTTGAAATGCTTAATCTAATCTAATAAATAGTTAATAAATTTAACTTGACACGAGATAGATAACAAACAGTTAAATTTAACTTAATTCACTAAATGATTTAAAGGAGTAACCATCGTCTCTCGTCACTTAATGATTTTAAGTTATTTCCTGCACGGTCACCAAACACACTTTATTGAAATAAGAACTAGCTTGTATATACTATGTTGACGTTTGGATTATATACGAAGTAATTAATTATATCAGTTCAAGGGATTCAGTATATTTTTGTACCCCCGAGTATTCCAGCATATTTGCCTTATGCACAAACATTAGGTACCTTGTGTATTCCGGGTTTCAGAACCAATGAAATGTGCGAAGATAAATAGAACACAAAGGGACAACACCATCTGGAATTTTAATGTTCAAGCTTATATTAGATTTGAACTTTCAGAAAAGTAAAAGAAGTATTTTCTTGTTGCCCTCTTACTTTTTCAACTTCGTTGAGTTTACTCACACTTCCTTCATTATATCACTTAAAATTAGCTCTCTTACTTACTCAAACTGAAATGATCAATGTCTGATGTATTCAACGAGAAAGAAATACAAATGACACATCGCTTTACAACCCGTCGTATCAGAATTGTTAATGCGGCGATACGAGCAGGTGCGCCCTACTTTATTACATTACCGTAATAGCAGTCATAATTTACAGAAACTCTTATGGCCCAACACATATACATGTATATTTATAATGTGTACGTGACTCAAATATTCAAGCAGACATATTTTAATCATATAAATGTATGTGCTTATATATGTAAATGAGAGGCAGAGTGATACATAAATTATTTTGTTTTCGCATCTCGGAAAAGCTTATATATCAAGCAACATTATATATCCATAGTATAGGTCCGTTATATTGAAAATAAAACGATTATTCAACAGACTGAATGAATGAAATGAATATAAAAAAATGCCTATACCAAGTGCTTTCCTTAGAGACATTCAATTCAAACTATGCTAGCGTGTGTGGTAACTCTTCTTGGTTCACATCTTAGTATTTCAAACATACAGCCAACTATGTATGCCAATGTAATTTTAGTAGTATTATGTTTTCTTCTAAGAATATACGCTCTGACATATGATACACTTGAATATTATGCTTCGAGTTATACTAAGTCAAAACGTACCTTACGCTTGAATATATGCTACTTAGAAAAGTATGCTACGCCGGGACATATGCTACGCCTAAAGATATGATTACCTTTGAATATACGACACACTTGGATAAATGTCAAGTCAAAATATATACTACTAGTGACGCGCCCCGGCTTCGCCCGGGTACCAATAATTATGTTGATCTAATCGCTACCAAACACAGGCATCTGGACAATCCCTGTAAATTTCATCGAAATCGGTCCAGCCGTTTCGGAGTCTATAGGTCTTTAGGGAACATACATACTTCGTTTTATAAATACTATTTTTTTTCATAAAAAGTATCTTATGTTACTCCTAATACCTCCAAGAATATGTGTACAAAGTTTCATAATGATCGATTGAGTAGTTTTCGCGTGGAAGCGTAACAAATAAACTTACATTCACATTTATAATATTATAGAAGGGATGTTTGGACTTTTGCTATGCGTAAAGATTTGGTACGCATAAATATAAGACATAAATGCTACGTCTAAATATATACTACACTTGGACATATGGTTCGCCTAAAAATGGGGGTTATTTTTTGGGGGGGTTAGGTTTTGGGCAAATGCTATCTATAAAGATACGCTACGCTTGGACATAAGCTATGTACGCCTAGAGATACGATACGCTTAAATATATTTACAATATGCTACGCCTAAAGGCTTGCTACGCTTGAATAGTATGCGCTACGTCTAAAGGTATGCTACACATATATGATACGCATGGACCTTTATGCTACACTTGAATATATATTGCGATGGGACATATGCCACGCCTAAAGATACGCTATACTTGAAGATATGACAATGCATGTACTATGCTTGGACATTTTCGTCATTTTGTATACATGACACGCTTGGACCAATGCTACGTCCTAAGATAAACTACGCTTGGTTATATGCTACGCCTAAAGATATGGCTTACTTCATTGTAATGATATGCTTCATTTTATGCTATAAATTAATACACGCTATGAGTGCACACGGTATATATAAAACATATTAGGAATCTCATTCTGGATCCATGAATAAACCCAATTTAAAACCACCAAACCCGTCTATAACTACCGACGGGCCGGTTGGCGTGGTTAGTAAGACACTTGCTTTTCACGCTTTGTTTCTGGGTGTAATTATCTATTTAAGTATGTTTTTACAAAAGAAACGTCTATCTAGTGTATCAGGTATCTGTTTTCCATAGAATAGGCTCTGCTTAGTTTATGTTCAGATGGCCGTGTGTGAATAGTGTCCCGAGATATTATTATACAATATTAAATTCTTAGTATTATTATTATTTATTTATTTAAAAATCAAAATGTGACAGGAAGGTTAAAGAGGTATGTTTTTCGAATTCGTAAATATATGTTCAATTTACTAAGGTCGCTGGGGAGTAAATCGCATGTCTATCGAATAAAACGAAATTGCTTTCATATCGACGGAGCAAATAGAGGTACTTATTTCAAATACCATGTCGCTAAAGAAAGACCTATTCACAACATACATAGTGGTGGCAGTGAATGACTAGGATAGTGTATTTCTTTAATATGTTATCTTGTCGCAATAGGCTGGCTTGAAAGCCCACATAGAACGATTGTCGAAATCTGTGGGAAGAGATTAGTGGCGTTGTACGTTATTTTTCGTAGATCTTCAAAAAATATGTAATCTAATGTAATATTCACTTAAACAACACATAATTATGCTACATAACTACATATTACACCTATAGAAACTAAAGCTATATCAACTAAAAAGTAGCTCACGTAATAACTTAGATAAGTAATTTTAACATAAATACCTTTGTTCGTTGTCGCCGTAGTCTGGGATGAGTGTAGGAAATTGTATTGAGTATAGTAGAAATTTATATTAGTTATAAAATTTTACAATTATAATTCATCTTAAATTTTTAGTTCTATCATTTTTTCTTGTACTAGACTTGTGCAGGTATAGTCGTGAATTCTATCAACATTTGAATTATTTTAGTGTATTCATTTTTATATCTAACCAGACAAAAACTAAGCATAGTGTTTTATTAAAAAAAATATGTCAAGTGTGATAGCACTTTTATAATGTCTTAAGTTATTCCAAGCATTTTCACGCGATGTTTGCGTGTTCTATAACGATTTTAATGGAGGCAGACATAGAATGAACGTGAAACAAGATTAAAATCAAACATGAAGCATTCCCAGAAAACTGATCCGCATTTGCATTTGAATTGAAAAGCTGCATTATTAGTTCGGAGTTCGTATTGTAAATATTAAGCTTACCAATCGGTTTTATTGTGATTTTTAAAACATGATGGCAATACCAAAGATAACCCTAATAATAAATTCAAAATAAAAAAAAATGGTAAAAGAGGATGTTGTGATTAAAATTAACAAAGATTTTACGACAAAGATTGATGATTCAGGCATATTGAAAACATGAGAGAATGACAAAGCAAATTCATGTTGAAAAAGTGAGTCATGATTGTGGTAGGAACATATTAGATAATAATAAGCCTTTATTGATTTTTTTTTTCTAACAGTAAGTGGTAAATTGTACATGTGTTCTTTCATTCTCGTCTATCCATCGGGCTTTGAGTGAGCCTCTTGCTCTCTTTCCTTTGAAAAGAAATTCTAGATAAACTTATATTAATCATATTGGTGACATCCTTAAGAATAGTAGTAGAATAGTGCAGTAGTAATAGCGGCGAGCACGTATGTCTAGATGTAGGAATGAAGAAGAACCAAGAGAGATGAGCCAGGATCGTACGAAATCTATGCGTGACTCCGTATTTATTTACATACATAGGCCAACCCTATTTTCGCATTAAAAAGTATATTGATCTATGACCTTCCTCAGGCTCTAAACTATGTCTGTACCAAATTTCTCTTAAATCGTTTTAGTAGTTTAGGTGTCAAAGCGTAACAGACAGATTACTTTCGCCATTTATAGTAGGGATTGCGATTAAACAAATTTGTATTACGTTTTGCTAGATACCTGAAACTGAAATAACATGTTTCACATATTTGAATTAATGTTATTAAAATATAATGTGTTGATATGCAGAAAAATGTGATGATAAAAATAAAGTGAGCCCTTCTAGCATTGATACTCTTTGACGGCTTATAATCCGCACTCTGACTAAGTCGACCAGGCTTATAAATTAAATGGAGGTTCGTCAGAAACGTAAGGAGCTTACAGCTATACCGATGCAGAATTATTATTTATTATTTGAATTATAAATCTTTCTATTACTTGGCCTACATTTATATTTATGTAAAAAGTAACTGGTCCAAAAATTATTGATGTAAGAAATATGGTAATCATAATAAAAGATATTTTATATATAAAATAAAAATGATGCCTGTATTAAAACTAAATAACAAATAAAATACTCTGCCAATATCTTCTTCTTCTTACCTTGAATGAAGTTTCTTTTAATAATAATTAAAAATTAACTACAAGAAATATAAATAAAAAAAGTTCACCGAAATTGTTGCAAATTCAAATAAGCATGTTGTTTACGCGAACCTTTAAGATTGTCCCCTACCAAATATCGTCTAACATGGCTAAAGAAGTTTTCTGAAAATCGTTTAAGCTCCGGGCACGAGACCTAAGTAAAGAGTTTGTTTGAGTATCGAATTCGTTAAATAAATTCGAATATTGCGGAGCCGAAATAAATTATTCATGTATAAGATAATTTAATCAATTAATAGCGAGCATTTCAATGAAAGCAAATCGAATAAAAGTAACATACTGGTGAGTGGATAACTGAAGACACAGGCAAATATTTACCGTCGGTCGTTTTGTTTGGCGATAGCTGTTGTTTATCTTACGTCTGCCATTCTGATATTCACAAAGGAGGCTTCCGATAGCTTTTAACGTACAGAAACATAAGTACATTTTATTTTTGTTTTCTAATTGACTTATCTTCGACCAGATATGTAATGGCTTTATTTCCTATGGCCGTATTTTTAACATGCTTTTATTAGCTTGCTCTCTATGTTTGTATGTAATCTTATATTTAGTAACTTGTATACATAGGTACTTCCCGTTGACTTGAAACTTTACACGGTTGTCGAGAACCGATAGCAGAATAGATCAGTTCTATTTAATCTAATTTTGAAAGCATTAGTATTATTAATAAATTATTATTTAGTACTATTAATAAATGATTCACGTTATCGCTTCAAATAACCTAGACTGATGTTCAAGGAAATAGCCTTGGTTGTCTGTCGAAACTGCATTTGCTATTGACCTTCTCGTCTAGATGCATTTGGAAGCGCATCAAGCAGTTATGTCAGATGTTAGCTATTAATGAAACTTTGAAGTCCACGCCAAAATCATTTACTACGTTACGTTGTTTAAGTTACCGTGGTTACGTTAGTTTAACACGTCGTAATAATTAGTGGTAACTGCAGTTACCGCGATTGCGGCACGTGTTTATTTTTATAGCATCTATATTCGGATCTACACTAGCTGTAAACTGTTCCTTGGCCAGCGGCTTAATTATATACATATTCAAATAAGAACTATATACTGGTATCTAAAATCATACAATAATAACACAGTTTCCTTAATCATGCATTTAATAAGTACAAAAATAGAAATACGTACTTATAAAGAGCATTTAACCGTGGGCTTCCACTGGAGTAAGATCGTGTCGCGATACGAGCTTTCTTTCTATCATTCCCTCTGAAAACACTGCGATGACAATATGTTTTATGACAATGTTTTCGGCAGTGTAAACCTACGGTAAAAGTGAACTTTTTAAAATACAATACACGTGGGCTAAGGATTTTCAATTGATTTGCTCATTCGAGGTCTTCATTAATTAAGGCGTCATAGAACAAGAGATTTGTTATTTGTTCAGGAACTTAATCCTTATGTGTCGTATGTAACACGCTGGGCATGTCTGAACGTGTAATAAATTTCTTTCTTGGCTTATTGGATCTAACATATTCCCTCTCTTGTAAATTACATCCATCAACGCGACCGCTGCGGCAATTTGTTCCTTTCGCACATGCTACTTGATTGATTGCTTTTTTCACAGGGGGAAAGTATCGCCACTTTTTAGTGGAAATAAATTACATTTTACAATTCCGATTTGTAGTTATACCGTTAGAGTATATGATTTTTTACATGAGTTACCGCTGGTTTAACGTGTAACATGTTGTTATCCCTCAGAGAGATGGCAATATTTTTTGATCTCCAAAATACTGAATATGATGTGCTGAGGTGTAAATTTCTTTAGAAAATGTTGAAATCCTAACTATTTGCAATATGAAAGTTTTTGTTACGCTTTGACTCCTTAACGGAAGTAGAATACCAGAGATGTCACAAAACGACATGGGGTACCTTTATCCCGAAAATAAAACTGTCCCAAAGGACATAAAATCTTCATTTACAATATTGGTTGCCATGGTAACGTGTCACGAGTGTCACGTTTGACAATAACAACTTTTTGACACATGTTTCCCCTACGTCGATGTTATTATATGCTGAATAATGAATAAAAATTCCAGCGTGGAAAATGAGTAACAAATGCGCGCTATATGCCGTGGGGAATAGCTAGTTGACTTATAAATTCAAAATTGAAGTAAAATAATCCTATATAATATACAATTTACTGAATCTAGTGAGTGCCAAATTAATGCAACGGACGTTAAGTTACCTGCACGGTTTTATTTTAAGATAAATACGTTAGTATACGTAGTTAGCTTATTATCTAAAGCGGATAATTAGTAAATAGTATATTTTAGCTAAAATACCATGGTGCGTGTGTAAATAATGCGGTCACGATTATTGCCGTATGCCGTGGTTGCTGGTGTATTAATTAAGCTGACAATGTAGTCTGAAATCACAAGTGAATAATGCGCCGCTTCAGAATTACGGCGCGAGCGTGCGCTAACAATAAGCTAGCAGACGGGAGCCATAACAAAGCGAGATAATATAACGGAGGAGAATTTTATTCTTATAACGATATTTTTCTATAGGGGTAAGCAGGGTTGGAGTCAAGATGAGCTCCTAAAGAACCGTTTACCCTGTAATTAACTTTATGTCTTACACCTCATTAGAAATGAAGTGAGACGATTTGTGACGAGTTATAAGTGGGTGGCCAGTTTTAGGGTGAAGGAAAAAAGGAGGGTTTTTATGCAATTTTTCAAGTATCTTAATAATGCGTATAAAACACTACTAACACGCCCCAACTTCGCTCAGGTAGATAGACGAAATATAGTTAGGTTACTACCAAAGCTTTCCATTAGTGTTTTTTTAATCGGTTCATTCTTTTTTAAGTTAAGCTTAATAAAGAACCAAATCATTTCTCTTTATAATATTAGTACAGATAATTATAATCTTTTAAACAAGAATGTACATAATTATCTATCACCAATCTATAAACACTCGAGTATTAAATAGCAATAAATAACTCAATGTCAAAATCTGTTCATTAATTTGCTAAAACTTTGGCAATTCGCCAAATTCGGTAGCAAATTGGTAACATATTATAATAAACCAAGCCAAATATTGCCCACCTTGAACTTGACGGCCACTTGGCAGAGCTTTAGAACAGATTGTGTACTTCGCTTGTAAATAATGGGTATAAAATGCCATCCGATATGGGAACAACACATTTGTACAAATGAAAAAAATAGTGTACAAAAAGTTAATAGGTAAATTGTGTTCCTTTTCGGCAGCGGGACCTAAGACCAAATCTTCCGCTAGGGGGCGGCACTTCTCATTCGTCTGGCCCTCATGCTCCTCAGTTGACTGGTTCGGGGAAGTCCTTGATCCATGACTAAAGCGCGCCCCATACATGGTATTTGGGACGCGCCTGATGTTCGGACGCGCCTTTCTGTAGAAGTGGGATGAAGCTGTCTGACGTGTCTGTCCTCGGTGTCTGACGCAGGTGTGTTGAGAGCGTTCCCGTAGCCAGCTAATTTAGTACGGGAGCAACATTGTGACGTTTTAGTGCGAGTTTGACATAATCCGATTATGCGAAATTTGCACGGACGATGTCAATGACATAACTTAACATGAAGTAAACCTTTTGTTCGTTTGCCTCCTTTTTCCATAAAAATAGTATATGAAATTAAATATATAATTCACAGCTCATTATTTCATTACAACTAAAATACATTGTTTGTCAAATTGTTTTGTCAAACTTTAGTGTTACTTTAGATGCATTTAGTGGGCAATTTCTATATTTAGAAATTAACGAGCGACTCCATTTTTATTGATGTCATGGAAGGTTCCAATTAAAATTAATCCCACCCTCTTTTTTATAGAAAAACAAAGTATGTAGAGTGCTGCTGTGTCATTTTTCTCACTTGAGTGTTTAATTTTCTTGTACTAATAGCTTATTCATTCCATCATTCTGCGACATAAAAATATGTTTTTGAATGAATGAACTCTTCCTCTGGTTGTGTTTCGTTTTATTATTTATTTAATTAAATATAAGTGTATAAATATAAAGGATAAATCGGTAGCACACGGTTTTTGTTGCCAAAGACACTAAACACCGACACCGTATCATGTTTTCCACGTATTAAAGACAAAATAACGACAAGTTTGTTGTCCAAACACCACATATTGTACGTGTACATAATGTCAATCAACGTCAGTTTGAACAAATGGGGCTGACTCGCGAGTCTCGAGGCGTTATATTCCGCAGCAGTCATGGGTTGATCCGATAATAGCTACCGATCGAGCTCGGCCCTCTCTGGTCGAATCGGAATGCTAATCGCGTAATGAATGATAGCCCAAGCCAAGGTCCCTCTCGGGGGCACTTGAGCCAAATCACTCGAGACAGAGCTCGGTGTCCTCCCAATCCTGTAATAATAATAAAGTAACGGCCCGAGCCGAGTCTCCGACTACGGAGGAAGCCCTCGAGCTAAGTTACTCTTAAAAACGCCTAGGCTAGCAAAAAACTTAAAGAACGATCTAAGAAATAGAAAAAGATGGAAGGTTGTATGTAAGAATGATCAACACTCAAGTTAAGTTGTATGGTATGGTTAGGGACAAAATAATTATTTATTGTAGACGAAGTCGCGTGTAACAGATAGGTTTAAAATAAATAGATATGTCACTGATTGTGAACTTCGAACTATTTTCTTGTAAACATAGCATAACTGATAAGCAATAATACATTGTTCTATAGCTTTATAAACAGTCGCCTAAGTTTCAGCTTTGTATGGTCTCAGTATCAACTCCAACAAAGCTTATGTATGGCTTTATGAAATTTGCATACAATATGTCTGGCAAAATCATAAGTTTCTAAGTGCAAAGAAGCAGACAAAACAAATATAAAATAAGCTGATGTGATTTTGTGCTCCGAACAGACATTGTGTAGTTTGAAAGAGTCTTTATTAAAAATAAATATTATTACCTTCACGTAAAGTTACGCTTGATTCTAAAAAAGTACCGCCGTTCGTTAATGTTGGGATTAGATACTAAGAACTTCTCAGAGCATTTTATAAGTTTAACTTACTGACAAATACCTGGTACAAGCAGAAACTTTGTTACTAAGGCGCGGTATCTGAAAGGCTTAACAACGAAGAAATTAATAAAGAATGCTGATCAAATGATAATTGAGTTGCTCAAAGCATGACCATTATTTTTTAAAATCAAAAGTAACTAGGTGATTTAACATTGATGATAACTTGACTAGAGTGTTGGTTAAACAAAATTTTGATAAACCTCTAAGAAGCCTGGGCTATCGAAACTCTTGGCTTCGTACGAGGAAATAGCTGTAATAGAAACTATGTCAGAGCTGCGTGTACAGGCAAAGAGAGTTACGCATATAGTATAGAATGTTCTCGAAAATCGTTAAATTACAGCTGAGACTGTATCTAAATGTGATTGAAAATGTAGAGGGAATAACTAAATTCAAAGCAGATACTGTATACAAATAGCATTTTATTGCTACCAAATTATGTGCGTATTTCTGCAAGTCATTTATTATACCTATAAATCAGGAATATACGTCCAGTTGCATTTAGATCTGCCTTAGAATTTCAACGTCTCACTATTACGTCTTTGATGATATGCCAAAGTGAAACAACTTGAGGGAACCACTTATGTTATCACAATTATTGAGCTATTATCCAATACAACTGAGTGCTGGGCAGATATGTATATTATGGATGTTATAATATTGCAGATTACAATACCCATATATTATATTTTAGTTTTATTTCATAATCTTACTCACAGTTGTAAAATTTGTAGCATTTATTTTTGATTTTAATCTTTTGTTTAATCCCTGTACATGTGTCACCGAACTTTTAAGGCGCTGCATCTCTAGATGTCTTACCACTACCATCGGGTTAGAGAAGCAGCGTGCTTCTTGTCGTACTATTGCAGATCACATAATTTCTGATGCGATTCACAGATAGACTTCGAGCATCGCCCTCTTTCTTGCCCTCTGTGTGACATTGAGCCGTCTAAAGGAACTCGCAGTGAGGGGCCACTGTTCATAGACTAAGGACTGTTGTACACGCTAAGAAACGTCGCCGGGGCTATGCAAGAATTCGTGTCGTTTCTATTTATACCCTGTGTCCGCTGCGCTGGACACAACGTGCGACGTTGCTTGCGGTTGCGTGGCGTAGGTAGGTGAGGCGGCGGATTAGGAAATTATTAATTAATGTGGAACAATTTGTCGCATTCTACAATTTTCACGTCGTATTTTATTTTCTATGGTACTTTACAACTTGTTCAACGACTTGATTCAGATTTAAGAAATTAGAAGTTAAGAATCGACCAAGATTCAGGTACTTAACATTTGAGATAATCGACCAAGATTCAGATACTTAATATTTGTAACATTGATTATTGTATAATATGCAACATTATGTATATTGTAGCAGCAGCGATTCTCGGGATTATTATTTGTTTTATATTTATTATTACGAGTTATCCGAATAAAGCAATGTCATATATTCTTAATTAATAATTCACGTGTTTGTTGTAAAGTTCCCTGTTGCTAACAATTGTACAAGTCACGGAGTTCTCAGCTAAGCTAATTGAATCCGGGACGAAACTACGTAATTAAGTTTAAATACATGACTATAGTAACTCCCTTCAGACTTAGATGTGTCAAAATTGCTTGAAACAATAATGCGTCTAAAGTTTCCAACGTTTAGAATTAATCTCTGTTTTCACCAAAGTAAACAAAAACAATAATATAACAGATATTAAGGGAAGAGTTATTGAAATTAAAGATTTGTATTGAATAATATATAATTAATGTAGGATTACGGCTCATTCCCTCTCTCGGAGAGGAGGCCTGTGTCCCTGCAGAGGGAAATATTCTAGAAAAGGCCGATTTATTATTATTATTATTTAATGTAGGATAATATATAAAATGTAATAACCTAGTAGGCAACAGCAGACGTTGGTCCTACCACAAGCTTGACTTACAAGGAATAACTGTCAATTTCTATTTTCATATGAAACTCTTTTGAAAAATTCAATAAAAAAACTATACACGGGATAAAAAAAAATATTTAATCTTTGACATAATATTTGGTTATGGTTTTATAAGATATGAGTGTTATGACGTTTGGCAAAAATGGCGGCGTCGGTCGTTAGTTGTTTTAAATATTTTTTTTAAATTGAAAACAGTACGCAGCTAGTCCGTGTTAAGCAGATAAATGTATCCCATAACAAAAACAACAAATAAGTTTTACAAAACTTGTGCACAGTTAAAAATGGTGATATTTAAATGTAAGGATAGTGTTACTTTCAGTCAATTGTGTCATGAGGTCTGAACTAAAAATATACAAACGCAAACTCACCTAAATATATCAATTTCATAGGTTAATACAGTCAAGGAAATAGCTTACCACAGATAGAATTTCCAGTTCAACAGCGAACGTTTACTCGATCTGGTAAACAAGATGCGCTAACACCTCGAGCGATATCGCTAACAGCCGGTGCAGTTCACACCATTGCCTGGTGGAACTTTAAATGTCAAACGTATATTTGTGTAGTAAGATGTACTATGCTAACTGAACTTTGTCGTCAGTGATTATACTTAGACTTTACATAGTATCAACGGGCATACATTAACCTATAAAATGTTAAATGGACATATTCAATGTCTCCCGTCCAGCTTATTAGTATAAGGGCCTAAGTAAAAAACCGTGGCGCTTACAGCCATAGCCAATTAGTAAGTTATTAAGATGGCTCACTGCCTTGTCTTATGCAATGTTAACGTACGGGACCTTATATACGAAAAGGTGCAGGTATAAGAATATAACACACAACAATGGACAGAATTTTTAAAACCGCCATTTATTTATTATATTATATATTTATCCTCCGTCACTAACTTTCTATTCGGGGAGTATTAACTCCAAAGTTAACCATGTGATGGATCGCTGTCTTCTCTTCTCTCATTGCGCTTTCGCCTGGTCGACTCGTTGCCGCGATGTGCGCGTGCGCGTCTTCCCGGTAATCGATGTAAAGGGCGATGATTTGGGGTGAGTGATAGTGTAATCATTTAATTTAATCTAAGATATATATTGTGCGGCCTTTTTAACACAACACTTCTTACATTCAATTGCGATACGAATTGCGAATAGCTTTTTATGCAACGGCTACGATACGGTCATTATCGTGTAAACAGTCGCAGCTTACTGAAAATAGAGGGAACCCATCACATTATACGTGTGCTTCACCAACGTAATTGCATTGAGTACCTTTTAAATTTGCATTTCAAATTAAACGTATTTACACGCATTCGCTTGGTATCTTTTTTCATGTATTCCAATGAATATGTCATAATTTTACAGTTTCCATAGAAATCCTTCAAATTATTTTTGTAGCATCGAGCCTTAAGAGGCCCGATGGTGTATGATTAAGAATATACTTAGATACATATTATAAGTACATCAATATCTAATAAATTGGTATTTAACTAATGATAAATACATAACAACGAGAATACTAAAATTAATAACAAGCGGTATGCCGCTTACCGCATTGATAAGTTCAGAAAATCACTACATATAGAAAGAAAAATACCCAGGAATGCGATGGCAGCGCCACTCAACATGTTTAATTGTGAAGCTACACCATCGAGGGTACCTGGACCAGCCTTGTTCTGGTGGAACCTGGTTCGGCGGGAGTTCGGTGGCACAAACATATAGAAGATACTCATGTAGACGTTAACGTTTGTAGACCAACTAGGAAAACATAATTATTATATGGAGTATAAATGTCATAGATATTTTGATATTAAGGTAAATTGGCAGCCGGTAAATACGGAAGGTTATACATTTATGACAAATTGAAGTACATATTAAATTTAAAGCTTGCGGCGGTCCGTGACGTCGCACTTAATTCGAGTCCCGATGTAATCTCTGAAGCTTAAGATGTTCTGACCAACTACGTTAATGTTATTTCTGTTGCTAATATTTCGTTGCTCGGAGTGAACTCTCGTGCAGGTCAACCGAGGTAATTACTCTATATTTAGTACAATTTCAACTAATTATAAAGAAGGATATCTGACTGACTGATATATCAACGCACAGCCAGCTAGTGGGCCTAGCGTCTTAAAATGTTATGCGGAGATTTATGTTACTATTTAGGCGAAGACCAAAATAAAAAAAAAAGATTATTCTAAATTATTTTCCGAAAGGTCTAAAGTAGGGGATGAAAGTTTTTATGGAGAAACTACTCGTGTGAAGTCCGGGCGGTTCGTTAGTCCAATATATACCATCTTACTTAGTAGTTTAAAGCAGACGCCATAATATTTCGTTCTACTAAATTAATTTAACTCCAATATTACACAAAATATTTTAAACACTTATAAAAATTTATTCGTATTACAAAATTGATACAACTTTTCTAAAAATAAGTCAGTCTGATAATAATACGACAAAAACTTGAAAATTGAAAAATCAAACAGCGAAAAAACTCAAAAAGCGCAGCAATAGTCCAATAATTTTACTCTTTGTTGTTAATTCAAAAAAATCTATTAAAGTAATTTGAACCTTATTTTCAAACTGTGCAAAAAAACAAGGCGTGTTGATGGCTTTGACTAAATCAATCAAATTCTTTATAAGATACAAGGGTTTATTTACGTTGATTATGAGCAAATGGAATGAGCCTAGGTGTCAAGATCCTGTTTAGCCGCGAAGAGTGATTTTTCCCCTACACTTACCTACTACAAATCACTCTTCACGGCAACACAAGATTTCACTTCAAGAAGCTGTGGTTTTGGTCCAGGCAAAACATTTTGTCTTCAAAAATAAGAATCATTGTTATATACAAAATGAAAAGTAAGAGAAATATATCAAGAAAATCCTGCCTTTTCCACTTGAATGATCGATTTACGATGATTTCGTTGGACCGGTATAGACTAGTCTACGCTAATGGATTGTGAGTCGTGTATCACAAAGAGATAGCAGAGGTCTCGGATTTTCCTTCTGCTCTATTTCAAAATAGTGAAGAAAATAAAATGCGTACGTATTTGTTAGTTGCAAGTGCTTTTAGTAATCTCGTGCATGTGAACTGAGGCTAAGAACTCACAGGGCGATTTTCTCCGCGCCCACCGCGGTTGCGAGCTCGCGGTTTTATTTGTAAGCTTACGACACCGGATTTCCGTTCGATTAGCGGCGGTCGCGGTTGTGGTCGTCACACGCAAACTGGTCGGGCGACTAACGCTAGATTGCCAGTTATTTGATATCGTTGTATGTTTTTGTTTTTGCCCACCAACTAACCGCAAAGCGCACTTGCGAAGCCCGCCGAAGCTGCGGGTGACCGTGACCCGCGCGATTCTACTAGTACAACGGCGGGACTACAAACACAAGTCACATGTTGCGAGCGTAAAACGCATCGTGAAAATGTAGGTAGGTAATATTAGAAAAGACGATATGGTTGTTAACTTTCTTAATTTCTAATTTTCCTTCTAATATTCAATGTTTTCTTTCATAAGAATACAACAACTCACAAAAAAAAGAATTAACGAAATCGTTCCTGCTGTTCACTCGCGGGAATAGGGACAACATGTTGAAGTTTTCATGCATATGCAACTTGTTGTTGTTGAACTTCTCATGTAACATGTTATTGTTGAACTTATTTTAACTTTATATTATTCTAGTGACCCACCCCTCTTCGCCCGGGTACCACTAATTATGTTGATCCGATCGCTACCAAACACAGGAACACCCGCTGTGCCAATCTGAACAAACCCTGTAAATCATCGAAATCAGTCCAGCAGTTTTGGACTCTATAGGTCGATAGGGAAAATACATACATCGCCTTTTATACTATATAAGAATAACACTCGAGTGTTCCCCTCTGACCGGGAACTCGCCTCGACAGTGCTCCTAGTTACAGACCCTCCTTGGCTGCCACCGACTCCAAAATTAAATATGATTAAGAATTGATTCTTATGTTTACTTGCGTAAAATTTATTTATTCTTTTTAGTGCATTATTTATTTTTGAATATAGGTTTTTTGAAGTTGGTTTGTTTTTGTTAAAAATGTCTTGTCTGAAAGTCTTGAATTATAGTAATAATCGTCTTATATAATAATGGAATATCTTTTGTCTATCATCAAAGGCAGATTAATCTGATTTCGCTTATAGGACTGACAAAGGGCTTAGCGAAGCGATTAATTTGAATCTAACAAATTTATCACAATACTATTTAATAGCACCGTACAATGCGGTCGATGTATTTACACATTTAGTTTAATTTTATAGGCTTCTTTTAACGTATTAAAATCTATTGTAACAGCCAACAAAAGGCAGATTTAATGCTTTGTAGTATTTTCTTCAATTAACCAAAGCTTTTAAATTTACTTAGTCTCACTACCTTCACATTTTACATCCGACAAGTTCTTTAATGAAGAGATGGTGATTTTTGATGGAGGGAAAACTTCTTTAATCGCGTTTAGTGATTTTCGGCACGGTAAAAACTTGTGGGTTTGCGTCACGATTGGCCTCCACACCTCGGCTCATTTTATTTGCTAATAATCAACAAAAATAATCCCTTGTATCTTAAAAATAAAACTCAAAATTGAATACAAGAAGGAATTAATGAATCAAAACGTTAAATGGTATATTCGAAAGCTCAAAACTGAATTTTAATAAATAATCAAGCAATTTTTAATGTACCTTACGATTTGGATATAAAGTTCATATTACTTTGAAAGGATTTTTTTAATGAATACATACAGTCGGTCAGTTTTTATTTTTGTCGGCGGTCCTTATGTTTTTAGATAGAAATCTAACCATTGTATCTAAGTTTAAGATAATATTTGGCGTACACATATATTCAATTAATAATCTGAGATCACCCTTGTACCTATTATTCTCATTTGTTAATTTATGTCTTTGTATAACCCAGATTCTTAAGTAAAATCGTATATGTGGTATTACCCCAGGTGATCAAAGTAGAAACAACCCTGCCTACTGATGCTTAATCGTTCGTATGTTAGAAAATTGACTGCCACCAATTTTTGTCCCAATTGCGTTAAAAGAATTGATTATTTTGTAAATTTTAATTAACAATATACAGCAAAACTCATGGACATTCGACCTTTTATTTTATACTACGCCTTTTGTAGTAGTGATGTTATTATTCATATATGGAAATTCTCTTTGCGACGAACTCGCAGTTAAAATAGACCGTTAATTACAGCCAACCAATCAGGTAATTAGATTCAAACACCGAAAATTTGCCTACATCTGGTCCCCGAGTGTAAATCAATATACGTGACGAGTGTCAACAGAATTTGGTAGCATTTAATCAATTTACACGAAAATATCAAAGCCGCATATAAAGAGTTTCGTATTCGTGTCCGCTTCTAAACTTAAATAAAATAAATAAATATACCTTCACGCCCGTAGCCCAGTTGGGTAGGCAAAAATTATGAATTTCTATTTGCGATCCTGCCACACCTACCTCGCTTCTTCTACATCCATACATCTACGCATACAAGCTCGTCGGTTACGGGCACTCCTTTTAGCGCCCTTTTGTATGTCATTATTTTGATTGATATATGTAAGTTCTCCTTCTAAACTTAATTTTAATATCTTATGCTTGAATTACATACCAAATTATGTTTTGCTACAACATAATGGTTTCTTTCCTATCAGTTTTTATGTCTAGGTTGGATGTATTAAACCAACACACTAGCTGTATCTATGTCTTATTATTATATATTTTTTAATTTACTTAAAATATTAAAATGGATGAGCATTACTGCAAAAGGGCGCAAGATAACTAAGCTCTAATAGTTAATTCTACACTATACCTAAGTAATGTTGGTGTGCATCCCATAAGCCAAAGTACCTCTATAACAAACTTCACACTGAAACATTTAAATCGTGCTTCCTCTTACACGCTCAAAGTCCGCTTTCATCGGATCTCGGCTTACAGGGGCAGTTTTAAATATGCGGCTACCCACTTTTTTTCTCTAAATATTTATCTTGACACACTATTTATATTGTATCTCAAAATAGTGTTTCAATTTTTTGAAATCGCAAAAAGATAAAACTTTATTCGCATCCACAAATCACAAGATTGCGCTGCTTGTGAATAAATCGTGTGTCTACTGAATGCTGCGAGATTACTTTCATTTCCACGAAGAAATAGAAAAGAGCTCGTGGGAAATTCTGGATCGACGAGAAAAAACTATTAACAATGGGAAATGTTACATATAGAAGCAAAAGGTAAAACTGTTGGTAAAATATGAGAAATTGAAATTTGAGGTTTATTGAGGCAATCAAGTGAGGCAGAAATAGCATTATTAACCACTGAGTTGACTAATTGTTTATTGTGACACGGGTAGATCTGAAAAAATTCAATGACTCCGTGGAAATGTGGAAATCTCATGTCATTTTAATATCATCAGTCAGAAAGCTATAGATAATTCAACACCAGTTGTCGCGTGGCGAAATGTGTAACAGCTGCATAATACGCTTAAATGAATTGACTATATGACGGCCTTTTTTAATGCTTTCATGTATAGAGTTTGCTATCTGAATTCATATTACCGTATGTTTCGCATTTGCAATTTTTTGCATATTTTTGGTTATATAGGAAGGTATGACAAGCGAGCAATTTTTTGTGACTGAAAGTCCCTGTATTTGTATTTATACTGCCGGCATTACAGCTACACCGGGTTCGAGACGGCAGGCCTATCCATCCCCTCTTCCGTTAAATCCTCTTCGGGCTCGGCTGCACCTCACTAGACTCATTAGACGAAACACAGAAAAGCGGTTGACCCGGACTCTACTGTTAAATAAAATAAATATGCATTCACGCCCGTAATCCAGAGGGGTAGGCAGAGATTGTGGATTTCGATTTGACGCAATCCTGGCACTCCTATCTCGCTTCTTCTACATCCATACTAAATAAATAAATACAGTTAAATATTATCACATTTAGAGAATTTGTAACCATTCTAAACTAGGTTTAACATTGTGGTACATGAAAACAGTCAAACACCAACACATGCATTATATTTCTGACAACATTTCTGTTTATGAACAGAGTACAAAGCAGGAAGTGGGTCAAATGTGTTGTGATAATTTATTTATGGGGTGAGATAGAATATGTTAGTGAAAACTTGTGGAGTCAAGTTATATTAATTCGAAAGCTGCGGTTAGGGTCACTTTAGACCAAAGTATACACAAGTAGTTAAGAGGCAGTTTCAAGTCTCATCAAATATTTATGTATAAAAAATGGACGTGTGCATCCCTATATTTAATTTTCCAAAACTACACATCATAGAGCAATCGCGATTATGAGGGATGAACGTTGAGGATATAACCTCAACGTTCCCCCATCACGTGTCACTATGATGGTTGCTTGTAGATGATTGTTGGGATGTAAATGATACGAGAGTTGGGTGGGGGTAAAGGTGAAGGTTTCTTAATTACATATGTCGCCAATCTGGTCAGTATAAGTTTTGCATTGGACGACCCCCATCAACACTGTCAATGATTTTCGCAAATGCGCTCTTTGGGAAGTATGCAAGGCGTGACTCTGAATGATGAGCGTAGTAACGGAAAATAGTTGCTTAAAAGAGCTTGTTGTTACTAAAAATAAAGGCGCCATTGTTTCGGGCATATTAAAAGGACGAAACAAGAGAAATGTATGTTGCATTTACTTAGTATAGAAATAAATTTTAAACAGAATAATTGATTCCGTCTTCGCCTTAACATTTCGAGAGTCGGATTAGAACGTGACACGGATTAATAACGAAGTCGCCCTCCGACTTCGGTGAAATTTTAATCGGCACTCCTTAAAGTTTCCTTGAATAACGTCCAGATTAGATAATTGAATATAAATTGCTTTGTGTTTGTTGTGTTACCGAGTTTAAGAGCATTCGACTCATATTTTGATAGAACTTAAAATTGCAGGCGGATTTTTACACATAGGTCTGTTATTGAGTGTGGGATGGTGCAGTGCATTCCTTTTAAAAAAAATCATAGTTACTTCAAAGTACCGAAAACATCAAACGAAACGCAATTGAAAACATTATTATAATAGATGGCGTAATTTATTATATTGTTATAATTCGTTGAGTTTAGTAGTAATGGAATTAAAAGCGTTCATTTGGATGAAATTTAAAACAAAAATCTGGATGCTATCCGAAAATCAATTGTAAATGCCACAATTACTTTGGATATTATGTTATTCAATAGTTTTAAGTTTTCCGTTCAGTACACAGCCTATAATTGCTGTCCATTTTTGCATGTTTAAACATAATTTTAATATGCTATATGTCAAACATACGTAACAGTAACGTATAATGTAATAGGAAATACCTGTATGAGGTACAGGTGACTGTCTCGTATCGTAATCGTACCCGATTACCCGTACCAGACGCAAAACGTTTTCTCAATTTACGCTCTCTTACACTCGGTTCTATACTGCGCAAAAACAAAACGTATTTTTTTAGATTTGGTTTAAATTGTTTTACGCGGTTTCGTGGCTGCATTTAAAGAATTTGGTGAAAATATTTTACTGTAATTGGACTTCATTTACATTTCATGTTTGTTTAAATTCCCATGAATGCACAAAAACTTTATTATTAGACAGTTGCAACTGGACCTTGTAATATTATAACACGTTCAAAATGTTAAGCTCCTAGAATCACATTGAATGAGATAGACAACGGAGGACTTTTGAATATTGAGATATAATTAAACTGAGACACGCTGAGTTCCATTCCATAAGGTATCGATTGTTATTTAAATTTTATATTATTTTGCGACTAGATGGCGTTATTGCTACTTTTAAAATGAAATTATTTTAAACTAGACTAAACCATTATGAAAAATTTATTGTCATCGGTTCTTGATACGAGTGCAAATTTTAAAGTAAATGAAAATTCAATGAAAATTTTAATGCATTTTGAAACATATTAAAAAGTCCAAATAATGCTTGTATTAATGACCCCGGAAAGTGGATATGCTATGACCAAATTTAAGCACTCTAATTATAACCAGATTATGCATTTTGAGCAGTTATCTTACAGTAAAACAGGCAGCTTCTTATATTTACGGCAAAGGAACTCGTGGTATTCTGTTATGAAGGCTATTTCCGCACACTCTGCATATTGAATTGATTTGTATACTGTGATGTTTATGTATCGCCAATTATGTTTGTCCTATGTTAACAATAGTCATTGATCAACTGTCATGTCAAGACATATTGTTGCATGTCGTGTGATCAATCATGTTGGTCATGCATGACTGTTTCATGACTACAGTGCAATTACGGTACGTACCTGTTCTGTAGCATCCTGTACAACGAGGCTCGTCACGTGGACTTATTATTTGATTCCCTTGTATTTTCTAAAAGCAAAATAAAGACGTTTTGTTACTGCAATACTCTTATTATACGATTATTTTTCATCTTGATTGGAACGGAGTTCTTTATTTTCAATCGATTCAGCCTGCTGTCAATGAGAATATGAAACGATATTATATTTACCATTTTAACGTTTAAATACTTAATATAGCTATAGCTTAAGGAACTCCATTCAAACCGGGTGTCTATAAGACACATCTGTCATTTTGAATTATAACCTATTAAGATTCCATAAATGTTTCATTACATTGTATTATATTTTGTACAATCGATGAAAAAATACAAGTTTGTGTTTTTAATTGTCTTTTCATCGTCTTATGAAAAACGTATTTTATAGATCGGAAGTTGAGGTAGATTGATGTTGCAAATCTTGAAATATCACTTGTAATCGAAATTCACGAGAATAAATTTATACGTTTCTGTCTGCCAAGTTGGAACTGTTCCATAATCAGAAATTTCATAATCACAATACGAACAACGGATTAGCAAGTTTATCTAAATTGTTATGTGTTGAAATATGCATCAAAAGCTCTGTTTTAAAAACTGCTTGTAGTAAAAAAAATGTTTTTAAAACATGTAAATGCAGTAGACTCCGGCTAATGAAATTTGATACTAAAAAGCACAGAGAATTAAAAAAAAACATAAGGAATGCTGACAGAAGTGAAAACTCAACTAGCAGATGAGAAGGCACAATAATAGTTCAAAAATAAATATATAACTAACAATAATAAGCTTTGCATCTTGACAATTAAATTTAAAATTTCGTCTAACCTGTTCCAAGTTCAAATAAGAATGTTGCTGACGCATGTTGCGCATGTCGTTCACGCGAACCTATATGATTTTCCCCTAACAAATATCGACCGTATGAAATTCGGTGGTTCGAAATAACTATAAAATGCAAAATATAGTTTTATTATTTTGCCGCCCTTTAGGATCAACTTTCATTGGCCAGACTACATAACACATGTAACTTGAAACATGACAACCATACTTAATCCTTTATTCCTTTTTGTTTCGCGAGAAATTTATTTGTAATATTAACTGAAAACCGACTTCATTAATATAATAATTATAAATAAGAATCTTATTTTATTAAAAATAAATATATCTAAAACAGTTCAAGATAAAAAATTAAAATATTACGACTTTAGATAATACGAGTACAATCGTTAAAGAAGGTTGTAGCAGCTGATACAAGAAACTATACTGCCATAAAATAAAAGGCCTTTATCGTTCAATACCAATTTGTGGTGTAGGAAATTATTATTTTACACTCACATTCACTTATTTCACTTTATTCAAAGATGCAAGTAAAGTTTAAACTAAAGTATAGTTTAGTAGTTTTACAATTATGTTTCGTACATTATTTCAAATTGTGTATTGATATTTTGCTTGCGGTATTACTTTAAGGATTAAGATGGAATGGAAGATAATTTAAATTTGCTTTGTTAAGTTGAAAATATTATCATATATAAAAAAAATATTAACAAAATTAAAATAGATTGTTGCGTTTGACATGATATGACGTCAGGTTGTCAATTATTCGTTTAGTTTGCAATTTGCTGACCGTTCATAATATTAAGTAACCCGTTTGTGAACTTCGTAAGTTTATAACTTACGAAGTTCACAAACGGTGACACAAATACTTATTATGAATTATTTATTACAATAAAAATAGCAACAGTGTCAGAAGGACTTTTTCAAGGGGTAAAAAAAAATAACATTCAAGATGACCCAACTTATATAGCTTATGAATAAAAGGCAAATATATTTTCTTAGAAGTTTCTGGAATGTTAGATATGTACCGGTCAAACTAAACAACGTTCCCAACAGTTTATATTTGTCCACATCTTCACTCGTCGCTTTAACATTTGCACCTTGTGTTTGCGGAAACAATAATAGCGTGAACCGTTATTTGCTTACGTTAACCGTTTTAAATTATTAAATGCAAAATATATAATAATTCTATGGTCGTTTTTACGGTCTGACAGACAGAGTATACAATGTTTATCAATATTTTTGTCATGGTGGGGTTGTTTTCAATTCAACAAAAGCAATAGCTTCACCTATTGCTTTCCCAGAATTGTATTTAATGTTAACGGTGTTATGATTGAAAATGGAAACAAATATTAATATAGTACATATATGAAAATGGTACATATTTGTAAACAATTACATTACAATATTTTAAAGAGTATTTTGGAAAGATACTCTTTAATTTCACTGATGCCATTAAAAGACAAAAGAAATGTTTTCGTCAAGGTCACGCTAAAAATATTGTTTCGTGACTTCTTTATTTGTTTTGTCGACGTTCTAAATTGAACCTTTCTAAAACAAGCAATGCTTAAATTTGTTATACAGACAACCTTGAGCGCCTTTCAAACTGGAATGTTTCTATATTTTTGTGTATAACATTTAGTTTTTTGCTTTCCGTGACTTTTCGATTTCCATCAATATCTTCTCTGAGTAATATACAGAATGATACATAGATATTACTTGTGTTGTCGCTTACATTTCCGATTTGCCGGAAATGCATGAGTACGGTAATGAAACGTGAAGTTGCGTAGCAGCTGACTTTAGACAGCAAGAGTCTCCACACGTTTAGTACTTGTCAAAGGAAGGAGCCTCAGTTACTCCTGTCACCGGTCGTGTTAATACCTCTTTAGGCCCGATCCTTGACTGATTGATATAAGTGTATAGTGTGTACAGTATATTGTGTAGTGTGAATATTAGGCTACTGTGCGAGATATCACTTGGAATAATTGTATCTACTTGAGAATGTTTACTAATTCTGAAATACGATTTATTATTAAAATAATTAGTTGTATAATTTATTGCGCTTTCTGTGGCTTGTATACACAGTCTTGTTAACACATGTACAAGCGCACCCCGAGGATCCTACCAACGTTATTTTATATAATTCATATAATAAAGAGAAAACATTTGACTAAGAAAGTAATAGAACGATTTTAAAATTACTTTGATGAAAAGCTCTTCAAACAGCGCGTAACTTAGACATAGATATCTTTTTTAAATGAAAGCTTCTTTAGTCGGTTCGCTTGAATTGGTATTTTTAAATGCATCAGCAACATGTTTATTTGAATTTGGAACAGATTCGAGGAACTTTTTATTATTTATTTATTTTCGACTTGTTGCACTTTTCCACCTGAGCTTTCACTTATATATGTCGGCAGTTCTTATGACTGCTTGTGTTTTCTTTTATTCGTATAGCTATTCCAGAAACGTTGGTGCGTCGTTAAATTATAAACAAATATGAACGCTCGTAGACGAATTTTAAGTTCGACAATTAATAAGATAAGAAAACATTCTTAATGTTAAGATTAATTTACAAGATTTCTTTCTGTTTGCTAGTTTGTCCTTCATAAAAAAAATTGCATTGATATTTTTTTCATAACCTGTATAAGAATACAAAATTCTAGAATAGTTGAAGATAGTATACAGACCGCTCTGCGCTTCTCGAGCTTTTTAGCATACTTTTTTTTGTATTAAACACTTAAGATAGTAATAAAACTACTTTCTTATTATGAGGCGTAGACTTAAAGTTTGAAGCGAACAAGAAACTGTTCTTAATTGTTAACTACCTTTGATGCTAAGCGTTGATTAAATTTTAAGATAAGGCTAAGCGCTGCCGACGCTGCTGTAACTTGTTACATTTAAGTTCTCACCGTGCAATCACTTAAGGGGAATATAACATTTTAATATCATTTGTACTGTACTGTACTTGTATCATATTTCCAGCATAAAATAAATACTTATTGTCTCTTTAAAAAAATAAAAAAAGTAATTAAAAATAAGCAGTCACTCTCATAAACAAGAGGGGTAGGTAGATATTACGAATTTCCATTTGGCGATCCTGCCGTATTTTAACGTTAAACGAGATATGCGCATATATATTTTTAATTTTATTCATAATAAATATGCTAGTATTTGGTGTTATCAAGTAAGAAAAATATTTTACTCAACATTATTTCTGTAAGTAAATAATTTAAAGTTCAGGAAAACAAAAAGATCTCACACCCATAACCCACGGGTTGAGATAATGAATTACTTAGCATTTTCCTGGCCCACATCCATACATCTCCGCATACATTTATTACGAGTAATTCTAATACCGTTTTGCATTAACATGTAGTACTAATCTGGTATAACATCCTCTGGGATAATCCCTGCCAACACTGCAACTTACTTAGCAACATTTTCCCTTGACAAACTTTCTTCATGTTGTCTCCAATTATATCTCAACATTCTAGTCAGTTTGCATTATGATACTGAAATAATTCAACGGTCAAATACCAGGCAATATAAACAGAATGAGGTAAATAAATACAATCTCCCCCATCAAGTCTTAATTATCGAAATTAAATATTTGTGTTTATAAAGCCCATTCCTTTTACTAAACTGATGCCAAAAGCTCCTTGCCTGAAGAGCTTTAGTTGGCACTTCCAGCAAAATTACAGCTGAAAGTTTTATTCGAGTTACCGTTTACACTTGGCACTGTTTCCAACTGGCGTCCGGTGTGAACACCTGAGCGTTTCAGGGAACACATTAAGATCGGTTTGACTGTAACTTGAAATAAATAACTTAATTTAAGCACTACAATATTTTTGATTTAAGGTTATATTTATTTTTTAGATAGTTAATTGTGAGTTAAGCTTCAGCCGTACTTGACATTACATTGATTACATTCTTATTTTATCTAATTGTTGTGAACAAAGTCTTAGTAAGTAAAAAAATATTAAATGAAAAAACCGACTAATGATTGTCTACAGTAATTTGCTTCATTTGTTTATATGTTTATTTCAATCCAATTCATTTCCAACTCACTGAACAACACGATCCTAAATTGACGACCAATGGTTCTATAATTAATTTGTATTTTTAATAATCATAAGTATAATAATGATTTTCCAATGATAATTATTTAATATTGACTTTTTAATGTGCCATTGTGACACCCTTATGCTATATTTATCTTTGAAACAATAGTATAGAGGACTAGATGCTCATTTTTAATTTAGTATTTATAATGGTCGAAGTGAGTAAATTTAAAAAGAAAAATAAATACTTTTACAGGTAATAAGCGCATAGGTCTTAAACAATGTAACGATAACATACGCCCATAAAGCAAAGAATCATAAGGCGTATAATTTACGATGCTTTTACTATTACAATGACAACCTCTTTCCACGGCATCATAAATTGCGAGGGACGCTTTATTCTAGGAAATAGGAAATTGTTGTTCAAAACATAATGTTTGAACGCTTCTACAAAATTTGTTATTATTAATGACTTTTCATATTTAACTTTTATAATTATGAGTTATTCCCTCTCTCTGGGAGGAAGCCTGTGTCCCTGCAGTGGCATTCTAGAAAAGGCCGATTTATTATCAATATTAATTGTGAGTTACGCTGATTTTCATTATAACAAAGTAAATTAATACAGAGCTCAAAAGTAAGTTATTCTACTTTTCTTGTCCTTCATAAGTTTAAAAGGAACGAGAAAAGGTCTTCCTCACGACGCAACATAATATTGTTATGTAACGTGTACCTTGAAGTCGGCTTTCCATAGGAAGTTCCAAGCAGGCAATTTACGCCGGATGAATGTAGTTTCACTTTACATCAAAATCGGATCCGAGATTTGTTTCATTACTTTTCGCTATTCCTCATAGTTTCGGATTTGGCCATAAAGGCCCACTTGAAAAAATATCTCTGCATACATATATATCACTAGTTTATTATATACTGAATCCTTTAAATAGTAGGCCACTCCTACTAATTTATGTTGCAAAAGTGAAGGGCAGTGTTGGCCGGAATCGGCCTAGAAGAACTTATATCGCTAATTCCACTACTAAAAATAAAATTTGAAATCAATATCAGTTAACAATTTATTATGTTATTTGTAAGTAATAAGACCTGTGTCGAGGTGTCGTGTACATCGTGCAGTGTATGGTATTCAATATGAATATCGAGGCTTTAGAAATATAGGTAGGTAGTTTCCTACGACTACAGATAGCTTTATCAGGGCTTAGAGGTAACCATCCCAGCAATCTTATGGACATTCACATTCAAATACCTTGCATGTGAATATAGATGTTGCAAGCTATTATGCCTACCTCTACGTACCTGCTAATAGTTTGACCGGTGCGAAGTTACAAAAGAGGGCCCCTCATATGATGTACATTATTTCACAAGGAAGCATACATTTCTCAATTTTAGTTGCAACGTCCGCTTTATTTTTTAATTTATTTGGATAAACTAGCACACTTAGCACTTGTTGAATGTAACACACTAACACAAGCAAATGTTTGCTTAAAAGGAAGTTCCAAATATTTGTAAAATCACATTACCCATAAGTTAAAGAAATAAAGAATTTTTAATTAAAAAAAAATAGCAATGAAGCTAGTAATTTAAAAATGTATTTTTTAATTTAGACTTTTGGTGTGTGTGTAATGTATATTTGATTAAAGTTACAATTATAATAGTTGAAAATTCGGTATTAGAGTGAAAGTTTACGGGTTTTGTGTGAAAATAATTTGCACTTATTACGAGGATGAGATTGTGTCAGATGAGATTTAAGTAATTACAATAATTCTTCTTATTGCTTAAATCAAGTGACTTTTAAACCATAATGTTCCCTACAACAGTATTCTTAACCTATTCAGAGCCTCGCCTAGCACACTTCTTAATAACTAAATAAGAATGAAGTGCGATAATATGTATGTATGCTCTGTGACTCATATTTAGTCTGGCAAGATATGGTATCATCTTTTCAGCCGATAATCGTCCACTGTTGCACGTACGCACGTAGGCGTCCCACAGGATGGACCGGAGAAGTGGTCAAAGTTGTGGAGTCCATTGGATTGGCGGCAGGAAACCTATCTATGTGGCGATCAATGGGGAGAAAAACTTAATAAATAACTTTTACTACCATACGTAGCGATAATTAAATCAACTATCATTTAGCATCAGATATCAGGTAAAGTTTTTTGTCAGTTTATTATATCAAAATAAAAATCATTATAAAACGATTGAACGAACGAGTGACATACTTTTTATGGAAAAAAATATAAAAAGCGAGTATGTATGTTCCCAATACACCTATAGACTTCGAAACGGCTGGATCGATTTCGATGAAATTTACAGGGATTATCCAGATTGGCACAGCGAGTTTTCCTGTGTTTGGTAGCGATCGGATCAACATAATTAGTGGTACCCGGGCGATGCCGGGGCGGGTCACTAGTATATAAATATATTAACGATACGATAAGGCAATATATTCTCTTATATTGTTTCTACCAACCGAGTTTTTGTTTTCAAGACGCGTTCATCTATTTTCGATATTAACATTATTTTCAATCACAGTGTTTTGCACTGAATAAATATTCATGGATGCCTAAAAGTACGTGTTGAAATAAGTCACGGCTCTCGGAAATTCGTGTCAGTACAATATTTAAATTCCCAGTACACAGTGAACAAGGAGCAACATCGATCGAAATATCTTACACGACCTGAATCCATAATATACTATGACAACATATATTAATCACATATCTCTATTGGGCTAGATAGAGATAGAATGTGCTATCTCCTTCCTCCCGCAGGGTCTTTAGGTCTACAAATGTGATAGAAGTTGGGATGATGATGGTTATGACTAAACGACGTAGCTATTTATGGTGGGAAAACATCCTAGCCCGTGGCCTGTCGATAATTATTCTAATTAAAACACACACAATACGTACATTTTTAATTAACAAATAATATTAAATTATGGTCCATACACACTACATAAATGAATTCTATGAAATTCGCAGAAACTTTACGCAGTTCAGTTTGCTGGCTTGTTTTAATAAACACCAATTTTAGATAACAATGGTACGTTGTTAGTCTCAAGTTTGTAGTTCTGTTGTTTGGAATTTCCTCGTGTTGTTGCATTAACAATGTCGGAATTGTATCAGTAGATTAAACATACATTTTGCATATTCGCTTCCATACTATATCGACCATTATTTGTACAATATTTCCTTATATTTTCTCATATGTTCTTATATTTTTTTTAAATAAAGAAGTTAGTCATCTATTATAAGTTGTAGGAGTAATTTCCACCATAATTGTTGCCTAAATGGAACTAAATAAGATAATAAAATTTACACATTTCTAAATATATGAAGGATGTAGTAGCAATTTTGACATATCCTAATATTAGGCCAAAAGACAGTCTATATAAGGCGGTAAGCGGTTCACCCGGTGTCAAGTGATCGCTACCCATAGACATTTGCAACTAATTAAAGTTGCAGATGCGTTGCCCACCTTTCAGAGGAGGGATTATTTCCAATTCATATACATCCCCTCCACCGTCAAGTTCTCTTCCCCTTCCCATTCTTTCCTTATAAGAAAAGGGTGGGAAGGGGGAGATAACTAGAATTACGCCTCCGGCACCTCACTCATCAGACGAAACGCAGAATACTCAGCTTCACGCCTGTCTTCTGTGAAGTCGTGGTATTTCACCGGTTGAGCCGGCCCATTCGTGCAACAGATGTTGTTGTTG
The DNA here is from genome assembly GCA_029849275.1 of Papilio elwesi. Lineage (NCBI taxonomy): Eukaryota > Metazoa > Arthropoda > Insecta > Lepidoptera > Papilionidae > Papilio > Papilio elwesi. The sequence goes on along the minus strand of CM056710.1, from coordinate 3,510,091 downwards.
CGGGCTCTACCACTGTTGAAATTTAACGTCATTTATTATATTTGAATAAAAAGTACAACTTTTGTTTTCATTTGGTTCTTTTATAAGAAAATTATTTCAGTTATACTTTCATTTTTTTTATTTAACCTGATTTATGAAGCGACTCAGTTTTATAGCGGACGTGACCAGAATTTTATCTTTACGGCCAGTACTGCTGGGAGATTGTGGTTTTTATAAACTTTATTATTCTTTACGTCAATGGTTCTTGTTGTCGAGCCTTTTATCGACCGTAATGTACTAGGTCCGTAATATTTCAAAATAGTTTTATATTGATACTTCAATCTTCGTGGTGGACGTGGTTCGGGTAGATAGATTATACAATAAGTATATAGTTAGGCCATTTTACTAGGTTATTACAAGAACTTTCTATTTGTGAAAAAAAATTCAATTAATTAAGACAAACAAACAATAAAATCTTTTTAAACATTAGTATACTAGACTAGACTTAATCAGATGTTCATGTGCAATGGTAATTTATGCAAAGTATTTTTTTAATCATTACATTTATAGTAGCGTCTGAAATAAAAGTTTTAAACAAAATGAACTCTTTACTCACGTGGATGCAATACACCCGCTTGCTCTTGTCCGCATTTACAACTCATGAATTTATTTCAAATGCCTATGGATACTAGTCACTTCGCAGCAGAACAAGCTCAACATCTGTCGCTTCGCCTGATTTAAGTCGGGCCATCGTCCGTGCATGTGCGCGTCATTAACGCGGCGCCGCCCTTAGTTCGCGAGCTGTTCGGTGTAATTTTATTTACGCCCGCGTGGTTCCCAAGCCTACCCCAGCCCCGCAGCTTAAGCCTGCTACCCCTGCTGCACCCCAAGTTCCCCCGCGGCCCGCGCGGCGCAAGACGAAAAGCCCCCTCACCGACCTACATTTAAGCACAAGACAAATGGGCGATGATACCATCGGCCATGTCTTATAAATTTGAAGTAGTTGCCACACCAACTGCACAAGGCATAAAGATGCATTTCGAGACTGCCGATGCCTTTAGGTACGTAACCCGTTTTCTCCATGAAAAGGAGGTATACTTTCATACATTCACGCTCGCCGAAGATCGCATTTTAAGGGCCGTTGTCTAACGCATTCCTAAAGAAATCGCGTTAGAGGAAATCGTTCAGTTCTTTAAGGACCAAAAACTCCTAGCCTAGTCGCCACACATTTTTCTACATTCGAGTGAGTATGTCTAAGCTTTCACCCAAGGTGGTTAAGAACCAAGCAAAAAAGGTGAGGCGTCAAATATAAGCGTCTTTTTGATATAATAATATAATCCTTAGACAAAGAGTAAAAGAGAATGTCTATGAAATATCAACCAAAGGCACAAAGAGAATCCGTTTACCTACAATTTGTAAGAGTAGTTTTGAATTCGTATAAACAGTAAAGTAACTGAAGAAAAGTAACCCTTTCTACTGGATAGTACTAAAGAGATTGACTGGAAAAAAAGTAATACTTTTAAAGGTATTACAGAAATGTCTTAGTCATGGTCGGTGAAAGCCGCGTCGTCTGTTTCAAAGTAGGATTTTAGTGATGTCGGATAAAACTCGCTCGTGTCTGTCTAAATATAAGGATTAATGCTTTGGAGGCTTCATTTTTAATTAAGGATATCATTAAATGCATACTGATTTATTTTGACGTTCCTTTAAGAGTGCTTTTGGTCTTAGTCTGTAGAATGAAAGCATAAATTAATAGCCAACACTTATGATAAACGAAAATAAATTATATATAATAGTCTAGTCTCTCAATACTCGAGGAATTCCATAAAGATGGAATAGGGCGCTAGTACTACGGGAATCGCAAATTAGCTCTGGATTATTATAACTCACAACAGATGAATACTGCTCAGCGGAACATAGTTACGTCAGTAGAGTAACGTACAGTAACGTCGAGCCTAAAGATAAGCGACGAGACCGACCAATAACTGCCCTCGCGACATTTGACTATTTAGCCAAAAGAGTTGTTTCTTATTATGCCGTAAACACTGTAGCCAAAGCCTAAGCAGTATGTACTACGGTTATACTGTGGACGATTGATTAATTCGACATAATAACAAAAAAAATGTTGGCCTATAAATTCTGCTTCCTGTGCAAAGTAGAGGCGTATCATTAGTTTTACGACAAATCCATTGTTACGTACCACGCAGTAGTCGATACGGGGTCTGCATATTCAATGTTCAAAGTCCTCGTAGAGTCTTGGGCAGTTTTTACAAAAAATATTAGAATATCTAAATTACTGAAAATATAAAATTTTCCTTTTAATTAATCGAAGAAGGGACCTAATTATATAGGAATATCGAGTTTCCAAAGTAAATATTACTTTAAAAGTTCGTTTAATTAGCATTAACGACTTTGGGTAAATTAATATGGGTCTTCTCCAAATTAAATAACGAGCTCTCAGGTAATAAGCGGAGTTAATTTATTTTAATATTACGTAGTATTACATAACATAATTCGAATATTAGAAAACGTTTCAGTAGCTTCATGTTTAATTATGCTTCTTAAATTTTGGGATTTCTCTTTTCGAGTTTTTGTTAGTGGTACTTTTCAATATTTTCTATATACTATTCCATTAAACCAAAGCATTAAATGAATAACAGCGAATAAATGGAGAGCAGGGCTACGCTTGTACTTTGAAAATACTTTTAAATCTTTCAGATATGTTATTCCATTAAACCAAAGTATTAAATGTAGTACTGTGTTCGGGTTTTTAATATACACGTATATGATTCAAGTTGATAACTTGATTTTAATAATTGTTGTGTTGAATATAAATTCGTCATAAAGATCCGGTGACGTTTTAACGTTTCAATTCTAATCATCAACTATGATAATAATATAAGAATAATAAGTTGTTGTGTTGATTCGGTTTGTCGTGTCTCTATCGACTCGCGCGACGTTGTCGATGGTGAATGGTGATGCCATTCGACGGTGGTGGGGGCAATCAAGCAATGCACTGATGGCGGCCGGCAGTCTTGAGAAGGAAAGAAAGGATACAACAAGTGGAGTAGAAATTATTTAAGTAAAGTAAGGTGCAATACTGTGAAGTGCTGATTTACTGATAGGAATCAACAGTTTTTCTTTTCTTATGTTTCATTTTTTTTATATACATTGAATATAATCTTTTTCTTTTCTCGTCTTGAGAAGGAACGAAGAGAAACAATAAGTGGAGTAGAAATTATTTAAGTAAAATAAAGTGAAATATTGTGAAGTGCAAGTACAGTGTGTAAGTCCCCTGGCCTAAAACTCTAATAACTGCGAACCAGTGACGAACAGGGCTTCGCTTGTATTTTTCAATCTTTTATGCATATTATTTAACCAAGGTATTAAATGTATTATTGCGAATCAGCAACGAGCAGGCTATGCTTGTATTTCACATAACAAAGATCCTGCTGGAACTCAGTAGCAATTCCGAGCTACGGAACTACAACTCGAAGATGAATGAACAATGTTTCATTGTTAAAGGAATCTGGTATTTAGTTAAACGATTGTCCTAGAGAATTATGATGGAAACTTCTGTGTGACAGAAATCTTTGATTCTGCTTCTCTATTATTTTATTATTTGTATAAAATAAAAAAATCAAACGCGTACATAGAGAAAGTCGTGTACTTTATTGACTGAGGATGATGTACGTAATATTTTGTTAAGTTAAAATTAATAATAATAAACTTAAATTAATAGTTTAAAAACTAAATAAGAATAAAAAAGGCAAAGCACTGAAGCACGCGTTGTCCTGATTAATAAAACAAATGACGATCATCCCGTTGGTTGGAAAGTGTGGAAGTGGGTGGAAATCAAGTTTAAAGGAGTCTGTTACATATGTATCCAGTGACGCTTGTAACAAGCATGTTAAAAATTATAATAATAGTTTTGAAAAGTAAAAAACTAGATGTACCATTAAATAAAGTCTATTGTTATTTAAATTTTCACCTAGATGGCATTATTCTCAATCTTGGAATACAATTATTTTTTTCACATAATCCTAATACAAAGTTATTAAAAATGTATTGTCATCGGTTCTTGATACGAGTGCAAATTTTCTTCGGACTTAATCGGACACGAGTATACAAGTTAGTGAACATTAATAAGAAAGTTTCCGTTACATACAAACAAACAAACATATAAACCAAGCTAATATAAGTTTGTAATAAACTATGGTCAAAAATTTATTTTACAATATAATGTATTAACATTAACGATGCTGGTTAAAATCACCAACATTTAACTATGCATTTATGCTGAACAAGCGTGCTACAGTAATTAGTTAACAGTCATGAATTACAACAGAGTCAACACTAAAAAGTAATTTATGGCTGCATGCAGCCAGGAATTTACATAAATTATGTATGCAGCAAGAGTTACGAATTTTCACGCTCGCTTATTGTGTCATTAAATTATCATATACATATTCACAGAGAAGAAATAATAGACATAGACTCATACGCTGACCTTTATGACCGCTACCAAGAACGTTAAGTGGCTGGACACATAAAACTGAACAGACTGAGATAGGCCGACCGTGTGAGGATGGATGAAGCCAGTGTACCCAAGTGTGTTATGGAGCAATCTCTAGGGTTGTCGAGGTCGAGGAAGACCAAAAAAGACAAGACGTTGCGGATGGTGTCGGCACACCAAGTATTGCAATCTTTACTTTGTGTAAATAAGCAAAAGCAGAAGTAATTATATCGAAGTGATATAAGTTACTTCTGCTTTTGGCCACGTTAGAAGGAACAATGACATTAGATTTTGAATCAGAGTTCTTTATCGCCCGTTATTAATTTGTTTGCGGGCTGAGGGTCTCGACCGACAGTGAAAAATTTCACTAAAAACTGACATATTTTGGCAGCGATATTTTAGTCACTTCGCGATCACCTAGGAAACTACGACAGCTTGCCCTTAATTATTTAGAATATGCATACAGATTTATATTTTATTTAATCATTACTTATTCCAAAACAAAAAGATATAGCGAAAGGAAATTCATTCTAACCAGGTGTCCATAAGCACTCCTCTCTCTTTATTTATCTTGACATGGATACTGAAATACATATGTAGCTAGTTATATAAACAAATCTACATTTCTATTTTAGCAATGCAAGCTCGGCAGTTAATTAAACTCGCTCCTTCCGGCGTTACATGGCGGCGGACAACGATTTACTTGCCCTCTCGGGTCGCACACCTGAAATTAATGTTGCCACAGGAAATAATACATCTAGCACATTCATTTTACTTTAAATTAAAAAAAAACTCTAACAAATTTATACTAAGCTTTAATCACAATCCTTGTTGTTACGATGGGTCATGTTACAACGACGAATGACAAAAAAATAGTGACTTGACACATTTATGTTGTATTGCTAATAAGATGTTTTAAAAAAAATAACATCGACAAGATTGTTGATATATTATATACTCGTAAGATATATCCTTTAACCAAAGGATATGTATGTGTCGAATGTTAGGATGTAGCTGAATTGAAAGAAATGTGCTAGGTCCAAAATAATGTAAATTCGTAATCTCTGCGTACCCAGGCGAAATATTTCCTTATAAGAAAGCTTAGATAAAATTGTCCAAATGCTATGAAGATATATACAGTTAAATGACAAGAATAGTTAAGCTAATATTATATTAGCGAGAACGCGAATGTATGTTCAAAACAGTTTACCCTATAGGTCTTTGGCCCCGGCGTCTTGTCAACCTTCGATGCAATGACCTAAGTTAATAAATCTTAATTTGTACAAAAAGTTTACAATGAATCACATGCCAAATATTTCGAAATACAGACTTTCTGATTCTTTAAAAAGATGTCCAAACTTTATTGTTTGCAGACAGACACACAGACTGTCGAGCTCCTTATAAATCTCATCAGCAAGCTTCGATCTTAATTTCACCCAAAAAATCGTGAACTTCTCAATTAAGTTTGTTGCAAAGTTTGATTGTGCTAGATACCATTTATGATACTGATAGAACTGAACAGAGAAATCAGAAGTACTAATGAAAACTTTATTAAATTGATTAATTGAGGGGAAGGGAGGCCCTTAATTAATCCCCACATACCCCCTGTTGCCCCGAACAAGGGGCGTGCATAAGGTCGCATTTTCCACACCCAAAAAAAAGTTTTCGAACTCGTAGAGCGATTTTTATACACACCCGCTGCGGTTACAAGCCCGTGGCTTCTGTAGAATCCAAATATGTACATTAAGAATTTAATGAATTCTTCCGACGCGTTTGTAGTGCGTTACGTGTGCGATCTTTTGTGCTGGTCGGACTAATCGCACAGAACTCCGGTCGGAGTTCAGAAATAAGGGCACGCAACCGCGGTGGATGCGGGTAGAAATCGCTCTGCGAGTTCTTAGCCTTACGGTATTTTTGTGGGTTTTAATGGGTAGAAAATGTCACATCAGATGAACCGCTTGCCTGTTTCATTGTTTCTATAATTAAAAATTATAATCCAACGATTAATTTAATGTTGTAATTTAACAGGAGAATATATAAATGTACTATAGAATTTCTAATAATATTACTGGCACATACCTAGTGTATCCTATTGATAATTAGGCACAATTCATTATCGTATTAATTTGGGGCTACAGCGTTATCAATTCCCGGCGGTGGCAGCGTTCACAATAAGCGTGTCACATATTGATTGATGTGTTCATTAGCTCACATCGACAATAAAACTCATTACCTGTAATATATAAATCTAATATAATTATAATTTATTTTCTATTCTAAGGTTAGGTCTAAATTACAATTTATTCTAAGCCTTTTCTGGACTTTGAATCAAATCCACCATTCTATGCACAGACATTTAATCTTCATAAAACCAAAAATTAAAGACCGGCACCGAATCTGCAGTTCCTTAGGTGTTGTGGATGTTCATGGGCGTCGGTGGTCACTTCGGAGGACTGCTCGTTTCCTCCCTTATCTTATAAAAAGTCTCCTAGCCGGTAAGTGGTTTCTGCTAGAAGAATTGCAAACATAGCAACTAAAGGTTCCATTCAAGTTTTAAACGCGATGCTATACATCCTAAGACAATCATTTTTCTTTAGCGAAATTAAGTACCTACATTTTAATTGCAATCTTGTTAATGAGATAAATAATAATAATTAAGAAACTATAGCTTTAAAATCAATAAAATTGGGAGTAATTTTCGTTAAAGCAACTAAAATAGTACGCCAAAACTTCAAGTAGTAGGTATTTGAACAAACTTCGTATAATGCGAATGATAATGACATCATTGGGCTAATGTCCTCGAATAAAACGCAACGTGCAATAAAACTTTCCAAGTCGCACTGTTGCGAAATAATTGGAAACATTAAGATGGAAATTTGGCATGAACTTATTTCATAATAGACAATGTTAAGAGTAGATATCATGGTTTTTAATTAACGGTGAGAGATAATATTATTGCATTTTAATGAATGATAAAAACGACGATAAAAACAAATGATGCGAAAGTGAGATAAAACTAAAAAAATAATGGAAAATTCTTTAGCGTTCCTGATTTATTTTAGCGTGTGTGTTAACAGGCCATCAAGTGAAGGTCCACATGTTTCCAACAAAAGTAATTCGTTAACAACATCCGACGCCGAACTGGAGGCTGCGGTTCTAAAGCTAAAACTGAAGAACCGCGCCCCGGGCCCGGACGGTGTCCCTGGGCGGGTTCTCGCCCAAGTCGTGCCGATCCTCAAAGAGGAGACGTTGGCCCTGCTGTCGGAGTGTTTGGCGTCCGGGCGGGTCCCGCGGCGGTGGAAGACGGGCAAGCTCGTGCTCCTCAGGAAGCAGGGGCGCCCGGCCGACTCGCCGTCGGCCTACCGTCCCATCGTGTTGCTCGACGAGGCGAGCAAGCTGTTCGAGCGAGTGCTTGCTGTGCGCCTCGTCGCACACTTTGAGGCGGTTGGGCCCGACCTGAGCAGCGGCCAGTTTGGCTTCCGTCGTAGGCGGTCCACCGTTGACGCCATCACCCGACTCAGGAACAGGGTCGAGGAGGTTGTCGGCAAGGGGGGAGTGTTGTTGGCTGTGTCGCTCGACATCGCGAACGCCTTCAACACGATCCCCTGGACGACAATCGCGGAGGCGTTGAGGTACCACCGCGTCCCGTGGTACCTCAGGCGAGTCCTCGCGGACTACTTCGTCGACCGGGCCATCTTTTATCCGGCCCGGGACCGGGTAGTCCGCCGGGACATGACGTGTGGTGTTCCACAGGGGTCGGTCCTCGGGCCGCTCCTGTGGAACATCGGATACGATTGGGTCCTACGCGGTGCCAATCTCCGGGGCGTCGGCGTGCTTTGCTATGCCGACGACACCCTAGTCACCGCGTCGGCCCCAACGTTCCGGGACGCGGGCGTGCTTGCAACTGCGGGCACGGCCCACGTGGTGCGCCGCATCAGGGCTCTGGGTCTAAGTGTGGCCCTCGAGAAGTCCGAGGCCATGTTCTTCCATGGGCCTCGGACTAAGGTCCCCCGCGGTTATTCCATCGCGGTGAGCGGCACCCCCATTGCTGTCGGCGGAACAATGAGATATCTCGGTCTCGTCCTCGACAGCCGATGGGGGTTCGGTGAGCATTTTCGGATGCTGGCACCAAAGCTGGTGAAATATGCGGGAATGCTCACCAGGCTGCTCCCCAACTGCGGGGGGGCAAGCGGTGCGTGCCGCCGCCTGTACGACGGTGTGGTGCGCTCTAAGGCGCTCTACGGAGCGCCCATATGGGCGACGAGGCCCCTGAGCAGGGAGAACATGGTCCTGCTGCGACGTGCGCAGCGGACCATGGCTCAGAGGGCCTCCAGGGCATACCGCACCGTGTCGTACGAGGCGGCGTGCCTTATCTCCGGAAGCCTCCCCTGGGACCTCGAAGCCGGGGTTCTAGCGGAAGTTTACCGGAGAAGAGCCCTGATGCGGCAGAGAGGCGATGAACCCCTCCCTGAAGAGATCGTACGCTGGAGGAAAGAAGGTCGCGACGATCTCTTCCGGCGATGGGAGGAGAGATTGGCGGACGCCTCGGTAAGCAAACGGCTTGTCGAGGCTGTCCGCCCCGTCCTGCGCCAGTGGGTGGAGGCTAGGCACCGGGAGCCGACTTACTTCCTGACGCAGCTTCTCACAGGGCACGGCTGTTTCGGCCGTTACCTGTGCGTGGTTGTGGGAATTGAGTCGGAACCCGGATGCCACCATTGTGCGACCGGCGACGTGGACACGGCCGAGCACACGCTCGCCGTGTGCACGGGCTGGGACGCCCAACGTGCCACGCTCACTGGCGCGATTGGGCGAGATTTGTCGCTGCCGGCCGTCATACGATCGATGGTCGGCAGCGAACGGAGCTGGGCCGCCGTTGCCTCGTTTGCACACGAGGTGATGGCGGCCAAAAGAGAGGCCCTGCGGGAACGCGAACGCGCAAGCGAAACCTTGCCTCCCCGCAGGGCCCCAGGCGTGCGAGATACGCCGCGGCCCTACAGCCGTAGCGTGACAGGTCGGGTGATCTGTCGCGCTGAACGTGGCGGATGGCCCCCTTCGTGTGTTCCGAGGGGGGCAGCATCATAGGGTGATGGGAGGGGCTTAACATCTGACCCCTCCCTACACGAGTCGAGCCCCTACCAAGGGGCCCCCCCTAGCCGGGTCGTGGATAAACTTACGTAGATGCCACGGCCCGGTCGGGCGAAGGAGAACACCGCGGGGTTTAGTGGGTAGTCTGGCCCAAATTTAAGGCCGGGAGTCCCACACGAAGCCGTCCTTGTTGCTCCCGCAGCACGGACGGCGAAGTGCGTAAATGCATTCCCCGCGTAAACAAAAAAAAAAAAAAAAAAAAAAAAATTCGTTAACAACATAGTAATTTAATCACAATACCCGCTAACGAGCGTAATGGCTATTCCAATTTTTGTAGTATAAGGCAGATAAAAAAATATTATACTATTTAACTGTAAAAAAGATTGTGAGCTTGATTGGAAGTTTAATCCGTAGTCTTTTGAATAAAATCTTAAATAAACTGTTTTTTTATAAAATCAACTTTTAATATAAAGTTCTAAAAGCTCGTTTTGTATGTTTATAATAAACAATTCGACAGTTGTAGAGCCCGCAAAACAACATCTGTTGTACGAGTGGGCCGGCTCAACTGGTAAAATACCACGACCCCACAGAAAACAGCTGTAAAGTAGAAGTACTCTGTGGTTCGCCTGATGATTGAGGTGCCGAAAGCCTTATTTCAGTCCTCTTCCCCTTTCCACACTTTGCTCATAAAGATAGGATGAGGACGGGCAGGGAGAGAACAGGGAAAAGAAAATATCCGTTCCCCGAGGAGGGCTCCTCTGTCCATTAAAGGTAGGCAACGGTCCGCAACACATATGTTTGTTGCGAAAGGTAGCGCTCACTTAATATCAGGTGATCCGCTTACTCGCTTGCCACCTTCTTCCATAAAAGATCCGACAACTGGTATTGGTTGCAGCTTTATACTAAAGAAAAAAAAGAGTAATGGAACATCAAAAATCTAAGGTCACTGAATAAAAACAAAATGTATTTGCAGTTAAGATTGCCAAATACCCAAAGTCTTCGATAGAAATCTGCTGGGACTGAAACCCATCTAGACTACTCGTATTCATAGCCAAAGTTTTATAGTTTTCATTATAGCACTTTGTGAAATGTCCACGTTGGGACGAGAAATATAGTAGAAAATTCTATATTACGCGGACAATTCGCAATCTCCAAGATAATGAGCAGCTTTCAGACTCGGCTGCTGCACTTCATCAGTATAATTGTTCGCTTAACGAAGTAATATGCAAAAGTACATATTTACCAAAAAAAACATAATAACGGCATTTTGACTCAGTATAATAATTTATAAAACATCGAACAGCGTTGAAAGAACAATAATGGAACACTTAGATACTATATTATGATACTCTCAAACCTTAAAATTATTTAGACAATAAAAAGGGAGACAAACTTTTTACTGCCCTAAAAATAAAACTTCTATGAAAATCCAAAAATGTGGTGAAAAGTTATGGGAACTAAATGTGGTAATATTATTTTTAAAAGTTGCAGAACTGTTCACAAAAAAAATTGATTACTAGATGTTGCCAGCGGCTTTACACGCATTCGTTGCTCATTTTCCTCGTTAAAAATGTTCTTTGTTTCCTTGTATAATAAATTCGAAAGGTAACGTGTGTCAAAAAGTTGTTCTTGTTAAAACATAACATTACCGTGGCAAGCGATAATGTATATAAAGGTTTTATGATTTTGTTAAAGCGTAACAAACAAACAAACTTACATTCCTATTTACAATAATAATACAATTAAATATTACACAGACTAGATAAAAGTCTATATTTTCGATATTCCTTATTTTCTTAACCAATAATTCGATCTGGTTACATTAATTGTTAGTCTTCTCAACATGTTCTCTCACTTCACAAATTATTTTTACATCAAGTAAATTTGTATTTCATCGCCATGTAAAAGCGCCCTCTCGTAGAATTTAAAATTCAAATTTAAAATGTGCTCACTGCAATTACGTGCTTTGAAGTGTCGTGCGACTGAAGCATACTTAAAAGAGATCATGAATTTAAATGGATTCGTTCGTCGATGATATAGTTTGTTCAGTGAATGTTTGTCCTTCTTAGAATTCGACATCTTTGGGTACTAATCTCAATTGAATTGTATAAGGAAATAATTTGCTGAAATATTTGGCCACTTTATGGAGACTGATCAACCCTCTCCGATTCGAAACTTACATTCTTCCACGTAACAGAATTAAATTCACTTTTTAAAAATAAAGAATTTGTCACGGATATATTTAGTGTTAGAGACAGTTCGGTTGTTTAATCCATATACCTTGACTCCTAGACTATATTTTATGTCACTTCAAAACACGGGCACATTAAAAGGATGAATGAAGAGAGAATAACAAAAATTTATATCGATCAGATTAATGACTTACTAAAAAAGGCGACATAAGGAAAAAAGGGTGGGAAGAGAAAGAGGGCTGAAATTTGAAAAGGGCTTCCGGCACCGCACTCATCAGACAAAACGCAGAGTACTTCTTCTTCACGCCTGTTTTCTGTGATTGATGGTATTTCACCGGTCGAGCCGACCCATTCGTGCATCAGATGTTGTTGTTGCGGGCTTTACCTAATTTCGGTTGATATTAAGTGGTAAAATGTTCTAAGTATGAAATACATTAACTTAGTTCTAGTCTATAAACTTTTCTATTGAATGTATCTACATCGTAATTCATAGAATTATAATATGAATAAACTAACATACGAGTAGAAATGTGGGGTTAACCGTTACGTTAAAGTACTGTTATATATTTTTTTAAATATTTCATCTATAATAATATGTGTATGTGAAGAAACTTTACCGTCATATTCCTTCTGCAGAACATAGCATAACATAAAGTTTTCGCTTCACGAGTTACGCAATTATTTATGAAACAATCTGCAAGCAAGTACCACTTTGCAGCTCTGGCTAAGTGATACAGACTTCTTTACTGTAAAAGTTTTGGGTGTTCTATTATACAGTGTTCTAATTTATTGTCTTTTAAAGTTTATAAAAACAATTATAATTTTATTACAAACCGCGTGGTACCATGTGCTATTCTCGGAATGCGTGCTATTGAATAAAAAAATGCTTAGAATTAAACTCTAAAGTTACTCGTCAGGCCACAGCAACAAAGCTTGGATACCAATCAAATAATAATATAATTTGTTATATATTTGATTCGATCGGATTTCTATGGTAATTCAGTATTATCTCTAAAACTAATAAGCGTAAATAATATCACTTTTCTAAAACTCTGCATGTATTTGTACGATACAAAGCTGCTCAGTTGTCACTTTTATTAATGTTTAAGGAACGCATTTCTGTTATTAAAAGATTTAAAATTCACCCTGAAGCCATTATATATTTCTTTGTTTAAATGAAAACATTCTGTCAGCAGTCGGTTGTTGGTTGAGGCATGAGTAGCGTATTGTTGTAATTACTAAACGAGGAAACATTTGTACTAAGCTACAATGTTAGTACGAAGATTATTTATAGTAGCGGAGGTTCATGGTTGGCTCAAAAAGCGCAAGCATTAAAATTTACAGTGCCTTAACAACCTTCGTATGATTTCTGCATTAATTACTTATTAACAAATTATGTATTGGAATGAAATTATTCATTATTCTTAAATAATATAAAAATATTTTGATTTCATCTCAGTCTGCCCGCCCCGGCTTCGCTCGGATAGACAAATAAAACAATTAACTCGCTGTTAGAATATCTTTCTATTGTGTCAAGCTTTTTTTCATCGGTTCAATACTTCTTATGTTAATCCGTAACAAACAATCAATCAAATATTCTCGTAATATAATTATAGTCTAGATAGAATAATTTGAAAAAGTATTTATTTATGTTTAAAGTACAATTTTACTAATTACTAATAACATAAATATCACCAATTCTCAGTACACGATTATGTTACCACATAATCCACTATATTTCGCTACAAAGTTTTCTTTACTTATTTATTTTATATTCCTGAACATCATAGGGTATTAAATTAATATGTATAAATAATTTAAGAAAAGGATAAAGAACAAATTGCGTTATTCAAAAAATCATATTTCGTATCAATTATAAAACAAACTGTACTGGAAATAATAAAAAGTTTTCCATTATTACCTTACTAATTGCAGGAACATTATTATCTCCTAAGTGCGTGATCCGCGGTATTCGTATAAAAGTTATAATGAAGAGGGATCAGTGAGGTTCATAATTATTCATAAAATAATTTAGTTATCTGATCCTCTTCAAAGTTTCTCAGTCAACGTTAACAATTCGTCGGATCGAGCCATTAAGGGGAATTGTGTGAATATTAACCGTGAGAGATGAAAAACATTTAATAATTTTATATATCAATTTAATATCTCCGTAATCTAGTCTAGATCTAGTCTAGCTGTAATTCTATAATTTTAAATGGTTTGGTTAATAAATAGCTGCCCTTATATTTTATCCACTTCCTCTCTTCCAAAAAAGACTTTGGGGACGCATATGTACATAACTCTTGTAATGAGTTGCGGTCACAATACTTTTTCGTTTGTACAAGAGTAATGTGACCTTACGTGTTTTGATTTTATCTTTGTAATTAAGACTAACTGAAGACAAGGAAAGGAGAGTCAAGTTGCTTTGTGTAAGTGAACCCGTGAATCATCTTTTCGTACATTGAAATGTCTTGGAGTGCACAAATGGAATTAAGACGGATACTCCACAACCGTATGAGTACTACACCTTAGCTCACAAGATTATAAAATGGGATAATAACACTAAGAAAATGAGTATTGTAAACATAACAATATCGTACGGGCTTTATACTTACTAACCGTTACTGTTTTATTAATATAGTAATTTATTGTACATTATTCATGTGTCGTGTTTACTATTGCAGTCGCCGGGCACTTCGTCTTAGCAAACAGTAATTTATAACGAAAACACCGACGCGCAGGTGAGATTAATGCTTTCACAGAACAAAATAAAACCTCTACGCTCCTATAATTTAAAACTAAAGTATTTTTCTACAAACTACATGTAACCCCAGCCTCTAAAAAGGGTGACAGAGTTGATAAATTTTAATTTTCTGAGTCTAGCACATACTTACGGATACATTATGTGTATACCATATACTAATATAATAAAGCTGAACAGTTTGTTTGAACGTGCTAATCTCTGGATTCGTAAATCCTTTTTGTATTAAGCAGCCAAGTTATCATGGAATGCTGTAAGCTATTTAACATCACGCTACAATTCTCAGGAGTGAAAAGATGTGACAAGGATTGTAAGATGTGATTGTTGTAAACAAACAAACGTCATTTACCATACTTAGCGGCCATTACACTTTTTATACTTTCATTGGAAATGTATTTCTGTGGAATTCATGAGATAAAGTGAAGTAAAATTGTGTAATATGAATAACTTATGTTATAAGGTAATATTAGAAATCCTTTGTTTACAAAAATCACATCTTGCTGTGAAACAAGGTATAAATGTCTAATATCTAACTTACATTTAAGCTGCGGTTTAAAATCGTGACTACCACCGGATTGCTACGGTTCTCTGATTTCATCTCTCGGTAGAATGAAAACAAGGTATTTTCTTATCTTGTTTTTAAGCCCCTTGATTTACCGAACCACCTCTTGATGTTGCACAGCTCATACTCCCACTCGAAAAGAAAACAATTCATAGTTAGTTTTTGCTAGAAGACAAGAAATTTAGTATTGTACCTAGTGCAAGTTAGTTTTCCAATTTCGCTTGAAGCACTGTGCTACCATTTTCTCATTAAACTTCTAGCAGTTTCGCTCAAAGTTTGATAGCGTTATTCATTGATAAATTGTGTAGAAAGGTGATATATATGTGATACATATTATATACTTTATAGTTAAGCGATAACAGCCCACTATTTTGAAATTATTTTATATGTTTCATTTTTTTTAAATTATGCTATCATATATGCCACAAAGTTCCGTCCCCTACCGCCCCCTGCCACTGAACTTACGCAACTATTTGGTTTATCTGTTGTGTTTTAAATATCAATGTTTATTTTGATGGAATAGGCAAATTTATTTAGAATATACGGGTGTTTTCATTACATATCAATTCGTCATTTTTAAAATAAGTATCAGAGGTATTTCATATAAAAGATTATAAAATAAAATTGATATACTAACTAGCAATTGAATAAATAAAATTAAGAAGATATCTATGTTTAAAAGGATCCATTAACAAGTGTAAGTATACATAATATGCATTTCGTTGCATTGCGTTAGCGCTAACTACGTGTCAGTTTCGAGCGAGCTGTCGAGATTTATAGAACGGAGTTACTCCTTAAGGTATTATACTGTATATTTTATCAAACTTAAGTGCATTCGAATCGTTTATATAGGAGATGATATTGTAAATATTATTAAAGATAGATCAATGCTAAAATTATTAAAACTTTCGTGAGACATTATTAACTAACTATTTATTAAACGACTTTATTATGGCTAGGCTATTAAAAGGCTGATTAATTATTATTATTATATTATAATAAGTAAAAAATGAAAAACTTTCCGATATTTTTTATTTTAAAATACATTTAGTCCTTCCGCTTTCGGCCTGGATCATGCAAAATGTTTGTTTCTAACTGGACATAACAAATCATATTAATGCGTAGCCATTATAGCCACGAGGGAATTTATTACGTCGATTTGTTAACGTACAATCTATCCACAGGAACGGAACAATTTCATACTTTTCCATTTTGCCATCAAGCCATTATTATTTTTCCAAAATCCCTTCTTATTGTTTTAAAATCTATGTATCTATTTAAAATATCTATGCTTATAATTAATTTTATTTTTCTTACGATTGTCACCCTTTGATGACTCCGAGATTCGATTCCCGGTGCAGTAATTTATCTACAAGATTACTACACCGAGGAAAGTGTTATTTTATTTTATTGGTTCATTATCATAATCAATATCGGCCATACCAGTTCATTGATGGATATACGCCTTCCCCAATGCATTTAACTCCTGTTTAAACTCATACAAAACTGTACTTGTAAAATTAACTGTACATTCGAAAGAGAAGCCACTTTAAATCACGATTGGCGACTTCGTAAAATTCCGTATATCACCGTATATGAACATCACACAAGTAATTAATCTTATTATAGACGCGCGGGGGGCGCCTTCAGCCGTCGCTCACCGCACCGCACGCGTACTTCAGTCGCATCATCAACGCGTCGGCGATTACAATAATTGTAACTTTACTCATAAGTACAGTCCATACAACAACGTGCCGGCGTTTACTTTGCCTTGACTCCTACATGTAAAGTAAATACAGTCCACTCAGCAACAATTATATATCCTTAATTACGTATAACTAAATACATTTAAGATTTAAAAAATAATAATATAAATAATGCGACAACATAACATATTTAGTATTGTCGACTGCATTACAAAATTTCATTTAACATAAAAATAAAAATGAAATATAAAAGACGACAGATTAAACAATTGCGACTACAATCTTTAAGTCACATATTTACCCGCTAGATTGAATTGTCAAACACTAGTTTATTAATTATAAAATAAAATTCATTCCGGAATAAAAACGACGAAGAACAGTTTTTCAATTACGTGAATATTAAACAGGATATAACTGGTAAGTTCTGCAATTCATTAAGATAATTGTTCGAGCGAGAAAGCTTCAGCAAAAAACGGAAATAATTTAATTTCATTCCGAATGATTGTTCCCTTTTTTTCGTTCAAATAAGGTGTAGTAGTGGATTAAGTCGACGTGATTAAAAAAGTTTTATAGTTTGAAAACTATAAAAACCGTTTGTGTTTAACTTAGTAAAAGGCAAATAACCAAGCAGATTATAGGTTCATCGACCACCTACGCCAGCCTCAACCCATCAACACCACGTAATACGTAATAATTAGAAGAGTTAGATATATGCGCTAACCAGATGCGGATGTGGCCAGCCGCTCGCCGCTGTTACAGCTGCAGGAGGCCACGTGCAGACAACTGTAATAGCGCGCTGTGTATGGCCAGCAACCGCGATTCGAAGAGCAATGGCGCGCAGGCACATCGGAGTCGCAATGCTGCGAACGACCGCGACGGTCGGACCTTTGTCGCATCCGCTTCCGCGTATGATAACTATTTTCATACGTATAGGCGGCTGACTGCGGCTGACCGCATTGCGGCTATCCGCGTGATGCGTATGGTCTCTTACTGCGAAGAAAAGACACAAAACAAACGAGGATAAAGGAATGTAAGGGATCCTCGTTCATCAGATAAAACGCAGTCCACCAACTACATCCATATTTATCTCCAATCTAATAATTCTATTCTTGATACAGTTATCGCTGCATCTGCCTCTACTACTAATATAATTTTGTGCAAAATAATCCAAAAATTCACTCTCTCTGTTCTTAATTTATACAGCTTGGCAAAATAACATCGTCAACAACTTCAATTTATATGTGGTGGAAGTAATATGCGTAAACTTCGGTCATTCTAAAGGGCCTAAGCTGATACTCTTACGATGCCATTATACGCCACAACTCTATGAATGTATGAATAACCTCATGAATAACTTATACACGAGAATATTAATAAGTCTTTTAATAGGCAACCTTTGAGATTATGACTTCGACTTTGACGAAGTTCACAGTTAAATATGTATGTACATATATTGTCGACAGTAGCCAATATGTTATACGATAACACGCGACCCATATATATTTTGTAACCCGAATCCAATTTAAGGAATAACAAGAACAAATTTCTTATCTTAACAAGATATTTTACACCGACAGAGTTGTATTTCGAAAGCTTTCTTCTAAAAATAAGGTTCAATCAAATATATTCCTTTGCACTACACACAAGTTTCGCTTTTAAGTTCGTTTATAAATAAGCTTATACAAAGTCTTAATAGGCATTAAATGTAAAAAATACTGCAAAAAAATAGGTTACATGAATTAATTGATGATAACATGAATTTTTTTCCACGAAAGAAGAGTGGAGTAATTAATAAGAAAACGGAAAAGAAACGGTGAGCGTAAATACTTCTGCTTCACGCTGGCCTTATTCGAGAACCAGGTCGAACCCATGCAGTGGCGGATCCAGGATTGGGGGGAGGGGATAGGCTTTATTTCATCTACTGTTACTCCATTCATATTGTTTTAATTAATTGTTACGCTGAAAGATGATGACATTGCGCTATCGATTCCCAAAGATCCCTTGTCACCCTTTAAGTTAAGATTGTAGCTAAGCAAGCAGCAGCTGCTATGAAAAAATCTACGTTCGAGATTTTTCTAAACATTCATCCAGAACAGAGGAAATTCGACAGAGAAGTAGCTGAGGAAGTCAATACGCTGAAATGGCAATCATATAATGTCGAATTAAAGATAACGTATAGTAGAGGAGTCTAGAAATAGAGGCCATGTATGAAAAGAAGTGTAAGAATCCTTCCAAATGGACAGATGACGACGTAAAAAAGGTGGAGAACGGTTGGATGCGAAAGATGCAAAATACTAAAAATATTAAGTTAAGTAATCTAAAAAATAAGATAAACATTAATTCCACTTATAGTTAAATTACTTTTCTAGGCAAAAAGTGATTAAAAAAGGTACATTTAATATCTGTGGCGAATCATGACGTCACACCTAATCCGAATCCGACGTAATCTCTGACGGTCGGGCGGCGAAAATGTTCAAGCGGTCACATTAATGTTATTTCTCTTAGCGATATTTTCTTGAGACGAATCACGTTATAATAATTCCTTAAATAAAGAATCCGTAGTGGTATTTCAACATAAGGGTCATATTAACAATTAAATTGTGTTTTCTTAGAAAGGTACCAGTAGGTTTTTTTCCATTGAGGACAATGCAAGCTTTACAAATTACTACATAGAATTACTGTATGTAATATTATATTATAATTATTCGTAAAAACAGTTTAAGTTAAGCTAAACCTTATTATTTCAATACTAAATTTGATTCAAATTGTTAGAAAACATTTACTGAACACATCTTGTTATCCACCGTTATAACTTACATTAAAGAACATTTACTTAGCAGCAAAAGTAGTAACAAGAAACAGTAGACATCAAGTGTTACCTAGTAACGCTAAATTTTTAAGTCATTAAGTACATCGTACATCTTCAATGTCACCTGAAGTTTTTATATTTTCAACGCAGAACAAAGAAACATAAAGTAAATTATTTACGATACACTTAATGCTGGCAATATAAAACGCTATTATTCAGAATTGTGCTTAGGCGACAACAAATATTAGTGAAAACGTGCTTAGAATGCTTAGACTGTAAAAAAGGTTGTTTTTTATCTGCGTACTGGAGAGTTAGGTAGTAAATAAATAAATATACGCTATAATAAATGATACGCTTACGCCCGTAACCCAGAGGGGTAGGCAGAGATTATGGATTTCCATTTGGTGCGATCCTGGCACACCTCTCTCGCTTCTTCTACATCCATACATCTACGACTAGTATCTAAAGGCTCGGTACCATGAGAATCTATAAATAGGATCATGTTATTTAAATAAATGTTGTTTTATTTTCCAGTAAGAGTATGGATACTATTTTCTACTTCTTGCTACCGTACAGAAGGAATAAGAGAGCTTATTTAATACATTAAGCGACGGCTGCGCCGTGTCCTAATGCCGACGCTCTCCTGAATTATTAATGGGAACACATCAACGAAGAAATCGATCGATACCGGCTGATATTGCTCATGAATGTTGTATGTTTCATTTTCAAACTTGTTTTGTGTTGCATGTCGTTATATTGTTATAAACTTTGTGTTACATTCAATATTTTAACCTACATTTGGACATAGTAGGGAATAGACAGGAAATAAGATATTTTCTTACCATAAATCCCCTCCCCATCCAACCCATGTAAAAGGGAAACAACGGACCGGTGAGCTCCCGCCACCCTTACAATATAAACAGCACAATATACATCGCCATAGGCTGTATACGAGCTACATTACTTTTTAAATGGTTCTCTTGTTGTACTGACATCTCAAGATTGGGTAAAATTGTCTTTGATAGACAAAAAATCGTTATTACTCTCAGAAAACCTGCAGCCAACAACGGAGGCATTGTAGGTTTTGTGGGCGTAATTACTAGAAATTAGAAGAGATTACTAACGTAGAATATATATATATATATACAAAAGGCGATGTGTATTTGTATGTAAGTATGTTCCGTATAAACTCCGAAACGGCGGGACCGGGTTCGATGAAATTTTTGGGAAACCCTGAAGATTACATCTAACTAACAGTACTGTATAGCTTGAAGTAGTACAGATAGAAACAGATGACCTATATTGCTATTTTATGTCTTACAAATATGTAAATACTATTTACTTTATCGGTTTATATACTTCGCAAAGAAAACTTTGAAATAAAGTTAAAATTGAAACGAACCTTTAAATCAACATAGCACTTTTCAAATTTCCTCTTTGTTCGAAATTAATTTCCGGTCCGGAAACTTTATGCGTCGTTGTAATAAAATATTAACGAATCATATTTTCACCATGATAACTTTAGATATCTTTGAACATCCAAAATTCAAGGGTTCGAATAATTTTTATCTTGGTTCAATCTATTTTTTACTTTTAATTTTAGTGTTGCTATGACGATTGTTTGACTCCCTGACATTAATATGTATGTTTGTAGAATCTAATAAATTTATAACTATGATTATTAAAATATTATTATTATAATCTTTTAATTTTTTAACCCTGGTTCTGTTTAAAAGTCGAGAGCCTTCAATCCTAGCTTATATTATAAATGCGAATGTGAGTTACTTTCTTGTTACACTTTAATACCTTAAAGACTCAATCGATAATCAACGATATTTTGCACAAACGTTGTCAGGGTTCAGAAATTGAAATAGGGTACTATTATCTCTATAATACAAATGTTCCCGAGGTGCGTAAAACATTCATTCACAATATCGGTTACCATGGTAATAATTAATGTTTAGACGATAACAACATTTTGACATAATTCGAGGTTATCATACGCTGAAACATCTTGCAATAATTTTCAGCGCGAAAAATTAGAAACGAATGCGCGCAAAGCCGCGGGCAACAGCAAGTTTATTTAATAAAGAAATTTTACTTTAAATGTACTTTTGCTGTAGAAGTAGTCTTTATTTTATACTTGGCATGTTGTAAATCAGCAAGTTGCTTGTGTCGCGATAATGTTATTTACGTGCTTACAAATAGACCGTTAGTTTCAACGCTAAGTAATAAGTATAAATTTAAAACTAACAAGGGTCATTCCACTGGTTGCAGTACTTCACCGATGATTTTGTATGATGTATTGAGTATATTACACACATATGTATTACATAAAATATCATTGATATCTACAATACTAAATACCTCATGTTAAACATAGATTTACCGAAATTAATTTTACAAATGTTTTTATTAATGACTAGCTGTGCCTTGCAGTTTCACCTGACCTTATGTTACTTAAACGAAATGATATTACCTATTTAATAATACCGTAACCTCATCATCATCTCTGCCCTTATCCCGCGTATGTGGGGTCGACACAGTATGGCCGTAGCAGAGTTTAACAATCGTATATAATTTTTTAAACCCGCCTGCCTTACGCCAACCCTCCTCGAGAATAATAAGCTATTAACCTCACGTAGCAATATATATATTATATAAATATATTGCTACGTGAGGTATATACATAATTTCTAAAACCGTCTACATACGTGTAAATACTGCATTACCAAATATAGGTGTTACCATTACCAGGGATAACATACAGACAGACAAGGTTGGCCGACTGGTTGGTTGACATGTTGGTTGACTGGTTGATCGACTGGTTGGTCGACTGGTTGGTTGACAGGTTGGTCAAATGGTCGGCAGACTGGTTGGTTGGCCCATTGAGGCACCCCGGCTCGAACGAGGTGTGCTTGAGTGCACACACCCTCGAGGCGGAAGCGGAACGTTCGATTACTAAGGAAGTCTGCGGGGGGCTATATTTAACACTAAGCTTATGACAGTCCACGATAGTTTTCGTTAGGGGCAAGGTTGGTGCAGAAGGCCCTAGCCGTAAACTAACTGGTCGGTGATCTGAGTGAAACTCGTGAATCACTTTTATTTAGCGTTAGGCGAGCTTGATATTTTTAACGAATGCAATATCAAGCACATCCGGTGTGTGATCCACTATGGGGTAGGGAGTAAGCTCCACGGGCGCTACGATTTTGAAGTCGAGTAAGTCCGTCAGCGAGTCGAGCGCTCAACCTCGATTGTTGATCTTAGTTGAATTCCATCGAATGTGCTTATGAGGTATTCCAGACTATAATCTATATCTGTGCCAAATTTCATCCAGATCTGTTCAGTTTGAGTGAAATGATAATACACATCCATATAAACTTTCGCATTCAAAATATTACAGTATTATCGTACCGGTTCGCATTTGTTCCGCTAGGGGTTTAGAAGTATTAATGAAAAATATCAAATTTTTATTTTAATGTGTTGTTTTGTGTTATTTGATTTTAAAAGTAATTGTAAATTTAGTTACTTTTATTATGTTTTGGTTTTCTAATTGTATATTGCGGCATTTCACTTCTTATCTTGTACTCGTAACGCCAACTAAAGAATAAACTAATTTTCTTTACTATGGGAGGGGACTCCGTGATAAGCATTTAATCATCACCATTTTAAATATCGTAATATAACTAATAACATGTACTTGTATAACTAAAAGTCAACTTACTCAACTGAACTGTTATTTTATAGAATTTTTATCGAACAGATGTTTGACATGGTTCTTTAAGTTTATATAGCTTTTTTATTTATTAACCGATTGAGATACAACAAACATTAAATGTTAAGTGATGCTTAATGCTTACCACAATACATTAGTGAAAACCACATCCAAATTGGTTAAGCCGTTTCTGATATTAGAGTTAACAAACGCACAGACAAACAAACATACAAACAAAAATTCTAATAATCATTGTTTTGGGTTTTATTGCGTATATGAAGGCCCCAATGATCGTTTTTTCAAATATCTTCCATGTACAGACAGCCATCAGTTACAGTTTTATTATATGTATAGATAGATATAAACTTCAGTCACAGTTTTAATGATTTAAGCTAGCCCAATGGCAAGTTCCATTTAGTCTGAATCTATTAAAAATAACTTAACTACTATCAGGATATATCTAAGCTTAATAAATGCCGTCTCAGTCACGACTCGTGTTTATTAATCTCACCATCTTGAAGATCAAATAATGTTTCGTTACGTTAATTTAAATACTGAGAGAAATAATGAAACCCAAGCCTTTAATGACGGTACGGGCGTAAATTATTTAAGTCCTAATTAATTGCAATTAACAAATTTTTCAAATATGGACGATATAACACGTGAATAAGATTTATTTGATTTTCATCTATTTATTTCTACCTAATTCACATCGCTCGCAGAAGTGATGGCCATGGGGCGAAAGTTCCTGGAATGGTGGCCGCGTGCAAGTCACGCAGCGTAGGTAGCCCTCCCATAAAATGGTTCGACGTTCTGGTCAAAGTTCCTTAAGTCCGCTGTATGAGAGTGAGTGAGGAAGCCTACGTCTGTAGTGGATGATTATCAGCTGAAAAAAAGAGTAAGAAGTCATTTATAATCTATACTATAGTGTATGGATGTTTGATACTCTTTCACAAAAAAAATGTTGGCGATGTTCTTATATGACATAAATAAAATAAATAGTCCATTAATACTAGTAGTAAATATGACAGTAGATACACAGCGGCAAACCAAATGTCACTTGTGAGTAATGAAGTGAACTGATGTGAACATATTGACCGAGCGCTTCAATTACTTTAATGTGTATCTTTCTCCTGAGGCATAAGTATTCACCACAAAGAGTATTAAAAACTGTCTTTGCCCCGGGGTTTCATCTGTTGCACGGCTTAATTTAAATAAATGAAATGGAATTACCTATTTCTACAGAATTACAATTGGTACTTCGGAATTGACACATAATATAACTTATCGTTCTTTTCTAAGTGTCATAGCGTGATGTCCTATAATCTTCAATAATGAGGCTGTCATATGTAAAATCCGATGAGTAGCTCCTAAGATTATTAATGTGAGATAATTTATGGTCAATTTTGATTGCGTTTGGATTAAGCAGTGATCTAATACAAAAAATCTCTTTATAAAGAGTCTACTGTTTGTGTTAGAATTAACGGCGCCTACTCAGACTGGCTTAGCATCAGTAAAGGTGTAAAGCAGGACTTGAGATGATTATTTAATGTAACGTTGTCGAACTAAGGTACCAACTTCGTGGTATTGTGCGCGTGTACCTTCTTAATGCAATGATAGGAAACTTTTTCACGCTTTTCGGTTGGCACGATTTTTATAGGATCCGACCCCATTTTATAGGAAACGTGACTTGGTAACTTTATGTTTACGGTCAGTATTGATGTGGCACGGGCCTTTTTTATGTAACTTTGATTACGGATATTAGATTTCGTAGTTAAGGAAAACGTTTGAGTAAAGAAAAATTTAAAGTAAATAACTATGATGCTCGAAGTATTTGTAATGTTAAAAATCATCGCAAATCCTTTGTTTTTACTGTGATTTAACAAATGCGAGGTCTGTCGTAGGATTTGTTCGTCTCATATTTGTACACCAGATATAAGTAATTTAAACGTGGTTACCCAACGTGGTACTCCAAATGTACCCCATATAATATTTTCTATTAAGATAAAGCTCAATTACATCAGGATACCTCATTAACGTTTATAACTTTAATCAACTTAATCGTATTATCGAGATAAGCCTCAATACTAAATACCGTGTTTAATTAATAATGTATTTATTACCTCAGCTACCGGCATTAGGTATTTTAAAAATAAATTAGAATTATGGCTCATTCATTATAATATATATCGGACATGGTCCTGTGTAGTCCTCATCCAGAAAGGTCCCGCGTGGCCATTGATCATTCGATCTATGAGCAATGGGTCCGACCCATTGCCATTTAAGCTTATCAAATGTTTATATTCCATTTTTTATGTGACAACTTCTTTCTTAGCGCGATTTTCGTTGAGGGGCATAAGCGGATTTGCAGACGTGACCGCCCTCGGCCCTGTGGTAGGTGACCGCCCTAGGCCCTGTGGTAGGTGACCGCCCTAGGCCCTGTGGTAGGTGACCGCCCTAGGCCCTGTGGTAGGTATCCGCCCTTTTTTAACGCATGTTGATGAAGACAATAATTATAAGAACTGTAGCTATGTACCTTCTTTTCTTTATTGTGATTGCATATGCAATTTTGTTTCTTTGTAAATTACACACGTACCGAAAAAAAGAGTATAGTTTACGTATTGTTTCATTTTAATTCGAATAAATCTCGTAGAGTTGTAATTCAAATTAAATCCGAGAGCGTTCTTCGGAATATCCGTAAATTCGTAATTAATTTTATAGCTGACATCGACCGAATTCCAATGGCTGCTGATAAATTCCGAATCCGTTTGTAATTCAGCTTCATGCTTACCTAGTAAGGAAGCTGAGATTGGTGGCATCTGTCTATTCACTCTTATGTTAAAGATATCACGTCTTAGTTGAACGGAAACACTGACGCTGTTAACACAATAATTCGAAAATTCGAATTGCTTCGTTCAAACGCGCCGTATATCTACTATAAAATGTTGTACTAGTAATATATTAATAGTAGTACAGTAGGTTGTACTATAAAAGGATGGAGACCAAGTGGTCTTAAACGTCTTAACAATGGTAGATCCCGCAACAACAATATCTGTTCTACGAATGGACCGGCTCGACCCGTGACATACCACGACCTCACAGAAGACAGCCATGAAGTAGAATTATTCTGCGTTTCGCCTGATGAGTGAGGTGGCGGAGGGCCATGGCCTGTCCTTTTACC
This sequence comes from Papilio elwesi, assembly GCA_029849275.1. Lineage (NCBI taxonomy): Eukaryota > Metazoa > Arthropoda > Insecta > Lepidoptera > Papilionidae > Papilio > Papilio elwesi. Next base: position 3,483,585 of record CM056710.1, on the reverse strand, counting down.
CTACCCATTCTTTTCTAATAAGAAAAGTGGAAGAGGTTTTGACGGAGGATTTAGATTTTTGAGGAGTGGAGGAAATTTACACACATAACTCCAGATGGAGCATCCAGAACCCAGAAGCGAAGCCACCTTAAGTCGCCAGTTGGCGAGTTCGTAAGGTCCTCTCAATCATTTGTTTCCTGCCTCGCGATTACAAAATTACCGCGTTAAAAACAAATGAAGGTTTGTGAATTTATAAAATCATGTCAAACTCAAAGTAAGAACGAGCTTCACTTTTGAATTTTAAATTTATATGAATCTGAACGTATATATGTAAATCTATGGCCGGCGGTTTACCTTACTTACGATATTAAACAAACTACCTAAGTCCATTATAAATCTCACACATAATAATCGCGAGGAAGAAACAGTCTGAAATGTTATATTGTAAATTACAAGCACGATTATTAATTCACACTGAATTCATGTTCGTACCGTTTGTAAGATTTAGATAAGATGTTAAGTCTACTTCAACATTATTGTACAAATTTCTCAAATTCTCGTAAAATTTAGTTTAACTATTACAAATGCCCAAGGTTACGGTCAACAGATGTGTTCTTAAAATCCTTATATAACCGTGGGTTTCCACTGGTGTTCGTGTATCACAGCAAGCTTTCTCTTTGAAAAAAACTGAGCAGACAATATGTTTTTCGTAGTAGAAGCCCACGGTAAGCTTCACTGGTAAATTATACTTACATACGAGCTCTATTTTATTTTCTCTCACTATCAAGAGTCAGAATTAAGTTGAAATTGAGCAAAATTATTAAGGACCATTATTGTTTTTACTATTCGTCCACGAAAGGTAGGTTCACGACATTCGCGACATTATATTTGACACTAGATTACAAAGTTGCTTTATTAACCCATGTCGCGCCTTTAATCCCGACGTGTTCTGGTAATGTTAAGGAGAATAACACGCACATTTTCAATAAACCATACCTTTTTCTTAGACATAGGCGTCTATTATATTAATCATCTCTCTTCGAACTGCTCAGTGTTCTACAAAAAAGCAGGCAATTTATGAGCAATTCTAATTCTAATATAAATATAATTACATCAACCGCCCGAGCCGCACATGCCGCGGGAGCACTCGAGGCCAGTCACTCTTAAAGTTGAGGATAAGGCTAGACGCATTCTGCGCTCTGTCATTTCAAGTTCGGCGTAACTGTAGATGCTTCCTCCGGGCAAACAGTGACAAGTCAATCATGAAAAATAACACAGGCAGTCATAAAGACTGCCGACAGAAGTGAAAACTCAAAAGGGAAGTTGGGAGGGTGCGCTAATGGTTAAGAAATAAACAAATAATCAACAAAAATGAACCCTTGTATCTTAATAATAAAAGCAAAAATTAAAATACAATTTTGAAAAAAGATGAATGGTAGAGCCCGCAACAACAACATCTGTTACACGAATGGGCCGGCTCGACCGGTGAAATACCACGACCCCACAGAAAACAGGCGTGAAGTAGAAGTACTCTGCGTTTCGTCTGACGAGTGAGGTACCGGAGGCCTAATTTCAGTCCTCTTCCCCTTCCCCTTCCCACCCTTTCCTCATAAGGATAGGATGGAAACGAGAAAAGGATTGGACGGGGAGGGGCTTAACGGGGAAATATCCTTATTCCTGTCTATGCCCTCCTATGTTCATTAAAGGTAGGCAACGCATCTGAAAATCGTTTGCTTGTCTTGCGGATGTGTATGGATAGCGCTAACTTAACATCAGGTGATCCACTTGCACGTTTGCCACGTTCAGTAAAAAAAAACAAGAAAAATAAATTAAAAATGCTTCGTCGAAACGGTTCTAAATTCAAATAAGCGTATTGCTGAGATGTTGAGCATGTTCATGCCAACCCATATGATTATCTCGTACCAAATATCGTCTAACGCGCATAAAGAAGTTTTTACTTCAAAAATGTACAAATAAATGTTAATCTTGCATAATGTTGCTTGCGTGCAACGCTTGCTCGATTACTACTTACGATACAAAGCAAAGGCCTAAGCCTAAGTTTCGATTTGAGCCGCACGTTGTGCTGGAGAAACTAAACTAAAAAGATTTAGAATACAAAGATTTAAATATAGTCGTTAAATACCTCACATAATTATATTTGAAATTTATTAACAAATAATACTTACTGTCCTGGATTCAAATCCACTTAGCCAATTCTCGGAAACTACAACCTAGCACAAGTTTTAGCTTAGAATGGTTGAAAATAATGCACGAAAAATTGTTCGTCAACAATTTCACTTCGCTACAAATTTTATTACAAAAATAAAGAAATATTTAATTTAAAATAAAAATCTTCTGAACTTACTTTAGGGTAAGTGTAAGCTTCTCTTTAAATAAATGGTTCAACTCTCGGATATAGTGACCATTACCACTCAAGCTGAGTTTATATAACTTGGCTTTAGAACTATTCACTAACACACTCTCTGTATGCGCATAAATTACATTACCAAGCCGAATTTCAGCAACATCCTGCAATGTTTGTATACTAATCGCGAAAATTAAGTTTTGTGTCAACTTGCTAAAATATCTTACAAAAATATTAACAACTAGCTGCCCCAGCGAACTTCGCTCAAATAGATGGTTCACTATTTCCCCATAATGGCTTAGACATAAAATATAGATAGCCGCCTGTCGCGGGCTTTTTCGTAGGACTATTTAAGGTAAGCATGTTCATTATACATTATGTACCTGTTATTCTAACGATTTTTGCAGCGCACAACAGAATAGCTCAAACATTGCAGATTTTTTCCTCCTTACTTGACACTTATCCTGATATTTTGGACAATTCACACAATATGTTTATAAATATATGTATAACCTATATTATTGTAAAGTTTCATTATAATCCATTTAATAGTTTTTTCGTGAAAGAATTACAAACATCCTTACATACAAACTTTCGCATTTATAATATTAGTAGGATAAAGATAAAAATTGACTTTTGATTGATTAAATAAGTAAAAGAAATAAATATGCACTTATGTACGCTCCATTTGGCGCGACTATGATCTTACCTCTCTCGCTTGGATCGTATCTGAACGGCATTAACTGTACAAATAAGATCAAATAGTATATATTAATCATATAAATAGCATAGTATATATATATATATGTATAAATAGTATAATAGAAAAGTGTGGGTTAAAAGTGAATGTAGTGACTAGAATTGAAAAATGTATGCTTCGGTGGTTCGGGCATGTTGAAAGGATGAATGAAGACTGAATAACGAAACAAATTTATGTAGCGAAAGAGAGTGACAGTGTTAGTAGAGGACGCCCTAGGAGAACTTATATCGATCAGATTAGTGGCTTACTAAAAAAGGGAGATATAAGGAGCACCCATAACCGACGAGCATGTATGCGTAGATGTATGAATGTAGAAGAAGCCAGAGAGGTGTGCCACGATCGCGCCAAATGGAAATCCATGATCTCTGCCTATCCCTCTGGGTTACAAGCGTGAGCGCATATTTATTTCATTTATTAATCATATAGTTGGAAAATTGTCAATATTTTGAAAGTTGGTACAATAGGCACCCCTGATGCCCTAAACTTTCTTATCTTGATATGACTCCTAAATAATAAATTAAATTAAACTCCCACTTGGTTATTAGCTTCGTTACACACGCTCACTAATGAAATATCTCGGTTGGGGATATCAGAGCTATGTACCAATATCAATTAAGTTTAAGAGAAAAGCTCTCTAGATAAGTGACAAGACTTTGGTAAATAATAGATATTGTAAAGGATTTTGCTTACGTTTTGCAAAAGCCTATTTGAATAAAAAAACTGGAATGTAACGAAAAGTTGAATTGAAAATTTTACGACTGTTTTGACAATTTTAAAGAAAATTACTTTAAGGTTCTAAAAATTTTATACGACTCTGTATGCCTATTAATTTTTTCAGCGAAATTTAATTCGGTTTTTCTTTCCTGCTCGAATCAGATTTCCCAAGTGTTCATTTTTGCGTTGAAATGAAAATCGCCGGTCTTTCGTTTAAATAGCATGTCATTATTATTTCGTAAACTTGTCAACTCACAAACAATCACACGACCTACTAGGTTTGGTAAACCCAGTGAAACAGAAATGCATTATACATTAAAAGTGATTGTTTTATTGGAAGTAGGTGGCAAACGAGCAAACGGATCACCTGATTTTAAGTGACTGCTACCCATAGACATCCGCAACAAGCAAATGTGTTGCAGATGCCTACCTTAATGGAAAGAGGAGAGCAAAGACAGGATAAAGGATATTTCCTTCTCCCCAATAACCTCCTCTCCGTCCAATCCTCTTCTCGTTCCCATCCTATCCGTATGAGGAAAAGGTGGGAACAGGAAGAGGACTGGAATTATGCCTCCGGCACTTCACTCATCCGACAAAACGCAGAGTACTTCTACTTCACCAGTTTTTTCATCATCAGTTTTCACCAGAAATCCAGTTTTTAAGCCACACTTTTCATACACTTAAAACGCTATTTTTAATCATTCAAAGTCAAGCCTAACATATCTATTAGGAATCGCAATTCAACGGCATTAACTCTGCTAACACGCTTTTCCTGTGTATACAATAATGTGGGGACTAGTACAGCATTGTGCACTATACCTATAGCCCCATTCATTTTATTGCTTGCATTCACTCGTCGTTTAAAATCATTAACATGCCAACCATCTCTATTGTACATGTTTCTTGATTTGTTGCTTGAATATTTGCCCCTAAATTATGAGCAGGCGCTGAGAGTTTATATTCATAGGTATCTCATATCTAATCAGAACGGTGATTCAAGTGTGTAAGATAATGCTTGTGTGTATGCGTGTGAAATGTGTGTGTTTGCGCACACAATGTAAAAACGGCAACGCGCTTAATAAAAATAATAAACGACATAATAAATAACATAATAAACAGTACAACTTTAGTAAATAACCTGTTTTAAATTGAAAGAGTCTCTTATTTTATCTTATGATTAAAAATATCCAGTGCATGTCGCAGTTGAGTTGAGCAGTTCACTTACTACATATTACAGTCTTTATACTGCGCCCACAATAACGCACTTACAATATTTACGCGCGTTTTCAAATGACACATGGTTCGAACTTCGAACTTTTGTAATATTTTTCTTTCTTCTTCTTTGACACCGACTTAGCAACTGTCATTGTCATTTTGGATTTCTTGTTGTTAATGTATGAATTGAATATTATTTAATGCAGAAAACTAATTGAAAGTAAGTGCGCACTCGGCTCAATGAATTTTAAGCATTAATACAAAATAGACTATATGTGTAGCTAAAGGCTGAGGGCAAGAGAAATTGAAATCGCTTCAGAGTTTATAAATTTCCTTCCTTCCTTCCTTCCAGACGATAATCATTGGTCGATAAGTAATTGTCAAGCATTGGACGCTTAACAATTACTTATCGATCAATCGAAGAGGGAATTCCTCTCAATTGCCTGTTCCATTGATGGCCACATATATCGGTTCCCACCGGGTGGTGGTGGTTCCGTGGACTTTTGCGACTTTACTTTATTCATTACTAATGTTCTGACTCGGCTTCGCTCGGGTAGTTTTTCCATTCAACCTTTTATCTTCTACTTTAGAACTATAGTGGATGAATTGAAAAATTAGAACTTAATTTCTTTTGGATATAAATATCCTTTCTTAATGTTCCCTTACGCTTAGTAGTTTGGGATGTGCGTTAATATATCAGTAAGTTAGATTCTTCTTTTCGACAAACATACTCATATTACCTATTTGTAATAAGATTTTTTTTTAACTTCGTCTGTACGATAACATCTCTATATATGTACGTATATTTTCTTACAGTTTAAAACACAGGCCATTTGATATATTGATAAATAGAATGACTTGCTCCTTAAAGCTTGTCAGAAGACTGGGAATGAATTTTAATTATAAGTAGCAATATATAGTGTTGAGAGAAGTATTCCTTTAGAGCGCTTCTCCTTAAGACGTCATCAGACTAATTGAATTATAACAGAAGCAATACATGTGACGACGCGTCCGACAGAGCATGTCGCGATGTGACGGCTCTTGTTGAAATAAGTCGTTTTAGATACAATTGTGCGTCAAACGTGATATGAAATGATTTTACATTTGAGGAATCTAATGTTTTTTAAAATCAAAATGAATAAGGTAAAAATGTTCATGGGTGCAGTGTACATATGCTTATTCTACATCCTACTACATGCATTGATCAATCACAGTCATAAAACGGGATATAAACAGAAGGGAGTGAATCTATCGAAAGTGGTAGTACATATAGATTTGAAAGGATCACCGCCTAAGTTGGAATACCTTACTTCGCTTCTGCCACTGTTGAAGGATCTTGGTGTCAACGGCTTATTGATGGAATATGAGGACATGTTTCCGTACAGAGGGGACATCGTTAATTTGAGCTCGAAATATTGCTACGAGGAACATGAGGTATGTAATAATTTAAAATAACTGTATAAACCTAACAAAAAACATATTAAGAAAGGCGATAAAGAAAAAGTGTGGTTTGATAAGGAATGTTTTGAATGTGTGAAAGATACAAGAGAAATATATACTACGATATTGAGCGAAGGTGGATAGGGATACGGGATCGCTGCTATAGAGGTCTGGTGTGACATTAAAAGTGTATGTGTAGAGATTTACAAGTTAAAAAAGCAAAAGAGTGTCGGTCGGGTCATAGCCCAATTGTACTTTCTTAATAATTAACATCCTTTCCCTTCTTTCGCTGTTTCTCTTTATTTACATGTGTATAGGTTGTGTGTTGGGAGTTAAGTGATACTAACATATATTGAATAAAGATTGTATGTATTTAATAGAATATTCACATTATATACTTGATTAATTGTTCCATATTTATATATAAGTTACTAACACACTACTACAGCTTCCCCTAGGAAAAAAAATACAGTACACTTTCTTGTTTCTTTTATAATAATATTAAATCCAATACGGTTAACAAAGATCAGTGGGCTTACATATTTATATTAGTAAGCTAATGATATAATAAAGTATGCATTTATCCTGATAATACAATGTAATGGCTACTATTGGTAGACAATATCTGTTGCAGGAATGGGCTGGCTCGACCAGTGAAATACCACGACCTCACAGAAGACAGGTGTGAAGTATTCTAAGTTTCGTCTGATTAGTGAAGTGCTGAAAGCCTAATCCTTGTTGTCTTCCCCCTTCTATCCTTTTCTGATAAGAATGGGGAGATTAAAAGGATTTGACGGGGAGGGGATGGAAAGGAAATATCTTTTCTCCTGTTTATCCCCTCCTATTTAAATTACAGGTAGGTTGCTTCTCAATATGTAGGATGTCCAGTCACGTAATATTGTGAACTGTTAGCTCGTTTGCCACCTTGTTCCATAGAGAAAAATAAGTCCTCTGCAACGTGGCCAGGCATTTTTTAACATTAAGTGAATCGTTACTTCTTTTGCTTTCTTTTTCTTTATAAAAAATAAATTATGAATTTCATTTTCAGCTGAGAGAATTCATCAAATTCTCGTGGAAGATGGGCTTCGAGATCATCCCATTAGTACAAACATTTGGTCACATGGAACACGCATTGAAATTGCCAGAATTTAAACATTTACGGGAAGTACCATTATATCCCGACTCTATCTGTCCCAGCAAGATGGAAAGCGAGGCTCTTATTAAGAATATGTTGAAGCAGGTAAATAAACCTTAAGACGATATCTTAAGCTATTTGTATCCCAATAGAGATTGTTTAGTGACATCAAACTCTAAATAACGTACTCGGTTATCGCTATGACCTCTAAAAATTATACAACTTCCAAGTAATATCAACTTTTCAAGCTCTTTCTACAAGCGTCCGTTTTTTTCGCCGGACATCGGACCGTGTTGTTTGCCGCATATACGGTAACTATAAACGGTTTATAATCTATGTGTACGAGTGTACACGCCCCGGATACTGGTCTGGCGACCAATAGACGCTGAATGCTCCACCGCTGAATGCGTTGCCAACCTTTATGAAGAAGCTATTGGAATTGAAAAAAAAGGCTTCTGTTTACCTCATTTATTGAGCAAAACGTAAAAGTAAACACGTAGATGACGTCGGTTTTCCATGAGAACGTGGCACGATTAAACCGGGACGTTTTGTTTTAAGACATATTTAATCTTTCATTCGTCTCAATTATTTAAAAACGAAAATGCTATGTAATCAATTTTTCTGTATTGTTTACAGATTATCGAATTCCATACTAGCGTGATTCCTCTTAAGCATTTACACATAGGTTGCGACGAAGTCTACCATATAAACAAATGTGCAAAATGTCGTCGTCGAGGACAGACTGAGATGTAAGTAATACTTCTAATACTACAGGTCTGGTGTCTTAGATTGCTAAAAGACATTCGCCGGACCGTGAGTCTTTTTAGTATAATTTTTCAAATTCTTCTGTCTTCTGTCAAATGTTTTGCAAGAATATTTGCAATGTACTTTTTTATCAAATAAACAGACGTAGTACCACGCCAGGATTCACTGTAGGCATTGCATTATAATATATATCAACATTCTGAATTCCATATGGAAAAATCAAGTAACTAAGGAATACCGTTTTTTATGAAATAGAACCCTATGTGAACGTGAAATGGGCTCGTTCCATCCTTTATTCCTTTCCTTCTACTTATCTAATCCTTTATTTCCTACAAACAAGCAACGTTTTCGTCACTCTCTTGATTGCTGTGGCCATTGATGGTGTATAACATACAAAGCACAGACAAAAAGCTTTATTGGTGAGCTTACAATAGTTAATACAACAAGGTATATCGTGTTCTAAGAAAAAAATGTGTATTATCAACAAACTTTAATTCTATATTTTGTAACAAAATAACAAAGCGAGATTGATTTAAATGTTTGATTTGTTTAAATTTCAGCGATATTTATATGATCCACTTACGTAGAATGACTGACATGGTAAAACTGTTCAGTCACAATATAACGGTGTTATTCTGGGACGACATGTTGCGTGGTTCTGAATACTGGAAAACTAACGTTATGCCTGGTACTGAACCAGTGTATTGGGATTACACAGCAAGATTACCCATATCACATAGAAACTTATACAACTATCATCGGAAGTTCAAAAACATCTGGATAGCTTCAGCTTTCAAGGGAGCTGATGGACCTACCGCCACTTTACCCGATTTGAATAAACGCTTCATGAATCATCTGAAATGGCTCAAATTCATCTTCAAGTACAAATTTGGTGGAGAGAGACGTTCTTATAGTTTCAAGGGAATAATCCTGACAGGATGGTCTCGGTATAGCCACATAGACCCCCTCTGTGAGATACTACCAGCCTCGATTCCCAGTCTTGTAATGAATTTGTTGCTCATCAAACATTTTCAAAAAGGAACATCCGATGACGTCTATTCACTTAAAGCTGATGAAGTCTTTCATCGATATTTGAATGATGATTTTACCAAATATTTACAATGTAAGAGTTTTTTAGAGTTTAATAATCTTGATATTTATTCGTGTAAATATAATGAGAGTCAAGTTTATAACAGTCTAAACCGATTCATATATCAAAATGAACGTATAAGAACTAACATAAACGAAAAACTGCATTCATTGGAATATTACTTTAAAATAGATCATTTAAACATGAATTCGATGGAACCAAACATAAAATGGCTTAATGACAGTCTTCAAGAGTTTATTTCTACAGAAAATTTGCTATCTAAAGCGATGATTAAATATCACAAAGCCTTTGTTGTGGAGGAATACGTCGAATACAAATTTTACAACGGGAAGAAGAATCTTAAAAGTTTATTGAAGCTGTTGAAAGGTTATTTTAAAATTCACACATGGAACAGAAGATCTTATAAGAACCATAATGCGTGGAATGATACCGAATTAACGGGGCAAAGTAAAATTTACAGACGAACTGCCTCAACTAGGAATAACAAAGACATAGCAATATTTTAGTTACACTCTTCTCTTTGATGAGTTTTGCACCTAAACCACTCTTTAAGTTTCTTGTTTTGTATCAGCTCCCATTTACTATAAAAATATAAGCTTGAAAAGGTGAAATAAACGATGAGCATTTAAATGGAGAAGTCACCAATTCTTCGGAAAGAAATGATAAGTTGGGAAATCGTCACTTAAAGTGCTACAATAAGAAATGGCCACAATTACTTTTCATCTTTGACCAACAGGTTTTACTAAAAGAATTCAATAACAGGCAACTCGAAATATTTATGCTAGGCAAACATCGTCATGGGCACTAGTTAGCTAAGAGTATTCCATGAAGTTTATCGCTTTACAAGATACGTTGTATTATTAATATGTGGTAACACAGAATCTAAGCGGTTGCTTTGAGTTTCATTGTGCGCGACTGTGCAGAAACAACAGTATTAATTCCATGTACTCTGAGAAAAGGAAAACTTCAAAGTCTTGCTTAGCACTTGATGTATGAAGGCTGATTAACTTACAGTGAATTTCTGTGTAGGATATTACGAGTAATACAATCTTTGTGTGAAGTAGGAGCTCTGTGTGAAGTAAGGTTTTGAATTTAACACCTTAAATATGTACGTGTATATTAAATAAAATAATAAAAAAAATATTAAAATAGAGGAGTGTTTAATATTAATGATATTTATTTTAATGTTAAGTAGTTTTTTATTGGTGACACATCATTTTCTTGCATAATTAACCACATTTCATGTTATTAAGCTAAAAGATTTCATAATCTTGTTCTTTTACGGGTAGCACATCATGTAATTGAATACTTTGAGATAAAAGCGCTTCCCAGATTTACCATATCTATTCATCTTATATATTTTAAGACTCCTTCATTATTTTTATTTCAAAATTTAGTTCAGAAGAGTTCTATTTTTAAATACATAAAAACACTGCAAAAAGCACTTAAAAGGACTTCGTGTACATACCGTTAAATAAATTTATAAATATCTATATCCCTTTTTTACACAAAATGTCAAGCTTGCAGCACCTTAGGTTCAGCTCTGATTTTATTACATAACAAATTAAATTCCTTATCTTACCTGTTTTTACTGTCAATATCTTTCGAATCATTAGTTTTAGTTTCTGATGTTACTGTTTCCAGTTTAGGCTTATGTACTGGAGCAATTTCTACTGGAGGAGGTGTTATTGGTACTAAGCTACCGTCTTCTTCAGCAACCTTCAAGCCAATAGTTGCTCCAAGCTTAGCACTTGCTTGCTTAAATGTATCAGATAATTTAACTTGAACAACGTTTATGCACATAGATGTTAGTGCTAATCCGAAGATTAAATACAATATTGAAGCCATCATGAACATTGGATGATCTGGGACAAGATCACCGAGACCGATAGTTGACATGGATATAAAAACGAAATAAAAGGACTCAAAGAAATCCCACTTCTCCCAAAGGTTAAAAGCGAGAGCTCCAATGATGATATAAATTACTAAAATTGTGATAGCTACTGAAATTGGCAGATTGAATTCGTCATCTATTTCAAATACTGATGGTGCTGGCGTATCTGGATCAGTTGCGGTTTCTGGATCCGGTCTTAAAGTACCAGGCTTCGGTGGTAAAGGAGGAGGTACATCGCTGTCTTTTCTTTCAATTGGTGGAGGCTTGATATCATCTGGTAGCTCATTAATATCCTCTTCAGAAAATATTTGAGAAGGCCTTCGTACCACGTCGTACACTATATTCAGGCCTTTAATTACTTCCTGTAAAAATATTGCAATGTTATCCTCAACAAAAAGAGTAACTCATGTCTTACTTGTTAAAAAACTATATTATAAATAGTAAAATTTGTGAATTTAATATTATTCCGGCTAGAAATGAGTATTGACAAAAAAAGTTCAGGGTGTAGGTCTAAAAACAGTTATTAATAACAACTTGCGTAAATAACAATAGAAAAGATGTAAACAAAATAATTATTCTACCAGAATTTTAATTTATATGTTTAAGCAAGTTCTAAGAGCGGAATGTAAATTTTACTCAAGTGTAAAAGCATTATGTAGAGTAACCGAGATGAGTTATGTAAGACATCACCACGCACTTAACAAAAGTAGCAATCGGCTGAACATTTGAAGACGTCTGTATTAAATAATAGGTTTTTAAAGTCTAATGTGTAATAAAACACTGCAAAACATTTTTATTCACGGAAACAATTTCGGTATACAGGACCATTTTTTTTTATAAGAGAAGGGGGCAAACGAGCGGCGGGAACACCCAGGTGATCAACGACGCCCATGGACACCCGAAAGACCAGAGGAACTGCAGATGCGTTGCCGGCCTTTTAGAAAAAGAAAGGCTCGCTTCTTGAAGGAACCCAAGTCGTACTGGTTTGGAAATACCGACGAGGACAGACCATTCCACAACGCAGCTGTGCGTGGCAGGAAATGTCGAGAGAACCGCACTGTTGCAGCCATCCAGATGGTGTGGATGGTACCTGGCAGTCTGTCGTGTCGTACGATGACGAAACTCGGCGGCAGGAATCGTTCCAAACAGTTCTTCGGAACACTCCCCGTGGTATATACGGTAAAAAATGCAGAGGGAGCTGACGTCCCTCCGCAAGGCCAGAGTATCAAGCCGATCGGTAAGAGCTCGGTCGTTGACGATTCGAGTCGCTCTCCGTTGTATGCGGTCAAATGGAAGAAGCTGGTATTGGGGTGCTCCCGCCCAGAGATGCGAGCAGTATTCCATGTGGGGCCGAACTTGCGCCTTGGCCCGGCTGGAAATACTGCTTCGTCTACTGAGTACACCCAGCTTTTTAGAGGCCAATTTGGCCTTGTCGTCCAAGTGACCACGAAACTGAACGTCACTCGATATGTCAACGCCGAGAATACCGATGCTGACTGTGGCAACCAGAGGGCACTCTCAAAACATACATTCGCGACAAAGGGTTCTTTTTTAGCGGTAATGGCGCAGACTTGTGCCTTTTTGGGATTGAAATCAACAAGATTTTGTCGACCCCAATCCGAGACTTCGCCTAATAGGATCTCCATTTCAGACACAAGTTTGGTCCGGTTCTCAGCGGCAGTAGCCCGAGAAACGTTAGCGCGGGCCGTGTACAGTGCATCACACATGCTATCATCATATCATCATGCCATATGCTGACTATAAAGATATCATTACGTAATTTATATATGTTGCACTAAGTCTAAGCTAAGGATATTTAGTTTCCCACGAACGTTTAAGCTAAGGCTTCGTGGTCCGAAAGTCCACTAAAGTTAAGGCTCAGTCGCCGTTATGTACTGTGATTATTGGTTACGTTGGTAAACCGTCGATTACTTCGCACAATCCGGAGATTTGACAAACAGACAAAAATTATGCTAACGAAATATTACATTCTGATCTATCACTCTATTAAATCATTGTGAAAATAAAAAATAATGTGTTTTGTAAATACCTGTATATAATTAGCTAGCTAATATTTTAACAGTAAGATTAGTTTACTTGCCTGCATTGGGACTGTTCGTCGTACTTTTCTACAGCTTCTAGTGTAATAAAATCTTCTGATGAATGCCCAAAAGAACTTGATTATCCTGGTAAATAATTTACCAAAATCTGCAAGCACGATCAAAAACAGTGGAATTCCAATTATGGCATAAGCTATAGTAGCCACTCGCCCGTAAGTCGTTTTTGGTGCTATGTGACCGTAACCTGTAACAGAAAAAAATATAGATAAAAATATAGTTGACATCTTTTATAAAACTACTTAAGTTTATTTTATTCTAAATAAAACGCACCGACACGAAATGATCTATTTATTTTTCGGTGAAATAAATATTAGTAATTTACAATATTATTATTTTTTACAATAATATTATTCTTACCAATAGTTGTAACTAACGTCAGGCAATATACAAATGAGTTCATAAAGTTCCAAGACCTCTGCCCGCTGTATGACGTCACGCCAGCTTCGTGTGCAGTGTGTAACTGATTTTCGAATTCAAAAAGCTTGTTCCTTGCCATTGATTTCCAATCTTCCTCTCGTAAATAGTGACTACCACGCCATAAACTTTCAATAAAGTCTCTTTTTACGCTCCTACTACCACATTTGTATGCATTTTCAAAAGACCCCTCTAGCATTTTGAACATCATACCTCCAAACCCACAAATTATTATTAAAAGGATCATTTCGCAAATACATCGGTTCCTAAGTAATCTGATTTTTTCACAAACTTCTTCTTTTTCTTCTCTAAACTGCTGCCAACGAGCCAAATATTTCCATCTACTTGTTATGGTCTTGTGTTTTTTGGTAATTTCCAACTCACGTTTGTTGTCTATTTTCGATTCATCTTTTATTGAATCATCGCTTAAAGTAAGTATACCTCTTTTTCGTAAAATAGATTTAGTTTCTTTAACTTTTTCATTATTACTCTGCAAGATATTACCAATATTTGCTAGAGTACTATTTCCCAAAGGGTCTTTTTTATCAACTTCTTCGCTTAAAAGATTTAATTTACGTGTTAGTTCAGCTGTTCTCTCGGATAAATCAAATTCGTATTCATTTTCGCTCGGTGAAGAAGAATAGCAACTTGATGTATACTCAGACAGACTTGCATCGCCATATCCAGAGCTGTGTCTACTATGCTTTCCTTGTATTGAATCCGGCTTTCTTAATGAAGTAAGTCCGGATAAAATTTCTCTGTCGCTAATTATTTGAATGGTCTTAGGACAAGAAATACCTCTTGTGTGTCTTAAATTTGTTGGAGTTTTATTGGGTGTTTTTAATGTTCTGTCATTGTATTTCTTGTACTCAGCTGGAAGTCTTGGATCATCTTTGGGTATTGACAAACTTCTAGCTCTTGCCTTCTGCATTAACTCTAGAATTTCTAAACTAGTTTGGCTTATTCTTGTACCAGTTTTATCTATTGAATTATCCGTATCTACCGTTCGGTAAAATGATTGTGAACGATTTGCTCTAGGTGATTTCATAAATCGACGAGGTGTCGGGGTGATTCTCCGCTTAGTGATATTTTCAGTATTTTTTTGTTGGTATTGCTGATCTTCACTCATTTCGCTTTCACTCGTTTTACTCTGTAAATTTTATTATTGATTAATAAGCATTAGTATGTCTCTTTACTAAATATTCGTTATGCGTATTCTTAACGTTTTTGTTAAATAATATTGTAGTACAACATTATTAACAAAATAAACATCAGAATCACAAGTAATTTTAAGTAAAAACTGACCCCAAATCTTGATGCAGATTTGCTCCTAGCCGGTTTAACAGGTGGAATTTTACTTTTTGGTTCCTCTCTTGTTGCTTTAGTAGGAATTTTCTTTACAACTGTTGGCTTCTGATCTGCGGCCAATTTTCTGCTCGGTGTTCTAACAACTCTTTCTCTTACTTCTACGGCTGATTTTTGATCTTGCGTTATTTTTTTACTAGGACTTCTTTCTACCTGTACAACTCTAGTTACTAATTCACCGCTGGGCGGAACGGCTTCAGGTTTAGGTTTTTGAGATTGCGTAATTTTATCTTCGTCATTTTTTAATTCATCTTTTTTTGGTGAGATTTTGGATTTACTGCTCTTTTCCAGAGGTTTTATTTCATTGGCCTCATCGGGGTAGACTAATTCTTCTAATTTTTTGGGTGTAATTGGCAATGGATATGGGAAACTTTTATCTCGGGGTGATGAACTTGCAGTTGTAGGAGGAGATAACGATCCTCTCGTTTCTGTTTTTGTAGCATCCATTGATATTGAACTGCGTCTGGTAGATTCGTCACCTTTAGGCCCTAAAGTGTAATTCGTGGTCAAAAGTTTATTCGTTGGATCAATAAAACTTCCCTTTCGCTCTAGTGTCGATGATTCCTCCTTTTCTGGAATGGCAAAAGGTGATATACTCCTTCGTCTTCTCTCATTAGCGGCCATTGCTCGCGCTTCTAAAACTTCGTCTCTATCTAAATCATACACGGGATCTTTTAAACTGGCTTTTTCCTGAACTAAGCGTTTCATTTCCTCGTAAGTTTTATCAGCTTCTATTTCTCTCGGATTTTTTGGATTATTATCTTCGTCATCAGATGTTGGCGTATCTTCGTGAGGAATTGGCGTGCGACTTGGCTCTGGTGTTTTTTCTCTTTGCCTCATTGCTTGTCCTCTGTTTTTAGACAAATTTCTTCTTTTCCGTATAGACACAGTTTCCCTGTCAGTTTCGTCTTCCATATTCAACTGTTTACTTCTATCTGGAGATTTCGATACTAACTTGCCTGGAGTCTGTGTTTGGGATGATGCTCTTGTGGAAAGAGTATTGGTACTATGCGTTGGTTTATCGTCTTGGTTCATTACTTTCTGTAAACCGCAACTGGAAGAAGAAAATATCACAGTTTTACGTTTTAAAACGAAAAAAATATTATTGAATTAATAATATAACAAAATTAATTATACAACCTTTTTACTGATATTTTCATAGTCGTGTGTAACATTATTATTAGAATTTAGAAGGCAAGGAAATGTATTTATTTTGTATTCAGAACGGCAATTAAGAGAAAAAAAACAGCCACTTACCGTTTGTTATAGTTGCATCGAGAAGCTCTGTCTTTTCCTCGGGGTCAACGTAAGATGTCTAATAAAAGAATCTATTTTGAACAATATCAACACTTTATAATTGAACAAAAACTCACGTAACACTATACCACAATCGACTCCATGGCCATTTATAATAACGGAATACACATAATTTGTATTGATTATGACATTTTTAAGTAATACGGTGAATACGCAGAATGTTTTTACAGTAACATCGCTTGGGAGCTGGCTATAGTGCGACTAGCAAGCTGGGCACGGTTCCAACTATGCGACGACCACGGCTATGTTCCGTTCGGTTCGAGTATGTGTGTGCCGAAAATAAAAGTACAATAAATAATTATAATACAAGATAATATATCAAACGTCATCGGTCACAAGATCATTGCTCCGGCAAGATTAACTATTAAAATGTTACTTGAGTGATTTGTTAATCCGACTCTAAATCTTGAGACTTAAATATGTAAGAATACGTATAAACCCAAACACTGCGCGAGTTTCAGTAATTGTATATAACAACGTATTATTGAATTGAATCAACATTAAAAGCAAATTTAAGCCGGATCTGTATCAATCAAATCATTTCCTAATTAGTAGTAAGTACTGGCCTGAACTCCAAGCAAATTGACCAGTTAAAAGATTGTTCGTACAGCAAATGATCGGAATAAATTGCCAGCATCAGTTTTACGACGGATTACGACGTGGGTACAAAAGAGTGAACAGGCTATTGCTAAACCAGTGCGTATGAGCTTAAGGTCCCATCGCCACTTCAAGCACTAGTTCGTTCATTACAAAGCATCACTCAAAAAAAAAACTTCCTATCGGGAGTGTTATCAAAAACGATTGAATTGTATCAAGAAAAGCGCTTAGTCTATCATTTATCTTACTGCATCTATCTCAAGTTAATGACATAGCTATTATAATAAAATTCTTTGAACTTAGTAGGTAAAATATATTTTAGGTAAATATATTATAATTTAACAGAGAGCAAAAAACATCTGTTGCACAAATGGGCCGGCTTCGCTGTTGAAACACCCCGACCTCAAAGAAGACAGGCTTTAGATAGAAGTTTTCTTCGTTTCGTTTGATGTCTGAGGTGCCGGAAGCCTAATTCTACACTTCTTCCCTGTCCATCCATTTCTTATAAGTAAAGGATGGAAGGTTTAATAAATACCTCTGTCCTTTAAACTCTCTCGCCTTATTTTGTTAGCATTAGCTTGTTGTATGTATGTAGCTATAGGTAGCGGTCGCTTGAAGTCGGATGGACCGCTTGCTAGTTTACCACCTTCTGTTATAAAAAAAGCCTACTATCTACTCGGAACTTGTAGAACCCCGGATTTCCTATTACTCATATTTACGATTATTATTATAACATGACGTTTAATTATTATAGGCATCGTTATAGTTTGAAGTGCCTTGCAAGCATTTCTTGATTGAAACAACAACAAGCGCGTAAGTTATAGATGTAATAATTTATATTCAAATTTGATACCTATGTCTCGTTATTACGGAGTATGTATTTATATTTTTAATTCATTACAAAATTATTAAAATTATTTTCAAACAATAACCAGTTTGGTTATAATATCGGTAACCAATTCGTTTCAGTGGCGCCTGTCAAAACTAAATAGCAACAAGTATACCTCTAGTAAAATAGTTTATTTAATCTTACAGTATCGGAGATAGACAGAGAGATTTCTTGTGTTTTAAGTTATTACTTTTCTTTGTGTACTATATTCGAAAATATTTCTATATTTCTTTCAAATCATGTATTACAAACTTTAACTTATATTAAGAATTGCGAATACATTTTTTATTAATTAAAAATCCCACGAAGTCAAAGTAAGTATTCCGCTGACATATTTTGGTTCTAGCTAAATTTTCGCTCCAGTCTGTCTTCAAAACAAAATATACGCAAATAAAATACGGAAAAAAGAACAGTATTTTAATAAACTGCCCTGAGGGAGCTTTCCTGTTTTTACTGCGCTCATATTCTACTGGTATATCATTTTGCATGCTATAATTGAATTTTGTGAATATATTCGAAACACGATATATTGTTATATTTTCAAGTCCAATTAGATATGATAAACTTAGTTTAAAAAACGCAGTTACAGTTCGTAATGCCCTGCCCTGCCCTGCCCTGCGCGTAGATATTATATAAGTTGAGTTTCAATGTTAGAAAGAAAAATGAGAGTTACTCAAAGAATAGTAGAATTATTGTGTCTTAGTGAAGACGATACGATATCTTCTGACGATCTTTGGTAGGGGAAAATATTATAGGTGCGCGTTAATAACACGCTCAACATGCGTCAGCAACATGCTTATTTGAATTTGGAACAGTTTCGACGATTTTTTTTCTTGTGTACAATTTTGAAGTTTATTGTTTTTAAAATCAATTTATTTTTGAACTATTGTCGCACTGTCCCACCTGTTTTGAGTTTTCACTTCTATTGGCATGTCTTATGGCTTCCTGTGTTTTTCTTTCTACATACTTTCACCACTCAGGTAATGTACACTTGGTAAGTCTTATTTAAATATATAAAAATGAATCCATGTTTCCCCCGTCCGGTCGGGTACTAGACATGATGGTACGTGGTGCAAGTCCATACTTCTAGATTAGAATCTAATACCTTTAAACGATCAATCATTATATATGTAATCTGAATCTCGGAAACGGCGACTTTCATGAAATTTAGTATGCAGGCGGTTTCGGGAGAGATCTAGTTAGGATTCATTTTTATAAAATCTCGTTTTATCCTTGTTTTCAGGCACACAATAATATAAAAAACTATAACAAAAAATACTGGCCATCCAGGCCATATTATACGAATAATAAATATCTATTCCAGAATAACACGACAATTTAAAAATAAGGCTGCGCAGCTAGTAATGTTATAATGTAAAGTTTGGGTGTTCGGGGTAATCTCCGGTACTTACTGATACAATTTTAAAAATTCTTTCACCGACAGAAATCTTTTCCATTAGCGAGTAGCATAGGCATATTTTTTTTCCCTTTTACTGAGCAAATCCAAGGTGGGGTGCTAGTATAGAATAATTTTAAAAAGGAAACGTAAACTTACCAATAGTTGTAAAAATAGTTCCAGCGTAAAACACCGAGTTCCAAAAGGTCCAAGTGTTTTTTACCGTATCATTGTCATTTAGATGCTTTATACAGTCCGAGTAATTATTCTCATAGTCTTTCAAATAATCGACTATAGAGGTAATGATATCCTGAAACAAATAAATATAAGTTAAAAAATATACACACATTTTTTTATAATTTTCAAATAGATGGCGTTGTTCTTAAAATTGAAATTAAATTATTACCTATTTATCTAAATGGTCCAAGGCAGGGAAAGGTTATGTAAAAAGTATTGTCATCGGTCTTTGATACGAATGCAAGTTTTCTAGTCAATCGAACGTACATGAGTTAGTGAAAATAATTATCTTGTCGGTAATTATTTACTATACGTTAACATCAGGCGGCCTGCACGCTAGCTCTCTAATTACATGAAATTTTCAAAAATATAAACACAGTTTTCCCATTGTCACATTTGAGATCAGGTAAAGACGGATAAAAAGCAGGGCGTGTTCGCGATAGCGAGAAAGAGATATCTTTCTGTCCTACTAGTTAAAAGACCGATATAAAAGCTTACATTTAATTACGTATTTAAAAAATATAAATGGCTAATAAATAACTAATACTATTAGTATAAAATAGGACATAAGAAATATGACCTAGATTATATGTTACATAATATGTACATTGATAAATCACAATTGGGTTGCCGACATAAATTTTGGGCCAACTGTTAAAAGTCAAAGTAGGTTTAATCCTCCCGTTTCCGTAATTTTAAATTAAATTGTGTACATTAGTATAGAAGTTAAATCGATCTCGTGTCTAACATTCCGTTGTACGTCATATTATCAGATGAGGGTAGACATTTCTTTTGCCGTATCTTAAACCATAATAAAATAACTTACCTCTAAGGCGATTTTTCTGCTTGAAATATCATTAATGGTGATCGCCGCGTCTCTGCGAATCTGTGACAATCTCTTGTCGTATTTCAGCTCACTTGAAGCTGAAATAATAAATACATAGAATATTACTTAAGCACTCAAAAAATAAATACGTTCACGCCCTAACCTAGCGCGAACCTAGCACACCGCTCTCGCTTTTATGTATATTCATCTTATATGTATACATAATATTATATACTTAAGCAATTATACTAACAATATTGTTAGTTTGTTAGTGAGGACGTCCATAGGATATTGGTATCTATAAAGGATTGTCAAAGATCGCTTGGCACTCTTATCCAATGACAAGGGTTTTTATTTATTTACACTTTAATACATTCAATAGTTAACATGGCACAATAAGTGGTGGAGCCGCAACAACAACGTCTGTTATTCGAATGGGCCGGCTTGACCGGTGAAATACCACGATCTCACAGAAAACAGGCGTGAAGTAGAAGTTCTGAATCTGCGTTATGTCTGATGAGTGACGTGCCGGAAGCCTAACTGTAGTCCTCTTCCCCTTCCCACCCTTTTCTAATAAGGAAAGGCTGGGAAGGGAAAGAGGATTTCACGGATGAAGTGGTGATGGATAGGAAATGGAAATATCATTTTTTTCTGTTTGTCCCTTGTATTTTCCATTAAAGTTTGGCAAAGCGTCTGGAACTGCCTTGCCTTGTTCGTTTGCCACTTTATCCTATAAAAAAAGAAACAATACTACAATTTCTGTTTCTTATCCATATTATTTAATGGGTATTTCGATTTTGATATAATCTTATATAACTCACGGAGACTAAACTTACATACATACAAAATTGGAGCAACAAAAAATACAAACGTTACTTTTAAAGCTACAATAATAAAACTTAAAATGAGTTGCTAGGGGTAACTTTGGTATTTATTCGAACCGATTTGTAAACGTCGCCGAACATCTGAAATGTTTATCGAGGCATTTCAAAATACGAACGCTCCGAGCCGGTTGATGGAAATAACAAAGTGGAAAAATAAATGAGCTGGAATTCCGACAGTCACACGCAACATAAACCACAAAGTGCGAACAAACTTGAATTATATAGTTTTATAGAAAATAAAACAATGAAGTGGCATTGTTAGTTTCCTGAACAACAACGGATGTAATTAAATATTCGTATAATAACATGATTTTTTTCATACTTATTTGGAAATTGAACATCTTTACAGCAGGTGATGTCACAAACACCAAAAATCACAAATTATACTTTTAATAACAATGTGATTATGAGCCAAATGGCGGCTACTGTACGACGTAGGCCTCCATTACTCTCGGCTTGAGTCGGGTCCTCGGGAGCGATTATGGTGAGCTCTGATTGCCCTATAAAGCGATCCCAAGAAGACACAAACATGGCGTGGTCTTGTGTTGCACTGGAAAAGAGCAAGGGGAACGCCTGCTTCCCTTGGTAAGCTTAGTGCACTGGTGCGTGGAGATCCCGGAGCCCCGTCGCAATCGAGGATTGCCACCGATGGATTTGAGGTAAACCTCACGTAACCCTGTCTTTCCACCAGAAGCACAGTTTCTTTTTAAGGTTCCGTACCCCAAGGGTAAAACGGTACTTACGGTATTACTAAGACCTCTCTGTTTGTCTGTCTGTCCGTCTATCACATGAGCCGTGATAGTTAAAATTTCACACGTAAAATTGGTTAGTTCAGATCACATTTTTTTTCTGTCTGTAATATTGCTAGTGAGATGATAATTTAACGATGACTGCTTAAAATGTAACAAGCTGCACAAAATAGAACAGTCGTGATTACGTGATTTAACTTCCTCTCGCAATCCTTCATCGCAGTATGTTAATTAAGTCACAACCCTCTAATTTGAATAAACAATACAAGGGAGTAAAATATAACGTAAGATAATTCTATACAAAAGTCACATTTATTATAAACGAGCAATTAATATTGTGTAAGCATTTTCACACAATAAATAATATATATGTAGTGTAGGCAGTACAGATAGCTACTTTATTCAATTGCTTGTATATATATATATATATATATATATATATATATATATATATATATTCACTCTATCAGGTAAATGCAGATTTTTATGTCATAAGAGATAACAACACGAAAGAGGTGTTTAAGTAAATATTTTCTATTCTAATGTATTTTGAACGAGGGCGCTCGAGTGTCGCTCCGAGGATGTCACCGTTTCCGAAGTCTAACTTGAGTTATGGCACACCTTAAGTAAACAACTTCTATTTATGTATTTACAACTTGTCTGTCTGTTGCTTAATTTTTCTTATTTTTTGACATAAGCCATTTTAAGCACTGTATGCGACATTCGTTCTGAATTAATGTGATTCGTAGCAGAACTAGAATAAAGGCAAGTACATTGCAAGTTTATAATAGCGGCCATGCAAAAATAGTGTACTGCTTCCATAAAGGACTCGCTTTCAATTTCCGTCTACATAATTTTAATGGTTGGCATCCCACATCCTACAGCCTCACAACTGTTTTGTGTCGAGTATGGTAGCGGTTGGCGTGGTGATCTAAACAAGAGATCGAGACTGCGACGAATGTGTCGGTCTTGTTGGGTTACCTTTTAAGGGAAAAGGGAAAACCGAGGAAAGTAACAGAGAAAACAGTCAAAAGCCAAATTCATGTTGTGACAGCGTCAGTTTCTTCATATCACCGGATGTAAGATGGCGGTATAAAGAGGGGCGATTTTAATAATACATATAATTGACCAAGCGACAGCAAGCCAGTATTGTGACAACAGCAAATCCGCTATAACTGCTTTCCCACATCCGTAACCCAGTGGGATTCATAAAAATTACGTATTCCTATTTGACACGTTGCTGGCTTCATCCACATGCATACATTTATGCCCTTAATAACGCCTTTCTTTAGTCTGCCACCAATTGTTGTTGTTGAAAATGTAAAATTAATTCGCAAAGTTTTTTTTAATAAAAATGTAATAAAATAAATGTCAAAGTCTAAATATTTATCTAATTTGCTTTTCAACTAGTTCAATAATAATACGTATCGTGTAAAAAGTTTAGTCAATAAATAAAAACAGTACACAGCAAATGTTTGCGTAACGAATTCACTGCTTACAAATTCAATAGTGACGTGACAAACAACACTGAACTGTTGAATTGAAGCAAACAGTATATGTATTTTAAATGAAGTTTGAAGAGTCATTCAACTAAATAACTAACGTATTCTACGACTACTTCTATTTAAGTACCTACATAAATATCGTTCGTATCACAGTTGACAATAAAAAATCAATATTGTCAAAATATGTGTCACATAACCCATGCGTATAATGTTGCGCGTAACTAGTACTTGGTGGCCTTACAATATCGCTCCTCCTCGGAAAAGTAAAGTACAATTATTATAAAGTATAAAGGAATGAACTACAGCGTCCTTCTGCATGTTTATGTGCTTAGCTGTTTAAAAAAAGCCTTTGTGCGAAAGAAATTCTAAAGCCACTACCACACATACACAATTAATCACATTGACTAAATCCAGAATCTTAGATGTATGGTTAGAACATCCAAAATTACTTCCCATCAACGAACAAACAATTAATTTAAAAGATTCTCAGTCCGTTAGGTAGATAAAACCAAGAGAGACGTCTGTTGAAGTGGGATGAGACAGCTGTCGCCCAAGTATAATGAAATATCATCGAAACGATAAGAGATTCGAAATTAAAAAAAATATACTCCAACGGACGATGTCTAGAGATAAATCAAGATATCATTTATAACATGAAAGTTAAAGACTCTCTATCAAGATTAAATCTGATTCACTTAATTAAAGATCAAATGTCTTTTTCGGTTCATTTCAATTGAGTAATAAATTGAGAAAAATCTTACTCATGTCAATATAAACTTGAGCCCTGTCATTTATCAACATACATATTATCTAACATTATAATCTAGGTCCTGATGAAATAACAGATGAGGGTTAACATTTTTTACATCCTATCTTATACTATTACGACAGAAATAAAATCTGTGTAATGCTTTGCTATGCGCAGCCCAAACATAACTAAATAAATATAATTGTCATAGTATAGTTGTGTGGTGTCCCATAAATTCGAAACTCACTTAACTCGGTAAAAACCAAGAAAACATTTTAAATAAATATGCGCTCACGCCCGTAACCCAGAGGTGTAGGCAGAGGTCATGGATTTCCATTTGGCGCGATACTGGCGCACCTTTCTCGCTTCTACATTTTCGATCGCCCTTTTTTAATAAGCCACTAATTTTATCGATACAAGTTTTCTTAGAGCGTCCCCTACCAACACTACCGCTCACTTTTGCAATATAAATCATATCATCAAGAAAACATTTTCTATTGCTGTTAACCTCAATACGGTTGAGGGACGCTATTTTATATTTATCTTAATTTATAAATGCATTCATACTATACGTAGAATCACGGTCAAATTAAATTTTGAATATAAACGAAACCTGTCGGACACCATATTTTCAATCATTACTTTTGAGATGTATTTGTTGTTCCGTTCAATAAATACATAAACAGTTAAAAGGAGCACAATAAGAAGAAACGGCGTACAGCAAAATTAAAACTGTCAGGTCTGCACGAAACAAGAAATTAATCCAACTTTGAGACGAACATAAATCACAAACTCCAATCGTAATGTTCTACGCTGAAATGTTTTGTCAGCAATATTTGTGAAGCTGCGAAGTAAGTCTCACGTGTTAATCACACAATAATAAATAGAACGGATATAGCTTTTCAATTTTTGACTAGGTGGCGCTTTTCTTAAACTTTAAATAAGACTTTCACTTTTTTCCTCTTTGTTATGTACAATAAAGTGCGAATAGCATACTATAATCATCTTGAAATAAGTAAAATTGATTTGCTTGCAGATGTCGTGGTGAAACACATAAGTGCGCCCGTGGCATCTGCAGACAGCAGAGAGGACCGGTGGTCCAAGGTTTTTAGTGGTTATGCCTCTCCATTCGGAGAGGGAGAGTCCCACATAATCATCGCACTGTCCCCACGGTGCGGTGGTATGCGTAATGCATTTACCCTGTCGAAAAAAAAGGTAAAAATAGCTTTGACAGTTTCATTTATTTTGATATTTAGATAGACATCCTAGTTAAATTATTAAAAACTGAACTTGTAAATCGTGACTCGACGACGTGAGACTAAAAGCAATTTGCATTTCGTAAAGCGTCATCAAAACTTGACAGTTTATACGTGATATCCGGAATGTTGATTGCTCTTACAGACCGTGTCGATTCTCGTTAGTGCCCCTTTCGGCGCGCAGATTCAATGAATGAATGAATATCGTATTAATAGATCGATATGGACCATTTTGACCTGCGGTAGTCACTTAACGTAGAAGTAAATATTTGGGTTACTTGACTCTTATCTTTTTTTCCAATGCTGGACGTAAACCCAGTTCATTGTCCTCTCGCAACATTAACCAGATCGTAGATCAATATTGTGAAACCTATCAACACTGCGTCGACCTACAAAGGGCTGTTATTACAAAATCTTTTAGGTCCATCGGCTGCCCGTCCTACGAGCAATGTGTCCGGCGTATTGCCGATGAAGTTTAATAGTTTTCGGGCAACATCAGTGATTTCAGATTCACAGAGGATCATTTTATTTTTTCATTATTATTTACACAAATATTTAATGTCTTTTTTTGAGAGACAAGATACAACTTTATTTTTATTAACCAGTCCCGACTTCATACTAGTACGCACTAAAAGAAAATCAATATGAAAACTCCTATTCTATTTTAACCCACTTTTCAACACAACTTTCGGAGTTTATCCCGAACAAGCACGAGGTTTTTACTTTATAAGATATTTGTTACACAGTTTGTTTGTACAGTCTGTAAGAAGCTTTATGCAAACATACCGTAATAAACTAATGTAAAGCAAAATTGTATTGTCGTGAATCTATGTGCAAATTCTTAAGTCTGTATAATGACGGAATGACGCACATTCCGGTCTGACAGTTACGGATGCCTGCCCCCAGAGCTACGCAATTTGAGAAGACGTGAAATTTTAATAACACGGCAGGTATTTACCGGTAGGCTATAGTATTATGGATGCCACGTAATTTGCTCCGAAACTATATTTTGCTTAAAAGATAATAACTTTGTGTTCCCTTTTTAAAGCGGCAATAAATGTATACAAAGTTTTTTATTAATTTTTTAACAGATTCAAAAAATAAGTATTAAATCACCAACTCAGCTGAGCTAGATTTGTGAATATCTTTTCATGTAATATATATATATATATATATATATATACTCTACTAGTACTCTTTGTACACTTTCATCGGAAATGTAGTAATTTTGTGGAGATCGTGAGATAAAGTGAAGTGAAATTGTGTAATATTGATATCTAATATTATAAGTTGAAATGTAAAAAGTTGTTTTTCGAAAATATTTTGTAATTTCCCAACTTTAATCTAAGAACCTTTGTTTAAGAAATCACATCTTGCTGTGAAACATGGTACAGATATGACGGGTCAATTCATGTCGCACGCACTCTTACGCCTGGTCATGATCAGAAAATAAAAAAAATGTCACAACTGAGATACTCTATAGAAGCCCAATGGTTTCGTGGCTTTGTCATAATACAATAATAACGTAAGTATATGAATAGTAGTTAAACCTGAAACTTTATCGGTTTCTTTTGTTGATATTTCAAGAGACTTACTTGTACATGTAATAAATCTAATGCAATACTTTAAATTGCGTTAGTGTAAGCGTCACTTGGGAGAGCTGACGCTGAGTTTATGACATCACGTATACTCTATATTATTATTATCTTAAAAAATATGAATACGAATCGTTTTTTTTACAATAAATATTTAAGATTTTATTCAATTGATTCCCATTAACTTTACATTTTTTGTCATTTATTCTTGACCAGTTGCTCGAATGGGCAGGCTCGATCGGTGTAATACCACGACCAGCCAGAAAACAGACGTCATGAAGAAGTATTCTGAGTTTTGTCTGATGGGTGAGGTGCCGGAGGTCTAATTCTGGAGTTTTTCCCTTGCCATACTTTTCTATATCTTTTTGTCTGTCCATCAGAGGTAGTCTGAAACTCATTAGCTAGTTGCAGATGCTTATAGGTAGCGGTTACTTAATATAGTAAAGCCCGCTCGTTTACCACCTTCTTGAACAAAAACAAATAACAACCTAGTAATATTATATAGATGAACATGTTGTGAGGAT
Organism: Papilio elwesi; assembly: GCA_029849275.1. Taxonomy (NCBI): domain Eukaryota; kingdom Metazoa; phylum Arthropoda; class Insecta; order Lepidoptera; family Papilionidae; genus Papilio; species Papilio elwesi. The sequence goes on along the minus strand of CM056710.1, from coordinate 3,455,785 downwards.
GGATGGACCCTGTTACTCTTTTACAAGAAAGCTTCATGAGGGATTTTGTTGAAATGTTACATTCATTATAATTTTTAAATAAAAATATGTTCTACAAAGTAATAAAAACAGAGAGCAATAAAATTCGTATCCCAAACATTCGGCTCGTAATAATTCAATCCCCCGGCGTATCCCCGACAGAGGGTGGTATGATGTTTCTAAATAAATATTTATGTTCCATACCAAAACATTTCGGAACTCCGAAAGGTCACACTCAACGGATAGAGTTATAGTTTACATACTATGTAGAACTAAAAACAGAATAGGAAATCAATACAATTGTAGGTAAGTTTTATTTTAATACAAGTGAAAATTAGATTTGATAGAACTATGCGTCTCTCATGCATAGCTTCGAAAGCTTCAGAATACACTTTAGAAATAGGGAGGCGGTAAATATATTCATTAAGCCTGCAAACGTTAATGCATTTTAAATCTTAAGAATCGCTTGAAATATAAAGTATAAATATATTGTTTATTTAATTTGCGAAACTAATATTAATTCACGGTATCCATCCCCATTATGTTAAATAACGTGGAAAATATAAGATAACTTTCAAGGCTTATAACAGCTCTTACTCATTTCATTCGCTATTTTTCTTTATTTCTCTATTATTCAAATACACTTGGGAGATTGATGTCAATGATCTACTAAGTATATACAATTCGATAACGGATCAATCTAGGGCACTACGCCCTAGTTGATGAGTGAAATGAGTCACAGTCTACGAACATATTGAAGTTAACTCCGTTCTACAGCTACACTTATGTCAAACTTACAACGTTTTTGGCGTTATAATTATATTTTTTTACCTTAAGGTCACGTATTTATTTCTTTCTTAGCATGCCTTTACAAATTGACGTCGTAGATACGTCTCCAACGAGATGAACTGATGATGTGGTAAAGAGAGGTCACTCGGATGGCATGGCACCGATCTTTGTAGACATTCATGGAAGAAGCCTATGAAGAAGAGGCGCGACAAACGGAATCAACACAACTTGTTATTCTTATATTATTATTATTGTTGATGATTAGAATTGAAACGTTAAAACGTCTCCGGATCTATATGACGAATTTATATTCAACACAACAATTATTAAAATCAAGCTATCAACTTGATTCATATGCTTGTATACTAAGAAAACCTACCAGGTCATAGATAATTGCATCTAACAGAAAAATACTTATGTATGTAAAACGAACATCGAGATAGAATAACAAATATTGAATGTAGTTAACCATTTCTTTTGATTTCTGCGTTTTCTTCCGCTTTCCAGTGCAATTATTGTTTGCTTCTTCCTGTTACTCTCGCTATCCACTACTCACAGGCGGTTACTTATTTTAAAAACAAATAAACCCGACTACTATATTCACAAAAAATATCTTAAATATTTCTGTGCGCTACAAAATTTATTATTAATAATTTAAAAGCAACAACGAAATTAATCAGATTGCGTAAACTACGAGTAAATTAGTCTGTTTCCTTAAAGTACAATGCTGAATGATCTTACCGAGATTCTCAAATGCGGGAGATTTATGTTCAATTATTGTGAGTTACTGGGTTGAGTGGTGTAATTCACTAGAGAGCTTAATTCTTATTCGTTTAGTTAATTCATTTTAAGTATAAGGCAACAAAATGAGTAATACAATCATTTCTCAAGTTTTTTGTCCCGGCTTGATAAATTAGTCCTACGTCTTAAGTTTTGAGCAGAGCAAGATAAGTCATTAACGTACGTCAGTTCCATTGTGACCTTATGTAGCCTCAATATCGATTCCATTTTGAAGTCAGATTTCATTCGATTTGTATTCTTCCCCAGAGTGTCTCATTGTTTATTTTTTTATAGATATATAAAATACAGCTACTGCTTGTTCTATACCTACTAACTCCTCTGTAGTAAAATGTTTAACTAGACGTTGTGTATATGGGAGGTCGTGGTCACTTAATTTCAGATATATATACCGCTCGGTGTCTACTTCTTTTGTAAAAAAGAGCTTTATATCAAATAGGGCATCAATACAATGTAGAATAATTTTTGATTGAAAATCCGTGAACATTCTTATCAATGAATTACAATCAGCCCGCCGGCTGTAAATAGAATTGTGGGAGGATGAAAGGGTTTCGTTTAACTACGTGAATTGCTTTTTTATTCAAAACCCATTCAAATTGCGGCCGGGATTTAATTCGTTCGAGACCGTTTTAGTAATCAGATTTCACGCGGATTTAAAATTTTCGGATACGTCGAAAGAAATACTTGATATTTTAACATAAACAAGCTGAGCTCGGTTTCACCCGCCGTACAATTTAATGTAGCCGAGGATTGTCCAGCCTAATCTGAACCCTCTTCCACGTCCCTCTAAAAGCCGTCATATCTGAATTCACACCCTTCTCACACATATCTTTCACACAGTCCATTCATACTACGCTGTTTATGAATAGTATATTATTCGGACATTATATACGCCCTTATAATACTAAGCATACCTTTTTACAAAGAACGTCAAAAAGGAAAATGACCCCAATTAATAAAGCAAGTAGATTTTACATTTAGGTCAAGCAACTAAAGTTATTCAAGTAATAGACCTTATTACAATCTAATAGGTTATATTTTTATTTGTCCAACTCCTGGTAAAGCAGCACCTGCTCCGGCCGCCTCACGGGTTGAGATGACTTGAAATTTTAATAAATCTCGATATATTTACGAATGCTCCAAGCTTTCATACTGTCACTTAAGAACTCTTCGTGAACGGCAGTGCCCTTTTTATTACATTTCTATGGATGAAGGACTGGAATTAAAAATATACAACAGCATTTTGAACGTTATTTCCTATTTAAATTGAATAAAGTAGGGAAATAAAATTTTCACATGCGTGGATTTTGGGCTTAATACAAATAAATATGCGCTCCCGCCTGTAACCCAAAGGGGTAGGCAGAGGTCGCGGACTTTGCATTGGTGCAATTCTCGCACACCTCTCTCGCTTCCTTTTTTTTCTCATACATACATAAGCATCTACACACATATGCTGCCTGCCACCTTTGGAACATTAATTTGTCTTGTTACTCCCAGTTGTTATGCCAGAACCATCGAAGAATACCTTTCTCAATTCTAGTCACAACGTCCACTTTTAAGACACAATTTTCTTTTATTAACGTTATTTTAAATCCTATCTGACCTAATATATCTTATCTATTCGAAATTACACATAACTACAAAATACTGAGCAGTGGTGGCTCAGCGGTGTAGGTCCTGACTTACGTACTGTAGGTCCCGGGTTCGAACCCAGGCAGGAGCTTTACATTGTGTAATTTATTTCATCACCACTGCTCCAAAAACGGTGAAAGAAAACATCGTGAGGAAACCGGCATGTTCTTAGAACCATCAAATTCGAAGACATGTGACATCCACCAACCCGCACTGGGCCAGCGTGGTGGATTACGGCTCCCTCTCTCGGAGATGAGTCCTGTGTCCCTGCAGTGGGTAACATTCTAGAAAATGCCGATTTATTATTATTATTATTACAAAATACTTCTTAAGGATCGCATCTAGTGACATGCTTTTTTTGCGGATTATTTTGTAGCGTAGATTCCTTATCACGCATTTGACGGATGAGGGCAAGACGGGAACAGTGTTCAACCGAGAATTTTCAGAATAATTATTTCTTATAGGGCAAGTTACTCAAATTGAATGTACAGATTAAGTTTGATTTACTTATATTTTTTTATTTAAATAGTCCTTCGTGTCGGTGAACGAACTTTTAGCAGAGCTTCGACTTACATCTGAAGAAGCTCTCGCTAAACAATTGGATAAAGTGTTTGATACAAAAATCGGTGATTTAAGAAACTGTTCGCATTGTGAACCTTTCTCTGTGGCCCTGACCACTGGTTGATTTAGTCATAGGACTCCACAGCGGATGGAAAACTATTTTTGTATAATACATTATGTGATTTTTATCAGGTGAATGATACACGTATGTATATATGTATGTAATAATAATACTACATAACTAAGTATCAACACGGAGCCGTTAAAAATTATAATAAAAATGTCCCTTACATTTTTAAGACCATGAGGCAAAGTTTATCGCCCGCCGGTTTCAATAAAGATTTTATGGTACGTTATAAAATTTTAAAAAATATATCGTTTTAATCGTTATCAAATGTAGCGAATACTTAACAAAAAATCATTTTATCTAAATAAACTTAATGGAAAGTTCAATTCAATGCATAACGGAACTTAAGCAAATCGAGGTAAATAGAGCTTTCGATAAATGTTATATATTACCAATTTTATTATATATTTATTCCTCATCGTCATCTGCCAACTGCGATAATCGCGTGCGGACAGCCGCGACGGGACATCGTGCAGAGTAAAAGCGATCCGCACAGCGAGTATAGCATCCGCACGGTCAACCGCAGTGGAGTCGCAGCGCTGTGTACAACTGCGGAGTTCGGACAGCTAGTGCGTAGTGCGAATAAAACTGTTCTTACCATATACATTTTTATCGACTGCGGCTGAACGCGTTGCGGGTGTTCGCGTAATGCGTATGGGCTCTTAGGGTATTTATTATCAGAGATCATCAAACAAGAATTCGCAATTATAAGTTTGTGCTATTAATAAAAAATCTGGATTACTTATAAAAAGTGGTAGTAAATAATTGAGCGACAATGTTTTGAGCAATTGTTAATTATGAAATTCTTAACGCAGACGCCCCGCGCCGATTAAATATGAAATATGTGAAGTTTATTGCATACTTACAGCAATATTAGAGTAATGCCGTAAGTAGAATCCTTAATGCGAAGACTGGAGAGTGCTTTGCCGTTTTAATAGCATTAACTGCACAAACAGAACAGGATAGTATAAGCTTTTCGGCTTTCGTTCTTAGGTTTAATGATATAATAATAAATACAAACTACTTTTGATAAATAATTACAAAGTTCCCTCATCAAGTGGAACCATCTGCAAACCTGGAATCTAGATCAGATAGTTGATCCATCATATGGGACGTCTACCCATACGCTATCGTCCTGTACGTGGAAACCCACCATTGATTTACTTAGCGTGTTTTACTTTATTACCATGTTATTCGTTTCCTTTTGTAGTGCAAAATGAACAACGGGTCACCTAAAGTTAAGTGATCACCGCCGCCCATGGACATCTACAATATCAAAGGATGTATAGATGCGCTGCCATAAAGGAGTACGCTCTTTTGATAGATCTTTGGTCGTATTGGTTTGGAAGTACCCCTGAAGACAGAACATTCTACAAGGCGGTTGTACGAGGCAAATTACGTGAAAACCGCGCGGTAGTGCAATGCCAAACATGAAGTTAGTGTGGATGCAATTCTCTGTCGTGTTGTGCGGTGAAGAAACTCAGCGGCAGGAATTGTTCCAAACAATTGTAGAGATGGAGAAAATGGTAAGGGAACTCACGTCTCTTCGTGAAGCAAAAAAACTAAATGACTCAAATACAGCTTTAGGAAAAAGAATTTGATTATATTAGGGATTTGATATGTGTTCTATAGATTTCAAAGCATATCACATAAATATTAGCCACCAACAACGTATTATTATAAATGAAAAAGATTTAGAAGTTTGATAACGATTTATATTTCAACAAAACTTCGAGCTAACAAATACAAAACTGCACACACATTAGTAAATAATAACAACTTAAACTTAATCATTTAAACTACAGAGAACTACTTGAAATTTAGGCTTTAACACGCCAAGGCACAAAATATGAGTTGTAACAAAATAAATCCCACGAACATTATCAAGTAACAAATTCCATTTAGAAATTTACAGAGGCCGAGTAGAACCGAGGATATCATACCGCAAATTGACATATTTAAGTTCAGGTGTTGCGGTTCTGGGGCCATCATTTTAACGCAAGGAATTGGTTTACCTAGACAAAATAAAATACTGAATTAATATCGCAATGAAAAAAGATTGCCAAGACAAACTTATGTTACAAATTAATTTAACAGTGGACGAGCTCAAAAACCAACAGGTAAGAAAGAAAGTGTCTCCAAAATATTTAAAGCGCATATGTAGTGCGTTCCATTTGATAAGCTGCTGCAAGCATCGTCGGATTCCCATTCCTATTCATACCATCAGATAATCTGATCTGGTTGATCGTTAACGTATTCCAACGCCGCGCTGAAGAGTTTCGGGGTGCGATGTAATCATCGAACTGTCTTACTGTTATTGCTTTCGTACAAACACTTCAGCTTTTCGATATAACGCTAGTCGATTTGGCACCGCTGCAGAGACTCCAGGATCACCAGGTCTCTACGTTAATCTCTCTCTGCTATAACGCTAATCACTGCAAACTGTATATCTTTCAAAGTAACCGTGACCCGAACTCAATATTCGGGGATCGTCGGTTTTATATGTAATAGAGACAGAAAAACACTCGGGGCTTATAAGGTGATGAAGACCAGATCGCACTCGGCTCTTAGGACATTATCAGAAACCGCTATCCACGTTCTACTGAGCCAATAACCGAAAACAACAGATCTGAAGAAATTATTATTTTAAAAAATATTATGTACGTAGTATTTTTTCATTTCTATTGTCATTATACTAATTATAACTTAAAAAACTTACTTTTCTTTTTGCGTCGAAAAGCCATTGTGATTTTTAAACGGTAAATTTAAACTTCAACTGAAGTTAACAACAACAATTTGATTATTCTGACATCTTTGACTAGAACATTATTTTGAGGATATGTCAATCATTTTCTTTTCTTGATTTCTTTTTTTGAACGATTTTTTTTAGCCAGAATTTTCTTTAAAACTAGGACTGTAGACTACATTGTATTTTTATGTGCATTGTACGGCGAGTGCAAGAGTTCAGTTTAATTTGGCTTTTACAATTCAACAGTGTTGGTCCCAGATTTAGCTCGGCAACCCACTTATGATTTATGAACGTATCATCAAACATTATAATCTAGGTCCTGATCAAATAACAGATGAGGGTATAGATTTCTTCAGCCGTATTTTATACTGTTATAGAACACATTGCACTGCAGCGACATCAATGTAGTGAGTTGTATTAAAATGGATAGCATAAAAACCTTTCCCAAAGAAATTCATCAGATATGGCGACTTTCATTCTACTCGATCAAACGATGGTAGACTGTAGCGACTTCGCAAATGAGTTGATGAGACTCACATCAAATCACATCTGATTGTTTAAACTGTGGTGTTAGTATGAATTTTCAGACAAGTAAAAAATTACTATGACATATCACTAATTTTTGTTTCTAAGCCTCGTTGACGCTTGACGGAGCTGGACTTTGAACAAAAAGACTGGTGAAAAGGAAATACGATTGATGTCAAACGGATAAATGTAAGGCCGAAAAATCACTTGTTATAACAATATTTACTTATGAACTAAATATGATCTGCAAGCTTAGTTATTGTGGTCACAGATCAATGTTTCTAAGAACACTTCGTTTAGACAAGCTGAGATATACATGAACACAATCCAGTGCCATTGGTGAGCAATAGGAACAGAACGCAGTAAATCTTCAATGTTTATGTTGACTACGTTTTTCTACGAAGCGTTGGACGATCGACTTGATATATTATCTCAGTATTGACTCGCTCCACACTTTAAATTGCGCCAGTAAACGTTACAAGGACGATTGTTCGTACGATTTTAGAGTATTTGTTTACTCATAATATTTATAGATAGATTTAATTTACACGAATTTATCGCAACATTTACACTGTTTGGCTCACAGACATTGAAAATAGTGCTATCTACATGTTATGTATTAGTGATGATTGTTATTTTTTTACTAAATCTAAAAAAAATTGTGCTGTTGCGTATTCGATTAGCGATTTAATAGTTCATAAGTTATAAATATTCGAATAATAACCCAGTCACTAGTAAATGCACGCATAAGAGCGAATTGTATTTTTGAAATCTGACAACGAAAGAAACCCAGTATTAAATATGAACGCAAAAAATACCTTGTTACTGACTAATATCGATGATTGTTGACTAAACTAAGCAAACGACCAATTCGATTACTTTTAGTAATAAGCGCTCACCATGGACTATTTCAGAAAATTAAGAAAAGTAAATCTAACATCACCCGGGCTATATACTTCATGTACTTTTTTTGATTGTTAAATATCCTTACATACATACATCCATCCAAATATTCGCATTTATAATATTAGTAAAGCAAAGTAAAAGCGTTAATACATCATGATCTATGATTTATGATAGTTTAACAGCACGTCCTAAAGTGAGTTATTGTAAAGCAATATGAGAGTTATGGTCGTTTCACGGTCGTTAGATACCGTTTTATTGACCATTATATTGTAACAGTAGTGAAACAATAATACGAGTATTAACATTTTATTACTCCTTTAGGAGTACATTGCTAACAACAATAATGACTCGTGGCGATCTCACCGAACTGAGATAAATACAGTAGTTACTATGTTAATTTTTTATGGTAATAAAACGCATAAAGGCGTAGAGCATAGGTTCACAACGGGAGCGGTACCACCACCTAGTGGACGCTGGCTCTTCGTGGGGGCGGCAGCTACTCCTAAGGTAATTTGTTATTTATTTATTATTATTTTAGACACCAGGAGTATAATTACTATCAAAGTTACATATACATCAATAATAAGTTTACTATCTTTGTAAATATAGCAAAAAAGACAATATTATTAAAAAGAACACAAACAATAAGAAAATGGGCCACGACCATGGGAGGAGGAGGAGGAGGGAATATTTATTTTTAATTCGTGATTATGTGTGACAAAGGTTAGAAAAAGGGATGAAGAAAAAAAAAGGAGGATTTAATGGGAAGTCGATCAGACCTGAGGGTGATTTTATATGTCAGATATGATAGCGTTCGATTCAATTAGGAAAACTAAATGCAACTAAGTTAACTTCTACCATCGCCCGTCGAGACATCCATCCGTTTGTTGTGAAAGAGAAAATATTTGGTTTGTATGAACTCAAAAAATACTGAACTGATTTTAAAATCTCATTCAACGATAGATAAGCTACCGCCGGGTAACCTTGGCTATTTATATGTATTGTTTGACTTGTCTATCTACCCAAGCGATTCTGAGGCGGTTGCTAGTGTATTGTAATAATTTTTTAAAAACCTATTTTTAACTAAAACTAGCTTCTTGACCATTCAAAGAATCTAAAGTGATTTCCGCGGGACTAAATTTGCAATTTGCTGCAAATTTGAATCTTTACCGGATTAAAGCGGGTAAAGGGCAGGAAGGTCATGATAACATTTTCTTACATGCTTGTATTTATCTTACCGAAAGTTTAACTGTACTTATCTTTAGAAAAAGGGGCAAATTAAGCAAGCAATTCACTTGACTTTAAAAAACATAATAACCTGACCCTATATCTTGGAAAGAATAAAGAAAACGTATATACCATTGATACACGTACAGCCAAGACGGGTCGCTGCTTTAAATTATTTTAAAGCGACATACAAAGAAAATAACTATCTAAAATTCAGGACTGAAATTTTACGACAACCAAAAACTTGAGTCGTTGAGCATTGAAGAATTCGAACTACGTAAATAAAACAAATCACATTTTACCGTTCATTAAACTGATTTTATCCAGACATTGGAAAACTTTCAAAGTAAGCGCTGGGGCGCACTTAAATTGACGAAAGCGATAAAAACTGATAGCTTAGGAAGCTTAAGTGGGGACGTGGTCTTGGAATAAGTTTAAAAAAAAACATCGTTCAAATCGATGAAGCGGTAAGTACTCACTTAAGAGAATTTTTAATAACAGTATTAAATTTTATAACCAAACGTATTACTTAAATAGGGTTGTCAGAGGACCATCAAAATAAATAATCGTATTCATTCCATGAGTATAGACAGAGTCTGCGTATTTCCATTTGGCACCATCCCTCTCACTTCTTTATATACGTATGCATGGTCACGTTATGGGTATCAATCTGTAATACCAATTAAAGCGCCGTAAAAGTATGTACGTAGTTTGCTCACTGACGTTCTTTTAATTGCACATACAGGTAGTATTTATTTACACACCCAGATTTGTACTATGAATTACTTGTCACTTTTATCCTAGAAAAGGCATCGACAGTTTCACCTGGTTTGAGGTGGATGAGCACGGAATGTACTCAGCCTAATCCTCGTTTAAGAGTACACAACTAAGCTCGGGAAACTCGGCTCGGGTCGTTATTTTATTATTACCGGATTGCGAGGCAGCCGAGCTCTTAGGTCCCAACTTATTAACTACAGCACTTTTGCAACTATCAGATAATTTACGGATTCGGAAAGTAGATGAAGCAAAAAAAGAGAAGAAAGGCTTGAAGGTATGCTGTTATGACACGAAACTGTCTCTGTCATTTTAGTATTATGAATAGCTTTTTTGTTTATTTTTCCCGCGATAGTAATTCAAGGTATCCGTGTTCATCATTTAAGAAATAACGGTTTGCGCTATGAAATCGTGTAAAACTAGCTCCGAGGAAATATCAGTGCATGAACATCTTATTTCACAAACAAATGATTAATTATCGGAAATATTTTTGAAATCTCCAATAAGGAAGCTCGATTTCAGTCTTTTTAAATACAATTAAAGAATAAAATCTAGCTTCATTTTTGAACGTTGGATTTGTATGAAACACCGTATCTGAAGGTGTATAAATCTATGCCTATGGATTTCTGATGAGTGAGGTGCTCTTTGTCGTATTAATCAATATAAAATAATTAAAACCTTTCCACTATTCTCCATTTTCCTGTAATATTTACAAATTTTCGTTGGCACGGTTTGTAAAACTGCCTTGCTTTAAGACGTGTACTGAAATATTAAATTTACCCGCTATTTTTGTTCCGACGGAAAAGATAAAGTTAATAAATAGCAAACCATTTGAAACTGCACTCTGAATAATGTGAATTGACGGAAATATACGTTTCAATAAACTTTCGTTGCGCTCACTCGACTGTTTAAAAATAAACTCAACTTAAGTCAGCGGGGAGATTACGCACGCGTATCGATTTCATGTTATCTTACACTAGCGATCTCACCCAGCTTCATAGTCACACGGCTAGCAGACCATATACGCAAGCAATTTATTTTCTGTCATACCATTTGTACTTTTCTTTTACAACCATCGACATTATTCAGCCTTTAGACACAAAACTTTTAACAATGCTAGACCCCGCAACAACAACATCGGTTGCTCGAATGGGCCGGCTTGACCGATGTAATACCATGACCTCACAGAATACGAATGTATGCAAGAAGTTATTATATAACAACTATCAAGTTTCGGTAATAAGGAGGTTGAATTACTTTAGAAATAATGCCCAAGAATAATATAATTTCATGTCTACGTCTTAAGTGTATCATCTAATGTTTAGATAGCACATCATTGAGTTTGATAAAAACGCCATCTAGGTGTTAAAACTTAAATAATAATGTATACTATGTGTTATGGAATTTTGTAGTTTGCAGAACCTTTAGTTATGTTATGTAGACCGTCACATAAATAACAGATACTATTGCTAATGAAATGTCATTTAAACCACGACCCAAATAAAACAGTTTTACATTTCTCCATCATTAAGATTTTACGACATGCCAACAATAACAGCCCCAGCCAGTTTAACTAGAACCCCATGAGCTGACGATTTACTTCTGAAGAAAAGAGGAAAATTGTTGATACGCGTATCATTATAAAGTCCTTTGTGGTCAGTTGTTGTAATAAAAACGGTTCTGTGTATATTGTATACGAAAAATTACATTTACAGGGCGAACGTAAAAAGCTCGTTATTTTGTTCGAAACGGAAATACGACATAATATTTTTGTTTAGGTTCAGTATGTACTTTTTTAATATATTTTAATCTATACTAATATTATTAATAGAAAATATTTGACTGTTTGTTTGTTGCGGAGGCCTAATTCTAGTCTTCCCTCCCCTCCTATCATTTTCTAATAAGTATGTGATGGGACGGGGAAAAGGATTTGACGAGAGAGTGAATGGATAGGAAAAGGTAATATCCTTTTCCGATGTATGATTAAAAAGGTGAGACCATCTGCAACAAATCAGGTCATTTGACAATTTCTATGGGCATCAGTCACTTGATATGGTGAACTGCTTGCTAGTTCTTGTTCCGTAAAAAAAGACTCTAAAACTATTGAACTGATTTTAAAAATTCTTTCAGCAACAGAAAGCAGCCTAGATTAGTCATAACCTTACTGTATTTTATTTGTTTATCTGTCTGTCTGTCTTTTGTTTGTCTACTCATCTTTCCAAACGTCGCTAAAGTAAATCGATAATGAAAAAACTTAACTACACAAAATAAATGGTAATGAATAAGGTAGTATTTGACCCACCTATTGTATACAACAATTGCACCTAACCCAACGATTTTTTACGTTACGCGTTATGTGATTATATATAATCCACATTAATTTGTCTTCTTAAAATATTTAATATAAGATTAATATCATGACTTCATTACGTTCAAAAATTTAATGATCCAATAATGAAAGAAGATTAAAACTTCTTCATTTAATTACCAGCACTTCAGCGAACTCTTGAAGATATATTGACGTCGGGCATGCGAAATTTATAAACAATTTGTAATATATTTTGAACTTCCAACGTGTTACGCGCATAAATTTTGTTATATAAATGCCATGTTAATCAAAATGATCTAATCTATTTAAAAACAAAATAATTTTAGTCAGTATACGTATAAATTGTATAGTAATGTTATACTTTATAATATTTATTAACAACTAGCGATTAATTGACAAAACCAAAATAAAGGTACTAATCCAACCGTTACTAAACATCGCATCAAGCGTACGTACTGCAAAATTGCCTGAAAATTTCATCGAAATCCGTCCAGCCGTTCTGGAGTCAAAGAAACAAAGATTAAAACTTCTTATTAAAACACACACTTCCGTATTTTTATAATGGCTACATGATGAAGCGGATATTTCAATTTATAGCTTCAATTTTTATCTCGCTGCCTTTGTGAGTGTTGAATTTCGGAAACTCGGCTAAATAAAATCCTCTCAATATTTAAATTTGTTATGCTATGACGTTGATTTAATGTATTACACATTTTGGATGAATTAAGAAGCGGGGGAGGGGGGATAACACCGAGCCAAATGAAAATCCCTGACCATTTGAGTTGGCAAGATTTAGTTTCTAAGATCTCCTTGATATTATAATGATATGGATAAATAGTACTGAAAGGTATCGAAGTATTATTTGCTTGTTTTTTGAAGATTCCACCATATAAATAAAATAATCAAGCTATTAGAAGATATTTCTTTCTTCATTCATCTTTTCCACAGTCCTGAGCCACAGAATAATCATTACGGCATCTTTTAAACATTAATTTCTACTTGCAACGCCATTTCTAACCCTGCTAGCCTAGCATACTTCAATATTGATACATCGTCGTCGTCGTACATGGAAACAGTTACACAGACGTTGAACTTAATAGGATATTTTATTTTATATCTAAATAAACTCACCTTCTAAAGCCGTGAAGATAATACCGCCAATTAAACTATAGGCTGACAAACACACAAGTAATAACAAATGGGTGAACCACTTTTTAGATAACCACTTTAACTTATTATAAAACCAGAACGCGAACTTTTCGCCCACACTCAAACTAGTCTTAGCTGTATCCATAGTGAAGTCCTTAAAACCTTCAAATTGCTTAAACATAAATTCCGATGCTTTGTGTTGGTACATATGCATAAACGGGTTATTATGATGTTGGGATATTTGAGATATTGATACACGTGGTACAACGAACTTCGCATTTCTATACATTAACGAGGGATTCGTTTTTAAACTTTCCAATAAAGGATTCGATCCGGGCATTTTAATGGACAATTCGGGATTTCGAAGTCTTTTCGGAAGCGGAGGTCTCGAAGGTGATGCTTCAAGTGTGGCCATTTCGTTTATTGGCGAGTACAGAGTAAATTGTTGTATTAGATACGGCGCGTACGTCCAACTGTATAGAACAAGCGATCGAAACTTCCCCTGTTGCGCGTGTTTTGACTTTGGATAAGCAAATGTACGAAAATATACTACGATAGATGTACTCTCATAAAAATTGCCGCAGTTAAAACAAGGAATACAATTAATTTATGTCATTGATTTTCAACTGAACATATATTTGAAAGACGCTTTAAAGGCTGTACATAATTAGGCGCTCATTAAGATTAGATTACTTAGGTCTAGATTTCAGTTTTTGTTACAAAAAAAATCCAGACGTAGAAGAATCCAGAAGAATCTAGTAGTAAATGCAGTCTCTATAGTTAGAGAAAAGATTCCATGGCCCTTCGACGAGTATAAGTTTTTTCTTTATAACTTATTAATTAGTCTATAAAAAAAATCAGTTTAAGTGCAATATAAACGCTTTCTTAAATCTGTGTACTAGGAGCACATACTCGATAACAAGTATTTTATCAGGTTTTAGGTGAACTGCCCGCCTGCTTGTTTCCTTCCGTGGTGTTATAAATCCATATATACAAATACTAGCTGACCCGGCAATTTTTCTTCCGCCGTAGAATTGATTTATGCTGTGATACCCTATTACATGTATCAATATCGTGATGGGCTATACCCGGGCTTTGTGGGATTGAACGTTATCTGCTTTTCTCTCCTATAATAAGCACGTATTATATCTTAACCTTCTTCTTGAATCACTCTGTCTATTGATGAAACCCGTATTAAAATCCGTTGCGTAGTTTGAAAGATCCAAGGGAACAGACAGCGAAAGCGACTTTGTTTTTTACTATGTAAAGATATGCTATCTTATGAATATGTATGTTTTATGAGTCCCATAAAAGCTTTAAAATATATCACACTCGCATATAACTTGTTTATATCAAACTAGCAGCCTAAAAATACTATTATTGGTCACGGGACGGTTTTTGTCACGTAGTCAATATCTTCTAGGATTTCCCTAGTGCTTTTTGGAGCCATGTGCACTTGAAATTACAGGCATGGACGCATGATTGGTGTCATAAATTTGTATGTACACTCAACAAGAACGCCGCTGTGACGTCTCGCACTCAGACCTCACTTGGGAATAGTACATTGTTTTAATGCTAAGCGACAAGATAACTCAGCTGTTTTACCTGATGGTAGTAATACTCACAATTTTGAAACAATTAATTATTCACTGCACTGCTTTTACGATTTCCACCTTTGGGACACGAAGTTGGTCGTATTCATAGCAAGTAACCTCAATGTGACTACTCATTTCCCTTGTGTGGTATTAAGCGTGGAACTTTGGACTGTGATAAGCTGGCTCCGTTTCTATACGACTGCCTTAGTTTGAATGGCGAAGTAAGAAAGTTAATCATTTTTTTTTTAACAGACAAACATACCTCATTTCCCTTGTATATTTTTATGTTTGTTACCTCATAGCTTGTTATTCAGGATTTTTGCGAATCTAAGTCGATTATTTATAGTTTTACTCCGTATAAACTATTATCTCATCATTTTAACAATCATAAAGCTGAACTAGTACTATCATTTATTACATCCCCACTGCACCTTAGACGGGCTTAGTCCAGCATTAGCTTCTTCATCGTGTGCTTAATAAATAAAAGTCGTGCTTATCCTGTAGTGCTTTCAATGACGTTGACAAGCTGTTTTAACATAGCTCTGTCCTCGGTCTCAGGGAAGTTGGAAGTTTGAGTCGCAGTATGGACTGTATCTGGTCAGACCAACATGGTGATCGACTCCGTGACAATTTACCAAACGTACCATATTTAATGTGACCAAACGTACCATAATATTCGTTCAGAAAAAAAAATATTTTTAAAAAGATTCTAACACTTTTCTGCTGCAGTTGCGGTTGCAATAAATTGCAGTCGTGCTGACGAGCCATAACTTATGAGACGTAAGATTTCAGCATGCCAGCGCTCGCTACTACATTTCATAGGAATTCTTTATTCTTATACACTTTTATATATATATATATATATACACGTAAAGACAAACTAGATTAGAAACAAAATATCCAAGGTCATAAGTACTAGACCTCTAAAGACTGGGTGTTAGGTGCTCCAGTGTAAGGATTTATATTTCGCTAATTTCGAAGATGAATTGAATTATTAATAAATTATAAAAATAGAAAGATATTTTTAGATTTCTAAGTAATATTATTAAACAATATTTAGTGCAAAATACTAAAACAAAGCACACCGAAATTCTACAAGGACACATTCACAACAGACTTATTTTCATGTAGTGTTGTGTTTCAGGCACCAATCCTCCAGTATAATCGTTCCATTTGTCGAAATAAAATAAATCTTTATACAAAGGCATTGCCAAGTTCCTTTCCCTTTTCGTTTAGCATTAGAAAGCTACTTTATTCTCGTATCTTGAATATAAATTTAATAGTATCCTTTGTAAATATTTTAATACTTCTATAGTTTGATTTAAAAAGTTAGGAACCCATTAAATTAAATTCTTAGTGGTGGGGCTCGAGGCGAAATACACAGAAATTAAAAAAACGTATCGTGTAGTACGCACTGTAACGATGGGACGAACTAAACTACACTATTGAAAACTGTGTGTCCAGAACTACCAACTAATAAATATTTGAAAATATTTGCAAAACGCCAACGGACTTACATGTATAGTAATAGTGAGAAAAGATTTTCCATCGTAATTTTTCGGAAAAGTTCGTATTTATCCTGCTCTCTCACATATCTTAAGTACCCATTATTTGACATTTGACACTAAACAATAAAGTTCCATATTAATGATGTTTCATTGACAGTTCGGGTGTCATCGTGTTCCGGTAAAGATACGAGTTTTCCCGAAGGAAAATAATTTCTCGCTACATCTGTATCATAGGTAAAATAATTACCAATAAATAATCATAAATTGTAAAAAAATTGTAAAATATAAAATAATTAAATTAGGACGATACAATACATCGTAATACTTAGTAAAACTAATATTTACTTAATTCCACCACTTATAGTAATATCACAGAGTCGAATTTCATTATAATAAATGAACCGAAAAACACACAGGCGGGACCAGAGGAGACGCAGAAATAACGTAACCCGACTGTGTCAATTTTTATCACGACATCCGTTCTTTTAAAGCCACACTTTTCCCATACTTTGCTATTTTTAATCCTATTCAATAGTTACCTACCATTAATTCTCTAGGACCGTATCTCAACGTAATTTTACTAACATCCTTTTCCTGCCAAACCCAGTTATGTATATTATAAGCTATTACAGTAAATAACATTGGCAAGGTAATAAATCTCTTCTGGAATTTCCTTTGAGTCACAGTCTGAGTATGTTATTTTCTACCTAGGTTATTTTTGTAAATGACCATCCGATGTCTGTCGCTTGTAACAAATCATTATGGTACGTTTTCAGTTAAAACGTTTTTTATGACCGAAGTGACAAATTAACAAAAAGGTCAAGAGATGTCGGGTGATGTGTCAAGCTTATGAAATGATAAATTTCACATCATATAACAAGATGTCGAACATTAGGGATATATAATTAATATCGAATTTAGACGATGTTAATGCCGGTAATATGAGTTCTCGTCTTCGAATTATACAATGTATTTTATTATAAAGATGGCGCTAGTAGTCTCAATAAAATCATTGTGTTGTATTATCACCAGATGCCCGTAAAAGCGGTCTCTAAATGTTATTGTAATTACATAAACAGTAATGCAAGCACCGCGGTGATCATACATTTAAATGTGATCAAAATCGAAGTAAAATCTTTATTATTTACTAATAAATAATCCAAGTGTAACACAATAATGTTATCTAAATTGTATGAATATGTAAGCTACTGTATAGGTTTCTCTATTTATGAATATATTTTTTTTTATAAAAAAAGGATGTTGTCAGTGTATGTAAATATACGGGGTGAGTAGATATAAATACAATACAGAATAAAAGTCAGTCTGCATCCTAAGCTGGTGGATTAATTACGTCCCTAAGTTTACACTGTTCATCACGTAATTGACCCGCGTAAAATACAAGCCCATAATATGTTTAATGCCCGAATCCCAGCTGCCTCGGATTAATGGATTGTTCGAACTAATTCTAACAAACAATGATTCGCTTAAATTTGTTACCTATGTACGGCTTACCCCTGTCACGTTACGAATTATTATATAAGATTAATGGATCGCGGTTTGTATTTGTCGTAGCATTACTTTGAGTATGAAGACGTGTGTTTTTTACTTTATGTTATTATCACGTATTTTATAACTTCGGTTTTATTTTATTGAAAAACTAGCTTGGATAATTAAATTATTAACCATCCGTCCGTGACGTAGAAAACACATTTGTAAATCGATTATATTCCAAAACGCTTTATAGGAGAAACACAAAGGAAAGGGTACACTGGGTCACACCCAACGATTCTTATTTCAATTAGAATTACATACTTATCTTAAAATTTATTTGGCATTTCAAATTTAGAATATCAACGCTTATGTTCATAACCTGAAATAAAAGTATATTTTTCAAAGGAAATAAAACGTAATGGAAAAACGTTACCAGAAACATCATTACCAGAGCACGGAAATAATTCGTAAGGAAAACGAACGTAGAAAGGAATTTAACGATGTTTTTATTTCGTCCACATTCATAAGGCGTATTATTTTTATAGGTCACGGGACTAAAACAGTTTCACTGTTACAACAAACAACGGGCATGAGGCACTGTTCTTTTAAAATATGCAATTTTCGTTAGTTTATAATCTGACTCATGATATTAACTGACGGAAAATTGTGAACAGGACGAATCCTTGACAATTTAACGTGTAATTTCCCACTAGTTTATAAACTGATGAGGTCAAATCGTCGAATTGCGAATTGATCTTTTACTTCGTTATATCGTTAACGTTTAGGTAAAGACTTTGTTGCTTAATTTGAGCACTAGAGGGCCTTAAAAATGATGAGTTTTTTAATGTATTTTATTAATTCTTCCTCCCTCTCTATCCTTTTCCTTCCAGCGTATTTTAAATTCGGCATTTATTGTATTGAGAAACCAGGTTGGGTAATTAAAATGTTAATCCGTCCGTCGGTCACTTAGAAAATATATTTGTACATATATCAAGTATATTCCAGAACGCTTTTATAGGAGAAACACAAAATCTACACCACCTTTAGGTATTGACAACTTAACCTGAAAGCTTAAATCGATTCCTGTCTTGTAACATAAAACATCCATTTTATAAACGCAACAAGAAATTAATACCTCCTACAAAATTATCTATATAGTATTATAACAGATAGTATCAAGTGTTCTTTATTAATAACTTGTGCAATTTGCCTTCATCACGCGTAAGTTATCGGCGCAAAGTTTAGACGTTTTAGGTTAAGTTAATCGTTGAGCTTACAGCCTGTGAAGTATTTTCATTCAAGTTGAGAAGATAATACAGGCATATTACGTTCCATTTCATCACAAAGACCGGTATTTTAAACTTCTTCACTGAAGGTTTGGGATTCCATCTATATATATAAGACAGACACGAAATATGGAAGAATGCCTCTTCGTTTTGTCTGATAAGTGATATGTCAGTTCAATTTCAGTTCTCTATCCTTTCCTATTCCTTCCTCATAAGGATAGAATGGTAAGGGGAAGAGGATTGGACGTGGAGGGGTGATATAAAAAGTCAATATCCTTTTTATTGCCAATCCCTCAGTCCAACATAGGCAGGCAACGCATCTATGACTCATTTACATTGGTTACTTAATATCAGAGAAACCGCCAGACTCATTTACGTTGGTTACTTAATATCAGAGAAACCGCCAGCTCGTTTTCCACCTTCTTCCATGAAAATTTTAGCAATTATTTGTTTTCATCGTTTACTAACTAGCGACTGGCCCTGGCTTTGCGCAGGTAGCAGAGCATACACCCCGAAAAAAATTCTTTGATGTCTTCTTTAATTAAGCCAATTTCATACAAAATCTTAAATGATTTATGCATCTAACCTTCCTTGTAAATCACTCTACCTATCAGTGAAAACCGTATAAAAATCTGGACAGTGATTTTTCTTTATTGTATTCGAACGGACACGGAGATTTTATTTCATATAATGTAGTGAAGTAGCTTTTCACATTGGTAAAATATATTTAAACGAGCATAGGACTGATGAACCGCTTTATATTTTAAAAAGGTCGGTTCTCTTGATTACGATCATGATTATTCTTATCCTTGTCAATATCAAATCAAATGTTTGGGATTTAACTGAATCAACTGGGCTATGTGCCATTGAAGAATAATTTCGAGCAATCAAGTTAAATTAAAATACAATCAAGCCGAAACAGCATATGCGAAGTCATTTATTTTGACAGCTAGACACTATAACATTAATTAAGTTAGAAATGAGACGGCGAGTTATTTAGTAGTTTTTTTATCTATTCACAAAATATGCGTATTTATCGTCTCTCTGCTCTTTTCCCACTTTTCATTTGTTTGATTAATTTTTCGAGAATCTTCTAAACGTAGAAACTGACTTGTTTGGTACCTAAAGAGATAATAAGCTTGGTTATTTAATTTTTCTGAGGCCTGCAATTCATATAGTACTACTTTTGCGGTAAATGATTTATAGTTAATTAGTTGTCGATTTATCTAGTTCATTAAACACGTGTATACTTCGTTCGTACTACGTTCTCTTTTCATCAAGAACCTGGTTCTTTCTTCATCTCTTTCTCTATAAGAATTCTACAGAATACTACTTCTTTTCCATTCCCTTACATACTTTGTAATTATTTATTTCCACAAAATCGTGTAAAAAAGTCTTGTAAAGTGAACTTACAAAATAACTACACTCTTCAACATTAATCATCAACATACACTTCAATATTTCAAATAATAAGTAGTTATAAATTAGCTGCAAAGTATAACGTCATGAAAACACGTTCGCAGCTCAGCGGTACATTAACCTCTAATAAACAATTTGCTATTTATAAGATTATTTTTCGTAGGTGTGATGTGCAACACATCGCACTTGTACTAACATCTGTTATTTAATTCTATTGTATTTTTAGACGACATGTTGTGTTCTCAGCGTCGTAATTGATCATGTTCGTTTACTCAAATATAAACTAGATAAAAGGTATCTCACCAGCGGCGCTCAAAAGTGAGTCGTCGCGAGACGCCTGGCAGATGTGAAACATAGAAGTTTTACAGCTTTACTATTCTGCACAGATAGAATGGATAGTTTATGAAAGGAAATAAATATAATACAGTCACAAAAATCTCCAGATTTATAAAGAAAAAGGTGATTGTTTATTAAAGAAGCATTTATATTAATTTAATTAGAGCGTTAAAGATAACCTACCTTTGACCCTTGGGCGATTAATTTAGAAAACCGTTTCTTGTTGATTGCCTTCGTAATAAAAGCGCGAGCGAAAAGATAAGCAAGTTAATTTAACGTATAAACCAAACACAGTCACAAGAAACCAGGGGACCAGATACCTCGCACGTATTCCTGGTAATTGTAACTCTAAACTACATTTGAGGTCGACCTGTCTGTCACGAGACAAACTCTCAACACTTCTTGCATCCATTTTAATTTAAAAAAAAATAAAAAATCAATGAATCATTATATTGTGTAACATATATATCGTTTGGAATACAGTCCGCATATTTTTAGAAACGTGGGCGATGCGTTGTATGTGCTGAGGAATTTGTAGACAAACTGGCAGTTAGTATAGTATTATAGTATAATATAATCTGTGCACAAAGAAAACACTTCCAGTTGATATTTTTTTCTAAAAGTTAGCGCCAAACCAGCAAGCGCAGCATAATGTCATGCCTTACTCATTGTATTGAAATTAGTATTTACTAGCCTTGGACCGATCTTCGCTCTACCTTGACACATCTGTCAACGTAAAATCGTCTTTTTTTCGGAAATACTCAACAATATAAAACAATGAAATATATCAACGTATCGTAAAAAGTACCGAAGGCGTAATCTAGCCATCTTCCCCTTCCCATCTTTCGTAATAAAGATAGTATAGGATAAATATAGCAACGAGTTTGCAGCTCTTGCCCTTGTTGTGAATGCCATGGGTAGTGTAGCAAAAATTACATAGTTCCAACTGTTTCCGTTGCAGCCGAATTATACATAAATTGCTCGCTTTATATAATAAAATCCACCCATTGATATCTTCTTATCTAAACTTCGTTCTTATCTGAACTAATTCTTTCTTAATAAACTTTTTATAAACCCCTGAAGAAGGACTTACGACAGGTCCTAAACTTGTCGGTACAAAACACCGAGGAAATACGCGAACGTAAAGTCGTTTTATAAAAAGCTTATTAATAAGGTGTCCCGATAGTTTTAATTATTTTTCTTTCTCCTCCTACTCAAGCCAGCTTTCAGTGCTCGTGATCAGACACTAACAGGATTACAACTTGCTCATTTATCGTCCTCTATAAGTATAAATATAAAAGTATTCTAAAACGATCTCGGTATTAAAAAAAACAAATTTCTCTACAATTTATAAAGCCGAAATGCTTAACGATAAAATGATTACAGATTATAAAAGCTCTCTATGCCCGAACCTAAATGGAAGAACGTTGTTCACTGCGATGGATTTACTCGAAGATTGCAAGCATTAAAATTTCAAGGGTCTAATCCCTATGAAAATATTGCTTACCTAAAATACAAACACGGACAGATATATTTGACTAATATTGTGTATGAATATCAAAGTTATTATCAACGATACAAATTCATTACCTATTGAAAATGGCCTTTTCATTTTGAGACACAGATTAGAGACAATCATAATCGGATGAGAAAACTGACGAGTTTTCTTGTTCATTATCGTATATTATCTTTATGGTCTAGGAAATACTTGCAATCTTTTATTGGAAACACTAGCGGTTGCCCGCGACTTCGTGCGCGTGGAATCAAATTAAAACATATTTATCACTTCGCTAGATAAAAATATATAAACGTATGTGTAAAATTAATTGGTTTTACCGTACAAGGGGTTTCTCACATTTTGCGCTGAACCCTTAATATTTTGCTTTAATTAAATTAGCCTATTTGAATCCTTACAATATTAGCTATCTTCCAGTAAAAGTCCCATCCGAATTGGCTCAGTCGTTTCGGAGATTACCCGGAATAAACCGACAGACAAATTTTTTAAAAATTGTATTTTTGTCATAAGTACCCTATATACATTATGTGTATTGAGTATGGAAATGGTTTATTGATATAAACTACGTATACGTATGTATCGACTACGTACTGACGTATAAGGGTCTAGTAGTATCTATGTGAACATCTTCAAATTAACTACTTACAATTGGTCATGTTGCAATATTAAATTGATAGACAAACACGTGTGAAATAACACAAATTTCACTGGTTTTATCGTGTTTATTTCAATTTTTTTGGTTCATGACGTTGCGAGTACTTTACAGCGGCTAAGTTCACGAGGGGACTGAGGTGTCAGACGTCCTAATGTCAAAAGTTGCTGGCGAAGTAACTTCTTATTTACGATTAATTATTTCTGCTCCAATCTATTCAGAATCAGCTCACAATACTTGTTCTTGTAATTGTATGCTTGGTTTGAGATTTAATTTTATTAATCACGGGATCCCACGTCGGTGGTAGTAACCAGCCATCTTCCGTATTAAAATGAAAATGTTTCTTTTTTAAATTTCAATCGCCTCGGGTATCATCCTGGGTCGCGTAAGTATATGAAATTAGTATAGACAGGAGAATCTAATAATATATAAACGTGTTACGAACAAAAATACTAGAGTAATTAAAAAAAATAATTTTAAAATTAATTTAATTAATTAAGAACTCCTAACAATGTATTAACTGTGGTCAAAGCCGTAAAATCGCACTACCACCTCGTAAAAGTAAATTACTCGTTAAAGAGACTTAAATAAATGGAAAACACGCCACCGCTGCCGACGCCAATGAAAATTAACGGTCCACCGTATTGTTTCGCGAAGGCTGTATGATGTCGTTTTCTTTGTTTTTGGATTAATTAAAGAAATATGATAGAAAATTCAAAAGATTTACGTAACCTTGATATCACCTAAGCAATAAGTAAATTGAAACGGTGATCTAGGGGTTAAAGTTGTACAGCACCAGATCCTGACTTAGATTCCACGTCTAAGGTATTGTGATGTTTTCAAAAAAAAAGTATTAAAAGAAAGAGTGCCAAGGAAATTTTAAGTTTGCGTAAGTAAGACAAGTTGGTAAGGGCGCTGTAGACTAATTTTTATCGACCACATCACTGACATGGGAAAGAAAGACGATATGAAAAGCACTGTAACCAACGAGCTTGTAAGCATGTTAAATGTTCAGTATGTAGTGTCACAGTGTTAAAAGAAATCATCGAGAATTGTAGGGGAAAAATGTTGGCACGCCTGATACGACGATCTTCTAAACATACTTATAGAAGGGAAATAAGGGGAAAAACAAGGAAAGGAAGTCCCAATGCAGAAAGATCAGAATACTCCACCGAGAGCAAGAAGCTTTTAAATTGTAAGTAGTCTACATTGTGGAAAATATATATTCGCTTCTATTCCTTAAAAAATAAACAATTATAACACTCAAAAGAGTTTTGAAACTTTTGTGATATTTATATAGAACTTTTTAACGCTTTTTTAAATAACATCGCTTGGTAAGTAACTGGTTCTTGTTCATTACACTCTTTACCTAAATTACATATTTGGTAACATACAATGTATCTTATAACGATAAACATTTAGCTACTCAAAATAATGTATATTTCTCATCTACATTACCAGAAATAATATTGAAAACTCTAATAAATTTATGTAACGACTTTCCTTTAAAGCAATAATGAGTCTCAAAGTCTATGGAGTGAAACCATTAGAGGTTATAAAAGCTTCTTCCAGCGACCTGTTTCGCGCTCTCACTAAATGGATAAATCATGTTACCTGAAGTCGACTTTCTTTAAGATAACTCGAGATATTTAAAATTTTGCTGCCTAAATTCTCTAAAAAAAACAATAAAAAATAAACTAGAAACCGCGTTGTTGTAAAATGGGGTAAATATCTTATTTGAAACAACAATGACCATGAATGCTGTCAAATATACGAAACGTCGGGGACAAAAACATAAAATGAACGTTATAAAATCGGTAAAAGCAGTTTCATACCAATCTAATTAATTGTTATAAATCAATAAACCCGTGAGCGAAAGAACGTGTCATTGATTTTAATTCTCATTAGATACATATGTGCGTGCTTCACTTTGAACCGTTTTGGTGTGCCAAAACTTTGTGACGTGCTATTTGGTTACAGGCACTCTTAATTTGTCTCGATCCCATCCTTGTCAGTGTTAAATAAAAGGCGTGTGTCCCGTTTACACATTTATTATAGACTGACTGACTGTTCGTCCATTCACTCTTAGTCTATGAGTGAATGGAAGAACGATACAAAACTTAAATATATAACAGTCTCTTTTTAGTTTGTTTTAGTCCAATTGGGATGTTGCCTACCAGTTATTTTTTGCACCTAAAATTTTCATCGTTTCGAGAATCGGCTAGTGTTGCTATCTCCGTCTTTCCCCCACATATAAACGAATAAGCATATTTTTATTTGTACAAATTGGATATGTATGGAAATCCTTTATTCATGAAGGGTATGCTTAAATAATTCAATATTAAACTCTTTTATGAGCACAACTTAAACAACGTTCCGAGACAAACACACCTTCTGTTTGTTGGGAATTTTGCTCAGTAAGGGCAAAGTGTTAATTAGACCAAATGTTCGTGAAACTTACTATGTTTGAATTGTACGAATAAGCTTCGCAATTTGCCTTTATCAGGAAAATGTTTTAAGGTCGCAAAGTTGAGGCTCTTAATACAATGACAAATTGCTTAAATAAATTTTATATTTGAATTATTCTTATTACGATACATCAATAGACCACACGTTGAATATGTAGTCAGATTTGTTTTGGTGAGCGAAATTAAAGTCGCTCGATTGTAGAAAGTTAGTAATAAAGTTGATATTTAATGGTGACCGGGCAGCCGACTCAAGACTTCGTGATATAAAAATAAAGTAAAAATAACTCTCGCCCATATCACAATGAGGTAGACGTATGTAAACTATTATATATGTTAAATATTATACGATTGTTACTTTAAATATTCATTATGTGAGTATTAGCCACGTACCACCAATAGCGCTAAGACGAAAGAGTCCTTGGTCCTATAAAACAAGTCTCGAGCCTAGTGTAGGAACCAGACGCATCACTATTTTTGTTAATACATTATTTTTTAATGCCTAGATTTTTTTCGTTTTATTTCCATTCGGCACACATCTCTCGCTTCTTCCACATTCGTATGAATGGTGTATACATACAAATACTTGCTCGTTTGTCTTAATATCTGTTATGTCTTTCTTTAGTGTATTCACAAATCTATTCAATGTAAGTTCAACTGGGATGTCGTCCACTAACAACACGAAAACTCACTTTTGCAATATTCCCATGAAATGAACACACGACATCTTGTTTATCTAAACTAAATGATGTTATATTTAAACAGTACCTTGAACTAAATAACCACACGTAAAATATTACTTTAAAACTGTACAGAAATATAATATGCAAGGTTTGACTTTTTTTATGGATGAACTACGTCATTTCTTATTAAATAATTCTGCCATCAATATTGAAGATGAAACCAAAAATAAAGTGTGGAGACAGTAATAATATAGAAAAGAATTCAAAACTAAACTAATAAATAAATAAATAATTGTGTAACTATCAATGATATTGTACATACAAAAATGTAGAAAGAGTACGTCACTAGCGGCTTAGAATTGAGGAGTCCCAATCCCAAGAACGTTTTTCAAGCGAAAGCTTTTTTAAGCAGCAGTATATGTTATTTGGTAGGGGAAAATCTTATGTGAACAATATGTGCAACATGCGTCATCAACACGCGTCAGCGTCTTTTTTTATTTGTACTTCTTGTATTCAATTTTGAATTTTATTTTTAAGAAAAATAAAGCACCGAATTTCCAATCACTGAGAACATTGAGTGAAAATATAAACTCAGACCTCTAAAACCGTTTATTGCACAATGTAGACGGATAAAATATTTAATAATAGGTACGATCTACAACAATAACTCTAACATTAATGAAGACCTAATACAATTTTTTTTTTGGGTCCTTAATAAAATACTCAACGTATTCAAGACCGTTGAAACATTAACCATTAGTTAATGACGTTACAACTCCATTACAAACTTCTAGCCTTCGGGCTTTGGCTGCAAACGCTGCCTATTATCAAAGTTTGTACGCTAAAGAGCCAAAGAGGTTCAACTTCCTGGCATTAAAACTTTTTGCCGATAAAAGGGGGATTCCCTTACATTTTGAATATCGATAACTTAAACGAACATTGGCCTTAATTAAGAGTTTACTTAGGTTAATTTTGATTGATCAGAAAACAACTTCATTGCTGTTAGTTATAAAGTCATCGAATTTCGTTTGTGTAAGCGTTAACTTACAATATAACCGCTGATTAGGTTGTTTGATTTAATAATATCCTGGTACATTATGCACACACGGCTATCTTAGTAGAGCTTGTGCTATGGAAACCAGATAACTAATATACTACATGTACTACTTTTCTTTCCTAAATACATATTAATTAGATAAATAGATAAATACAGGCAGATTTTAAACTTAGGACAGAAGTACTGAGTGCTGACGACTGAATACTGTAAGCATCATACTTATGATTGCTGGAAATTTACAAGAGTTTCAAGAGCACTCAATCCTGCGTAGACTCAGTCCAGAGTGGACAACAATGTGTGTATGCATGTGAGAAGGAAGATTTCTCTTTGATTTGCAAGCAATGAGTATTGGTCTATTGGACAATATTGGCCGATTGCCGTTGTTTGTCAAACGTCACAAACATAGCAGCGTGTATAGACTGCTCAAGGTCACGAAACGGAACTACGAATTTGTAAGGGTTCGGGGAAGTGTAACACTTGATGTGATGTGATCTTTGTGGTGATGATTCCGGTAAATTATATCCATTAATGGGTGTCTTTTGATAAAGTTTCACATCAATGACTTCGCAGAACACTTCAAGGGTCCACTAATCCAATCTGATTATTTAATTTTGATGGTATATTTGTATTGGCGCCTCCAATTTAAACATATCTTCTCTCGTAATAAATTTCCGAATAATATTGTCGGCGGCGTGGGCGTCGCGTAGTAGACACTGTCATCGAAATTTCGTGAACACTTCTAACGTTATTATTCCGATAAAAGTCTACGTCACTCTTCCAATGGAAATGTGTCACCTTAATAACATTAATTACCTAAAATTTTATCTTACAAGGTTTGTATAACAATATTTGTAGCGCAATATTAAATCATTTGAAATAGAAAATATTTCCTTGGAAACTCTAATTACGATGTAAACTACATATACAGAAATGATAGCGCATCGTTCCTGACCTGCTTTTCGCTTTTTCTATATGCACATGCTCGTCGATCGCCGAGAAATACATCTCGTCGATTGTAATTAAACATAAGTCAACACTAATTTCTTCAAACTTAATAACAACCACAATACACCAATCTATTAATTATATCGGATATTAAAGAATTTATATAATTTAATATATTTTGGATCTAGTTTAACAAGATATAATTTATTAATTAGAAGAAATAAATCCTTCTTACAATAGAATATGTTTCGAGAATAACTATTGCTTCAAAGTTTAATTGAAATTTGATATTCTCGACGTGCTTTCAAGAATATTGGAAGACCACATTAAACTAATAATTTAAGAAATTTATCAAGTTAGAAATTTGACATTTTAGACAAATGAAGGACAATACATAAACCATAAAATTCAAAGCGCGATTACAGAGAAGTAGCTAAAATAGCAGTCTTAAGGTAAATGGATATACCGTGTCCTGAGCTATAAGCTTTATCTAAAGTGATGCTCTGAAAAGATTTATACGTTTCATGGTTATATATTTTGAATTTGTATAAAATTGCAAGAAATAAGAGTCTATAGGAAATATATATTAATAATTAAATTGCTTATTAAATCCGTAACATGGAATTTATACTAGGTTCCATTGTTTCTTCACGAAACCCCAATGTACGACTACCAAACAGGATGTTCTTCGTCTTTCAATTGTCTTTATAAATATGATACATTGCATATTTTTAGCATATTACCGAATACTAATAAAACTGTAGTGTTGATCTTCGGAGAGTTGGGCTGGCAGTCCTCGCCCGCACACAAAATACGCGCTGCGTTATCGTGGAGTTGCGGAAGTAGCCCCAACTTCTAACTAGTGTTTTGATGTGTAATGTATGTAGACGTCTGAATTAAATGAAATGACAACACTTTTATTAGCGACTAAAATAAACTCGGCTGGAAATTGTGTACAAATCTGTGATATCGGTATAATCTACGATATTGTCATAAATAAAGATATACAATAATCAAATGGTTTTAGGATTATGCCGTAAACGAACATAAAAAGTGTAAATAATGACGTTAATACAAATCAACGTCCAAGAGAAACGTTTCGTGGAGCAGTGTGAGTCAGCTTTTATATTAACAGTACGAAGCTTACGAATCGAGAAAAACAACATTTATAAGGAAATAAGAGAATTTTCTCTAAACACGAACTGAGAAACGGCTTTGTTGGTGAATAACTCGTGTCAGGAACATAAGTATGAAAGAACTTTGAGTCCGTGAAACGTTTAACTGCGATAAACAAGTCCTTACAAGTGACCTCTTAAATGAACCTTTCAGTTAGTGAATAGGAGTTTTATGTTTCTATGTCGGTGGTAATTTAAATCTAAGGAACGATCACATGGTTGATCGCACTTACTTTGTATTCTCCCACCAAGCGCATTGTGTTGCCCATGTGATTCAAAATAACAAGTGACAAAAAGAAAAACAATGAACTCGATTCGCGACTAATTCCTATTCATAGCATGGCCTTATCGACGACAACACAACGTGGGTAGACTTTCTTTGGGATTGTTAATAAGTAAAGGCATCCGCTTAACACCAAGTGAACCGTTTTATCGTATATATCATGCGACAACTCAAAGTTATCCCCAATAACCGAGCCACTCGTCAGTCGTGGCGCTTAGAAAATTTCATCTCATAAAATCTTACCATATAATCCAATTCTATTGTTTTCCAGCTCGATAAGTGATACTTATTACGAGCTAGGTGCGCGGCGACGTCAGTTTATTGACTGCCCTTTTCATATTCATACGACTGACTAATCATTTTAACGAAGAATAATGATTTCATAAGCAAGTCACGCGTCTTTCGCTAGTCCGCTTCTAAATCTGAAGAGGACGCAGTAATAACTCTTTTTATGACACTACGATGAGACTAGCAAGAATTTTGGCTTATCGTAAGTGCCTTTGTGCAAATTAAAATATAAATATAATAATATCGATTTAGCTCCGGGGACAAAATACGAATGATACACAGACACCTTAGTAGTTTCCTTAAAAAATATAAGGTACGAACGTAGTCCTTCGTTTGTTTTAAATCAGACAACCCACTACTAGTAACAAGCAGGTTACTTTATTATACCAATGGCTACTGAATTATCTGTCTCATCTTGTAAAATAAAATCATGAGTGTAGGATTTTGATTGCTTTTGAATGAAACAATTGTTAACAGAACACTTTCGATTTTATATCACACGGTATGTTATTATTCTATATATTGTATTTCGTTTCCCTTTTGCTCAATTTCACCTGAGGCCCTCGAGGATTCCGGTCACAGGTAAATGTTTGTTTGACCACAGAATAAAATAGCAAGGTAAGCGCCTTAGGTCGAATTAAATTATCCACTGGCACTATAGAAATATTTCCTTTACTAAAAATAAGTAGATTTCTTAACGATTTAGGAAAAATAAAAAAAAACAATCGATACCCACTTTTTGATTTCAAACAGTGACATCTATCGTTATACACCGACAGCAGAGCAGACCCGAAATTGATTATTTATTTAAGTTTCTTAGTAACATCACAAGGTACAATTTAGAATTACTTAATACATAAATTATAAAGCAGCGTAGGTAGGCCTCACACGATGGACCGATGATCTGGTCAAAGTTGCGGGAGCCCACTGGATGAGGGTGGTAGGGAACCGATCTTTGTGGCGATCAATGGGGGAGGCCTACGTTCAGCAGTGGACAGATATCGGCTGAAACAACGACGATGACGAAATTATAAAGTGGAAGGTGGACTAAAGCGATGACGTTGTGGTAGTCTCGAATGATTTAGTTAGGGTGCAGGACAGAACTTGGATTCGATTATCACAAAGACAGAAAGAGTGTGACAGGGAAGAGGCCTATGCCCTATTGTTTCAGTCTGTCTGTTTTAACCTGTTTATGTGTTAATTCCTTAGCATTTATATATATTTTTATATCTTTAATATACTCTTTTCCTCTAAACTTAAGCAACAACTTAACGTCACAATTAATATCAAACCACACCCTGATTTGACTGAAAAAAACCCCTAGGGCATTGAAGTCTGCCTTTTGAAGTGTTAGAATCAGGAGTTTAAAATCATTTTTAATGAGGCAGCTTTATAAAGAGCACTCATCCATATTTTTTTACAAAACAATCAATATCCGTGCTTGAATAAGTAATTTAGATATTATGTTTTGTTCCGATATTTTATAGTACTACGACGCGTTTTGATTGAAAAATGCCTAAAAACATAACAGTGTTATTATGATGCTTAAATAATTATAATGCAATTTTTAACTCACCTTCTAATGCTGCAAATATTCCGGCACCAATAAGACTGTACACAACCAAACACAGAGTTAAAAACAAATGGGTAAACCACTTTTTGGACAGTAATTTTAACCTATTATAAAACCAAAATGCCGATTTTTCACCGGCACTTAGGCCACTTTTAGCGGTATTCATAGTGAAGTCCTTGAATCCTTCGAACTGTTTAAACATGAACTCTGACGCTTTGTTGTGGTACATGTGAATGAAAGGGTTGTAGTAAGCATTGCCATGGGGGTCGGAGATATGCGAACTGGGAGTTGGTGGCGCCTTGTAGTACCTCGGACTTGATCTGTACACAGAAGACGCTGTTTGCGGACCTCTAACAAGGGTCGGTGTGGTAGCATCTGGGATTAGAAGGGTTATCTTGGGCCTTGAGAGCCTTTTTGCGGGCGAACCCATAGCTTCTATGGACGCCATTGATAACTATGAAAGTATAGTTTTGAATGAGGTGCTATTGCCAAATGCCGTGGCGCCGGCGTCTTGTGGCGATAAGATCACGTTGAAAATACGGATTCACAAAATTATCACACACGGTGGACGGCCGCGAGTGCCTGTCGAGACTAGACTGGTATAAATAAAACACAGCTAAGGGAATGCTTTCCGTTATGTCATCCGCTCTCGGGAAGTCACCACGCTTATGAAGTGTTCCGTCAAAATTATTTTCAGTATTGAATAAGAATGAACGTTAATCCACGTGATAATAACGGGGCAGTAGTAGGGACGTAGACTTCATTTTGACACCACACCTCTAACGCAATACGAAAATGTTTATGTTCATTAGTTCTGTGTAATCTCGATATCTTCATTATATCAACGAAATGTTCGATGTATGTAGGTTCATTATCGTTGCTGACGCTCAATTTATTTTGTGATTGCGATTTTCTGGTGGTGTACGCATTTGTTTTCGATGGAGCAAGTCGCGCCCAAAATTAAAGACCTTGGGCGCTCCATAACCCTGAGTGTCTTTCTTGGAGAACCCGTGGCTAGTTCTCGCAAGGATAACTACCGGGGCTGCCGATGTGCCCGATAGAATTTCCGTACATGCACGGGAGGAACATTGTGAGGTTTTAATCGGTTCAAGTCCAGCAAAATCTCTACCGATATCTCTGTTCCTAACAAGTAAGGTTGTGGTATGTCAACTATCCATCAAAATTAATAAAAGAAATAAAAATGTTTTTAAATTGTCTAGAAAATGTTTTAAAAAAATCTTGAGATTACATAACAGACATGTAAACTTAAACTCAGTTTTCCTTGATTAAGTTTCTTTTCCTTCAATTTTTGATGCAACCGTGCTGAAATAACAGACGGTAGGAAAATTAAGTAACGTAACAGCCGCATCGCCCAGCTTTCTAACCGCAACGGCGCCTCAGCAAAAAAATCTTATAGCTTTACCATTTAACTATTATTTTAACTAGCAGAAACGTATTTGCGTGCCAACTCGTTAGATTATCCGAGTTAATTTCTTTTAATTGACAAAAAAAATAGATAGTTGCAGTTTGAGAATTTGGGTCACACGAGCGGTGAGCGCCAGGAATTCTCCCGAATGCCAGCGAGTTAAATCCGGCTAGACGCACGTCTATTATAGAATCGTCTATCAATGGGACACCATCTAGTATTTATGTAAAGAAAACATATGTTTGTATAAGAATAATTTTTACTTGTGTTCATGTAATCGTCGAAATTCGTTCATGATTTTTAAAATTTGTACACAATATTTTGTTTTTTTTCTGAGAAAGTTTAGACAAACATACAGACAGATGTGGTGACTAGGACGATTGATGAAACCTTTTAAAATATATAAGTTACTAAAAGATATTTTTCTTCAAACTCGACGAAGTCACGGGACGGGCTAGTGGGTATAGTACTAACTCTTGCCTAGACCTACTACATTTTCTATCGAAACCTTTTTTCTACGATTATATATTTAATAGGTTTATCAGCTGTAAAACTATCCTCCATTTTAGGCTGAAACCAGCTATAATTATAAACAACTAATGTATTCCTCTCATCTACGCTGGGGTGTTTAAAACCACTATTACTCTGCATTCGAGGCTAAATCGTGGCTTAAATTACTTACTTACTTAATAATGGTCTTATTTTCAGCCGATAGTCCTCCACTGCTCGAAGTAGGCCTTCCCTATTTATCGCCATAAAGATCTGTCCCATACCACCCTCATCCAATGGTCTCCCGCAATTTTGACCAGCTTCTACGTCCATCCTGTGGGAGGCCTACCTACGCTGCGTCGACCTGTATGTGACCGCTATTCCAGTACGTTTCCAACCCATCCGCTATCGGTTCTGCTAGTAATGTGTCCGGCCCATCACCGCTTTGGTTTGCCGTCAAATGGTGCTCGAATTAAGGGTGGGAGTTAAATTAATAATATAATTATTTTCCAAGCTCTCATGACAAATAATCCATTTCAACAAAACCTTTAGTCATGCTTCGTTTCAACGGATTATGTTCCAAGCAATTTTCATGATGATTCACAAATTGAATAATAAATTATCACTCGGTTCTCTTTGATCTTCATATTAAATTAAAGGGAATTGCTCCCAATGATATGGAACACGGTATATTTTCCTCGTAAAAGTTACAGTTGTGACATTTTTTTACGTTGCCTTTTATTTTTAAACTTTGATTCATACTTTTAAATCCCAGCAAGAATATAAGCATTTATATCATGTGTATTTAATATAAAAATATCTCACTACCAACATAGTCAGCCAGTATCAATCGACTACTGGAGTAACCTACACCTTCCTCAACAGCCTCCTTCATAAGCTGTCTTCGTATTTCTTTTCTGTTTTTTGCATCCAGCTACTTTCAGCCGTTTCCACTAATTTGTAGGTCCCAGGAAAGGCGCCCAACAGAAGAAGTTTTCTGCCATTTTAAGAATCAACTGGTGCTTAGAATCAAAGATGGCTTTTTGCAGCTGTCTTTTAATTGTTTCAATACTGTCATATAAGATAAGGTCATTTAATATCATCGTCATGCGGCCTTTACTTACTTTACCTTCGTAAGTAAATGTTAAATTATTTTTCCTCTGAATAAATATCGCCGTAATATTTTTCTTTGCCTCAATTATAAATATTGACATATGCAAAAGTATTTTAAAACCCCGCCAATGTAATTACATTTATACAATCATGTTACGATGTACTATCGTTATATTCTTTATTATATAACATGATTATTACATAACATTGCACTCGTATATATTGTAATTTAATACACAAATATGTGAAATATTGTCGGAAACTATGTCAATAACACATAAATTAAACATTTATCGGCAACATCAGAGGGTACCAATTTTACGAGGGCCATGTGCAGTCACATATTGGATGTGATGCAAGGTAATGATGAGTTTACGACTGTTTTTACAATAGAGATCAAAATCTTTACTATAAAATATACCGCCATATCATGGCGTTTTAATTATGCTGTGGGTACATTCAAGATAAGGGTGAACAGACTAATGCTAAGCTAGTGCATACCATCTTTGAGATCGCCTCTTAACATAAGGTACTGTGGCCAAGAACTAGGTTGCAACTTATAAAAAAGCATAAGCTCATAATACTTCAGATATTAGTTACTACCTCTGTCTACAGAAGCTTAAAAGCCTTCGTTCTAAAAGCAGCAGTCAGTAATAAAAAAATAGCATTTCCCGTATTGGCCATATAGCGTACACGTACGCAGCCCGTTTGTAATAAAAGCAGTTAACTGCGGACCGACTAATTGGAATTGGACCCTGGCGAACAATAACGAAATGTATTTTGGCTTACACAAGTAAGTACACAGTAATAGTTATTCGGCCGCCATATCCTTATACAAAATACAAACGATGTAGATTAATATTCCTACGATTTTATTGTACTTTTTTTAATTAATTATTAAAAAAAGAACAAAAATGTGAAGCTATAGTGCATATAATACGAACAAATTGCCAATGCGCCTGGCCGCCATTTCATTGACGTCATTTCGTGACATTGAACAGTCAGTGCCGTTAGCAAATTTGTTTCGTTATTCTCTCGTCATTCATCCTTTCAACATGCCCGAACTACCGAAGCATACCTTTCTAAATTCTAGTCACAGCATTCACATTTAAGCCACACTTTTCCCTGATAACGCTATTTTTAATCTCATTATTCAACGTCAAGCCTAACATCATTTTTAAGGATCGCATCTCAACGGCATTAACTCTACTCACATGCTTTTCCTAACAAACCAAGCTCTCACTTCTATACATTAAAGTGGCCTATTACAGCATTGTGTATTACCAGACGAGCTTACACATGCGGATTTCTCACTACTGTACCTATAACCCTATTCATGGTATTTTTCCCGCATTCACTCGTCGTTCAAACCTACATCCAAATACTCTCTGTCATGTGTTCCACTTCGTTACCGTTACCATTTATTTTAATTACTATTTTACTTTATTCTCTTTCAAACACTATAACTTTCGTCTTGTCACCTGCATACCTTTACCTTGCAATGAATCATTCCTTACATTCAGCATGAATTGTAAGTCCTTCACCGGTGACGCCAACACGATATTGGCGTACATGAGACATTTTACAACTAGCTCATCCATTCTTAAATCATCAATCTTCGTCTTTCAAAGATTTCAAAAATCATCCATTAATAGATTGAACAGCCACGGGGATGCTGCACAGCCCTGTCTTACCTTACACCTTTATTGATGCGAGGGCAGTCTGATTAGGCCCCGCTAATCCTAATGCAAGCAGTTTTTAGCGAACAAGAGATTTTAGCGCTTGTATTAGATCAGATCACTGTTCAATCCGTCCAATCCAAATCTTTTGACTTTATCATATTTTTTTTATCCTACGTAGGCGCAAAATAATTTTTGGCTTACAGACAAAAAGTTTCAGTCATAACTCTTTCAGTCAGTACTTTAGCATAAAGGAACTTAGTTTTAGTAAAAATATCCTAATAGGTATAATATAGAATTAAGGTATTAAGATTTATGGAGTCGTTACAAAATGTGAAACTGAAATGAACGCAAGTAAGAAATTTCCCCAGCGACGGCCGTACACAATGAGCGCTGCGCCGCGTGGGGTGTAGCTTATTTTAATATGTTATATATGAATTTTATTAGCAAAATAATTAGCCTCAAATATTAAAAATGCTGCCCAATGTCACAATTGCACGCGGGCAAAGTCGCGAGCATAGCTAGTAACATATAAACGTTCACAATGCTGAGAAGGCTAATTGGGTAATTTTTACAATCATGCTGTGAACCTTTTACTTTATAGAGAGGGACAGCTTTACACCAACCTTCTGGTAAGGCCATGTCTCCAACACATATTGAAAAAGACCCACAGCAGCAACCAAGCAACCTTCTCCGGCTCTCAGCATTTCAAGGTACTCATCACCGGGTGCTTACCCAATTTCGTTTTTTTCATCACAATCAAAATCAAATCATTCAAACTTATCTTATAAGGTAAGTACTTATTTATTTATTTATTTAAGACAGGCCAACGGCATACATATTTAAATACACAATATAAAAAAATATATCCAGTAGTTGTTCTAACATGTACGCCAATAAAAGGCAAGTACAAATTACATTATGATGGTGATTTTGATAGCATGTGGTTGGACTAAATTTTTAAAGTTTTTTAACTAAGAGCTTAACTAATTAAATTATGCATCTGGCTATTGTACCAACTTTGAAATAGTCATATGTTTTAATGTGCATTTATACTACTTTTTTCCAAATATTGAAATAATAAATTAAATAGTTCATTTAACAAAGATAAGCGAAGCGCCTTCCTTTGATACTCTAGCAATTTTAAGGCGCCGGGCCTATACAAGAACTCGTATAGTTTCTACATATGACCTGTGTAACAGTTTCGGCGCTGACCTAGAAAAAAATCTTGGCTACGCTAGACAGGACGCACCAAATTGCTGCTATGCGTCGGTGGGGGCGAGGCAGGTGGTTCAATTAGATGTTGTACGTTTGGAATTAACATTAAAATTAGAAAATTACTAATAAGTAATTAGGGAATATAGGAATAATTTATCTTATTTTATTCGTTTCTTATTTTCTATAGCTTTTAGCGTGTACAAAAGCGCCGTCAGGAGTAATTTGGTCGCTGGACCGTTATCCGGTTCATTCATTATAAACTATTCACCATCGCAAAACCAGCAAAACAAAAAAAAACTAATTACTATTGAAAATACGATTCATCGTATAAAAAGTTTATTATTTTAAGTAATATATTATTACAAAATAATTATTATATGTTATTTTATTAAAAATTAATCATGAATATGATCCGTCCATAAATAATAAAGGTTGTAGAATTGTCTATTATATATTTTTTGCTCGGTACATTAGACATTATTTTAATAACTTGTTACATATTGCCAGTACCATGACCTATATTCCGAAGATATATTAGTTATATTAATTATAAAACAGCAGATTGTAATTGTTCTATTCTCTTTACACGGGCGGATCTACAAAGGACATTAAGTGTAGTACTAATATGGTCTAAGCTAAATTTATGATAAAAACCTTGATGTTTACCCAAATTATAATATGTTAAATTTTCTAGCTCTTCCTCCAAACACTCACTCCAACTTTGATTTATTGGATTATCGTTTTATGTTTAAAACGGTTCTTTTAGATGCTAATTAGTTACTAAGTCTGGCAGGCAGGCCTCGTGGAGAATAATAATCATATTAAGCCATACAAAACTTAATAATACTGTATTGTCTTTTTTTTTGCAAAAACTTATCTCGTTGCAACCTATCCGCGAAGACTAATTCGATTTTGCGTATACTTATCTAAACGTCAAATGGCGTAAAGGTTTTGATACCGGGCCATAAAATTTTCAAAAAAAAGTAAACGTCAAACGCGAAGTGATATGTCAATCGCAATTCAATAATTGCCAATCGCTTTTGCATTGTGTTTTTTCCCATCATTCCGTCGATAAAGTTAGTTTAGTTCAATATACATATTATTTACTCCTTACAAACGTTAGTCATATAATGCGACGTGTATATGTATATAGAAATAAATCTGAAAAAGATGGAAAACTTATGGCTGTGGAAGATTCGACTGAAACGTTCAAATCGCAAATTTCCTTGCTGTTCAACATAGGGAAGGAAAATGTTAAATTGTTCTCATCAAATGGTTGTGAAGTAGTTGACATGAGGGTTATAAGAGATGAGGAGACTTTGTACCTCTCTTTGGAAACAAAACGATCTCCGGAATTCTGCGAGACTGTTAAACATTTTGGTGATTGTACTCAATCGAGTATGGATAGTGAACGTACCGTGTCTGATTGGATAACACTTAATGTTGGTGGAAAACACTTTACAACGTCCAGAGCAACGCTTCTTGCTAAAGAACCTTTATCTATGCTGGCTCGTATGTTCGCTGATCATAATAATGTTTATCTTATGAATCCAAGCGCCACAGATTCCATTGGAGCTTTTTTAATTGACAGAAGTCCAGATTATTTCGAGCCGATACTAAATTATTTGAGACATGGTGATGTTATATTAGACAAACATATAAATCCTAAAGGAGTTTTGGAAGAAGCTATATTTTATGGTACTTTAATTTAATATGATAATGTAGTGAGTAGAATATGAAGTCAATAAAACTCATCCATCAAATCAATAAAATTTATTGCTGAATATAACTTTTAAACAAAAATATTCTTACATATGTAGATCCTGTTTTCATGAACTTCATATGAATGTATGTATAGGGAGCAGGGATGCATTACAAAAATGAATGGGCAGGCTGGCAAGAGGTTACTAGAAATATAATAATTATTGTAAACCTAGTCAATGCTCATTTTCCAAGTTAATATGTATACCATACAATTTTCAGGTATAGATTCCATGATACCCCATTTAAATCAGTTGATTGAAGAGTCAACATCTGCTAGTGCCAATAACCATTCACTGACAAGAAAGGATGTTGTACACTCCATTATATTGACCCCTACTACTTCTGAGTTAAGGTACCAAGGGGTCAACTTGGCCGGCGCTGACTTAAGCAGACTGGATCTACGATATATTAATTTTAAGGTTTGCTGTTTGGTTTTAAAGTGTAAAAAATTCGGTAATAAATTAAATAATCTATGTAGATACTTTAATCACTCACGCCTGTAAGTAGAAGGGTGCTATTTTCCGCAACTCCACGGCTAGTGCGTATTATGCATTTTGGTGGGATCAGAATCATTCCAACCAGCCTAACTTCCCGAAGGAACCCAGCAAACCTTCAATGTTCCTGCGATCTCTGGGAATGATCTTGGTGATCCAAGATTGAGAAACTTGCCGAGCCAAACATCATTGGAGAAATAAAAGTACACAGACTGCACTGGCTTGGGCAGCTGGAAAGAATGAAAGAAAAAGAAACATGAAGCCTGGGATGTGCCTGTTGAAATACACCTCCTCCAGCTCTTTCCAATTATGTTAGTTGTGGGCTATTCTCCATTATTATATTTCTATTAAAATCTATAACATCCTGTTAAGCTGTACTGCAAGTTCTGATTAATTATAATCAGAAATCTTTGAATTTTATGTGATTTAATAAGACTTTTATTTAACAGCATCTCTGTTTGGTTCTACTAGGAGTCATTTCTATTTATCTTTGTAACATATTACGTAAATAAGTAATTACTTAGCTATATTCCAGTATGCCTGTCTGTCTGGATGTAACTTAAGCGGAGCAAACTTATCACACTGTTGCTTGGAGCGTGCTGACTTATCCCATGCCAATTTAGAAGGAACACAACTTTTGGGTGTGAAAGCATTATGCGCTTATATGGAAGGTATGTTTTTCACATTTTAATATTGATATTAAATGAATAAGCCCTTATCAAAATTGCTGATAAAGACAGAGATAGCATTTTCTATCAACCTTTCATGCAGATTATTATATTCTTATTGCAAAAGTTTTAATTTATTGCAACAGACTTTATACTTTTGACTTTCCTTAACGCACATGTGGTGACCTTATTCTTTAGGGACCTTTTGGGATAGAAATAGGATAGATAGAAAAATAAACTCCTATGTACACCCTTTCCGTCATTTCCTAAATAATCCTAAAGTTTGCTTTTCTTTTAACTTTATTTGAGTTTTTATAGTAAGATGATGGTGATTTTGATGATTTAAAAGCTATAGATTATTTACGGTTTCCTAAAAAGTAAGAGAGTAGTAATATACTAAAAATTTAGGGCACAATACAGGTATTTTATTTAATGTACAAAACCTTGGCTATGTGAAATAGTGAATTTAATATTATAAGATATATAACATACAGCAAAGACTGATTGATGAATTAGGAATGTTAAATGCAAAGATGGGTATTTGAATGAATTGAAAATACCAATAAAAATTGAAATGTTTAATTATGTTTTTTGGCCTATTGTTATTTTTTACCATCTGGAGATAGTTTTGTGACATCTTTAGTAAAATTATTTTTATACAGCCCCTTGCAACACTCATCTAGAAGGCAATAACATCTGTTGCACGAATACGTTGGCTCGACCGGTAAATTCGACAACCTCACCTCACATAATACAGGTGTGATGTAAAAGTATGCTTCTGCATTTCGTCCCATGAGTGAAGTGGTAATTCCAGTACCCTTTCTCTATCCCCCTTTCCTAATAAGGATAGAATGGGAAGGGTAAGAGGATTGGTTGGGGAGGATATGAACTGCAAAAGGAAATATTCTTTTTCTGTATCAACACATCTGCAACTCATTTGCTTGGTGCATAGTGGTCACTTAACATCAATTAAACCACTTGCTTGTTTGCCACCATCTCATAAAAAATCTCACTGCCCTTTTCTCACGTTATGTGGGAATACTGTAGTGGGTGCCCATAATTATATTTTATTTATACAGCTATTAAATAGAATAGATTTAAATTTCAGGTGCGAATTTAAGAGGCTGTAATATGGAAGACCCTGCTGGGTCAAGGGCTGTGTTGGAAGGAGTTAACCTAAAAGGTAAATTTATGATAACATGTATAATATAAGAAAGATTCGTAGTCTTCAATAGTTAAACTTTCATAAAAAAATTATAATAATACCAGTTTCGCTTGGGATAAATAGTCGAATAAAAAAAATGGAGTGTGAGTCCACGGTGAGGGGAGAGAAACTTTGTATTTTGGTTAATTTGTAAGAGAATGAGATAAAATCACTATGGAGGTCGTAAACAGAAAGAAATAGATTGAGGCACCTAATGTAACAATTTAGTAAAGATACACAGTTCGATGCAATATAAAAACAAGACATAAAATGTAACCTTAGTTATTTGCTTATTATGAATAAAATTAAAGCTCACTTTATTTACGCTAGTTGTACCAACGAATAGGTTAGTGAAAAAGTTTCTTCGCATTTTATAGGAAAACTCAAGACATTTTATTTACATATAATTGCCGTTTTGTTCGATGACATGATCCCGTTGCTGTAGAAATTTTGATATGAAATCTATTGCAAAACTCTATCTATTGCTTCTAAGCAAAAAATGCAATTAGTTTTGACAGTTCTCTCTTGATGGTATTCTAACATTATCTAAAAAATTCTGACGACGATTCATTAAACTTCATTTTGAGAGAAAGAACAACAAATGAAAAATAGCTCTCAACAACATTTTACCAATTTGCTTATTATTTTAAATGTAACCTTTCTAATGCCAGCCAGATACAATTAGTTCAGCCAAAGAGATTTTCCATTTTTCGCATATAGTATGTATGAGGCCTTGATATTTATATTCCATTACATAAAAGTCAAACAAGGTATCGACCAAGTAATTACATTTTTTCAGGTGCCGATTTGGAGGGAAGCAACATGGCCGGCGTTAATTTAAGAGTAGCGACTCTTAAAAATGCCAACCTACAGAACTGTGATCTCAGAACCGCCGTCTTAGCCGGTGCCGACTTGGAGGTATTTTATGTATTATGAAGTAATTTTTCACCACTCAGTGACAAGTGATGTAAGAAATTCTCGAAAAAAAAAACATGGCACACGTAAAATCCATCATTGAAATCTCTAAATTATATAAATGTCTCCGACGGATTGCGATCTTAGGCGGTTTATAATCAGCCTAAGAAAATTGTAAACTGTAGACAAATTCAACAACTAGTCAACGAGTCATTTACACTTCGGCGTACTATTCGTCGTGGTCAAAATCATGATGCCATTTCAATTTATAAATAACTCAATAGGATCTACTTTGTAGTTTGTCTTAATAAAATAAATAGATTTATCTTTATTTACATTTGGACATATAAGTAAAAAGAAAAAATAATAAATATAAACCGAAAACAAGCAACTTAGCGAAAATAAATAAACCGAAAACAACAAATCTATTTTTTTGGTGTTTAAATTAAAAACTGGCAAAATACGTTTCATTCAAAATTGCGGACCAATTGTTTAAATTCCAAGCGCTTTCCACTACGTTTATCTGTTAATTTAACTAGCATAAAAAGCGCAGTATCCTACTCCAACATAACTTAACATGATTGTGTTTCGAATTCCTTCCGCGCAATCGTGATGGCTGGCATTCCACAAACGTTCAGTATTCACCTAACTCCTTGCCTCGCACTAGCGTGTTATGGAGTAGTCTGTCTCCAGTAGGTATTTCCAAACCGATATGTCTTAGGGTCCTTCAAGATAATAGCGTACTCCTTCCTTGAAGGCTGGTAGCTCATCTACTGTTTCTCTGGTGTTGTGGATGTTCATGGGCGATAATAATCACTTTGACAAACATTAGACGACGCATTGCTTCTTTACCCCCTATAAAATAAACATTGTTTGTTTCCAGTCCTGTGATTTGTCGGGTAGTGATCTACATGAAGCAAATCTGCGCGGGGCAAATCTAAAAGATGCTGCCTTCGAGCTGATGCTGACACCGCTCCATATGTCCCAAACTATACGCTAATCGGTATTATTTGTTGTATATAAGAATTGATTGTATACTTATTGTATTTATTTTAATAAAATTTTATTTGCCTTGTTCTTTTATTATTTTCATTTGTACCAGGATACTATATACTACTATAACTCCGGCCCTGAGCAGCAATAGTTTAATCCGATCGAAGTACCAGGTCATCACAGAATATGGTGGTGAAGCCAGTCCTATACTTTTATTTCTAGAAGGTGCTTTGGCTCTCATACCTTTACAATTTCTTTATTCCACTCCTTCGTTACCTCCCTTTTTTACTAATAGTAGTATTTGGGGGCAACATTACCGAAAGTACACGACTATGGTGTATTTTGCGTGGGTGGGAAGTGGATCATTTCTACCACACTGAAAGGCGGGTACAATGTATTTGTAACACTAAGCTAATTACTACTATTGAATATTTATATTTTTTATAGAAGGTGGCAAATAGTTTACCTGATATCAAGCGACCGCTACTCACAGGCATCTGCACCCTGGCAATGAATATTAATGCGTTGCCTATATTAAATGGACAGAGGAGTCAAACAGAAAAATATGTGTCATACTTATATACCCGGTTATCATACAAAAAACTATTAATTCGTATTAAATGCTAAAGCTCAAGCAGAGCAGATGGATCCCACGGATAGCAAACCTACAAACCGCAGATCAAATAACGATCAAAGCGAAGTTTTATGAGAAAAAACAACAAGAAATTTATAAATGTATATTTAAACTTCGTTGATATTTAACAGAGTAGTAGATAATAATCGAAGTCACAATCAAATTAACTAAAAATAATAGTTTAGCGAAAATAAAATTGCCTTTTTTATAATTCACATTT
Organism: Papilio elwesi; assembly: GCA_029849275.1. NCBI lineage: Eukaryota > Metazoa > Arthropoda > Insecta > Lepidoptera > Papilionidae > Papilio > Papilio elwesi. The sequence continues at coordinate 3,411,112 of CM056710.1, read as the reverse complement.
CTGTCATTGTAGATCAATACATTTTGTTCAATGGGAATATTGTTTTAAGGGTTGAGGTTAATCGAAGAGGGTGCTATTCCATACTGTCAGTTGTTCATATATATATATATATATATATATATATATATATATATATATAATAGATTCGACTACAAGATTGATAGAATTTGTTAACTACCCACCAGCTGCTTTGTACGCTTTTTAATAGAACATTGACTTTAGATTCTCATGTTGGTAGCAATGAGGTTTCCATTTCAATCGCATTCTAATTCTAACCTATATAGGGTAATTTTGTAAAATTATAGTTTATAAGCTGTGTCCTGCGGTATAACTCGCCGTGCCGTAACATAAAGGTCGTGGGGTGATATTAAAATAAATAGCATATAACCTTCTTGTATAATTGGGTTGTCAAATTCAAAAATATTTTTTCAAATACGATTGGAAGTTCCTGAGATTATCGCGTTTGAACAAACTCTAAAGCTTTGTTGTATGAATATGGATTTTCTGCGATAGATGATGAGTCCTGTTTGAAAGATATATATTTAAAGTAATTATAATACTAAGAAAAAATAGTATATGCGATGAAAGATCACTACTTATTGCTTGTATGTCATATTTTTTGCATATAATAACATGATTTTTTCCTTTTCCATTAAACCAGTGATCAATTTCAATATTGTTTTTGCAACTATATCACTTTTTACAATTGCTTTCTGTATACTATAGACCATTATTAGTACTGTACTGTATAATATCGATAATCCCAAATCATCAGAAATTGTATCATTATTAAAATTTATTCTCTCGATCGCAAAAATAAGATATAATATATAAATAATAAAAAAAGCAATAACAAGAAAATATTATAAAGGCTGCATTCGAGTTATGACAACTTGTAAGAACGCGCCAATATTTCTTTATGTTTGTACTCCTGTAATGTGATCGGAGCCGCGAAGTTGGTTGCAATTGTTTTTTATTCGCGTTCTATTTTTGTGTGTGACGGTTCTGTCCGGCGAAAATTTGATTTTCCATTTTATTTTGATGATTTTCCTTTAAACATCACCGGATATACACTAACATCCTCCCGATTGCAAGAAACAACAAGATGCAGAACGGAGAAGAGACCGCGGCGCCGGCCGAAAACAGTAAGTTTTCTATTTGTTGTCAATAATTCAATGAGTTGTATACAGTTTTCTTTTGTATTTAGGTGGCAAATAATTATCTAAAATGGATTGTTTACTGTGATTATTTTTTATTACAAGAGTAAAAGCGCCCAGAGAAGTTATTTTTATGTACCCTCTATTAGAAAAACAATATTTGGTAGTGCGAATATTTCGCTAGTCATACACAATTATTTAGAATCTAGTATAGCGCGGTTGTAATTTCACTTGCGTTCAATGTTTCGTGCGTCGGTTCAGTAGTATTTGGGTAGTTTCCTCGCTTATAATTATTGATACTGTGGGTATCTTAATTGGAGTGTGAAACATGACTCACATTCCACTGTTCTACCCACTATTGTAAAAATGCAACTGATTTATTAAGGCTGAATTACGTCGGTGCCGTTCTCTTTTCTGCAGCTGTGACCATGCCTTGCAACAAAATATTATATAATCATAAATTGGAGAACAATATTGGCTTTATCTAATTCAATTAAATAACATTATTCTCCATTCATTCATGCACACACACATTCTATGCTTATTTTAGCTTTTATAAATTAATATTGTGCTTTTATGGATATATAATAGCTTTTTAAGAAATAATCTACCCTAAAAGTCAACAGTGAACATCTTTTGGGTGGACGGTAATAGGCATGGCCATAAATAATGCCGGAATGAGATACTTCCCATGCCATTTTATCTTGAGATTTTTTACCAAATGGAAGCTTATAATATAAACATCATCCATATTGTTTACAAAAATGTACACCCAAATGATGTGTCATCAAATTTTTATTATTCCCCAGAGATTCATGGGGCACAGTTGATTTTTTAATTGAATTATTGCTTGTCATAGCAGAAGTAGGAGTAGTTTCTTGTTGATTGATTATTTTTATTTGTGGTTACTTAACAACCACAATCAAAAAGTTTACAGATTGATATTTCAGATTTTTTTATAGACAAAAAGGTGTACATGGTACTTTCCTGATTGAGACAGTTCATTTGCTGCCTGCTGCGGTTCTTTGAGTGGCAGATCTAGGATTGTCATTTGGTGCTCAACCCCATTTTGGGGATGCTTGGCCATCCTCCGCCTATTTTTTTTATATAGATTAAATCAGAACAAGGAAGTGATATGCTGGTTAAAAATTAGATAAGAGCAATACTCATCAAGTTCACTTTAAGATTTGTTATGGAAGAAGACCATTTAACCCGCACTCCTGGACCAGCCAATGGTTCATGTTGCAGTTTTAGGATGTATCTTAGACCAAAATCTTCCCGCCACATTATTATATTAGTAATAACAAATAAAATAACTTACTTAACTTTATTTGACTTTAATAAAATCTCAATATCATATGATTTAAATATTCCTTTGTAGATCTTTTAATAAGCTTCCCTTTACCATCTCTGCTTACCCCTGCAGGGCTGAAAGGCTTAAACTTTATTGTTTGAACATATTATGTTTGTCTGTTAAAATACATTTATCATATAATGGTGGTAATAAATGTGTAGGACTGAGCAAAACAGAAGTTTTATTATCAATAATGTTATGGGCAGAAATACATATTAGTAGTTTATGTACTTTGGTGTAATGATTCTTGTGTTAGTGACAATGATGTAGTGCATGCATTGTAGAATCTACCGTAGTGGAAATGACTAGTTTCAAAATATGATCCATTCTAACAATTGATTAGATTATAGTTTTCTTGGATTACCCTCACTTTGTATTATAAAGGTGTGAGATTGAAGCTCTAGGCTATCGTACAAACCACCTTTAACCCAACTGTTGTCAAAGGAAGGTGATTGTCTTGAGAAATTTAAAATTATTATTAATAATATAAAAATAATTTGACATGACTATTTCAAACAAGTAGTGCTAGACGCTAAACACATTCAAAGTTTTATACTTTTGGATTTTTAATATCTCGATATATCAATATAACTACCAAGATCAACCTGACCTTTAATCTCTTACCCTTGGACTTTGTCATACAATTATCAAGGATTTATTTTTTAAAGCATAAAGGTGGTTGCACACCTAGCTTGCGAACTTTCCGAATTAATTGAAAATTGCCCCTAAATCTAACACAGTTGTTTAACAATGGTTGATTTGAGATTTTTCTAACCAATCGTGCCATATAGTGTGAGCGTTAAACCAATACAATAACATTCAAATAGTATTGAGAGTCTGGAGTATACTGAGAATGAAACCGGTGGGTTTTGTTGTCGGTTTTTGTACCGAAGAACTCATTGGACGATGCTGCAGGTTTGAAGAACGATAGAAGTTCGTGAACATAGTGCATACACCTTTATAAGACTAGTACGTTTACCTACGTTAGTTGCGTCACAGTCCATAATAGCACCAGAGTTTGCAAATTCAATATTCAATATAGAAATGTGTACACGTTAGTGACGTTATGGCTATTAGTCAGTTATTTAATTATTTATACATACATATATACTTTTAAAAATAAAATTCAAATGACTATTCTATTTGATGAAATGTTTTTCTATTGACAAATAAAAAATAAATAGATGATGCATACATATACTACAACACTTTTTTAAACAGATCTAGTTACGCGTATTCTTATTTGTTCTAATGCTTAAAAATTATGTTTTTCTATTCTTTCGTAGTTTCATGTGTATTATCGCACATATTAACTTTACCTTTACTGTGAGTTCGCACTGTTTCCGGCAGTCACAAATACATGTGATGTCAGTTTTTGTGTCAATAACCAAACAGAAATGTTAAAACAACTTCGAAACTTCTCTATTCGATACATTAGATGCCGCGTTGTGGAATGGTCTGTCCTCGGCGGTATTTCCAAACCAGTACTTAGGGTCCTTCAAGCGAGCTTATCTTTTTCTTAAAGGCCGGCAACGCATCTGCAGTTCCTCTGGTGTTGCGGGTGTCCATGGGCGTCGTTGATCACCTCGGTGCTCACGCCGCTCGCTTGCCCCCTTCTCTTATATAAAAAAGTAGTATTTAAAACGAAAAATTTACGAAAATACTTTTTAATATGGTAAGAATACTTCTAGCATTACGATGGTAACTCATTTGTTGAATACATAATTATTTTGACATGTTTTACTGTCGTTCTGTGCTAACATTGTGTAGTCATTCGTGCCTGTGCATATTTGCACAAGTGTTAATTTACTGCGTAATGTACGCGACCTTGATACTAACGTTACACGTAAATTTTCATTCTCCGTTCAACGAGACAATGCTCCTCGTTACAAGATATTTTCGAGTTTTCTTTGACTGTGCTTGACATATTTATCTTTATTATTTTCCTAAGGTGTTGCTTTTAACATCTTTCCCTTAGTTTATCTAGATTATATAAATACATTAATTGATGGTACAAACTTTATCTATATATATAAATTTATTTCATTAAATAAAAAAGTATAAACCAGTATACAGATGAAATAAAATTAAGTATTCTGCGTGTGATCAAAATGCAATGGTTTGATGTTTAAAAATTGTTGTTTTTTGATAAATTAGCAAATTAAGGAGCTAAAGAAATCTCGCATTTGAAGTGAGAAATGAAAATGAGCACTCGTAATTTACAGTTTTGTAGGCAGCGGTTTGCGATAAATGCAATTGTTACGCGTTATAAATCGAATATGACGTGTTAAATACCTCACACATATAACAACTTTGATTTTTACTCAAGGAATTATAGCTCAAGTGCCATACAAAATATAGTTGAAATTTGCAAGCCAAGAAATAATGCAATAATTGCTTCCTACGGATGTACAAATATTTCTTAATAACCCACCTACGTAGTGTTGCGTAGAAATCTTTAACATACAGTTGTATAGTCACTAAAATATCAGTCCTTATCGATGTTTTGAACCGGAATGTCTTAATGTCACGGCCTTAAGGCGCGTTTTCACTGACGCGGTAGCGATTGTTGGTATTGAGATGCAATGCATGCTACCTTACTCCAATTGTATTCCGCCGAGCTGTTACATTGTAAGTACACCTTTAGAGGTGTGGCTCATTATAATAGATGATTAATCTTTGTATCATGACTTCATGTCTACGAGTTTTCGAGTTTGAAACAATATTGTTTAGATTACATTATAAAATGGTGCGGGTGATGTTTAAACGTGTTCAAATAATGATTTCCAATCCTATTCAATTTTGGCTATGAGAGTTTATGATTTGCAATCACAAAATAATTCAAGTTTTTTTTTCGAAAATTAAATTTTTAAATTAAAATTTTATTTGATAGCTTGCAACACAATGTAGTGAAAAGTTATTACCCTCTTATCTTTGTCTTAATAACTACCATGTTAATGTTTTGCATTTGTTAAAACTTATTTTATTCTGCTTTTACAATCCTCTTTTTAATATGATTAAATCATGTATTTTTCAGAAACATTTTAACCATTCCAACTAAGATAAAGCTGGTGTCGAATTCCGGATTCGAACACCACACCTTACATTTTGCAATCCGTACCCAAAAATTAGGCGTGTTATAGTCTATGTAATAAAATAACGTATCGGTTTATTCCAGCCCCGGCAGTAATTCCCGAAGAGGTGACCAAACAGTCGTTCCGTGTCAAGGTATGGCGTCACTTGGAAAACAACTCCCTGGCGATGTTCCCTCGCCCGGTCTACAATCGCATCCCGAACTTCAAGGGCGCCCCGGAGGCGGCCGCGAGACTAGCTGAGCTGGAAGTGTTTAAAAACGCCAACACCGTCAAAGTAAACCCGGATAAGCCTCAGGAGCCTGTCAGGTACCTCCATTCGCATGACTTTTCAAAACAACGAAATTTTTCACAAAAGAAAAATATTAAAATAACTAGCAGATGTGGCAAACTTTGTTCCGCTTTCGAATAAAATTATGTTGTGTTAGTTGCTGGATGGGATTGCAGGAACTTAACAATAACGTTTAAAAAATTACGTTGATAATACTGTATTCATGAAAAAATTTAAAAAGTGAAATTATGTAATATGGATAGTTAATATTATAAGGTAATGAGAAAATGTTGCATCTCTAACATATTTTGCAATTTGCGTATTTTAACGTAAAAACTGGTATACAAAAATCACATTTTGATGTGAAACAAGATATACACTTTTTTGTGTAACAATAATATATTTTTATAATCTGTGTGACTTAAGTCTTGGCAGATCATTTATTAGACCTTTTACTTTCTATATTAGTACTTGCGGACTTTCAAGTGGGAGCCGGTTAGCTCAAACGTGTACGGTATAAACGTGAAAATTATTATATGAAAATATTCCACTGCTCACTGTACTATAAATTAGATAAATGAAAATATACTCTCACGCCCGTAAACCAGAGGGGTAGGCAGAGATCATGGAATTCCATTTGGCGCGATCCTGGCACAGCTCTCCCGCTTCTTCCAAGCTCGTCGGTAACTCCTTATATCGCCCTTCTTTAGTATGTCACTAATCTGATCGACATAAGGTCTCCTCGGACGTCTACCAACGCTGCCACTCACTTTTGCAACATAAATTTGTTTCGTTACTCTCCATTCATCCTCTTAACATGTCCGAATTATAAATAACATTAATAAAATATATTATATGTATATTTACTAATATTTAGCGGTCCGAGTGTCAACCGCACGTCTGTTGCCGACCCCCGATCGATAAACTATTTCTATATTACAGCAAAGATTTATAAAAATGTCCCGAAATTTATATAAGTGAATTGGCTAAGAAATTGGATGGTAGTTTCACAACACGGTTTGATAGTTTTAGCACGCCATGCACTGCGAGAATTAACTGTGAGAATTTAAAATGATGGATTTTTATTGTTCTGTTTGTAATAACAAAGTAAAAAATTCAAAGTACCGAACCATTTCATTTGCCTTAGGGGTTAGGGTTTGCCGTAGTTTTCACCGTTAAATATAAACGCGATTAGTTCGACCTAAACTTACGCGTTTTTCCAATTTTTCCAATATAAACTAAACGCAGTTATGCTTTGAGGTTTAATTCCGATCGGCCGATTTTGGCGTTTAGCTCTGTACGCGTTTTCAATTTGAAAGGTACATATCGAGACAGTTTTGACATTGACAAAATTTATACCATCGCTCGTATCGACATCTGCGATTGAAGGCGATGTTTACGCTTTACGTCACTAAACTTCATTTTCGTAAACGCTATCAAATTGTAGCTGGTGAAATCAGTTTAACGAAAAACCAAGATTCGAATCGAATCATTAAGTAAAACGTAGTTTTGTTAAATTCGTTTTCGAATGCAAACGATGAAATCGCCCTTTAGTTTCCTTACGGAAATAACGCAGGTTTCTTGATGTGGTGAATAAATAGGCTATTTTGATGAGCTGTTGAATTATAAATATAACATAAGAGACTGCGTTTACAGTATCAAATAGTCATGATACATTTTTGATTAAAAAAAAAACATGACTGAACGATCGATAGTATTATTACTAAGGAAAAAGTGCAACATAAAAGAGTGCTTCGTGTCTAAAATTTAAAAAGGTATGGTTCGGTACTCCGGCCGTATTAAAAGGATAAATGAAGAAAGTATGGCAGGGATAATTAATGTTGAACAGTGAGTGGACTGTGTGGGGGGGGGGGTTGCTTTCAACGAACTTAAGCAGTCTTGGGAATGGAGAAGAAGCAAGAGAGATGTGCCAAACGGAAATCCGTAATCTCTGCTTACGCCTCTGGGTTACTAGCGTGAATACTTATATTTTATTTTGTAGTTTATATTAGAGGCAAACGATTAACAGATTTTCTATATTTGTATTATATAACAGAAGAAACTGACTGATTAATATAACATCGCACAACCGATACTATTGGGCTTGAAGACTTCAAATTTTGAACAGAGATTTTTGTTATTACGTAGGCGATCACTAAGAAAGGATTTCTTTAAATTCATACCCTAAAAGTCAATCATATTAATTAGAGTTCAGCTTAGGCCGGACATTATCGGCACGCACCGCGGGAATAAGCTTGTCACGTATAATGAAAAGAATAACGTTAGAAACAATTGAGGGCATAGATAAAAGTATGAGCGTGTTGCTACAATTTTAGTTTGTGAGAGCATACAGCATGTATACCGTATCGTAGGCCGCGTTATAACCAGCCGTGACGGGTTTCCTGGAGCATAGTGTTTTTTTTCTTTAGCTTAATCCAACCGACACAATACGTTCACTTTGCTTTCTGTGTCATTCATTTGAATTATACTGCGAAATACATATAGAAGGGTTAAAAGAACAAAGTTATTACGGTATATGGCAGTGATAGGACGGCTATATTATTTTATGCATAAACGCAACAACTTTGTAACGACTGATTACTTATCCGTCGATAACCTTACGGGCAAACAAGTGCACGCGTCTTGATTAATTCTGTCTAATAAATCAAACAGTTTTAATGACCTCTGTCTTTAATCACAGTTATTTAATAAGCAAAAAAACATTAAAGTTTATAAATGTACTGTAAAATTGTAAGAGAGATCTGAATAATTACTTTTAACGGATTTGGAGGATACAAGCCAACTTTCCGTTTTCTCACCGTTTTTGTTAAGTCGAGTCGAGATACATACCTTTGTAAAGTATAAACAATTTATAAAACAAGCAATAGGTTATTTAATAAACCAATAAACCTGACTAATATTAGACTTAGTTGACATTATTTAGTCCCCGAAGATTGTGTCACAATAAATGAATTCTAACAATCGAACAACAACCTTCGTGCGCCGTAGATAGCGCTGCGTTTTCCACACACAAGCCCACAAGGCGCCAAAGCAAAGGCCGCACCCCTAATTTGGTCGCTTACGTTCTGCCCACTGGTTTGTTAAGTAGGTAAACTTGTGTACGTATGTTTTATATCCCAGTCGACTTCTTATCTATCTAACATAGATTTAAGCAAAGTTAAAATTATTAAAACCAAAAACACTTCGGCTTGATAATACACAAACCCTACACAGTACAGACTGTAGTCATACCGTACCACTCCCACATGAGTAGGAGAAGGAGTGATCATGACCTAATGATGGATAGAAATGTTGTAAAAGTTAACCAGATTAAGCAGGTATAGTAGCCTTTTTTCACGGTGTTCAACTTCAGAAAAAATGCCTAGTTCCTCGAAACAAACTCCGATTACAAATTAACAAGCATAGAGAAGTGCAAATGACGGAATAATGATCCTGCATCCTTGCGTGTTATTACCACGTCTGGCTTCGTTTTCCGTTCTTCAGTTTACGACCCCTGCAATTAAAACGAAATTAATATATCCCAAAAGCCAGCGACGATCTGACGGTCGTCATTTTATAGAATCTGAAAGTTTGTCCGTGTATTTCTCAAGTACAGATAAAAATCATCCCCGAGTATGAAATTTGGATAACGGTAGCTTTGAAAGCAAGATTTAGCAGATAAGTGATGAAGATCAGATCGTCGCTGGCTCTATCGCTTCCGAATATTATTAACTTTGTCCGACCATTTATATTAGGACTCAAGAATAAAGGACTCAAATTGTATTTACGATCGTATTTACATGTATTTAAGGACATCAACGCGAACCACCGCTGTAACACCCAGTATGTATTAACATTTGTCCAGAGTGATCTGCCTGGAGCAGCACAAGACTCTGTATGTGCCGGTGCCTCGCCTGCAGACGGGCTTCCTCAACAAGATTGTGCTACCGGAAGGCGAGCCAGGCCACGCGGCCGTGCGCAAGGCCGTCTCCCGCAACGGCATGGAAGTCTACGGACAGCCTATAGGTAAGCTGCGCAAGTATCAAGATTACTACGTGTTATCGAAACCGCAAACACATAACATGCAAGTCTACATATATCGCTACCATACCGTATTCAATAAATGCCTAGTTATTGTAGGTAACTTTTTGGTTCTATCCAACTTTGGTCTGTTGATCATTTGTCGAATGGGATTTTCATATGTAAACGTATCCAATGGTTTTTAGGTATCGAAGACACCGTGTTATTGGACTTAGTGGTGATGGGCTCTGTGGCAGTGTCCAAGGAGGGTTATCGCATTGGCAAAGGAAGAGGTAATTGACACGCTATTATTTTTAAGGAATAAAAACAATATATTTTCGGTATAAAAAATATTTTAACATTGATAATAGTGCCATTTAGTTAAGAATGAAAGCGCTAATCGTGTTTTGTTACACACGCTTTCTTAACTTATCACAAGTTATGTGAAATTAGATGATACATATATTGTCTGTCACAGGCTATGGGGACTTGGAGTTTGGGCTCATGATGCACATGAAGGCGATCAAGCCGAACACCTTGGTAGCGACTACTGTTCACGATTGTCAGGTATTTTTATTTCTTTCAAAATAGTTATAGGATGTAAACTGTTAGTGGCTTAGTGCTGTCATTGTGTATCGTCGTCGCTCATATCTACGCGTCCGAGGCAACGAGCACGCTGTCGGCATTTGAATGAGTGAAGTCTTTTCCCTAAAGACCCAACACCGTTGGCAACAGTTAATTCCTTAAAGCTACCCCGTATTATCGTTTGTCTCTCATAATATACGCTTCGGCCCTTGTTATCTACATTTATTAATTTTATAAAGATGAAATATTTGTATTTCTGTATGTTCGTAAGTGGTAAACATAAAAACTACTGGACCGATTTTAAAAATTATAACACACTAATAGACAGTTCTTCCAACGGGTAACCTAGGATTTTTTGTCTGTCTCGAGCAAAGCTGGGGCGGGCTGCTAGTCTGTTATAAGATTATCTTTGTTGCAGGTGTTCGACACACTACCAGCGCAGTTGTTCGGCCCCCATGACGTACCTATCGATCTGATTGTCACGCCAACACAGGTGAGAATCATTTCGTCACCGCTTACATATGCCTGGTAAGATGTCCGTGGTATAATGTGGTCTTTTGCAGGTGATAGAAACGCAGCGTATGAGTCAGCGGCCGGCGGGCATACTGTGGCACTTGCTGTCCAATAGACGTCTACTCCTCATGCCGATACTGAGCCAACTGCGAGATATTGAAATGCTGTACGTTCGTTTTTCTTCATACTTAATTATTTAATGTGCCGTGTGATATCTTGATTGGACATATACAGTATACCGGCACGTAAACTACGTTTTTGCAACGATACTTTAGGGACGGTGTAAATTGTATTTTAGAAAACAAAAATGTAATGATTATTTGTATATTGTATCAAACAATTTCTATCTTTACTAAAATCTTCTCTCTTTGTCGATAGATCGCTCTCTGTTTACCACCTCCACAGTGTACTCAAGTCATCCTCTAACAAATTAACCAGAATACAAAGTTTCACTCCTAACGCGTGTGAACCTTGGATAACTAGCTTGGGATTTAAGCAATGTTATCTGTCACCGTTAACCATTGTAGCAGATGCGTAGGGCAAAGGCCACGCATAAAGAGTGGCATCACATGCTACATCCACTACCAGGAGGATAGGTGTAGAAGAGGATGAAGCTATGGGAAAAGGTTGGAAGTTAGGTCTTACAAAACTTATTGTGAGCTCGTGGTTGTTCTCCGGCCCTTTCTTGCAACGGTGTAGCTCTGTCACGGTTATGGTATCAGTTTGTAGATATATTGTGAGCGGCATGTAATTCGGCAGGATTGATGTAGTGCGTGTAAGTTAAAACATGTACATTTTCATACAAAAACCTGAAAAACGAATTCTGCCAAGCAACCTGCCGCTCACAACATCTGGGTATTTAAGTTAAGAAATATGATGTGTTATTTGTTCTGTAGCGCGGGTCGCGTGTGCACGCTGAAGGAGGTGGACACGGACGTGGACGAGCGCGCCAACAACCGGCCGCGTCGCCCCAGGAGACGCACACGCTCCACCAAGAGCCAGAGCGAAGGCGAGGTGGGCTCATACCTTTATTTGCTATTATCTGCTTCCCGTAACGATTTTTCGATTCATTTGTGTTAACAAGTTAATAGTCTAAGATCCGGCACAAGAAATGTATACTCTGATCTGTTATTTGATCAGGACCTAGATTATATGCTAGATAACATGCACATTGATAAATCATAAGTGGGTTGCCGGGCTAAATCTAAATCACTGTTAGCCTGTTAAATCGTAAAAACCAAATTAGGTTGAACGAACCCTGGTGTAACTGGCCTTTGGCGATTCTAGGCGTCGAGTGTATGCTGTCGTAGAAACAATCAAGGGTCAAATGTTTTAACAGTGGTAGAGCCCGCAACAACAACATCTGTTGCACGAATGGGCCGGCTCGACCGGTGAAATACCACGACATCACAGAAAACAGGCGTGAAGTAGAGTATTCTGCGTTTCGTCTGATGAGTGAGGTGCCGGAGGCCTAATCTTAGGCCTCTTCCCCTTCCCACCCTTTAATGTGGTGCTCGTTTGCCACCTTTTCCCATAAAAAAACGGAATTTGAAGCTCGAGCTAGATTTGATTGTTGTTTAAAATTTCACAACAAATTGTAACCCTTGTTTCATGCCCTTGTGTACAATTAAATTAAAACGACGTAATTCATTTTTTATTGATCAAGTATTTTTTTTAATTGATAGCTTGAGCGGTTTTGACTTGCCATGTACATTATCTCAACATTTTATCCTAGGTGCTTGAATTTTTCAAATCATTTTTATTAATTTTTGTGTATTTTCTTTATAATAAGTTGGCAAACGAGCAAGCGGCTTAACTAATATTCAGTAACCGCTAGTACTCATAGGCGTCTGCAACAAGTTAAACAGTTGCAGATGCGTTGCCTATGGACAGAGGAGCTGTTAAAAATTACTATCCATCGCTTCTCCGGGAGGAAGACTAGGCCTCCGACAGGTGCCGGATTGCAGAAATACTTCTATTTGACGCCTGTCTTCCGTAAGATTGTAATATTTCACAGGTCTAGCCGGCCTATGAGTGTAACAGATGTTGTTGCGGACTGCACCACTCTGTTAAAATGAATTTTCCCTCAGGGCAACACCACGGAGGGCGAGGAGGCGAAGGCGGGCAAGCCGCGGCGCATGGCGCGCAGACGCCACAGCACCAAGTCCAAGGACGGCAAGGACAAGGACGAAAAGCCCCGCCGCCCCAGACGTCCACGACCTGACATCGATTTCTCGGTCAAGGTAAAATAATTATTGAAGCTTTTAAGTTTCTCACGTTTGTTTTACAACTGGAAGAGGTCAGGTAGTAATGTAAACTGTGACTGCAAGTTGGAAACTATTATGGTATAATTTATCTCAGTGTTGGATATGCAATTAAGTACATAAACACCCGTAAACCAAGAAGCGTAACAGGTGCGCTAAGATCCTACCAAAACGAAATGTCTACCTACCTCTTTACGTAACTCGCGTTGGTGATATTCATACGGAATTTCGCTTTTGGACTACTCAAAATAATAAGATAACTGTATAAACTTGGAGAATGGTTACCTTGAAACATGTATTTTTGTGTTGCATTGCCTAGATATCCAACATCAGTCCTACCACGCGCGTGCGCGACCTCAAGCAAGCGTTGTCCGAGCGCGGCGTCAAGCCGCAGATTATGGTCTGGAAGGTAATTTATTGGTATTTATCCTCCCCCTCCTCATCGACCATTATCCGATATAAGGATGTCCTTTGCGGGAGGTGGGATAGTCCTGAAAATGTTGTCCTTAAAAACCCTTATAAACTAATAATATCACGTTACAATAATAGATTTCTATTTGTACTAAATTAAGGTATAAGTAGTATATAATAGTAATTGTATTAAATAAAGGTATGTGTTAGTTATTTGGGAAGAATGAATGAATGGAGTGGATAAATAAATTTATGTAGATGTTTGCATGTAGAAGAAGCGAGAGAGGTGTGCTACGATCGCGTTAAATGGAAATTCAGAATCTCTGCCTATACCTCTGGGTTACGGACGTGAACACTCATATATTGAATTCAAACGTTTATTCCGATCGAGTTATAAATAGATAGATTAAAAATAAGACTATTTCTAGGTTAAAACAAACTATTAACTGTATATATTTTGAAAATTCAACAAACGTAATAACAATTTAATATAATTTTCAGGGCTTCCGTGGATTTTGTTACTTACACTTCTTCAAACCGGTTCCTCAGAAAGTAAGTTGATTTAAATAAGGAGACATTTAAATAGCTGTCAAAATACCTAATTAAGTAGTAAGTATTATGAAGTTCCATCCAAAGACATTTAATGTAATTTATTTTATATCTTAATAAAAATTATGGCCGCTTGATGTTCGTGGAACATGAACACGACATTTTAGTTAACACCATCAGCTCAGCTTGGCTCTTTTTTTTCGGTTTTGAATCTTAAAATACCCTGCGTCTGGGGGAAAAGACCCGCGGTCTTGGGGAGCAGGCGGTCCCTGTGCTCTTTTCTAGTACCGTGGCAACACCGCCTTGTTGACGTTTTTCTGATATAAAGGATGGGCTTGGGTGTCTAGAAATCAGCAAAAACAGGTTTTTACTTTATTAATAATACGATATTGATTTCAGGGAGAAGGCGACAGCGCACCAACAATCAACATGGATAGTGTGCTGACCGCGCTCGCCGAGATGTCGCTAGGGGGCAGCGGTGGTGGCGTGGGTGCCGAGGAGGTGGAGGACAAGCCGCGCCTGCTGAGCGTCGAGCCCGCGCCGCCGCGAGTGCCGCAACAGGAGGTAGGACCGACACACAAACATAACGCCCTGACTCCGCACGGGTAGTACTAACTACACATTGCAGCCTGGACGACAGCCCAGGAGACGAAATATGTCAGTGTTGTTTCAATAAACTTACACTCCCGCCATCTGTAGTGTAATATTATTTACATTTATTTTGCAATAAAAAATATTAAATTCAAAAATCGAGATAAAACTATCTTATCTTTTAAGCTGGACCAAACTTTATTACATCATGTTCGGCTTATTAGTTCCGGAGTTTATCCCGGACAAACATCGTGACGATAGTATTTTTATATGTATATAAAAAGGACGAGAACTTACTTATATTGCAATATCGTGTATCTATCTATTATATATGTACATCAATACTTTCATAGAAAAAGCGAATGGGTTTAAACGAGAGTATTTTTGTCGGCCACATTTTTTATTGCAGTCTTTGCGTTGGCGTCCACCTGTTTATCGTCGCTCCTCGGTCGTTGGCATCGCGGTTGAGTAAAAATCTATTTGGAGACTTTTATCTCCCGTAAATAAGCTTTTACACCTTCAAATCAAGAGAGGGGTAGGCAGACAACAAGTATTTGTTTCTCAATGATTATTAGAACCATTTCTATTAATTCTGAAAGATTATCCTTCTTTTAGCTTACAAAAAGGCTGGCTGCATCTAAATCTCCTAAAATGTATACACCTGTAAACGTCCCGTCTATAATTTTTACATTATCGAATTTGTCAGTAGGTAAAACACTAAGCCTTAACTACGGTTTCGTTTATTTGCAGGTTCATTGACTCGGCGCGCCGCTCGCGGTACAACGACACAAATAGCACGCACACGAACGTCGCTTGTTCGCACGGTCCTTTGTCGCATTCCGACACTTATATCTATTAGTTTTAGGGTTCCTTTTGCCTGTGCCGGGCGTACGGCCTTTTGTTACAGCTTACGCTCTCTGTACGGCGTCACCAGGTGACTTTTGTTAATTTTCTCGATGACTTCATAGTGTTGACAAACATGATGTTCACTGTAATATAAATTAAAACTTTAATAACAGTTTAAACGCTAAATTAACCAAAGTTGAACATCAACATTGATTTCGTAAATCGTTCCTAATTTCCTAAAATTCTAAAGATTTTGTTAAAAAAAAACCAAAATTGTGGGATTTTGTATCAATGGTTTTGGCATCTGGTTACACTGTACGTAGCCGATTGATGGAAACGCCATCATGTATTGAATCTCTATAATTTTGCATTTTTTTATTAAGATATATAGCGGTGTTAAAATATATTCGATTTTATATAGGAAAACGAAATCGTTTTAGTTTTTCTATATTGTTGACTAATTTTAGACTTTGGGGCTATGGTATTACGGATGCTTTTTAACCGTAGAGGCTATTTTATTTCAGTTTGCTCGTTTTTTTATCCATACGCTTTGGCCCGGTCCTGTAATTGTATAATTAAATATTTAAAAAGAAACGCCTAACGGAGCTATATGTGAAATGTTTAATTGTTCTCTAGTCTATTAGATTTTATTAGAGAGGCGTAACATAACTTTGTTTCATGTTTGTTTCTAATAGTTTTATATTCATACATACCTTCATGTAGTCACTAATCTTAGTGATTTTCTAGTAACTCTTAGTAACATGAAAAAACTTTTAAGGTGCTTTTGAGCACTGGAGTCCAAACTGAGTTTAGAAATTGTTTTGTAATGGATTTGATTAGTGTATAAGGATTATTTATTTTTCTTTGTTAAATAAGTCTAGGTTGGACTCCGGTGGCCTTTCTCGTTGTGTATTTGTGCCAACTCCGATTATGGACTAAAATAAACTACTATAGTTTTGTAGTGTGGCAATAATTGATTTAAATGTATGCATAGGTTTACGAATGGAATCTGTACGTGTACGTCTGTCTCTCTCCCCCTCATTAGTATCAGTATTTTTATCTCTATTAACACTCGGCGATATCAATGATAGCTATTCTCATCACACAACCACGTTTTCCTCATGGTTGTCTGTACGTATAGATATTTATTATATATTCTTTCTGTGCGACGGTCGTGCCATTTTATATCTATCTTGGAACTAATTGTTTTGTTAATTATCGCTGAACTTCTAACCTAAAGTAGAAACACACGCGGGGAAAGTGCCCGCACGGTCCACAACTACACTCGACAAAATAACGCTCCAAAGTTCTATTTAATTTTATTATAAATACATTTCCTCTTGAGTTCAGTATCTTTCGGCTAATTCTTTTCTCTCTTGTATTGTCTCTGGTTCTCATTAATCATGTTTCTTTTACTCTGACACTTCATTCATCAATTTCTTTTATTTTTAATAATGTTTTCTAAGGCCTTTTGTAATACAATAGTTTTGTTTAATATTTTAAAAGACTAATAGCATAAATAATTTTATAAAAAATTTTGACCGACACAAAAATATTGAAGCTAATGCTAGTTAGTAGTATTTTGGCGCCATTTTTTATTACCACAGATAATAATATTTGCAGACTGTCATTTGTCTCCGCTTATGTTACAATCAATATTAATAATACTGAAACCAACGACCTCACTTTTTGACAAGACACAGAGTAAAAGCAAAGTTAAAATAATGACGGCTTATGTAGTATTCACGGCGCCATTTTTGACAAATCCAATTAGACTGCGAAGGAACTATGACATACTGAAGTGGGAGTGAGATGGCAACAGATTTCGTTTGTAACGTATTTTGTGTATATTTAAATCTTCGTTTAATCAATTTTAGGACTAACTTTAACATATCGAATGAGTGAACGATCGTATGAGTATTTTTTTAAAGTCTATTTGAGAATTTTGCCAAGTTTATTTTTTCAGTATTAGAATTGTAGTTAAGAATTGAAAAGTAGTAACTTGGCATAAGATTAAATTATTAAATAAAAACGTACTACATACAAATAATTAAACGTAAACGCGAAATTAATTACTATGAAGGTTTTTTTTCGTGGATACAGATAGATTTTTTATACATAGATGAGATATTTTTCGAAATTTTTGCGTTGTATTTTCGCTAAATATTTTTAGGCTTTACTAAATACGAGTACATTTGTTGTAAGCTTTTTTTCTTTCCGGCACAGCAATGCAACAGTTGTGTGAAAACAATTACGCACATTTAAAGTACATTTACACATATTAACTTTGCGTTTAAAGTTCTTTACGTTGGTATGGCAAGCGTGGATGAGCGTTTTTTTTTTGGTTTTGTATTTTTTTTAAATAAATTTATTTAACACTTTTGTTTTTTTTTATTTATTTCATTATCGTAGCCTAGTGAAAGAAACTTAATGTTGTGATTGCCCTTGCCATTAGATTGAAGTTTGAATTAAATTCTATTTTTCTAGAGGTCGGATGTTTTATTTAACCCCTTTTTCTGACTCAAGTCAACAATGCCTCTGCGTTGTCATGCTATTTCAACGGGCGAATTAAATTCTCCTTATAAAAACAACAATTAGTAACCGTAATGTAGTAAGTAATACTATGACTAACAATTGGATACAACAAGGCCGTCTTAAGCAATATCGGCGCCAGGGTGCGATAGGCAGGCTGCCCCCCCCCCCCCGCGTGCTGTCATTGTAGTACCCGGTAGCCATTGGAATGGCGGTCAGCTTGCACCCCTAGAACCAGCTTAAGTCAGCTGCACCACAAAATCATAGGATTTTCAATAGATCATTATTTTTCGTATTAAGTTTATTTCAAGCATCTTGGACTGAGGAAGCTGAGGTGAGAATGTTTCTATTAAGTAATCCATGACTTTTAATTAATTAATTAGTAGATTATCGAAATAATTAACTAATATTTTTTTAACCATTCCAAACCACCAAGTGTAAGCTTGGTTGGAAACGATTCACAACAACAGTCGAACGGCGGAACCCACGACCATGTGCTGCACTCTAGTCACTTTAAAACTACTTATTTCTTTTAGCACTCGATGAAGAATACGTGTCTGCGGTCATGAGCAAAGCGAGGCTTACTTCGATACCTACAAGTTGAAATGACCACATACAATGAGACTATGACCGCTATGTCCGGTGCAGTTAGATTCCTTAGAGGGTTCGAACGTGACACACTTGTGAGTACAAAGTAAGCAATAAATTTGTATTTGCTAAGTTGCAGTCATTCTTGATTAACAGAAATAGGTTTATTTTGTAACATAGCTTGACTTCGAAGGGTTGGAGAAACGTTATCAGCGTTTGGGTAGGAATTAAGACAGGAATAATTAAGAAGAAATGGGATCTGCGGAACTTCACTTATCCCTGGCCCTTAGCAAGTCAGAAAGCTTCAAATGAAGAACTTTTGATAGAGGTACAAATAATTTAATCGCAACTTGATCTGATTGTTAGTCCATATTTGTATTTCATAAGCTTTTACCTTCTAGATCCAATTATATGTGGAGAAGGATTTGCCAGGTCGATATGAGCTTGCCATGTCTCACGAAATTTGCGATGAATTGGGCAAAGAAGAGAGCAACTACTACTGTTACCTCAAAAGCATGGAATTACCGAACTCTTGCCCGCTTGAACCCGTAAGAATATCTGTAGTAGTTCTATTTTTAGTTACATCATAAATTTGTAGTAGATATATGAATGTAGAAGTGAGAGAGGTGTGCCAGGATCGCGCCAAATGGAAATCCATGATCTGTGACTACCCCTCTGGGCTACGGGCGTGAGCGCATATTTATTTATTTATAGAGCTCCACAGTCAAGGCTCAGTAATCCAGAATAAAGGCTTCACGGTAATTTTCAATATCTCCTTGATTCAAGTAAGATTTTGAGGGAAATGAGTTAGGCAAGCAAGTAAATTTTACAACTTTTGTTTTCCAGGCAGAGTATAGCATCACGGACCTAGTACTCGACTAAAAGTACCTCCCTGTGAACAGAGTGAATGCGGTACGATACCAGTTAACTCTGAACTACTTCCACAGTCCCGGCGGGGATTGCACTGGACTAAAAACATTTATTGCTTGTCTTAAGATTGATACCAAAATTGAACTCAAATAATGTATATACTGTAGTGATGATAATATAAATTGATTTTATTTTACTAACATACGCATGACACGAAGACACGTAAAGTAAGCAAGACGCAACAATATGATCGTGAGGAATTCAAGTACATGTACGGATTTTGCTGGACCTGCTAGGATTAAAACCTAAGAATTATTCTGACGAACAACTTACCCTTCCCTTACCAGGATCCCAGGGCCTTTCCCAAGCAGACGACTATTATGATACCCAAGGTAATTATCGCACGAAGAATTGCCGAAGACATTAAAGGCAAAAAGCATTTGACAGGTGCGTATCAGAAATTAAACTTCATAAGTAAAGAATAAAAGTTTTTCAATTTTAGTTTATTGTCTGTCACGGTTCTTCAGGTTCGTTGACATTTTCGTCACGGCTGGACTCGTAGAATGTGTCGTCTCTATTCTGTCTGTTAGAAGATTTGCCGTGTTTGGATTTTTTCGTTTCAGCCTTATTCTTTTTCGAGCCGCGTTTGTTACCAGGTTTTTTCTTGGCCTTCTCTTTCTTTTCAGGCTCACTTGCGGTCGCTTTCTCTTCTTTCGTACTACTTCTTTCTCTTTTCTTGTTTTGTTTTGTTTCCTTGGTATCGTCGCTATCACTAGATTCTTCGGAGCTTACCTTTTTGTCTTTTTTGTTATCGACTTTAGCTTTACTGAAAGTTCAAAGTTGGGCATTAATTTGATTTGTTCTCAATTACTATAATTCTTTTATCCACTTAAACAAAGTACCAAGCTAGCATTTATGAGTTTGGTGGTTTCGTAATATCCAAGTGATGAATTTTATGGTATGTGGCGTGCCACGATTTGAATTATAAATTATAAGAAAAAAAGCAAATTGACATTACTTCTCTCTCAAAGAACTTGGTTCATCACTGCAACAATTATAATTAGGAGATAAATAAGAGTACAAAATAAAATATCAATATTGCTTAACTCAATTAGACAAGAAAGGTATTTATTAGCATTCATTTGTTTAATTTATATAATTATATAAAAGGTGACGTAAGTTCCCTAAATTCTCGGAAACAGATGGACCAATTCACATCAAATTTGTAGGAAATGTTCAGATTAGCCTAGCGGGTGTTCCTGTGAAGTTTGGTAGTGTTCGGATCAATATGACTAGAGGTACCCTAGCGGAGCGAGTCAGTAGTTTATTTAAAATAAGACAACAGGTTTTAGAATACGCTATTTTCTTACAATGAATGTTCATATTAAATGATGTCATAGTGTAATCAGAAATGTAAATGTCCTTGTCGTTAACGTATTAAGGGATACGTACATAACTGACGCACAATAAGTTTTTCACTTTGAAAGGCGCACTTATTTTGTTGCCTTTTTCGTCGCTAACTGTATCTATTGTTTTCTGAATTAATATTTGAAATCCTAATTCTAATATTTGTTGTCATGGGACAGAAAAAGAATAATTAATATATTAAAGTGTACCTTTCTTCTGAATCGTCCTCTCCGCTGTTAATAAAAAGGCATAAAATCAAATAAATAAATAAATAATTTTGTGAAATAATACCAACACTTGCGTGTTTTTACTTTTACAGATGCACTTTTGTTAGCACTCACCACAGAACACCATTTATATTTATATACATAAATAATTGATTATATGCAGAAAATACATCACCTTTCCTCTCGATTGTCTTCTTCACTGAAAAGGAAATGACAAATAGAATGGGTTCGATTAAGACTTAAGCCAAATGCTAATGGGTAACATATTTATATCACTTATACATTAGTGGTACTGGTGGGATACATAACCATTTACACAGGGATTTTAAAAAATGGCTTACTCATTTATATTATCCCAGTCCACCGACCATTCTTCGTGGGTAATGCCAGAGCGGAAAACGCGACGACAACTTTCCCTGAAATTTTTAATTTAATTTTAGTTTACTGTCTAACGGTAAGTACACAAGGAAAAAAACATCTGTATTGTAACCCTTGTGATCATTACGGATGTCAATGGCTCGTTTGTCGGTTCTAAAATACAATTTCAACCGCTCTTTAATAAAAAAATTAACATGAATAAAAATAAAACTATAATGTACTCTAATTAACTTAACTAGGACGAGAATTACGTAATACGTATCCATCGTCTATACGACGTCAAACCACTTTCCATCCTGTTAAAACTAGTTTCATATAGTTTGTTAGCCATCTATTTGTACAAGCGATAATGCTGAAACAAAACCCTTACTCAATATCCTTGGTGATCGCACACGAAATGAATTGTCTGTTCTTGAAGACCGAGGTGTAGAGGAAGGGTCCGTGACAGCTGTGCGACTTGGGGTCTATCTTGCAGGCCGATATCACCCCGATGACACGCTCTTTACCTTGATACTTCACTATAAACGGACCCCCGTGGTCATTCTGAATAAGATGTACATACAAATCATATTATAATTATATCTATACTACAAAATAAATGGGACCATAAAGCCCGCAACATCTGTTGCACGAATGGGTCGCCATTCGACCGGTGCAATACCACGACCTCACAAAAGACAGCCGTGAAGTTGAAGTATTCTGCGTTTCGCATAACGAGTGAGGTGCCGGAGGTCTAATTCTACTCCTCTTCCCAATCTCATCCACTTCTAATAAGGAAAGGATGGGAAGGGGAGAAAGATTTGACGAAGGATAAATAGGTAAAGAAAATATCCTTCCTATTTTCCCATCATCTGTCCATTAACTATAGGCGATACTTATTTATTTTATAAAAATCAATATCTTGACTCCAGTACCTCACAGAATCCTCCCAGACTGGTCCTCCTAGCCGTATAGTCGTCAGGATCCCGCAGGTGTCTGCCGAGGTCTATGCTCAGCGGCTGCCCGTCCACGTCGACATCGTCCACGTTCCTTCTGTTGTCCATGTCTGTACAATTTGCATATTTTTTCTGCAAAAGAATAAAATTTACTCATTAAAAGCGTGTTCTTATCCACAACATCTTTCCTACAAAAGATGGATCCTAGACTGGTTATGAAGTTGTATGTATAAATATAAGTTTTAAAACAGACGAAGTCGCAAGTTGCGTCTACTATATTCCAATCGATAGATACCTTCATGGTGCGTTCAAGAATATTTTTTTAATAAATATGCGCTCACGGCCGCATCCCAGAGGGGTAGGTAGAGATCATGGATTTCCATATGGCGCGATCCTGGCACACCTCTCTCGTTTCTTCTAGATTCATACATCAACGTATATATGCTCGTCGGTTATGGGTGCTACTTTTAGTAAGCCACTAATCTGATCGATATAAGTTCTCCTAGGGCGTCTACTACCACCACCACATGCCACTTACTTTTGCAATATAAATTTGTTTCGTTATTCTCTCTTCATGTCATTCATCCTTTCAACATGCCCGAATCACCGAAGCATACCTTTCTCAATCTCTTTTATATTACTGATATAGATAGGTACTGATTAATGACATCAAATATTCAACTCGTCCACCGTTGGACGAGTTGAATATTTGATACCATTGTCTGTCTGTCTGTCGTGATAGTTTTATCTTCATCTTCAATATACTCACATCACATATCTGACTAATGCGTTTCATGACATCCTTGGTGCAGACCATATACTGGTTGATGATGGTACGGAACTTCTGCGCCCACTTCTTGGCGCACTGCTCATTGTCCATCACGCACACCTTGGCCTCCTGCAGGTACTTCGCGTTCTCCGGTATATGTACAGATTGACGACGGTACACTCCCTGTGGATTAATCGGTCTAATTAAGCTTTACAATCAATATGAGTGACAACTTATTACCACTCATATCCAATGTAAGTAATATCCAAAAATATTTTGGAGAGACGTGTGCTACAACTAAGCCAGTAACTGTTACTAACTAACTTGTATGTAGGACCCATTTGTGAATGGTTATCATTATAATAATAAAACTCTAAGAGACAAGTCTAGACATTAGATGCTAGCTGAGCTACTTGCTCATTGGTTTTAAAATGGCATAAGCCAACTGATAATAGATTTGAGCGTAAGTCTGGACACTTTGTTATCTTCTAAAATTGAGAAATAAGGACTTACTTCTCTAAATGTGTTGCCGCTCCCCCAGCCGGCGATATAGCCTTTAGTACCCGCTTTCTCCAGTTCTCTGCTGACGTTGTTGTAACAAACCAGGTCGGTCGCGAACTCACAACCCTTCTCCACGACGCCGAACTTGAAGGGCTTATTGACCTTCACAATCGCGATGTCGTTGGACGACCATTTGATGCTGTCTTGGAAGTCGAATTTGTAATCTGAGAACAGAAATAATTTTAAGATTTATTTAAAAATTATGTAGTTAATTAATGTAATAATTAATTATATATAACGTTTAAGTTTATATGATTGCAAGCTTGCTGAACTAACAATATCGTTATTGTGAATTTACCTACTACGGATACAGTGGCAAACGTGCAAGCGGGTCACCTGTCATCTAAGTAACCGCTACCCATAGACAACAAGCAAATGAGTTGCAGTTCCGTTGCCTACCTTTATAGAGAGAAAAGGGGTTAGACATAGAGGATTTTTCCTTCTCCTGTTCATCCCCTCCCCCATCCAATCCTCTTTCCCTTCCCATCCTTTTTAAAAAGGATAGGATAGAACCTCATCATCGGGCCGCTAGCATCTCACTCATCAGACGAATCACAGAAACATAAAATACTTTTACTAGACACTTTTTTTCGATGAGGTCGTGGTATTTCACCGGTCACGCCGGCCCATTTAGGCAATAGATGTTGTTACGGGCTCTACCACGAATATTTTTGATAATATTCTCGTTTTTATTATAGGGCTTTGAAGAAGTGTGAAATATTGTGGTAGTAGGAGGCAAATAAGCAAGCGTCTCTCCCGATGTTAAGTGACCCAACTTTTTCCTTTCTTTTTCTATAACCATTGGAGCAGTGGTGGCTTGGTTTAGGCTACCCGACTTACGTACTGTAGGTTGCGAGTTCGAACCCAGCCAGACGGCTGTACTTTGTGTATGAAATGTATGAAATAAACATCACCACTGCTCCAAATCGGCGAAGGAAAACATCGTGAGGAAACCGGCATGTTCTAAGAACCACCAAATTCGAAGACATGTGACATCCACCAACCCGCACTGAGCCAGCGTGGTGGATTACGGCTCATTCCCACTCTCGGGGAGGAGGCCTGTGTCCCTGCAGTGGAAACATTCTAGAAAAGACTGATTTATTATTATTATATTAGAAGGGAGTGTGGGGATTTTTGATGATGAAATCACACAAATAATTTGTCTCCCGTTGGGAATCTTACCCGGGCTTCTCGAAGAAATTGTTAAATTCACTGTCTGACTGTAACCCTATTGAAGTTTTATTTTGTTTATTCACTTACTTTTAGGTATGCACTTCCATACAACTTTACGGCGATGTTTACAGACGCAGTTGTCGGACTTGTAGTCGAAGCTATCGACGAATTTCGTTGTACCCGACACTATGTAGAAGTGATCCGCGTCCTCCACACAGGCGGCAGATGTTAGAACATAGAAATGTGACAGTATGACGCCGCCGCACAGCCAGCCTTTGTACTTGTGCGCCTTCGCTGATTCTTTAGTCAGTTGCAAATACACCTGTTTTGAGAAGTAAACAAAATAAGTCTTTACTAATATTATAATGGGAAAAGACGAATGTACGATAAATAAAACGTTAAAAAAATAACATTAATTTAAGGGAAATGGAGGAGAAAAGCAACGGCAGGGTATCTTTGAAGAAGGCGTTTTACAAAAGACAACAGAGTTAGATATCGCAGGTAAAGTTTGGATTATTTTTATATAAAGCCCTATTTCATTTAAGTTTAATTTATTTGTTAAATATAATAAAGATAAAAAATTGTATATTATAAGTTAGCTGTGAAACTATTGAATTAATTTTAATAATTATTTTATCATAAGAAAATTATAATTTTTGGGCAAAAATTGAGTCATCATCAAGTTATTTATGTGTACATAATTCGTCATTAAGATCTAGGAATATTATACCATGTAAGGTCTTTTTCCGATCGGCACTCTTTTACTGTACAAGATCCTGCGCGTGTCCACTACGGTCCTGTTTTCGTACTCCCATCCCTCATCGTCGTCTATAACGTTTATAGAATCATTAGCGTTTTCAATTTTCTCCGCTATCACCGACTTCACAGTGGTAGTCGGTGTTGTCGATTTACTAACTGAAGTTACATTGGTGCTCACAACTGTTGGAACTGGTGCAGCCAGATCTGCAACAAACATAAATTTATCGCAAGTTATAGCTTTGTTGCATCTATTTTGAAGTACCGGTGTATTGTTTATGGTAATTAACTATTTAGGCAGTAGTGGGTAGTGGTAAAGGCAGCATTAATAATAGTTGTTGCATCGTGGAATACCAACGTTAAGTGATAGTATAATATTTGTAACTTTTTTCATCTTGTGGATGTGTAGCGTTGGCGGATTCTTTCGGGAGGGGAATCGGAGGATAAAGTCATTAGAATTCTTCCGTAACAATTTTTTAAATTAATATAATTATTAAAAAAGTTGCGTGCTTTTTAGTTTTTGCCTTGCTACCTTGCTAAATCCCACCAAAACAAAGTCGTGGATCCGCTATCCTGTAGTGGAATTCACTTAACATTAAACGAGCCAGAAGGACACATGATATAAAATATATCAATAGCGAATTGTAAATGTGCATATAAGTATTTTTATCAATCTGTAACCAAGTACTAAATACTTTCTGCGCAAGGAAATGGCTACGCATGATGTACTGGACAAGGCCTAATTCCAGCTCGATTATTTACTTTATATTGCAGTTGAATCAAAATTCAAAAGATCTTACCAAATATGAAATAGCATAAAACCAGGAAGAAATAAAATTTAGTCATGTCCACTTAGTAATCCAATGGTAAAAGGTATCTCAATTGAAATATCCTAATAAGTTATTTTTTTTATATAACTTATTATTTGGTCAATTGGAAACTATATGCACCGATGAATTTAATTCAATAAAACCTTTTTATGTTTGTATTTTGTAATCAAATCAAATTAATTAAATTGATTGTCCAAGGTGGATCGACCCGACCGGAACCCGAATTCGAAACGAAGGAAGTCCGGCTCCATTTCCTCCGTGGAGGTCGCCACCTTCATCTTCGCTTATACCATACGTCACGAGCACCCCAACGGATCTGCATCGAGCGTCGCCAAGAATTCCGCATAGGCAGAGTCCTTAGCGGCCCCTACGGCGGTGGCGAACGCCTTCTTGGCCGAGCGCAAACACCTCAAGCCTAACGGAACCGCTCAAACCTAACCTAAACTCTAAGAGTTTACCTAACTTACTTATTAAATAATTATACACAAGATATAATGAAAACTAAACATTTGTGCACATATAACAATTACAATTTTAAGTTTTACTTCATTTATTTGCAATGGAAATATATATGGCATGGGGTGCATGTTGTTATACCCATGGATTCTTCAATTGTTATAGTAAGCTACTCCTATATTAAGTCTACATTAACACACCACTGCACACACAATGGGAGTGCCATTTCTACGTACTGTATATCTATCTATATAAAAATGGAATATTTTTTTGCATTTTTTAGCAAAAACTACACATTACAGAGCAAATATATTTATGGGTGTGTTTGCTTCCCTTGTAGAAAAAAAAATTGAAAAACAACCAGCGAAGCGGGCGATCCTGACTCATGACGTCATAAACGTCAACTGAAGTATGTATATGTATTATAAAACCGCGTCGCCAGTGTTGTCTGCTTTATTAGTTTGTTAATCTTAATTTAACGGATTAGGACCAGTGTATATATTTCTTTCATGTTAAACAAATGGATTTATTGTTGGCAACATGTCCATAGCATCGCATCCAATCACATCACTCGACTGCTGTTTATCATACTCGCCGTCTGTCTATCTTGACGTTTTTGTCCATCCCTTTTACACATACAGTTTTTGCCATCTTACTCCGCTCTTAAGTTTCATAGCGTGATGTTAAATAGTCAAGCAAATGTCATAATAGCTTGTGAATTCAAAAATAATTTTCCTAAATCTCCCGCGCTGTCTTTACATGTGCACATACTCATATATTCGGATATGCATACACTCAAACGCTTACTTACATATCCTTCCCCTTCGCGTCCCTTCCTCTATTCCACATTCAGCGCCAGTGCGTGCGTACGCGAGTGCGTGCGTACGAGCGATTGTAAAGAGTGAGGTGTCGACACTCGCCAGGAATGTCATAGGAGACGGGCTATAATAACTATTGCTTATTTTATTAACAAATTTTATTTATTTTTAGATACACAATGCTAATTAATATTATTAGCAGAGAGCACCGTTGTATCATTTTCTGCTCTCAATATAAAACCTTTTCTAGGAAATATTTTATCCTCGTTGTCTCGAATCTTAAAAGTATTCGATGCTTCCGTGTTAGAGATCTCTTCTATTACTTCATTTTTTGCGGGCCTGAAAATTTTATAACGGCAATTGGTCATTATTATTAGGCCTTAAATTTGATATTTTTTTAACAAAATAATATGGTTTTAGTGTCAAGATTTTTCAGAAAGCTTACTTTTTTATGAATCGAAAAGCTTCACGTATAGCGCCATCTCACAAAACTTTAACCAGTACCAGAAGAATTACGTTTACGAAACACTCTAATTATTACTAGAGTGTCATTCACTTTTATATCAGCCTTTGTAGAATGACAATAAATGAATAGAAATATAACTACCCATCAGGATGATTTTTCCAGGAGAAAAATTGCTCTTCGTGCGTTACTCCAGACCTAAATTGCCGTCTGCATTTCGGCCTGTAAAGAAATCACTGCGCTTGTAAATTATATTTCCAGCTTTTGTATAGTGTGTACAGTGTTCAATAAGTTTACTTTGAAACAGTAAGAGACAAATGAACGGAGTATAGCATGGTCCTACGATAATTCGAGAACACGTGTCTCGATTGAATGCTGACTTAAGAAAATCACACGAAAATTAAACTTTGAGGTTACCTACCAAGTATACCAACCTACTAAAACTACCAAGGCTTATGTTTTGTGTGTTTTTTTTGGAAAATAATTCTTCTCTAATAATGACATCGTGAAAATGAATGATTTAAATATGAGTCAAATATATTTATAAGCGAAAAAGTTCGGAGTAATAAATAGAAAAGTATCTCACTCACTCAACTTCCTTGTAGATCGCGCAGGAGATGAACTGCCTGTTCTTAAAGACGCTCGTATAGAGGAACGGTCCGTAGCATTTGTTCGAGTTCTCTTTAACAAGACAGGCGGAGATGACACCAATCACGACAGCATTGGGTCCAGTACCGTATATCAAGGGGCCGCCATGGTCATTCTGAAAATATGACTCTTAGTCAATCATTTTATTAAATAATTGCGTAAATCAAACCTTTGAGAACATTTTTAAGATATGTGGATTAGAGGCAGAGAAACATTTGTAACGTCATTCTAAGGTCCGCTGAAAACATAAGATGACGAGGTAATGACGTATTTATATTCGACTTTACGTCTTCCTGTGTATTTATTTATGATCCGTCACGGGTGGCGTCACTTGCAAATAGTCCATTATATCTTTTGAAGGCTTCTACTTTCTACAAGCAATGTACTACCGGGTAGGTTTATGGTAGTTGACAGCTATACGGTTATAAATAGTTGAAATCAATTAGTAAAAACCAGAATAGATTTTCAAAACACTTTAAGATATCGCCAATAAGCCGTTGTTACCTCACAAAAGCCACCTTCAAGTTGACCATTCTGAAAACTTCTCTTCACTGCCCCATCGCTTAATGTTTCGTTGTGTAAGGCTGAGTGCATTGTAAGATTAGCTGGCACTCTGCCGATCCTCATGTTAACATCTTTACGCCTTAAATCTTCATCCGAGTAGTCAATATCTTCGCAATCGACATACTTCTCCTTAAATACAGAAAAATGCAGTATGTTATATCATATTTGATCTACTTCATATATTGAGATACTCTATACTTGGCATATAAACTTGAGATATAAAATAATTAAATAACAGCTTAGCTCACATGTAGTCCGTGTTGTACCTACCAATTTCTAGGCTGTCGGAGACCCTTCCTCGGGCGAGCTGGACTGGAATTACTTCACGGTTGTGTCCCGTCTCGTCTACGTGGTTTCACGGGCTAAAAACTAGTCGGTACACACCGGACTACACGTGATTTTAGCAGTTACTTAATTAGTTCATAAAAAATGCCCCACGAACCTTGAAATCATTTTATCTTGAAATCTACCTATTCGGGATGTTACGACGTACTATTATGTGAAATAACCCCTTGGCAGGCTAATAATAAGTCTGGTATTCAGTGATTACCATACATGGCGGCCATTACATTTGGACATCGTGAGATAAAGTGAAATTAAATTGTGACATATGAGTTGCAGATGCGTTGCCTGCCTTTAATGGGCAGGAAAATAATTTCCTTTTACGGTCTATCCCCTCTCGCGTCAAATCCTACCGCACTTCCCCTCCTTTCCTTATTAGAAAAGCATGATGCATGCATACACCTCTTTCTTGATATGTAATTCAGAATACTATATATATACTTGACGCCTATCTTCTGTGAGGTCGTGGTATTTCACCGGTCAAGCTGGCCTATTGTTGTAGCGGATGTTGCGGGCTCTACCCTTAACAAACACATAGCAGTATTCATTATTTCTATCCAATATGATTTAGAACTTACATTACAAATCGCGGATATGGATTGTCCGATATCATTGGAACATATCATGTAGTTGTCAATGATGTTGTGATACCGCGCCCCCCAGCGTCGCTTACATCTTGATTTCGATATAATTTCAACGTTAGCTTCTAGAAGTGACCGCTGATTGTCACTTCTGCGGTTCACCCACTGTTCAAATAAAAGCTTTTTAAAGAAAACTGCAGTAAAAGGAACCATTATAATAAAAAAAAACAGTGAAAAAAAGGTAACAAGCTGAGCCCTGCGGTTTCACCAGCCATGCAATTCAATTTAATCAACTTCTGTCTTGATGTAAGCTTTCAAAATAAGGACGAAAACGAAAAACAATCTCGCGAGATTCACTATTTTAAATATTTTTACTAGTCTTTTTTGATATTTTATAGATAAAATTGCAATGGCAACTCTATAGATTAATAACACCTCACTAAATTCAATAAAGTAATGAAACGAAAGTAAGTAGAGGGGGTCAGGGTCAAAGTCGTTAATAAAATATGAATAGGATAATGTTTTTATGACTTAGAATAAGTATGAATTGTTTTAGCCTTAAAGAATATTTCGTAGTGCACCTAGATTTATATATTATGTGAATCCTATATTCATTTTTTTTAACAAATCTGTTAATTTTTTATGTGCAACTATACATACAATTCAAACGTCAAACGCTTTTCAACTTACCTCAAGCCCGTGGCGCCGTTACCTCTCCCACTGTTTTGGTAGTATGTAATTTAAGGCGTACATACATACGCTAAAGGCGATTATCGTAATAGAGAACGCTACAATACATTGGATGAATGGTGCGATTATTTGCTTTTCTGTCATAAAAATAATAAGAAAAGAAGAACTATCTACTTACATCATTGTACTTTAAAGTGGTTCCCCAGCCCGCGATGTGGGCAATGAGGCCGGGATTCTCTAGCGCATGGCTTTGGTTGTTGAAGCTGATGGGTCTCGGTGTGAACTCGCAGCCTCTCACTCTCCTCGAGAAGTCGAAACCTTCTTCTATTTTGACTATCGCTATGTCATTGTTCATCCATCGAATGTTATCGTTCTCGTGGCCGTCAAATACATAATCTGTGGACAAAATACAGCTTATGCACTTTAAAATACCACGCAATACGCCACACTTTCTTTTGTTTTATTTTGACATTTGGGTGTGAGTGGAAGTGTCAGGTTGAATGACAAATCTTTATGGCACGAGCCCGGCTCGAAGAATTTATAACCTCATCTGTTATTTGATCGCGACCTCGATTATATTTTTGGTAATATGTACATTGATAAATCAAAAGTGGGTTAGCCGAGCTTAATCGAGGGCCAACAGTATTAAATCGTAAAAACCAAATTAGGTTGGACGCTTATGTAATTCGCCGTTGACAATTCTAGGGGTTAAGTTTAAGTGGATGTCAAATTATGCTCGAGTCTCACATTTCTTTTTTATATTATACTTGATTCGTTATAGTATTAATTTAAAAACTTACTATGGTACTATAGCGTGACGCGTCTTGGGTATGTGCCAATCCACCGTCAATCAACGCACACAGCTATTGCTTTTCTTCTTATTTGAAAAGGAGAGGGGCAGAGGATGACGATGACGAGAAGAGATAAATGAGATAAGAAAAAACCCTTTTTCTGTTTTTCAGGGAAAACAGAGGAGGGCCTCTGTCTCTTAATGGTAGGTAGGCAACGCATCTGCAACTCATTACTTGTTGCAGATGCCTATGGGTAGCGGTCACTTGATATCGGGCGAACCGCTAGCCAGTTTGCCACTTAATCGTCCATTTCGTAAACTATCACTACATCCCAGAATTCCAATGTACAAAATGTGAAAAGTGTTAGGATATAATAAATGAATAGGTCTGCACTTACTTTTCGGAATACATTTCCATGTTGCCTTCTTTGCACCATTCTTAATACAAGAACTGCTGAATCTGTCATCTTCATCCGAATACCTGTAAGTAGATATATACATACACAACATAATACTATTTTGCAAATGTGAGGGGATGTGGCAGTAGAACCGTAGACGAACCTTTTAAAACTAAGCGTGAGATAATAATATCCTGGACATTATTGTATTAATATTAAACATTAATTACCTGTACGTGCCTGATACGACATAAAAGTGTTGAGCGTCTTGAATACATGCGGCAGATGTCAGAATGTACTCCTCGTGTAGTATCACACCTCCACACAGCCAGTTCCTGTAGTTGACTTGCTTCTTGTTGGTTCTAGGCATCTTAAGATATACCTTGAATCATAGGGTCATATCATAACATCATTGTAGCTTTTTTGGAAACATTTTCAAAACTGTTACGTAGTAACCAATAAAGGTTCTTCCAACTAGGTTTGGGACTGATTTTCGTAGAGCATACGATTTACTTGATGTTAAGTGACCATTGTCACTTCTTAACATTTCATAAGACGGGGAGATAGGAGAGATAAGGGGGCACGTGTGGAAAAGATGTAATGGGATAGAACCTGCAGCGACTCTCATTCAACGAACCGCAGATGTATAAGTCTGTTTCACGGTAGTATTCTATGAGTTCGTATTACGTCTCGGGCTGAGCTGGCAAACTTATCTTTTTTATTAGAAGAAGGATGCAAACTAGCAAGCGGTTCACCTGTTGTTTGTGACTACTACCCGGAGACATCCGCAATACGCAGACAGAAAAAATAGTATTTAATTTCCCTATACGCTTCCTCGACCAATCCTCTTGCCCTTTCCATCTTTTCTTTGTAGGGAAGGGTGGTAAGAGGAATCATACAACGGTTACGTCGAATTATTAGCACATTAATATCTTAAGCCGTTTTTTATAACTAATAAACTAGCATTGGACCACAATTCGACCTGATGTTAAGTGGTGACCTGGTCATAAGATAGTTGGTACGCACTTACCATGTATGGTCTACCATCCGTTACTTCTGTACCTTGAATAATTCTTCTTGTGTTATTTAACGTATGTTGTACATTTTCTGGCAAGTTTAGTTTAGTTGCAGTCTCTATACTATCAACACCTAGAACTAAGAATATAATCGTCACTGATTTTATTTCATTTTAATAATTCATAAGGTCCAACTGTTTATATAAAAAAACTTATGGTTCGTTACCTAATATTGAAATAATAAAAGAAGAATTTAAAATATAAAAAGTCATATTTGTTATTCCTACATTCAAGATGTTTTTATTAACAAATCTAGTTAGGCTTTAACCAATAATTGTTAATTTAACGCCATGAACTTTGACTTAACTAACACGTTAAGTCGTGTTCAAAGCGTAACGTTTTTTTATTAATTCTTGTTAAAAACTGGTGATGCAGTTGACGTTGCTACGTGTGCACAACGTAAATTAATTTTAGGTAATTTTAAATATGAACTTATTTTATAGGTCTTAATTTTTTTTGCAAAATATTCACTAAGAGCCCATAGCCAGAGCTAGGGCCGTCCAGTTGACCGGAGTCAAAAAAATGTACAAAAACAGTTTTCATTCACTATACACATAATAGCATGCCCCTTTACCTTATCATCGTTATTTCTATCTCCTTGATCATTTCCCACTCATGTGGGGTCGGCACAGTGTGATTGTCGTCCACACTGTGTTGTCCATAGCCCTTCGCAGGAATAATTGGACGTACTGAAGTCATGTTTTATCAGTATGATCAAGGACAATTGACTTGCCAAGATAGTCAAAGGTCGCGAGGACACAGTTATTGGTCGGGCGCATACGTTCTCGTCAGGTTCGTCATTGGCTGATCGACAAAAAATGAATTCAAGGGCATCAAAGCGAAGTAGCAGGTAGCCAGTAAATAATAAAAATCGATAGTGTCTACATTTTTATTAATAACGGCTGTACTTATTTATATGTTCTAAACATATATTATTTTTGCCGTCGCATCTCCTCATATTTAAAAAGTTATTCTGTTACTATTAGTTCCGTTGTTCAATTCTGTAGGGTATGTCTCTCTTTTCCGTCGCACTGCAATTGCTTCTTCTAAATCATCACTGCCAGCAACAAAGATTATTATCACATTTTTTACTTCCTATATCCTATATTTCTAGACAAATAAAACAGTTTGATCGCTTATGTAAAATTAGCTAGGAAAAACTCAATTAATTCAACTAATAAGATCTAAGAAGTTTTTCTTAAGTGACCGCTACCTGTAGGCATCTGCATCAGGCTAAGGTGCAGGTGCTCCTTTAAAGGACAGAGGAGGGCAAATAGAAACACGTTATTTCCTTTTCCTATCCACCCCTTCCCCTGGAGTGGAAGGACTAGAATAAGGTCTCGGCCACCACACTCATTATACGAAACACAAAATACTTCTACTTGACGCATTCCTTCTGTGAGGTCGTGGCATTTCACCGTTCAAGCTGGCCCATTCGTGGAACAGATGTCTTTGCGGGCTTCACCACTATTAAAAGCCACACTGATAGAAGTCACAGAAATTGAACAATTACTTTTTATCTATTCGAGATAGATTTGTTGTCCATCCGTGATTTGTCCACAGTCTACATCTCTAAACAATGTCGTAAGATTCAAATCGCTTAGTTAAAACGCTAGGTATAACTCAAACAAAAAGATGGAGACTGAGGTTTAGTTTCTTTAACGATACAATGGGGATCGAGCAATTTGTGCTATTTGTACATTTCTCTATGTGTTTCTTACCTTTCAGTACGATCTCCCCCTTCATCGTCCCACGACAAGTTTACTTCAATAAAAGTGTCATCGGTTCTGAACATTTTGCAGTTAGCGCTGGAATAGAAAAATTGCTTTTCCAGATTTATGTTTATAATTTACTTTACTACACTGTTTTAATCCATACATTCATTAATGTATACTAATGACAAGATAAACTAATAAAACAGTACTTTTATTGATTTTAACAAATGGAATCCCTAGCGAAGATCGAGTTCTTAGCGTGTCTTTAAGAAATTAATCCGTTAAGAAATTTTCTTAAATTTCTCTTGAATGATTTGCTCTGGGTCCATAAAATTAATAACACATTGCGCCTGATGATCTATCATCAATGAGGCCAAAAGATTTTATAATGTCAACCATGACAGATCGAGGATCGGGTCACAGAAGCGATCCAACCTAGTCCATTAAGTATGGGTGGCAAGGAACCGATTTCTTACTTACCAGGTTGTAAATTAATACAGTATATGACAAAGAAAAAGTTTTACTTGGGGTCCTTAAAGATGGCGCAGTTAATGAGCTTCCTGTTTTTGTAGACGCTGGTGTAGAGGAAAGGTCCGTAGCAAATGTTGGTGGTCTCCTTGACGAGGCAGGCGGATATCACGCCGATAACTACGGCATTCGGGCCCGTTCCGTAAACTATCGGACCACCGTGGTCGTTCTAGAGTAGAGACAGTGCAAATAAGTTACGAAAATATTTTTTCAGCGAATATGGTTCACTTTAAGCAAACATTAATAAGAAGTACCAGTAAGTGACGCGTATGTGTGTGTAGATGTAATGATATAGATGTAAGAAAGTGCCAGGCTCGCCAAATGGAAATTCGTATGGGCGTGAGCGCGCATATTTATTTACTTAAAAGAACATACCTCGCAGAAACCACCGC
Organism: Papilio elwesi; assembly: GCA_029849275.1. NCBI lineage: Eukaryota > Metazoa > Arthropoda > Insecta > Lepidoptera > Papilionidae > Papilio > Papilio elwesi. The sequence goes on along the minus strand of CM056710.1, from coordinate 3,374,972 downwards.
TCCAAGATTGTAAACGTCTTCGACCAGTATAATTGTGGAAGGCCGAGTGTACTAATAAGTTGTTACTTGTCATTTCTCGTCGTTCGCCGCCGTACTCCCCCGAGTACATTATATCCGTGCAATCTACGTATTTATCCTATGGAACAAAGTGAATAGTTTAAAAAAAAGACATCCAAAGCTCTCGTTACATAAAGTATTGTTGTTATATTTTTTGAATAGATGGCATTACTCTTAAATTAAAAAAGGAAATTATTTTTTATCGTAATGAACTTGATCAACTGTGACAAAATAAGTAAAAATTAATTATCTTTTCTTGATACGAGTGTAAATTTTCAAGTGAAAGACGGGAAAATTACGTTGAAATATTCCGTGACATCGATAGATAGAAGCGAAGCTAATGAAAGAATGCTAAGGTATACATTTATGGTACAGAATAATAATGTAATAATAAATATGATTGTTGAAGTAGACGTTATGTTTAGGAAAGAAAAAAAATATTGGCTATACGCCATCTTATATTGTACTGTACCAGTGCGTAGTGGGGGTAAGTTAGCTATCTATAATTATGTAAAATAACATACTTCGCACATTTCGCTTAGCTGAGCGGTAATGTCCTTGGTGCATATCATGTAGTTCTCAATGATATTGTGGTAGCGCGGGCCCCACCGGCTTTTGCAGAGCGCCTTCGTTATCACGATCGCTTTAGTCTCCAGAAGTGCCTGTCTATTGCTGATGCTCCTCGCGTTGATCCACTGCGGAAGAATAAAACTATTTTTTTAATGAAAGAAGAACGCAATGTTGATAAGGGAAATAGAATATTCCTCACTCTGTATACCAAGCGCACGAGGCTAATAAGTCACTTAAGTTTCGCAATTCTTCGGAAAATTACGGGAACTTTGGTTCTGCTGTGGATCACATCATTCAAGATACCATTTCACAGAGGCTCCGAGCTCTCTCCACTGCCCTTTGAGTATCCTTGAGCCGTCTAATGGTGTGTCTATGTGAGTCTTAAACATAACAAGTTTAACGCACATCGTTGTACTTGTCCGTGCTGCCCCAACCAGCGACTGAAGCTATGGTGCCAGCGCTCTCGTACTCCTCACTGCGGTTGTTGTAAGCGATAGGGGCGGGAATGAAGTCACAGCCGCGCATGCGCCTCGAGAAGTCGAACTCATTTTCCACCTTCACGATCGCTATGTCGTTGTTCATCCAGCGCACGTTGTCGTTCTCGTGACCATCGAATATGTAATCTTAAATTAGAAATGGTTATATTAATAATGAAAAGACAAGAAGAAAGTGGACAACAGTAGCAGAGCAACTAGCGGCAGCTGCTGTTCCACGAATAGGTCATTTCACCGAGGAAACATGAAATAAAGAATATATTAGCGGTATTATAAACTACTTTATCACAATTTTTATTCCAAAAATTACAAAAGGCGACACACGGTAAATCACAATACCAATAGTAGCGGTGAGTCTTATAATTTTTGCGGTGTAATCTACAATAAACATTAAAAATGTGGTTTAAAAATGAATACAAAAGTCTTACTTCTGGGAATACATTTCCACACAGCTCTCTTTGCTCCGTTCGTAAAACAAGGGTTAGTGTACTCCTCGTCACCTTCATAATAGCTGGCAAGGAAAATAAATATAAATTCACAAAACTTATTTCTTTAAATACTAAACTCTTTTGTTATTTATTAAGGTCTTTCCAGAGGACTGAAGCAATTGGCGTAAATAAATCCCAAGTCTGGCCATAATTATTATTCATTTGTCATTAAAAAAAAACAATGTATATTAGATATCCAAAATGTAAATAATAAATTATTTTTATTAGACAAGGTGTGTTGAATGATTTGAGCATTCGCAATTCAAAAATGGTATTTAACATTTTTGATTCATCAATTTCTTCTTTTATTCAACTTTGAATTTTATTGTTAAGATACATGGGCTTATTTTTGTTCAATATTAGTAAATGGAACGAGCAGAGGATACGAGATCAACCTAACGAAACCCCATTTAAAACTGGTTTATTCTTACGTATAAGTTCCTGATACAACGTAGAAATGTCTGACATCCTCAATACACGCGGCGGAGGTCAGGATGTACTGCTCATGTATGATGACACCCCCGCACAGCCAGCGGCGGTAGTCGCCCTTCTTAGGATGCCTCTTAGACAGTTTCAGGTATACCTGCAAAATATAAGCTTATTAAGATTTAAATTAAGATTGTAAGATTTGACCGTCTCTGGTACCTTTCACAGTATTCGATCCTTCGTTTTTCATATCCAGCCGCCAGCTCGCCTCACGAGCTCATTTTGTCCGATACATGGAGATGTAGAACTTCTTACATTAAGTAGTAGTGGTGAGTAGTAAATACACTTTTTTGTGTGATTTTACTTTTATGTCAGACTTAACTTTTACGTCGGATACCATGTTTCGTTATCTCGACAGAAGCAGCTTACTGACTTACAATTCGACTACTTTTCTTCTCTGACGAATTTCTTCCTAGCGAATTTTATTTTTTTACAGGCACAAAACATTCCTTTCCAATCCCTTGCTGTAAAAATCTTATCTTTTGGACCAGTATTACATTCAAAGTACAAGCGAGCAGGAGAAGAATAACGTAGATGATGCATAAGTTATGGGATTAGAAAAACATTAAAAATTAACCATGTAAGGTCTATTCTCCCGCACTTCCTTTCCGTTTAGTATTCTTCTTGATGCATTAACATGTTTCAATAACTCACTTCTGTTTGTATTCTTTAACAATTCACTAAGTTTAATAGAAGTTTTCGGTGTTCCCTCAATGTATTTGATACCTGAAAAATATATATACAATAAATACTTTCGACTTTGACACAACATATTTATTGTTGTGTAATATTCGATGAGTTTTTTTAAAGTGGTGCTGCAACTTGCTATTTGCGAATGGCCGAATCGTATTTTTGTGTAATGCAAACAATATAAATGAGTATTTACCTAATAAAGTATAAATTGTATACAACAACAGATCACTCGACATTACAAAGAATAGCCCTTTCATCGTGAAATTTTCTCCATGTGCTACTGTAATCAAATCAACTTGCTTATTCGATTTCACGGTGAAATTATTTATCGATCAGGATTTCGTTTTTGCCAATTTTTTATAAATAATTACTTCAAACAACTCACAACAATAGTTCAACGTTACTGCCAAGACGAATACAAGAATTTGAAGAAAAAAATATATTGACAATAAATATGGTAATATATTACAATAAGTATATGGAGTGATTGTAAGCGCGCGCGTGGGAAGTCATAATAAGCAGAATACGGGACAACATTTTTTTTATTAAATATTTGGTTACTACTGTCGATGTGATAGAACAAAGATAAACAAAACACATTCAAAAATACAGTCGACAGAAGTGAAAGCTCAGAACGGGCGGGAAGACGCGAAATAAAATTCTGTTCTGCATGTTGCTGACGTATATATTGTTCACGCGAACCTATAACATTTCCCCCTACCAAATCTTGTCACTCACTTAAAAAAAAGTGACATAAACGGGATGTTTCTTGTATGGTGACTAAATTAAAGTTTTAAAGGCAATGCACGGATTCTTCTCTTACTTAAAAGAAAGTGTGGTTCTGCCCTCGCTCTTCTTCGGATATCCTCGAGTCATTGAAGTCAAGGTTCACTTCAATCGTTGCGCTATGTTGTTTTGGACCAGGTCCCTTTAGAGCTAAATAACCTTTTGATCCTTTTACCTTCGAAAATTTAGCTTTGAGTTGAAGATAGGACTCTTACTTGCTACCCCTATCCACATGCTCTCTGCTCTGATTATTTGGATGTTTTATTTTTATTTGGACACGGTTTTTTTATTCTTTTGTATTTCCACAATATTTTTTGTTGGAGCCATCTCTTAGTAACAGATAACAATGCAAAAATTATTGTGTCAAGACGTTAGATGTCATTATTTGAATTATCCACGATGTTACTTTGAGAGATAACATCCATAGCTAGTGAAATTTTTAAAGAAGACCTGGCGTAAGTTATATGTACCTAGTACCAGTGATCTACGGCGTATTTTAGAAAAACAAAATATAACAACTTTAGAATAAACAGTAAGAATGTTTAGTAAAGTATATTTTTATTTAACGAATTCCTTTTTATGTATGTTTTCCTTTGTCTCCCTCTTCGATTTTGACACACGTTCGGACTTTGCAGGTCTGAAATGTTCAAAAGATTATAGAGAATTAATAAAAAAACCAACGGAAAATCTATCTTTCTATATATAGGACTAGTATAAGGACATTATATTAAAATAAACAATCCTCTCCTCTCCTGTTATATCCTCTTGATGTTTAATATGGATGTATGCATGTTCTCTATAGACTACGATACGGTTAGACCAATTTCGATTAAATATGCAGGAAATCTATCTAGAGTGGCGTAGCAGATCCTGTGAAGTTTGGTAGCGATCGAATCAACATAACTGCTGATACCCGGGCGAAGCGGTACTGGTAAAGCGTAAATACCAATATGCTTTTAACGATTGTTATATTTCACCCATTTAAAAAAAAACTCTAATCGTCGAATCGAAAATCGAAATAGCTATACCTTGTTTCACAGCAAGATACATTTTTATTAAACAAACTAACGTCATTAACCCTACGCTTTTATACTTTCATCGGAAAATGGTGAGACATAGTGAAGAGAAAACGTATATTTATAGGCAGCTAAAAAGTAAAGCGAGAAAAAGTCGTTTTTTGAGAATATTTTGGAATTCACGAAATTTTCCATTGTTCACAAAAGTTCCATCTGGTTGTCAAACAAGGTACATTCGAGCTTATCACGCTCAGACAGTCAAACGCGACATCAGGACTTTGTGTTATAACTTGTCGTAGCTCACATACCCATCGGGGTGTTCAACCCAGGAAAATGTTGTTTCGATCATTTTCGTATTTGTAGCTCTGAATACGTAGTTGCGGCAGGCGGGTCTGGTGGTAACAAGGTTAACATTATAATTTTAATGCTTAGGCTCCCTTTTGTTATTTAATGATTAGTTAATACAAACGTTCCAACGTGGTATCTTTAAGACACATTTAAAATTAATAAGCAAAATATCCACGGTCCTATAATTATATTTTTTCTATTTGAGACACAATAATATGGAACCTGATCCGATGACGTCACGGCAGCGTTCCTGTACTGTTATGTGATCTAATGACACTCACATGATAGAGTGTTTTCGTTCGCCGTGGAGCATGCTGAGGACATTGTATTTGCACTCACTGTCGTTCCTTAGAGGGTTATGAGGATAACTTCATGGAAGGGACCTGTAGGCAAGAGAACCAGAGGTAGACCGGCAGAGAGATAGCTCGAATTTCGAAAACAGCGGGTAAAGACTGGACTGATAAAGCAAGAGATAGAAATATAGGGAGAAAATGGAGGAGGCCTTTACTCTGTGGAGAGGTCCTTAATAAATAACTTATTATTATTATTATCGCTCCTTAGAGAAGAAGCAATACCTACTTCTGCTGCTCTGTGTACTACCTACTACCCCCGTAAGATTAAAAGCACGACAAAATAAAAATAACAAAGACTCACGAGACTTCCTTATCCACTGCACAGGTGATCATGAGATGGTTGGTATAGACGCTGGTGTAGAGGAAGGGGCCGTAGCACTTGCGCGTCAGGTTGGTGGTGAGACAGGCTGAGATTACCCCCACCACAGTCGCGCTGTTGCCGTGCCCCACCACTAGAGGGCCTCCGTGGTCGTTCTACAACATATTCAATTTAATTGTTTGTAAATGCAAGTTTATTTTTTCTAATTATATTTTACAGACATATTTTTGCTAAGTTCACTGCTGTCGACACATAAAATTACAGTGTCACAGAATTTTAAATTTTTGATTCCCTTCACCGCGTTTAGCATTTAGATTTTCGCCATTTACGGCGAATTCCTTTGATTCTTAAATAGGTTAGGACTTAGGGCTCTTGAACAGTGCCAAATCGTTCCTTAAACAACGATATCGCAGCTTAAGTTCCTCCAGCGTGGAATAGCAACGTAATCACTTCATATCGGGAGAGCCGCTGCTCCTTTGTCTCTAATTCTTTTAAAAACGAACTCTTTATTAATTGTAAGTGAATTTAAAACAATTTTTTTTCTATACATTTAACCTGTAGACTTTCTTACCTCACAAAATCCACCTGTTGATATCTTGGCTCTCCTAGAGTCCGTGTAGTGAGCCGCATTGTGCACCTCGCTCTCTCCTTCCATGTGCGACCTCCGTATACCGTACTCTTCCTCCGAGTTTACCAGCTCCTTACATTTTACTTTATCCTGGAAACATTTATAATTATATGAACGGCCCTGTCCTGTGATTGGGTTAATGTTAAATTAATGCGTACTATCATTTGACCACATCGGTTCTTGACATCAGGTAAGTTTGTGGTCACCTCACCGGACCAGTACTACTTTAAAATCCGTTTTAAATTCTTTCTTCGGCAACAACTAGCGGTTGGCTTGACACGATATTTTGATGACGTCATAAAAATTAAATGTAAATTGTTTAATTAAACCGTTACCGTACTCGTTATTGTCGCTAGGCAATCCGTTAAATCTCTTCATGAATGACGCCAGTTAGAAAAGTGTTAGTTGGTTAGTGTGGATCAATATTGTCACACTTGATACTTGAAAGGAACTTTCGCAATAAATTACAGGACCATGTTTCAAACTTGTCATGGTATACCTATACATATGTTAAACTAATTTAAAGTTAATCTGTTAAATTCCAAATTGGGGTAACTCTCATTTTTGTTCGATAATAGCGATAAATAAGATAATTAAATATGCACTCTCGCCTGTAGCAAAGAAGGGTAAGCAGAGGTTATGAATTTCCATTTGGTACAAGCCAGTGTGTGCGTGGCCACGGAGTCAGCCACATGACTGTCAATGTGGAGCACTTTAGGAACGTTTACAAACGAATATAACTGCATACGAACGTTACAAAGTCCGGCGAGCTCGCCGCCGCTGACGGAGTCCTTGGCGCAGATCATCGACTTCTCAATGATGTAGTGGTAGCGCTCGGGCCAGTGCTTCTTGCAGTACGACTTGGCCAGTATCACCGTGTTCGTCTCCATGAGCACTGGCGAATTTACCGTTTCCCTTTCGAGAGCCTAGCCGACAGATGTTTAGTTCTTTTTAGTAAAATATTGGCAGATTGTGCTACTAATTTATTAAAATTATATTTTACCCTTTAAATTTACTTGGTGCTTAGTTCCTTTGGTGTTGAGGATGTATGGGCGTAAGCGCCCCGCTACTCGTTTGTCACCTTAATGCTATGAGATATTGCGTAAAAATATATTACCTACACCAAGACTCTTGAATAGTAAAAACCAAATTAGGTTGAACCCTAATAACTCGTACTGCGTAACTGAGTATTGTCGATTTTAAGGACAAATCTATATTGAAGCTCAACAGAATGTTCGACTCTATTTGACGTCTACATAAACTTGACCCCTTGAACGCAAGGGTTCAACTTAAGTTAGTTTTTACGATTTAACAGTGTTGGCCTCAGATTTAGGTCTGCAACACACTTGTGACTTATCGATGTAGATATTATTCTCTAACATATAATCTAGATCAAATAGAAGCGCGCTGCTGACGTGTACTAGTAACTCACCTCAATAGGGTCCCCGAAGTTATTTTGCGACCCCCAACCCGCCAGAGTCCCCATGGTCCCCGGCGCCTCCAGTTCGATGCTTTTGTTGTTAAACTGTATCATCTTTGGCGCGTAGTCGCAGCCTATGACGCGCCGCTGGAAGTTGAACTTGTCCTCGACTTTCACCACCGCTATATCGTTGATCATCCAGCGAATGTTCTCGAACTGATGGCCGTCGTATTCATAGTCTGTCAGTATAATCAACATATATTGAAGAATAATATACAAAAATAACTGACGCGCCTTATGAATATAGTGTATTATATTATAACTAGTTGCACTTGCTTCGCTGTTTTTGTTTTTCTTCTAATTATACAATTTTTGATAACATATTATCGAAATATATATTTTCAACGTCCGTATCTTTTACAACCATTAAAATGCAACCACCATATTGACACATGGGAACATTGACGCTACAACAACCCACAATCACAATTGCTTTGTGGTTTTTATTTACCGCTTAAAATGAAATATATATAATGATGATGTCGACGAGAGTTAGTTCTGATAATAGATTAATTAGAATTGTAAAAGGTACGTTTAAATTACATATGTTTGGGAATATTGAAATGATTGTAGTTTATATTGCCTTAAAAACTTGTATATGGTAATGTGATACATTATTTTGATTGGAGAGAGTACTCACTGGCAGGTACGCATTTCCACACCGCTTTCATTGCACCATTCTGTATACAATCATCCCTGATTCCAGGCGGAATCCATCTGTATAGTTTAAAACAATCAGTAAACCAGGATCGTTGTCGGGGGAGAGTTTGAACCCGTTAGCTTCCGTACGGGTCCCGAATGACAATTCATAATTTTACGAAAGGCCAAGAGAAAACTGGATAACGTGTTAAATGAACTTTAATTTAATTCGCCATAAATCGCCTTTTAATACATTTTAAATTTGAATCAATGTCCTGTCATCATGAGGCATGTCTTCATCCTTAGACTGAGAACCACGGAACTTAACTTAAAAATAGTTTTTTCTTTATTTTTAACAATAATTATTCAATATTTATTCACCTATTTGTACCGGACACGACATAAAAGTGTCCAATATTCTCGATGCATGCCGCCGACGTCAACACGTAGCTCTCATGGATGATGACGCCGCCACAAAGCCAGTTTTTATCCACAACTAAATTTTCCGGCCCCCCTGCAGGCCTTAAGTATACCTGAAAGAAATATGTAGCATTAAAATATGTAGCAGGAAAATAGTACATTTATTGTATTGGTCGAGAACACAAACTAAAAACTGAAATCTATAGTCATGACCTAAGCCTATTTTATTTTTTCAGATACGTGTACTATTAGCATTGCCTTGCTTTAGTATGCTACCGTTCTGGTCATTCGATACTAGTTACTTATATCGCTTTAATTACTAAAAACATCTTACCATAAACGGCTTCGAGTCCCCAGCTTCGTAACCTCTAAGAATCCTTCGAGTTTTGTTCAGAATTTCTACGCTAATGTTCAAGCCAGTTGTAGTTTCTGTGATGAACAATCCAAATAGTTTCTAATAAGTACTTATTTTACTGCTGTCAGTGTATAAGAATGTATCCTAATACAATAGTCCATGTTTTATTTGGATATCTTAGCATGAGTTTTTCCAAGTTTAAAATTTTCAAAAGAAACAGGAAGATGGGGTGGCGGTAAGGAAGATACAGAGTTGAAGTCTAGTCTAACAGAGATTTCGATACGTGCTAAATAAAATTAAATAAAAAATTCTTACCAATTTCTCTTAGAAGAACGAAAGTAAATAAAAAATCAACGATATCCATGCTGTATATTAATAGTATATTAAAAAATATTTTATTTCAAATTTTAATTTCGTCAAATTTCACGCGTGAGCGCCTTGCATGATTGTATGAAGTTAATGACTTGAACGATGATTGACTGCTTTTAACTATCAGTATTGATTTTATTCCCTATTTTAATTTATAAAGTCAGACTTACATATCGGTACCAAAATGAAATTGTATGTAGTATTTAAATGGTAGTACAATTTAATTTGCAGCTACGAAAAAGTCATACAATGAAAGTTTTCTAGTTAAAATTTTACTTACTGATATAATAATTGACCGTACAAGATACTTATAAAATATATAAATTATTTATATTGAGCTAGGTAATAAGGTGACGAGATTTAAGAACCGTTTTGCACACGTAGGCGATTATTATTATATGGTAAAATGTTGAAGTCCGAGACACAGACTTTATGATAATTCAAGATGGGTAATAGATGGCGCTGGTAGTCATATAAATCGTGCGATTGTACTATAATCACATTAGTTTGTATATTACGTTCTTTAGTTTTATTTCGAACAAATTTACCTTTAAATATTACGCTTTGAGGCTTACATAGTAAGTATTAACCATTTTTTTTACGTTAACAGACGGGACGGCTTTTTGTTGATAATTGCCGTGAAGGCCAGCAATGTGGCTAGGCGACAAAAATACAATTAAGTAGCTCGACCCCCTTTAACGCCCGTCCCGCTGCACTAATTGTTTCAAAATTTCGTTTTCATACGAATGAATAATCATGACATCAATTTGTTTTTTAAGCAATAAAAATGCACACATTTCATTTCAGTTTTTCTCTTAGTAATACTTTTATTCAACAATAGATGGCAGGTCTTAAACTTAAAAAGTTTACTGAATAAATTTTGTGGCGTCTTTTCATCACTAGATGTCACAAAAAAAACATTCTTTGAAGCCTTTTCAACTTAAAAGAGGTTGTGTATGATCTATTAAAAGCTAAAACAAAAAAGGGTTCTTATATTAACACTTCATAAAAGCAAAAAATGAATTTATTCTAACATAATAGCTATTATGTGAATAAGAAGTTAATCTCATGTTGGATTTCTTTTGCTAACTAAAAAGAGGATCTCTCACTAATATATATAATATACTAAATAAAGTTGATTCAATTACCCCGGATTAACGACGGATGCGGTATTTATTAGAAACTTATAAAACAATTTAGTATTGCGTGTTCACCTAGGTAGGTACTTAACGTAAATAGGCATCTAATAAACGATGAAAAAAAAGAACCCAATTACTTTCTGTGCTTACCCCATTGGATTGAAAAGGCGTAGGTACCTTTACTTATAGGGAGATAAATAAATATAACTACTAGTAAAGGAAAATAAATTGGTAATATTACCTATGGTCTTCTTCAGTATTGTAGAAAGTACATTTAATAAAGAAACTCTATGCAATATAAAGGAAGCAGTCTGAGTTTGTACGGTTTTCTCTGCTACTTTCTGACTTCACAAACAATGAGATCCAATAATTACCTAGGGTGAAGACTTTTGGACGTATTTATATCACATACAGCTATATAATGCACAAAAGTTCTACATCCTATGGAGTACTGTTTGCATCTCTGTGCTGGAGCTCCAGGACCACATACAACGAAGCGGGACTCGTCAACGACCGAGTTCTTACTGATCGGCTTGATCTTCTGGCCATGCCTTTTCTCTCGCAAAACCATGGGAAGTGTTATAGATAACTGTTTGGGACAACTCCTGCCGTAGAGTTTGACTACAGTTGAAAGCCAAATTCCATCCACGCATCATCTATATGGCTAGGTTTCCACAACCGTAAGATGTTTGCACAACTACCTGTCTCGCACAACACTACCAGATGGGGCTAAAAACGTGACACGTTTGTACACTATATACATAATGTTAAATACCACCGCCTGCCAAGTCTGTACACAATGCTCTTATAGATAAAGAGAACAACGTATGTAACTATCCAAATAATTAATTCAGTGCACGATTCATATTCGTAATCTAGATTTCAAATCCAAATGCAACCGACAATTACTGTAGAAGCGATCGCCATATTGGAAGGTCTTTTATCGTAGGCAGTCGTAATCTAACACCCTTTACCACTCGAACTGTCGCTCTCAATACCATAAAGAACCTATCTTCACCAATACATTATCCTTACTTATCTGTGACCATAACACGAAACTTGGGATCTATTTTATTATAAAGTGCATTGTCTGTAGGAGCTCGGGTCGACCAACGAACGTAAATAATTTAACTGTCTTAAAAGATTCAAAAATAGTTTCCTAACATTTGCTCCCCCCTTAATATGTACACCATTTGTCAGGCCATAACTGGATTTAAATAATGCCTTATTGCACTGTACACGCCCTTTGACAAAACACTAGCTAGTTCTTTCTAATGCACTATGACCCCTGTTTCATGCAGTACAGTTGTCTCTTTTACTCTAAGGTTCTTACTGTTTCGGTACTTGTTTCAGGTTTGATAAAAACGAGCTAACATTACTGAGCTTTAATGCTAAAATGTACTTTAATATAAAGATATAGGGTTAAAAATACATTGTAATAAAACAATTAAACACGGGGAGAACTCAAGAAGCACGTAGAAAAGGACAGAGCAAGCCATTCTGTTAAAGTTGGCGAGTCGAAGCGCGTTTTTATGTTCGGAAATCGTATTAAGCTTTTGTCGGAAACTGTACCACTCAACGGGGTATAGTTGAGGCGTTTTGTGTGGTCATATCATAGCATAGTTCGATTCTGAACGGTGGGGGTGCAAATGATTGGGCCGTTTACTGATATTGTGCGCGACGATACGACCGCGGACGGACGAGCGTGGCGCGAAAACTATTTCTAACAGGAATTACGCGTTCGAGAATTGTCAATTTACGAATCATAAATAATATAAAATTATTTATTATAATAAATTTGACCAGAAATTTCGTAGAAATTAATTTTTAATAAATTTATATAATTTAATGAACATATAAGTGATTTTTTTATTTATTGACGTACGTACTATGGTGACAAATAGATACAAAAGTGCTTGTGTTTATTAATTTGTCGAAAGAAAAAAACAAAGATGTCATCAATGCATTCAGATGATGATCAGGAGGAGATAAACGTGGATTCTGATAGCAGACTGTCGGGGGGATGTGACAGAAGCGTGGGTTCCGAGGACCGGGACTCTGAGCACAGCTATCATAGATACCATAATTCTCCCAACGAGCATATGACTGATACTCAACAGAGGGTCAACCTGCCGTTCAGTATATCCCGACTTCTCGGTAAACAGTTTGAGGATATCGATAAAAGGAGAAATTCCGGAGAGAGTGACGATAGGAGTGATCAGGACACAGAATCGGAGAGTGCTAAAGATGAGGCGAGAGACAATTCGGGTTTGCCTTTAAATTTCTCTCACAATCCGGGCTTATATCCAAACTCTGGCCTATTGCTCAGGCCGGGGCTGGGCTTGGGCACTGGTTACGGGTTCTCCGGGAGTCCAGGTGTTGTCCGGGTGCCAGCGCACAGGGCATTAGGGGCTCTGGGCGCTTGGGGTGCGGCGTTGGATCCCATGAGGCAAGCGGCAGCCGCGGCGTTCGCTCATCAGGTCGTCAAAGATCGTCTTAATGGTGAGTGAAATTTTTTATTAATACACATCTAAGTACCTACCTTTATATCATTATGGAAAAGCTTTAATACTCTTCGGATATTTGTGTAAGACATTTTTCTCACGAGTGTACCTGGAGGGTGATACAATACGAATGAATTTATACAGTAGTACTGCCCGCAATAGATCAGTTTAAAAAAAAAATGCTTAGGCTGACGCTTGGTCACGTCGAAACCCGATAAAACAGTGAAGCAAGCGGCAAATACATCTACCAACGAAACTCCTGTCAATCCCAATATGCTTATAAAAGGCTCGGTAGCCCTGAACTTTACCCAAAATATATCTAATAAGGTTAAATTTCATTAGCATTGTTTACGTATTTATTTATTTCGAAGAGTTATAGCAATAACATGTTCAAAAATGATTCATAAACAATTAACCCTTTCCACTCCAATGTCGAGTGTCACTCGACACTGATTTTGTTCCACTAGCTCCACTGTCGAGTGATAGTCGACATGGTGTAATACCTCTTTTTGCGGAAAATTTTAAAACAGGAGGGATTTTACATTTAATATTTGTCGGGCCTCAATTTATTTATTTTTATATGACTACACATATTATAAAACTAAATCCTTCTCGCCACCCGATTTTAGAATGCAAGAAAGTCAACAATTATGCGCTCAAGCCCGTTAATCCGTAAGCCCGGGGTAGGGAGAGATTTTCATTCGGCGCGATCGTGGTACACTAAAAACCGGGGGGAATCTCGAGTGTTAACTAGAAAAACTAAGTATTCGATAACAATGTGGAAAAATGATTCTTCAACATTTAATAAGAACCAATAACAAAACATAAACCAACACTTAACGGCGGTAGGTAAGTCTAAAGAACTCACAGAGCGATTTTTACCCGCGCTCGCCGCGCTTGTGGGCCCACGGCTTCTGTGGAATGCAGATACGGATATAAAACTTGAATATCATTTTCATGATGCGTTTTACACCCGCAACGTGAGCGTTTGTAAAATGCGAACTGCGGTGAGTTCAGAAAAAAACCGCGGTCCCGCTAGATTTGGGAACGTACATGTTGACGCAGGGTATGTAGGCCTCCTACAAAATGGAAGAAGGAGAAAATTTGGGAAATGAAGCATTCTATGTATTAGAGAGTACTAGAGTTTCTATTTTGCGTGATTCTATGTTATAAGATGTCCTTTCTTTTCTTGTGACCAACATGTCCATTAAACAATTAAAAACGTAGATTTCGAGATTCCTCATTATATATATCTCGATGCTTAACAGTTTGCTATTGATAATTTGTTACACAAGAATTTTATATTGTGACATAATTATGACGTCATAATTAACAAAAACAGAGTCCGAGGACCTTACCTTTTTAAAGTTCCTTGTCTACTGAGCAATCAATGTCCAATTAAAGAGCCATCACAGATAACGTTTAAATAATTTACATCTGACTCATTAAAATATCGACCTGCGCGTTTCTTTGAGGTTACCCCGTGATAAGGCAGCTTTGATATCACCTTGTAGATATACGCTATCATTTTTGGTGTTCATTTAGATTGCATATAAAATTATTTTAGATAACTTCCTAAAGCTACGCGTTGATATCTATTTATCTTAAATATAAAGTGTGTACTTTTGAATTTCCATTGACAACTGGCCACAGATAACGTCGATGTTCCGTTTTTTTTTTAACTTATTGCGGACGGTGGAAAGTAGAGTCTCTTTATCGAGATTGTCCAGATTAAAAATCGATTTTTTTTCAAATGTCATCTTGATAATATTAAAAGTAGTAAATAAATAAATATGCGTTCACACCCGTAACCCAGAGGTGTAGACAGAGATTATGCATTTCCATTAGGCGCGGTCTTGGCACACCTCTGTCGCTTCATCTATACCGTGTTTAACAACAAGATGTGATTTTTGTAAACAAAGGTTTTTACGTTCAAATTCGTGAATTACAAAATATTTTCGAAAAATTACTTTTACTTATAATACTTTCTAACATTGTCTATCCATATTATACAATTTCACATCGCTTTATCTAACAATGTACATAAAATTACAACATAGATATAACTAGTATTTAATTAAATTACTTTTTTTTAATAAAAGTCAAATTTGATAGCTTAGATAACAATATAATAATAATATAGCCTTTATATCCCGAAAGATAACAATATAAGCAGTGATAATAAAAACAAAAATATAAAATTTAAATTTCCATTGACAACGGGGCATAGACAACGTAAATTTCTTTTGTTTAAAATTTTTCGCGCACGGCAGAAAGGATTTTTGTCGAGAGTTCGGATTAAAATTCGAATGATTTTTTTAATGTCATCACGTAGTTGTATAATTTTATACATGTATTTATTTAATATATTTTATTAATTTATTTTTAAATATACTTATTTAATTTAAGAAGTCGGCAAAAGAGCAAGAAGCTCATCATCACATGATATCTTATCTTCAATTGTCTATTTAGACATCAGATAGAGATTGTTCCAAAAGTGTTCCAAGGACATTTACACATGTCTGTAATTAAAATATTAGGAAAAAAAGATGACAGTTAGGTTGTCGCTAAAGCATAAATGTAAACATGACGCAAGCTAAAGAAAAAGCGTCCCAATTGGGACGATTTCAAGTTTTCACTTTTCGTCCCCTATGACATTATCATATCATTAATTATATACAGAGTGATAATCAAGATGATACAGCATTTATAATCAAATATTGTTTATTAGCGACTCGCCCGTACTTCGCACGGGCCGTAGACCATAAATATGCCAACACTTTTTGTAGTATCTACCTTGGTAGTTCGTTTTTTCTATCGGACACTTCGATGACACACAGTCAATTATTCCCTTTTTTATGTGTTTTTTTCGTATCGAGTTGGGATTTGGGGGCTCTTAGTGATTGGTAATTTGTACCGGCGAGGCGCCGCCGTGGGCCTTTCTGGGGACAAATATTTGTTTCGGTCGCTGTTAAAAAAATGATGAGGATTATTTGAGTGAAACGGTATAATAGTTAATGGAATAAGGTTCCAAAGTCAATCTTAGCATTTTTAAGTCTATCGCCATTATATACCTATATTGAGCACTTAAAGATTTGCTTCATAAGTGTCAAGTAAACTCAAATGTAAAGGTCATCGATAAAAATATTAACTTGCAAATGGTGTAGGAAATATATGACTTGTTCTTTGATGAAATCAAATCGAAAAAATGATGTATCGCTCCGAGAAAAAAGCAGGTATTGTTCCAATTACACGTAACACTTCAAAAATCATATTTATATAACAGTTATAGAACCAGTTTGAAAGATGTCAGTGCCATGTAGATTAGGGATAAGGAACTAACAAATTAAAAACAAAATTACTCGACTAATGCGAGAAATCGATTCAAAATTTTATGACTGTTTGATTATTTTTAAATTATCAGTGCATTAAACGTTTATCTTATGCTAATATGTTTAACTTACCCTTAAATTCCAACGTTAAATATCATTTCAAATAAAAACACAATATTATTCCATAAAAAAATCTAAATGTTTATTATCTTAGTTTGTTATCGCGACGTTGTTTTTTTACACTAACGTAATTTTTGCGACCACCATAGCAGAGGAAGCGCGGACGTCCAGCCTATAATTGAGACAATAGACTGTCCCTTCCGTGCGTGCGTCGGAAATACTTAAGAGATGACGAAAAAACAACCTTACTCATTTTAGCGCCAATAATTTGACAGGCTCATTTTTTCCGACACAGATAATCTGTCGGCGTTCCTTTTGTTATCACTTTTATTTTTACTATACACGTATAACTATTTTATAAGGTATTTCCTTCGCTGTGTATAAGATATATACATATCCTTTAAAGATTTGTAACATTTGAATTTAATTACCTAGTAATCAAGTGCATATTGTAATTAATGTTTTGTAAAAATAAAAGGATTAAAAATTCATCTGATAACTAAATTGCCGACCGCTAACCCATATACATACACCGCCTGGCACTCGAAAAGGCATCCATAGGATTATCCTGCATCCCCACCCCCTTAACTTTTTCTTCCTGCTCTCATCCTTTCTTGCTAAAAAGGATGGAAAGGAGAAGAGGACAAGTGTTAATGTTGTTGCAGACTCTACCACTGTTAGAGTGTAACTTAAGCCTTGGCCTGCACTGTTACTGTATTTATTATATCACCAGGTATTGTAATTTGCTTAGATTCTCAATTTATTTGTAAACACAATAATTTGTTTACAGTATATCGAATACGGTAAATAAATTATTGATTTTAGATACGTTTTTGGCAAATTAAATATACAATTCCATTTTAACTAATGAAATTTGCATCTAAATGACACGAAATAAGATATCGAACGCTTACATTTATCGAAAAATCTAGCTTTGATTACTAACTTATTTCATGATAAGATACGTAAGGAACGTTACTTTATGTGAAATGAATGTTAAAGTAGAAAAGAAAACGAATGTAATAAATGAATCATTTTGAAAATAATGGTTATTTTTAAGATAGAGTGATTTAAGTAGCGGCGTGTCATCGATAAGTGAAATAAAAGCTTATGGTCGTGTGTTTTCAATTGCAGATAGCATTAAAAAATCTTATCCTGTGATTGAGGAAGATAATTTGGTTTAGTGATTATGCCGCTTGAGAGCATGAATAAAAATGAATAGAAGTGTCCCTTGAAGATGAATAAAACGACTTCATCAGACAGAAAAAATAAAAAAAATCTGAAACAAGAAGTATCAAATCTTCACGTCCGTTTTCTGAGAGGTCATTCCTGTTATTTCAGCTCATTCGAGCCACCGCTCCTACTGCTAGTTGAAGTGTTATGCTCTCAATTTAAAAAACTACTTAAATGCTTTTCTGTGATAACGATATGCTTGTTCCGGATTAACTCAGAAACTACTGAACCTATTTAAAAAAATCTCCTATAGAAAGCTCTCTTAATAAATAATAGAATAATCAGTGAGTGCCTAGACTAAGTATATGTATTCGCTCCGAAGCGATTCTATAACGAACCTTTTGCTATCGCTATAGCTAACGCAACAATCGCTAGTAAGTCGATATCGCTTGTCAAATGTGCCACTTGTATACTCATTTGTATGGATTAACCGTCGCAAAATTGTCGGTTCGTTTGATGAAACAGAAATAAGATGTTAAATGTCTGTCTACCGTTCGTTTCGCTTACTATATACCACGTGACATTTCGAAAGCCTATGTCAGTTTCAAATATTGAAATATTGTACTGACCATTTCGCGAATGGAATGTTACTTTATTTAAGTCTTCCCCTGTCCCCTGGACTATTTATTGAAGTGAAAACTTCTTAAGCAACGTTAGAAGATAGTTGGTAGGGGAAATTCTTATAGGTTCGCGAGAACAACATGGAACATGCGTTATTTTCGTTTTGAACTATTGTCGCCCCTTCTCACCTGTTACGAGTTTTCATTTCTGCCGACAGTCATCATGCCTGTGTTTTTTTTTATTTATCTATCTATCTACCCAAGTGAAACTGGTGTGGTTTGCTAGTTTTGTTTATGATAAAGTGTAAGTATTAATTTTACCACTGTTCACTGTCACAAGTGCAGTAAATATGTAACGAACTGATAGACGAGAGATAATTGTTTTATTTGTGTAACTGAGCGTTTTGGAGCGTGTCCCCTACAGTTTCCGTCGGTCTGCGGTTGTCGCGCTTTGACGACGCTCTGTAAGTGGCCAGCCAGTTACTTTACTAAAGAACTTAATGATATATTATCTGTCCCAATATCTAGAACGAAGATTTTTAATCTACGATATAAGTCTATTTTTGTAATGTTCCTTGATGTTGTAAACGTTACAACATGTCGGAAAATAAAAAACTTCTTAAGCAAATTTAAATATATTTCATTTGGAATGGTTGAAATGCTTAAAATGATTTTGAAATTTGTTTACAATCTCGAAAATAATACTTCTTACGACGATGATATACGAGTATATACACTCCACAATGCGGTTGTACGAGGTAGAAATTTACGGGAAGCAAGCGCGTTAGTGACCTATCAAGATCTTTTGTTCTTTGAACACCGAAAAGGGACTATTTGTAATGTTGATTCATTTGAGAGTTGATTTAAGATCAAACTCCTTACCCTTTTCTTCACACTTGAATAGAATTAACAGAGAAAATATTTTTTTAGTATAACGAAATCATCGGAACGTTTCAGTGAATCAATGGAGAGTATAATTGGGCGCTCATTGATCTCGCCCGGTAATGGCCGGGACCGTTTCCGCTTTCGAGCCATTATAGGAACCGCAAAATTTTACCTAACAAGCGTTTTGCTTTACTTTAGCGATGCAGAGGTAGGTAGGTAACCAATTTTATTTATGGAGGATTTCTCCTAGAACTCTTCTTTTTTATTATAGAACGTCATTTTTCTTATTGCTGTTGGTAGAGCCCGCATCAACATCTGTGACATGAATTGGTTGGCTCGAAGGGTGAAATACCACGACCTCGCAGAAGACAGGCGTGAAGTCGAGGTACGCTTCTGCGTTTCTGCGAGTGAGCCGAAGGCCCAATATTCAGTCCTCGTCTCTTATCCGTTCTTTCCTAATAAGGATAGGATAGAATAGGAATGGGAAGAGAATTGGACGGGGAGGGGATGAACAGGAATAGGAAATATCCTTTTTCCTGTCTATTCCCTCCCCTGTCAATTAAAAGGTAGGCAACTTATTTGCTTGTAGCGGATGCTAATGGGTAGAGTTCACTTAATATGAGGACGCCTCATGAGCAAGCTTATTTGCCATTTACTATTACATAATTATTACATAAAAATAAATCTAAGTAGCCAGTCACGAATTGCACATATATTATGTAATAACTGACCAAGTTATTCTAACTTCGTAGCAAAACCAAGTTAACTGATATCGCTCAAAGAAAAGTTAAACGTATGGCGATGGGCTGGACTGGACTAGGACCAAAAGCATTAACTTCTGGTCTTATTCCAGTCGGAAACGGACCGGCGACCTGGTCATGGTTGCGGGACTACACTGGATTGGAGACCGATCTTTGTGGCGATTAAGGGTAAACCTACGCCTATCAGTTGATGATGACATCTTTGTGTCAATTAAATGTACGATGATTGTGACACTTTAATTAATATTTAGTATATAGTTATTAAACTTCGTGTTATATTTCGGTCAAAGTTAATATTTATCGTATAAGCCAGTCTGTCCATTTGTTCGGTCTACACACACGTTTGAAGTCCGCCGACCACTTGATTGTATAATTAATAGCGGCGAGTAATTGCTGTTTTACAATAGTTTGTTTATTTTATTAGCGCGAACGACCGCCATTTGCCTCAATAAAGTAATGAATCGACGGGACTTTAAAGAATAAATGCTGTTTTCTAAATATGGAATCTGGTTGTAAAATAAAAGGATGATTGTCATATTCGTGTGTAGGTGTATCTTTTAAGGAGAGATTTAGAAGTTTAAAGAAAACTGTGTATCCTTAATCTTAAATGAGATGGACTGTAATAGCGTACATTATCGGATCACAAAGGATGGGCTCGAGATATAAAGCCTTGTTTTATATCTCGAACAAAAAGAAAAAGGAGTTTTTGTATTTTGAAAATTTAAATCAATTCTTTTTAAAATGAAAAATACTCTACGAAACTGTACTATTTTATGTCTGATGATGTCTCGCCATGGTCCTTCGAGCCGGATATGAATCAGCGATCTGTGGATATGGCGACGAAGAGGACGATGCCTGGGCACTCGGCACTCACAGCATTGTGAAGATTAAGCTATTTATATAGTTTCTGGTATAATACTTTTGTATTAATCTCTTGTTCACACGCGTACCTATTCTGTGAGGCGATACTTTTTTTAGCGGCTCTGACCCACTTTTACAATAACTTCTGGCTTCTATTGTGTTATGATTTAAGTTTTCAAATGTGCCCAGGTCTAAAAATTAATTTATTTATTCACAATTCATTCTCACGGTACCCATATTCATGTATTCATTCAGCTGTACCCAATAGAAGCCTACTCTTGATCTCTCCCTACATATTATCACATAGTATTACATAATCTTATCTATAATTAAGGCGCAGATAAAAAAATCCGAGGTGCCTCATAAAATAAAGATAAATAGGAAAAACCTCAAAACTTTATTTCACTTAAATCTTCTTTTATCGCATGGACAAGCTACAATCATATCTCGTAACGTTTAGAATTTACGCCTACATTTTGTTGGTCCCTTGTCAATGGAGATTATTGATTTCAGGACTGTTAAATTATATATACTATTAATTAATATCGTATCGAATTTCCGGCTATGTGTGCTTTTATCTGCGGCGTTGCTTGCGTTTATGTCCTTAAATTCATTTCAGTCCATCTTAGCTAGTACTACTAACGAGGTAAAGTTATTTTTAAGGTAAAAGGTTGTCACAGGACATTGCATGTGTAAATCTTCATGATGGTCGGTTGAGCCGTGAAACCGTAACAAAGAAATAATGAAAATAGGTCAAAGATTAATTTGTGCCTCTTTGATTTTGTCTGTCCTCTAAGTTTCATTTTAACGCGTCCATGTTATATGTAATACATCGGAAATTGTTTTTTTCTTACGTAGCATAGTAAATTATTTGTTTACAATTTAATCAACATATCATTGCAGTGGAAATAAAACGTTATGTTAGTCGCATAAGATACTGTTTACATTGGTAATGCAATTTTAATTTGGCGAAGTAGGGATATCACTAAGCCCGATATACAAATTGCCAACAGATGCCGTCTTTACGCTCCTAAATTATATAGCCGAGGCAACCTTTTATCTTCATTCGAGAAATAAAACACGGTTCGCGGAAGAAAGAAAAAATATTCAACGATACTTTTGATGGATATCTTGTGAATAAATATATTTAAAAGATATTTGTCTGAGCGTCCCCTGCTACTTCTCTTATCTACCCCTCCTCTTTGGTACAAAAGGCTGACAGTACAACATAACGTTACTCTTGTGATTGTTACGAATGTTAGTAGTGGGCTGGGAAGTCCCACATAGAGACGACAATAAAATGTATACGTTAAAATTACTTAAGTAAGTAAGCACACGACAACAATATAGTTATCTTTAGTGTGTAATTTAAGGCCCCAGGCGGCACCACGAGGAGATTTAGGATTTACACTCTTAGAAACAAAACTCTGAAAAAATGTAGCCAAACTGTATTAAACTAATAATAAAATATATTGAACTTTCTTTAGGTTCACAACACTAATGTCGGTTGAATAATCTGTGAGCTTTACCCTTATCGTAAAATATATTTCAACACATTGTCTAACGTCATATTTAAAGTGAACCGTTTTACCTTTTCCAACCCCGACGATACGCGCAAGAAAATCATCGATATAGTAAAATACAGAGATAATACTGTGGTGCTTCTCGCTTCCCTCGCACCCGCATTTCCCCCGGGAAAATAGGATAGCTGTTATGAAAATTTGACGCACTCCAATATGCGATGATACGCTCCCGGGTTATATTTAGGGGTTGCCAGTGAAAAGTATCGAGAATACAATATAAATTTATTTTTATTTATTTATTTCGACTAAGCTTACAACTTTTATATATTTTACAGCTAGGTTGCTTAGTGTTGGTTGACTTTTTATCTTGGCACTGTGCAGTTCACTTATTAGTATATATTTAAGCCTACAATCTAACTATGTAGAGATAAGAAAAACAATAACTAAACTTATTTATAAGATGGCCGTATCAGCAAATAAAAACTTATATATTCCTTAGTAATTTCACAAAAAAACACTACTGCATAAAGGTAAAGCTATCTAAAGATTGCGGATTATTATAGCACTCTTACTCGCTTCTAACTTTTAAATTTAGGAACAAATTTACAAATACATACTTGTTAATTACCGGTACGATTAACAAACGTACCGTAGTAACGTGGCGTTGGCATGTTACCAATATATCGACATTGTTTGTCTAAGACGTCGAGTCCAGTACCGGAATCTACTAGGAAACTTACAAATAAAGCCAAAAGTCCGTCGAGGCGGTAAGAAATTATCACATCTTGTAAGTTATAGGGTGTCATTAAGACAAAAAGCGGTAGATTTCGTATCGAAAGGATGTGGTTTTAGCAATTTAAATAAAACAGAAATAATTTTACAGTATTTACATTTTGTAGACAATATTTATGAGATCATAATTTAAAATAAACAAGTGGATATATTTTCTAACTCCGGTGACTTGGAGGAAAAGGCAGAGTTTAAGGATATATATTTCGAGGCCAATTACCACTGCTTGCCTTATAAAAGCATGTCTTTACAGGAATTCGAGGCTCCTGAACAGTTAACAAAAATTCAAAATTTGCTGAGAGTTTGAAAAATACCTAGTCCCATAATAAACTGACCAATTTACAACGGGCCGGTGACACATTCATAACTTGTATCCTATCTCCTCTCTTTACATGGTGCGTTCTTACACCACGACAAAAACCATCAAAACATGTTCTCGTCCGAGGCACACTTATTTATTAACTTTAAAAGAGCAATTTTTGTCGGCCCCAACAATTTTCATGAAATTTAGTATGTAAGAGGTTTCAGGGGCAATGAATCGATCTAGCTGGGATTCATTTTTTAGAAAAAACCGATAACTTTGCACATGCACTTGTATCGTAAATGTAATATTCTAGAAACTGTTTATGATGCCATAATTATAAAGAAGCGAAGAAACATAACATAGAGAAGCGCCTTGGGCTACCTACTGATGCTGATATTTAATTTTACGCATTATTTTTTAATCTACATTACTCAAATCAGCATAAATACATTTTTTATTTACAGTCGTTTAGCATTATGTAAAAACTACCGTGTTACTGATGGCCTTATCCTCCTTGCAAGGTATGGAATCATGTTGCTATCAACTAACATATTATGCAAACATTTATGTGATACAAGCTACTCGATCGATTTTGAAGAGTGTGCTGTTGCATATCCCCGGAGTATCATAGCACATTCATTTTTTTAATCCAGAAGTAAATCAATAAACTGTCAATAGTCAGTTTGTGTTTTTTTTATTAAAAATTACTTGTTATTAATACATTTCAAATACTTAGAATCACTGATGTTTGACTTCCTTCGCACTTTTGTATCAAAAAATACCCGTTCCTTATCACGCCTTTTCAATGCTTTCGTCAGAATCACACCTAACATACTTCTAAATGACCGCATCTCCACGGTATTCTTTATTCGCGTGCTATAACATAATTTAGTACCATATTAAAATGCTATTGATTTTTAATAACCGATAATTATATATATGTTGAGTTCCATTTCCATTACATTTTGTATTCAGAATTTTAAATCAACGAAATTGATCATAATGATGTCGCTGACCTTTTAGTAGCTACATAAAGATATTGTACACTCTGTTAAATTTAAAAAACCAAAACATATTCCAACATATTGGTATAATATACTTTTACAAATACGTGGAAATTCCTTTTAAGCAAAAATTGGTTTGCGTTCGATAGTTCTGCTTTTCCTTAAAGCCTAAGAAGCTAAACAAATTACATTTTTTTTAAGTGCATAATATTTAATACATGAATTTGATTAATTGAGAATCTACAATAATATAAAAACATATGAAAGAAAATAAATATATTGAAATTACTCGAAAAGGCGATGTGTGTCTGTATGTTTGTTCCCTATAGACTACGAAAGGGCTTCACAGCTTTCGTTTCAGGAAAAGTTCAAATTGGCCTAGGCGATTCCCGGGCGGATTACTAGTTATAAATATGTTATTGTAAATATCTAGTAAATGAAATCGCCAAAAATATATAATAGCATTCCTTGTAACGATAGTCCACACACGGCATAGGGTACAACCGAATGTATTTTATCGGCAATCCATAACTTGAGAGGTTATAAAAAGTGCCATATTTCAAATGTGTAAATATACGAGAAAGCTTTCCCTCCGGGAGACACGGACCGGTGTTCGTAAAATATTATATTGCTGCTTATATTTTTCGCTTTAGAGATTAGAAGGTTGTGAATATGTTAAGTGCGATCGCATATAAAAAGACGTGTACGTGGGAAATGTTCCTTACTTGTTGATGGACAGTTTTGTTTTATACATGACATACCGATGACACGGTCCAAGAATTTGGACTAAAATTTCAAAGACCATGCTTTTACTAGTATCGTCATGAGAATAAAAAAAAACAAAGGAAGTCTTGACGACTGCCGAAATGAATACTCAAAAATATTTATCGTCTGTGTTCATTCAAGAAAACCTATCAAAGTAATGTGAACGTTACATCCAAACAAAGTACATAATAAATTGTTTGATTACACAAGGCTTGTTGAATGCTTTGAAGATTAGCAATTCAAAAATTGAATTTAATATTTTGATAATTTGTTTCGCTTTATTAATTTCTTCTTGTAATGAATATTTTAATTAAATTTTTACGATACAAGGATTAATTTTTGTTGAGCAAATGGAATGAGCCGAGGTGTCGATGTCAACCGTAACGACGAATATATTTTATATTTAAAAAAAATAGATAATTTTTAGACAAAGAAAATATATTTTATGGAAGAAGATGGCAAAAGAGCAAGCAACGAATAGACAGGATAAAGGATATTGCCTTTTTCTATTCATCGCCTCGACGCCTAATCCTTCCCATCCTACCCTTATGAGGGAAGAATGGGAATTGGAAGAGAGAAAGAAATAACACCGTAAGGTCTAGTAATGTAACCAAATAAGTACGATGTGCACTGCTATGGTTGTAAATAAACATTTGTATTATAAAAAATCGAAGATGGTGGACGTCAGTCACTACCCGTCAAAATTGCGCCCAAATATTCCAACATAATATTTCATTGTACTTAATTAAATAGCTGTTATAGTATAAGAATTTTATACCCTCATCTGTTATTTGATACTGGACGTCAAATAGAACCAGAGCTTTTAAGATTTTGTTATGCGTCAACATACATAAACTTGACCCCTAAAATCGCCAACGACGACTTACATAGGGTTCAATCTGATTTGGTTCTTACGATTTGTCATTTATCAATGTGCATAATTACTGTCTAACTGTAGGATAGATCCTGATCCTTATGTCGTATCTCAGACTATTATTTCATAAACAAGATTCCGTATATACCGTACTGGCAAAAAAGGTAACGAAATGACTCACAATTAGTGAATTTTATGTAATGTTGATGACATCATGACATCGGAGGGACAGTTACTTAATGAGGGTATTTTGAGGGAGTGTGGATTATTATCCACACGCTCGTGAACCATGTGAGTATCTCACGGTTACCATTAACTTTTCACGTCACGGTTGTTATATTTCGATATATAAATGTTAAATTTTGAGTAATTTTATGTGAGTTTGTTTAGTCATTGTCGTTTTTTACTACAAAATTGCTTTTGTTGTAATTATTTTAGAAAAAAAAAGGAACATTTAAATTTCAGTATGCGATAGAGATATTTCGCCATTAAGCAGCAGGCGGACCCAAAAATTGGATGATTTTTGTAAAACGTCTCTATGCTGTCAGTTTTGTAGTTTACAAAATGAAATGGTTGTATTCGACATTCGCTTCCTGTTCGAGGTTCAAATACAAAATAGTTAAAGCTGTCATAATCTAATCTTAGATACGTGAACTGAACACTAAGCGTTTTAAAATAAACGATATTGTATTAGTATTATATATTATTAACAATATATAGATGACGTGGTACAAATACGTAAATGAAATTAAATTTTTATTCGCTAGTTTTCCTACACAACGGCTTAGTAGCTGATCCAATATGTATGTTAGGGGATGCGTAGGGTTGTGGTTTGGATTAAGTACCTAGGTTTTGAATTTGAAAAGGCACACAGTATATTATATAGTTTGATACAA
This sequence comes from Papilio elwesi, assembly GCA_029849275.1. NCBI lineage: Eukaryota > Metazoa > Arthropoda > Insecta > Lepidoptera > Papilionidae > Papilio > Papilio elwesi. The sequence goes on along the minus strand of CM056710.1, from coordinate 3,347,921 downwards.
ATACGGCAACAGAAATACATCATCTGTGACAATTTAAAACGTCTAACAAACACGGTTTTTAGATACAGCCTGGTGATAGACGGACAGCGGTCTTAGTAATAGGTTTTACTCTTTGGGTACGGAATCCTAAAAACAAAAAAACCCGATGGAACAATTATCATGTTATAATCTATGACCTCTGAACTCTGACTCTGACTGACCTCTTAACTATTAGAATTCGGTGAAGACATTAAGACGACAGGAGAATACAATTGAACGGACCTATTTACATACACATACACATAGGTACGTACACGCTCTCTCAAGTCCTAAATTTGAGATATTTTATCTATTGTATAACTTAGACATTAAGATCGAATCGTAGATTGTTGATCGTAAAGAGATCTGAAAATGAGAGAATGTTGTTAATTAAAAACAATTAATTTGCTTTATTGTAAAATAATGCACATAAAATGTTACAAACATGACTCAATGGCAACATAACATCTTAATTAGTCCATTATTGAACTGGAAAGGTAGTGATGTGCTCAGCAATAAATACTCATTATCGATAGATTTTAAGTAGTCGATAATTTTATTCGTCTCCGCGCTAAAACCGAAGCACTAAAACATAAAATGTGTGGAAAATATACAAATTATTCTTAATTAAAGGATTCCAAAAAGAGACTCGTAAATTTGCATAAAAACATTTTCCATGTATGTGCGTGTTTATTCAGCTTTTAATTAGGATCAATTAAAATTTATTATGTAATAAAAATTAACATTTTTTAATAAACCAAAATTATTTAAAAAACAAACGAGAGACGGTAATTCTTATTTATAATTCTTAAAAATAATTATAACTAACTAGTTATGCTCCGCGGTTTCGCGATACACATCGCTTGCCTGTGTTAATACATCCTTCACGGTTAGCATTTTTCTTTCTACTTGGCTCCAACGGTTGTAGCGTGATATTAAATCGCTTATAGACTTCCGTAATAATTGAATTTCAAATGCGAAAAGGGTATTTCTAATCAGATTAATCGAAACAAACAACGTCTTTAGCTTTATTAAGTAAAGAAGTAGTAAGAAATCGGTTCAGCCGTTCACCCATGATGCCGTCACCATGGCAACTAGGTATTCATTTTATTTATAAAATAGATGACAAAATTAGTTTAATAAATAAAAATTAATGTCATTAAACAACATTTTCCAGTTGTTTTAAGGTATATAGGCGATTACGTTTCTATATTTGCTTCCAATAATGTAATTTTTTGGCAACATAATATAATATCCCCTAATCAATTCCCTTTTAGAGGCTTTTGTTGAGGTTTGTTTTTCATCGGGTGCCATGCTGTAGTGCAGTAGAAGCTAGCTTACGTAAATAATACAGCGTTTAACATTGAATAGTGCCTTATGCTTGGTATTTTATATTTTAGGCTTTAAGTAAATGACTTTGTATTTCAATATCATGTGTGAATGGCGGAGTACTTTGGTAAACAACATTTAATCGAAAATTTATAGCAAGTTACATATCGCATACCAAATGTTAAAATTTTTTCTTAGGTGTTTTAAGTGATATGTACTAATATAAAGGTAAGGTTTGTGAGGTTGTAGGGGGTAAGTCTGGACCTACAGAACCTATAGCATAGTTTTGATCTCGATTTTTTAGTGCTACCCGTGCGAAACCGAGTGATCCACTAATATAAAATAAAACTGAATGATCTGTGAACCATATATTAATATATTGTCAACTACTTCGGGAACCTCGGCCCTTGGATTCGGAGGTCGAGCTTTTATGTCGCTTGGCCGAATGGGACCACGGCCTTGGCTTCGAGTTACCATAGAAATCAGAATATTCGATTGTGTGCGAGATGTCAGTAATAAGCGATGCGATATGGCAGTTAACTAGGTACTTACAGAACGTAATAATTACGTTCTGTCAGTACCTAGTACGTACATAACAAAAAATTATGTTTTTTTATTCCATATTCCGTACAGAATAAATAAAAAAGTTGAACAAAAAGTAAAATCATACGATTTTATATATATATTATACATATATATATATATATATATATATATATATATATACATAGTCGTTTATTTCTCTTCCTATGTTGTTACAAAGCGTGTTATATAAATTAAAGGTGTAATATTTATGTCACAGTTTTATATTTCAAATCAAGGTTAAGAAATTAATAAATTGGTAAAGAAGTATCATAGATTAATATCGCAACGATAAAGGATCGAAACTGAAGATGTCCTTAAATATAAAATTCAACATATAATTTGTTATTTTACTTATAATGGTAAGGTAATAAAATGTTAAATTGAGCTATAAATATGGCCTTATAACATTTCAGTGAGTCCATTATCGAACTGGGAAGTAATTTAGTGGTAAGCTTAGTAATAAATGCTCATTATAGACTGTTAACATGGATGATAATGTTATTCATGGCCAAAACCCCTAAAATCTAAGCACTAATTATGAGCCAATTTAGAAAGCTTGTTTTTTAACATTTAATGTAGCTCTCACGGCTAAGTTAGTCTAATGAAGACGTTATCATTATAAGCAGGGCAGTGATTTTAAGAGAGTCCTAAAAGTATACAAAAATATATACACGAATAATTCAATAAGTCTTATCATCCTTTATAATAGGAAATGCAAAATGAAGGTACTATGTCGTACAAACATGTGTTTTATTTTAAGCTTTAATTATACATTTTGTATTTTGACGCTAACTGACAAATTATACCATTTTTTGTATTTAATACATTTAACATTTCGTTGCCATCAGTCAAAAACCTTCACTGAGTCGTAGGCGTATGGCAATAATCTGGTCCTTGACTTCTTCAGGTCACTTGCAATCTAGACCAGTTCTTCGGTCCCTCTTTCGGATGACCTGCTAACTGAGCTCTAACTAATTCTAACACCCAAAGTGTAATTTATCGACATAACTGTCACTAAAACATTATACAACACTAGCGCATGGTCCAGCTCTGCTTTAAAAGCGCCGTACGCTTATTATGTCCACGTATGTGGATGTTTCAAGTGTATTAGGGAATATATTGTACATAATACATAAAACAACTTCCAATGCTATTTCCTCTATTCATTTCTACGATCAGTATTGGGGCCAACTTTAGAGCTTACAAGCTCTTACAGAATTTTCATGTGTAATAGAATTGAGATCAACTAATCCGTCGGAGGTATGTGTTAGATACTATTTATGTAAAGACAAATTAGAGAACAAATGGAACTTCGGTCGAGTCTAGTTCCAAAGCCATCAAGTACTACGTAATCAGGATGATACGGATCTTAGGTGCCGGTATACTTATAAATATTCAGACTATGCATATTGAAAATTTTAATCTGGTATAATTGTGGACGATTACTAGGTTAAGAGTGTCTCTCGGCCATAAAAGTTTTTACGATCGATACTTAATATTTTGGATTATCTATATCGATTCCAATAATCTTAACCATAGATAAAAATTATGTTCGATTTTATTTCTTATAATTTTTTGTCTCTGCATTTCGAATAGTGAAAAAAAACAAATTGACGATTTAATGATAATTTATGTTGAGATTAATGTAAGCGCTACCGCTGGCAATATTTTATATATTCAGTAGATTCGATTAAAAATATAATCTGAGTCTAATCTTAGTTTAATTCATTCAAATAATATTTGAGGTTATTATATAATTTGTAGATATTTTTGAATTGGCATATAAATCTATTCTCTCGACATACAATAATCTTAACTCGGGTTTTACTTTGACATAGTAATGTGATTGCCAGTTGTTAAAGTTTTAAATCTATAATGGCAATAATAATAATTGATTGAAAAATGACATTCGTTATGTCTTTCTAATAAAGAAGTAATTCTATAAAATTTAAATCTCAACTTACATGAGATTATTGTGTGTTGGATTGGCTGGAGTGATCCATGTCCCGCCCGCACGCAAAATGCGCGCTTGTCGTGGAGTTGCGGTAAAGTACTAAGCCCCCTACTACTACTGCTACATGAGATTGTACATAGACATTTCGAAACTAAAGTATTTATTTTAGGCAAAAGAAGTAGAAAACTTATTCCGAAGATGAAAAACCATTACAAAGTATCGACCATAAGTACCAGTACACATAAACAAAATACAATGAGCACATATTTCCAATTACACAGCAACAGTGGTCGAAACGGAAAAATGAATGGACTCAGTTCTCATGCATTTTGCATTCCACCAACCAACATACAAAAGACCAGTGGTTACAAAACGGGGTTACGTTGTCTCATGGAAAATTCAACCGAAGGCGGAATGCAATCGGCCCAGCGCTGCCAACATTGCAATTGGGAACAAAGGCGGAACATTTACAAAATGGCCGCTATTATAACGCCAGGGCTGGCATATTTTTACGGTACGAGTGTTCGCCCGGGAAGTTGTTTCGAAATCTATGACATATATACATACACACATCGCCGTTTACATCCATTGACATGCACCTGTAAAAAACAAAAAAAATGTATCCCACGGGAACTGTACATTTTATCGGGATAAGAATGCTATTGCTATTGCTGGACTAAATTTTCTAACCTGCATTTTCTTTCATCTCTCATTGGTATTTATCACTGATTGCTAGAAGTAAGCCTTCTATAATATAAGCTCTGATTTCCGTATCCAAAAGAACGTCGAACTTTACGAAGTCTTCCAGAGCCATTTGAGAGGGCGCCCTCCACCTCGTCTTGGACTTGGAATGAAGGTTACGTATAAGATATGTGACCTCCATTCCAAGTCTCTCCTACCCCATCTGTCAACGCTAACGTAATATATTATGAGACATAGGTAATAGCTAATAAAATAAACTCTCATAAAATAAAGAGCTATCTCGACATATCTTATCTTTATTAAGATGGGAGAATTTTAATTTATCTTAATTTAGATATTTTAAATTAGACTGTTTTAATGTCTTCTAAGGACAAATAAATGGGTACATGATTAACAGCGGTAGAGCCCGCAACGACATCTGATGCACGAATGGGCTGGCTCGACCGGTGAAATACCTCACAGAAAACAGGCGCGAAGTAGAAGTAATCTGTTTCGTTTATTCGTTTCGTCTGATGAGTAAATTGTCGGAGGCCCAATTTCAGTTACATTGCCCATCCTATCCTTATTTAATTGCATTTTTATTGTTGCGGCAGCCCTGTGACTATGGTTTGGACGCGTTCCGTTTGTCGTTATGCATGTAGGACACGGGATCGTACATTTCGCTGCATGCCCGGCCACCTCACTTGCTTTGTTTTTGTTCGCTATCGTCTGTTGTATTTTATGCTCAATAAAGCTCAGAGTTCGTAACACTAGGTTCATTTTTTATTGTTCTTTTATATCCGTGTTATGGTTTGATAATGGAACTTAAATACTCGTGCTAGGTATAATTTTAATATTGTGCAGTCATTTAACTTAATGCAGCCTTTGATATATAACGTTAGCAACTCATAATATATTACGTTAGCATTTTTAGCTGAGTTTGGGGAAGAATAGAACAGGTTAAGGTTATGAGAGTCAACCAACCTATTTACCAAGTCTGCACATCTCACGAAAAAAGTGTTTTGTCTATAATTATTTTAAAAGAAGATTTTTTTCCACAATCTTGATTAGACATTGATACGAAAAATGTTCAATCATCGGTTCATTGTTCAAGTACAAATTGTCAAGCTAATGTTCGATTTACTTAAATTTTACACTTGTTAGTTACTAGTGTGTGAAAATCATGACGAAAGATTCCGTTACATAGAAACGCTGTACGTTTGTTAATAAAAGCGTTTTAAAAGAATAGGACGTATAAATATTTTAACAAGTCATATTAAATCATACGAAGTACATAATACGCAGCCAAGACTCGGAGGCGCTGACAAATGCGACTATCTGAGTGATGGAACGCCCGACTCTAATCCCAGGTGACGTCAGACTCCAATTAGACGTCAGGCATTCGTCTTCTCGTTCTTACATCTCTTGAGGCGGCGCGAAATGTGAGAATTTTTTCGCTTTTAAACGAAAGATAAAAACGGGAAAATAATTATTATACTTATTTATTTCATAAAAAAATGTCTAAATTTAAATGGAGTCATAACCAACTGACCGTCGTACAGGCGAGTACGGAGTTCTTTATCGCACGTTATCTCGGTCGGCTAGATGGAAAAAAGTGTAAAAACATAAAACATATCGTCGTTGCAGTTTTTTAAAAAGAAATATATGTTTTATTGGAGTGTTTTCGATAGTGCGAACACGGTGAAACGTTACAAATAATGTGTCTTATAAACAAATAATGCTACGAAAATAAGTAATCAACAAAATTAAACCCTTAACAATAAAATCCAAAATTGAATTGAAATTCAAATTCAATTGAAAAATTACTGTTAGCTAAAATTATTGGCCAGAAAGTACGACACGTGGATTTAAAAAAAATCGTACAAATAGTTCCAAATTTAAATATAGCACAATTGCTGACGCATGTTGATCAAGCGGTCCTGTGAGACTTTCCCTAATAAATATCCTCTGACGCGGCTAAAGAAGTTTTCTAATTAGTTGTGAAAGTGAGGTATCGGAAGTTAAACACAATAGAGATCGCTTAAAGTAAGTACGTGTTACGGGCGAGAGCGCATATTTGTATTTATTTATTTATATTAATGTAACTACTTTTTTCTACTCAATACAAATGAATCGAATCGTTTGATGCAGATGTCGCAAGAATAAGTGTTACTATGTTCTAACATTATGCAAATCTTCACTAGTTCTTGTGAAAACGACCTACGTACTTAAATTATCACTACCTAAGATATTTTGGGTTTTCATAAATATTTAGTAAAGTGATATTATAAAAGATAAACAAATATTAAAATAAATTCAAAACAAAAATATTGAATAAACAGAAGTGACGTACATAAAGCAGATCCTTTTAAAGTCCGCGAAACCCAAACCGAGGGCGGCAAGGGTTGCGCCCGGCGGGGTAATATCATAAAAGGATTACCCTCCCACAATCTTAAACCTTTCAATGTTAATTTGCTTCTTAATTTTTCTAACTCATCTTCACGGCATTATCATTTTAATTTGATGATGTCCAAATTACTTCTTTTTAACGTTTCACAGACCCCAAAATGCTACGACCTAATAAAATTATCGTAAAAGACAGTAAAGGATTCTTCAAAGAACATCCTATTGGAATTTTAAATTTTGTCATCGTTTTAATGTCAATACATTCGGAAAGTCGTGTGCTTCTTATATTTTAAAGTCGTGTCTATTACAAAAGAAAAAAAACTGTTTGGTAATGTAAGACTATAAAACTGGCCGATAAGATCTGATTATATCATACATTTTAAAACTATCGTGGACCATTTAAAAACAATTCGACTCAGAGAGTTATAACATTTATTTGATTTCTAACATAGATATTTTATATATTTCAAAATGAGATGTACCGTGCCTTGAGTTCACTTATTTTTAATTATTCCCTATGGTAGCACGCTATAAAAATCAAGGACAACTCGCGTCTGCATTGTCGTAGTGTCTTCATATTCTGTTTAACAATACACTACGCGTGTACTAACATGAGAACGACGTGGAATACGGACGCTTCCGCTCACACACGTCTCAACCGCCCCGAATTCCACAATGATTATACAGAGCACCACAAAGTTCTTCTATGTTTTTGCAAATATTCAAATGGTTGACCAAAGGAAAATGGTCCCATCCCATACCCATAACCGACGAGTATGCGTCGGTGTATGGAAGTAGAAGAAGCGTGAGATGTATATAATAATATTTGTGGTGCTATACCAAGTGCCACGAAGTGCACGAGTTTATTCACGAAACTTTAAGTTAATGCAATTAAAACACTGTAGCACAATGGAAACGCGCGCTCAAAACGTAACAATAACCATAACGCGCGCGTTAAGGCGGCTGGGGCCGCACGCATGAATCATACGCCTCTAAACGGATTACGACCCACGGAATCTTATTACGGCACCCTTTTCCGCCCTGACGCCCAGTGACGTAAGTGAAATACTTGGGCGTTGTTAATCTGTATTGTGGATACAGTTACAAGTGTTGTATACAGATAAAATAAATTATTATAGCACATACTTTAAAAAAATGACGGTCCTAATCCTTCTTATGCGCTATATAGATAGATCTATATGCGCTTTTACTTAGATCCAAAAGATCCTGTACGGTTCAAATAAATATTTAAGATATGCCTATTTATTTCAACATAAAATTGATATAAGTTGCAGGTTTTATTCTATAATATCTGATGTATTGTAACGAGAAGTAAATAAAATACTTAGGAATGGCAACTGAAGTAAAAACTTCAGGCTGTGGAAATTTTTAATAATTAGCTGTAGGTTTAAGTTAACGTCAAGTCAACTGATTCAATCGTAGCCACTAATACAAAAACCATAATTTCATTGCCCACTCCCAATTGTGTGAGGTCGGCACAGTATGATTGTAGTCCATACTGTATAGGTTTTGGCTATAATTTGTACGACCGGCCGAAATACAAAAACCGTTTAATATAATTTATTAAATCGATTTTATTTTTCAGTATCTTACACCTATATAAAGTGTTTGTCTCAATTTAAATATTCAATAAGATATCTAAAACAATTATCACAAATTAATTATACAATTTTCATACATTATTAATCAACGGCGACAATATGTTAAGTTTGAATTTGATTTGGCACTTAATAGTTGAAATCCAATACAATCGTATAATGAGATCGCTCCGTCGGTCTCTGGACGATTTTTTATATTTGTATATAGATTTTATTATCTCGATTGCTTCTGCTTTTAGGAAGGTAGACAGAGGATATGGGATTTTTTATGCAAACAATTTAGACGCAATAAAACTAGAAGAATTCGCGAAAATCTTGAATAACTACGTGACGACTTATCGGACGAAATTGAAATACGACCAACCAATAAAAAAAATGACATCAAGTCCTGATTGTCGATGTTCTAGTGGAAAGAAACATAAACAGGGGGTAAGAAACAAGCGAATCGAGACCCTCCTTCTTCTTTTGAAGTCGGTTAAATAGATGCAAATAAGCGAGCAGTTCACTTATGTTTAATGCATTAGCGAGGTAAGAATGGGTCTTTGGAAACCCATTTTCCACAGAAAATACACGGATGCAAATAATCAGTCGCTTATAAATAAAAAAGAAGTCATACTGTTAGGTTCTTTAATAAGTAAAATCAACTTTAATAAGCTGGTACAAAGGAATACGGATTTAAGAAATAAAAAGGAGCATTGTCTCCCTAATAAAGTAAATAACAAATGGCAACACTTACAGCTAAACAGTGGGGGGAGCAAAGGTCACAGGCAACATTCTTTAACTACAACAAAATTACGTAGACGGCCGCAATTCCCGCGCAATTTGCGGTCACGTGAAGCGGCCATTATTGTCGGCGGGAGCCAATCGGAGCGCGGCATTTAATACGATTCTATTTTGGAAAAAGATTATACCGCTGTCATGTATGCAATTTCTTTCAAACTAATGTCACAGATAAAATAAGAAAGCAATAATATTTTACAAGGAATCACTTTAAAATTTACTTTATTTTCGCCAACTTTCGACCAGATTCACAAACGCCAACATTTTTTCTTATCGTAATGTAGTACCAACCGTCTTCATTATTCGATTTCAACAATCATAGTCATGTGTCAGCGTATTCACACAAATCTCAATGAATTCAATACCTTTATACTAAAAACAAAGACAAACGAAGGTTCGTTCGTTCGTTTTTGAGTGTGTCACGTCACAGACAAAACACTAAGAATTGAGAAACAAGCGTGGACAACCTTTGGAACGTTGAAAGAATATCTGCGACTCTTATATTTTCGATACGCACTGGAGAAGATGGTCATTTAACTGAAAGTGAACAGCTTTTTTCCCATCACTTACGAAGATGTAAAATATACACATAAGTGTATATGTTAAATTGTTAATGTATGCTGCGAGATAAATAATACTCACGTTCAGATAAGTCTGTGCCGTGGGAACTATTGCGATTTTGTGAAGGAGTTGCAATGACCTACAGTCGTCTCGCATGGAATAATCAATTAGATGAAATTTCTAAGAACTAAATTCATAAATACACACTAGTATATGTTATTGTGCACAACTAGTCTAAAATAACTAATAATAAAAAAACATTGGCAGTCATTCAGGACACGCTAATAGTGACAACCATCCCCCCGCATCCCCCGCTTCCCAATTTCCTTTTTACTTCATTTTTACGTATCTTTTCATATTTTTCCTATACATCCAATATCAGTAAGTTGACTATTGGGTTTCATTTGGAAGGCGTAGTATTTCTTTTAAGTATGTATGAAACATTCCTGTCGTTTACCTCAATAAAAAATGGGTCGCAACATTTGGGATAGCAAGTCACGCATTGTAAGCATGGAAATGCATATCTTCATTAAAAAAAGCATAAATGAATACATAAATGCTTTTTCAGTAAATTGGCACAAATAGTTATAAAATAACCGTATAATAACCGTCCAATCGACATTGAAAGCATCCCAGTTACCGGCATGATCTCATCTCACGGATCATTAAACGCAAATCGATCTATTACGCAGTCCGTGGGCCAATCGCGACCCGCCATCAAACGAATCCACTTTATCGAGATATCATATTGTACGAGTACACAGCCGCCATTTTGAACGATTTTATAAAAGTAATTGCTTAGATAATGCAATTGTACTTTTAATAGCGTACTCTTTGAGAACTGTATTACAGTTATATAACTTTTAACTTTCCTGGTTTTTTACTAATATAAGGTTTGTAAGACGGACTTAGCGTGCAGTGAGAAATCGAACAGTAGTAGTAGTCGCAGAATTAGTAAGAAGATAGATCGATACGGCTACCTATAACATTTTTACGGCTACATATAACATCTATTAAATCCTATCAATTAAAACAAATTCAGAATAAAATTGATACAAAAATTTAGAGACATATTTACAAAGCTTTATGACCTTTTTTCCACCCTTTTCTTATAAGGAAAGGATAGAAAGGGGAAGAAAACTTGACTGTGGAGGGGATGTATAGGAATTGGAAATAACCATTTTCTGTTTGTCCCCTCCTCTGTCGATTAAAGGTGGGCAACAACTCATGTTGCAGATGTCTATGGGAACCGCTTGCCGCCAAGTACTATAAAAAAGTGGGGTTTTTGCTCTGTTTTGCTGGCTATTCGCAGGGGTAACCAACGCTGGTATTCTGCAAAAACCCTTGAGCCTTACGTGTGTCAGTTGGAGCGTTAGAAAATCATCAGAGTTATCAGTTTGATATTGTAATTACAAGAGAACACATACTAAATAATGTACAGACACCTAATGGAACTAAAAATAAAGTTCTGGATAATCCTTTTTATGATGTTTAGCGTAATGAACAGTGGTAGAACTATCCTTATAAGGAAAGGGTGGGAAGGGGAAGAGGACTTAAATTAGGCCTCCGGCACCTCACTCGTCAGACGAGACGCAGAAAACTTCTACTTCACGCCTGTTTTCCGTGAGGTAGTGGAATTTCACCGGTCGAGCCGGCCCATTCGTGCAAACAGATGTTGTTGTTGCGGACTCTACCACTGTTAAGTCTAGCTGCGACCACATCCATGCATTTACGTTGGTGTTCGGTTATGACTCTGAAAAAACTCCTAATATCACCTTACCAATATCTGGTCGATATAAGTTCATTTACGATCCTCAATGATGTACATATGTACATGTATGAGACGTGAATGTAATGTAATGTAATCATATATCCTGAACATTATATCAGACTTATTAAATCGATTACAGTCTTACGTAGGTAATCTTCGTTTCGCTTTGTGTTTCTGGGAAATGTATTAATGAGATTTTTATTTATTCATGACATTTTGTATTCGGGCATGTATTCGAAACGATTATGTTTTGATTTCAATTACAAAGATAAGACGTAAATACACGTCTAAAGTTCAACCATTCATGTAATTGTTTAGATGTTATTATTTGATAATCCAACGCCTGTGAATGGCTTAATGACTTACCCAGCGTTCTTTAGTCTTACTCTTTTTCATCCAATCTAAACTCATTTGAATTATAAATGACCAGTGTTTTTATATTGTTAACAACAGTTGATTATAATTTTAAAATAATAAATTTTTATCTTATTTTAATCGTATACTATATACGATTAGAGACTAATAAAGTACATAGAAAACCGTTTCTTACGAATTGATGGGGTTCCATCATAAAATAATGTAAGGCCACCATGCATGTTAATGACGAATGATGTAAGTGGGGCGTTATTAAAAGTTCTTCAGATTAAGCTGACGATTTTTTAGATAACATACATCTCTAACAAAATTATTAATATAATATACAATAAAGAAAAGAAATAGGTATGCCAGGATCGTGGAAAACAACTGAATACTGCTGGAGCGCGTACTTGTTTATTTATTTACAAATATCGTGTTATTATCGGAAAAAAATTACAGTATTAATGTTATTTAATATAGTATATTTTATTTTCCAGCGTCGTTCCCAATAACGAGGCGGATCGGTCATCCCTATCAGAACAGAACACCCCCGAAACGGAAGAAACCGAGGACATCGTTCACACGGCTGCAGATCGCTGAATTAGAGAAGCGGTTCCACAAGCAGAAGTACCTCGCGTCAGCCGAGCGTGCTTCCTTGGCGAAGACCCTGAAGATGACGGACGCTCAGGTTAAGACCTGGTTCCAGAATCGAAGGACGAAATGGAGGTGAGAGTTCATTATTTCACTACGGTACTTTTGAATTTCTTTTAAGAAATATTACTATTTAAATATTATTTTTTAAAAATATATGACAATAACTGATTGTGGAAGAATACATTAATCATAGAAGCTTTTAGTGAAAATTATGTAAATCAGTTGAGTAGTTTCATAGTTTACCTATTTCCAAGAATTTTTTTTCTTATAATTAATAAATATAGGGTCACGGGTAGGAAAAGATATATATATATATATATATATATATATATATATATATAGATAGATAGATAGATAGATAGATTTCCATATGGCACGATCCTTTCACACCTCTCTTGCTTCTTCTACAGTATATTACTAATCTGATCGATTTAAGTGATCCTCGGACGTCCTCCTGCCAACGCTGCCACTCACTTTTATAAAATAAATTTGTTTCGTTACTCTCTCATCATTCATCCTTTCAACATTCGCAAGCCACCAAAACATACCTTTCTCAATTCTAGTCACAACATCCACTTATATATTTTCCCCTAATATACTAGATTTAGTAGTAAAGTACTACTACTAGTATAAACTTGTAAAATGTTCTTTTATTAATTGTAAATACTTACAAAGAACTACTTATAAGCATGTGAATATATATATACACTGCTTTTATTGATTCTGTTCAAAATGTTACGTACCTCCAGATGGAGCACCCGGGACCCAAAAGTCACCTTAAGTGTGCGTAAATTTGTTTCCCGCCTCACGAATACAAAATCTTCGTGTTGAAAAACAAATGACGTTTTGTGCTACGGACTCGTGTAAATGTAAAAACTACACCTCAAAGTAAGCTAAGTGTACACGTTCGCCGCAAAATCGAGCTCCACTTTTGAATGGTGAATTTATATAGAACGCGGTATCTAGAGGTATATTAAATTTACGCTTCTGGTGTTAGGTATGCATGTGTGTCAATGGGCATTTTAAAAATGAACACAAATCAAAGTCTGATTTAAATTCATAAGAAGCAATACATCTTGTATTCTTAATCTATCTATTGAGAGCTTAAACAAATTTACTGTGGTGATTTATATAAAAATATCTAAAAATAAAATTAACACAGAGTTCGACCGATATGTGACCTCTGTGACATTTAGCGGTGACTATACACACTATATGTGTCATTTTAGTTCATAATATGTTCCCGCTTCCGACTCATCTTGTCTAATACTATAACTTATTCATGGTACAAGATAATTGCAAAAAAGTGAGCTAACAAAAGAAATATAATTCATAAAAAAGACGTAATAGACCTTGGAGATTAAGAGAAAAAAATTATATATATATATATATGTATATATATATGTTTTGCTACCCCTGCGAAGTTGATAGCGAACACAAATTTTAAACAGATAATACCGTAAGTATAATAGTCTGATACATTGATGTAGGTAAGTATAGTTTGTTCCACATCGAGAGAGAATTTTTATAAACAAACAAACGTCATTTACCATATTTACACTTCATGCTTACATCTGAAATATTGTAATTTTGTGAAAATCGTAAGAAAATTGAAGTGAAATTGGTATAATTTGGATGAATGTGGTGAGGTAAAGTGAGGAAAAGTTTTTATTATTTCGAATATATGTTGGAAAATACGTATTTTAACATAAAGAGTAAGTTGTTGTTTACAAAAATTTCTTCATGATGTGGAATAAGCTATAGACAGTCGTCATACGATGCAATCAGTGGCCAAAGCATTAAAGTCATTGTACATATCTCACTTCCCTAAACATTATCTGATTCTTATTCGAAGGTGAACCGCTTCGCTCGATAAACGACAATGATCCTTCTATTGACTGTTATAACTAACACTTAATGTTATATTTATTAATTCGGCGTCGTTTAAAATTAGAATTTCAAACAAAGAAGCCTATAAATTTTAAAATAATAAATATTTACACCTCTTAATGTGACAAATCTGTAAAGCGTGTATATTAATTTCCTTCGAGCCTTCAATAAAATTGGTTGCTTATAATTGCTTCTCTGGTCTCTTGTCACCCGTAAGATAGCGAACGTATCCGCCTCAGTCGCATGGCCTCCGACTATAGTGATTATACTGTAGACAGTTCAATATACAATGGTTATTAGTTCTTTGTTAACCATTAACTTTAAACGTGTAATTCCAAGTTGAAGAACTTAGAATGCGCGCGATAGAATTATTAAAGATAATAGACCTGGTATGCCTTGTTTCACAGCAAGATGTGATTTTTCTAAAAAAGGCTTTTCGACCGAAGATCAAGAGAAGCTGGGGCGGAATGCTAGTCTCAAATATATTATGGCAGATTTAATCTTGTAATAATTCTCTATGAATCATTCCTGTTTTGATAAGCCAACGCGACAAAAATTGGGTATAGCAGCAAGATAAGTTATTAATAAAGGATTGTGTGTCTCCGTCCGATTATTACGTGGACGTACCTTCAAGGGAAGAGTGAAAAAGCTATTACTAAACTAGTGCGTTCCATTTGTAGACCACATCGTCACTTAACTTCAGGTGGGATTGCGGTCAAGCGCTACTTTGTTCGTTGTAAAAAAAGAATTAAGATTATAAATAACTAAACATCGATACTTCAATAGATTGTTGACATCTATACAGTGTGATGCGATAGCCCAAACAAAATTTACGGAAAATTGATTTCAGAGAACTTAAATTATCGTAAAATTCGATCTTCGTATTTGATTTATATAGTTGTGATAGTAGTTTTTTATTAATATTTGCATAATTATGTTAATTCGACAGTTACATATACCCTATCGATAGTGTTATATTAATCTTTTTAACATATAATATGTCATGTTACTATATCGGTCCGAAACTACCGTTCACCAATAAATCACTAGAATCACTGGCTGTTCTGTAATTAAACACGCGTTTCAATTTAATGATAGCCAATAACATTAATATTTATATTTGGCTGACGATCCGCATTTTTTGTAGCCGCAGGCCTCTTTCAGAAAGAAGTCTCCAATTTCTGTCGATTAAATAATAGTTTAGACGTTGAACTATAGTAGGAAAATTGTATTCGTGTATACGAAATATTAAACATAAGTCTTGGGATATCCGGTAATGGTGTCTTTCTTATTAAATAAAAAAATCAAGTATTCATTTAACATGTTATAAAAATATAAACTTATTCAGTACATTTTATTAGAGTGCATATTCTAATAAGTAATCATATTTTAAAAAAGTGCCGATCAGACACTTTAACAAGTCTTGCCCTCATCCGTCAGACGCACGATAACAAATATAGTTATCGAAAAATACATTTTCGGCCCCGTATCTTACAGTGTCTAACCTACCCTACAACCATCCACATGAAACCACCACTTGGGGATGTTGAGGCTACAGCCACAAGCTACACAAGTACAATTGCCTTGTGATGTGTGTGAAAAGGTGAAATATAGGACACGTTTATTTTTTTATAGCGTATAACTTTAAACGAGCAATTATTTTATATACATATATCAATGAGCTTTATAATTTAACGTTAATCCGTTATTAAATTTTATTGTTAAAATCTTGATAATTATAATATAGTTTACAAAGCGAATAAACAAACACAGACGTGCGCACAGACTAAAAAGGGTGGCACATATCCAGTTTGGGTATTACGAGACAATGAGGCCTTTGCTGGTGGGATCGGCGATTACTTCTAATGGACAAGTGGTGTTTGTGTTCGAGTGAGATAACGAGTGGCTCGATACGCGGCGCCATGCCACCGCTTTTTATTATAACAAAAGACAAAAAAAACATATCGGCTGCGCTCTCAAATGGCGCGTGATCTACCCAGCGATTACAATACTTTGATATTGTCTATGGCATAAAATAAATACAAGAAGGGTTAATGTTTAAGTCTTTTAACACGAGCTTAGTTAACAATAAATTTACGTGTCCTTATTGGGTTAGATAATAATACAAATACTTATTCATTACTAGATCATGTCTCAAATATGACATTTCGTTCTCCAAGTTAGAAGGTCTATCGAAATACCTTGCCCCTGCAAAATTTAACTCAGAGGGATAAGAGGGCATTATAAATTTCCATTTGTCGTTATCCTGGTATACCTCTCTAGCTTCTTCTACGTCCATACAAGTAGGCAGACATTATTTTAGTATTTTTTGGGAATTATTTCTTTACGTCACATTCTTAGTCGATCACTGGTAATTGTTACACGAGAAAATGCTGTAACGCTGTTGCTCTCGACAAAGAATCTCGATCCGAAGTAAAAGAAAACAAAGAATTCAATATTAGTTCAAGTCAATTTATCAGCCGTCTGTTTGTATTAAACAGCTCGTGTTAATGGAGGCTTATCGTCGGCTCGGGCTTGTTGTGTTGTATTATTAAAAGTAAAGCCCTAACGAGGTCTGACTGCCTGATAGGGTTTCTGTTTGTTTGATTAATTTACCCGTTAATGTTGCTGACGGCAGTAAGCAACGGGATAACGGTTAGCTCTTTACAATTTCACTGGCTTTGGATTTTTCAAATTTTAAAAAAGCTGGTTTCGTTACACCGTTTGGAAATGGCTTTAGAAAAAGTTTTAGATTTTAATAATACACGACCTAATAGAAAAGTTTATAAATGGTAAAATACATTATTGAAAAAAAAATGTCATTGTGAATAAATGGTACATAATACACAATGCCCCAACATTATAAATACCGACCCAAATGAAAGACCAATGTCATAATGCCTATTACCTTTTTTCGTTTAAATAAACAAAAGGCATGTTTTGTGGAAAAAGGCATCAGGTTATGATATATCTGATATAGATAATATATAATAACATGATTGAAACACGGTACGGACCTTATCCTCCATA
The DNA here is from genome assembly GCA_029849275.1 of Papilio elwesi. Lineage (NCBI taxonomy): Eukaryota > Metazoa > Arthropoda > Insecta > Lepidoptera > Papilionidae > Papilio > Papilio elwesi. Next base: position 3,330,286 of record CM056710.1, on the reverse strand, counting down.
TTTAAACATTTAACATTACGACGTGTTAACGCTGTATTACGTTCTTTATGTAATCTGTTTAAACTACTACTACTTACCTAAAATCGACTTTCAATAATTTTTATTACTTTTAAATTCCCGTCACTCCGAGAAATTGCGAGCACTGCTCTTCTGCTTTCTCCTCCGCGTTGTGAGTCTCATCTTTGTGTATGGGAATTTATTACGGTATACATGTATGTTTGCTGTATTTAAATATAGAAATATGGTAATATAATTCGATCGCTATCATATCGTGAGAGCTTTTTTATCCAGACTTAACATTGACAATCACTTAATAATGCATGCGGTTGCCATTGCCATTAAAATTTATCACACTGTTCTATTTTACATATTTTATCTCATGATTTGTTTATTCGATGAAAAAAAAATCAACTAATTATAGTTTATAGTTTATTTTATTACTCGAGTGATATTAAAATGATTTTTCTTTAATATTAGCGATCCGTTCCGCATTTGCACCGGAATACATAGCATGTTTTATTCTAGCATTTTCTTATAATAGAATATGACAAACGAGCCTGCCTCCTTTGCCACACGCCCCACCCCTCACCCTGTTATCACTCGGCATAATTTCAAATTATAAAATAAAATTTCCTCACCGCGTATAGCCCGCTTGCAAGCGATGGATTCATATCTACTCCACGAATTTTCTTTCCATTTTCACCATCAGATGGAGAATTCGATTCACGAAGGTTTATTCAATTCATTATGGTTTCTTGTAAAATGGTAGAAATATGACGATGTTTATGAAGAACACGCTATATCAATGCAAAGTCAGGGCGGGTCGCTAGTATCGTAATAATGTTACGAAAAGTCGATGACACCATTTAGTTAAGCTATTTTAATCGGATATACTTTATATTAAAATTCATTCATTATTTATTTAACTTGAATAACAGGAATTTCGTTCATACGCTTGAAAGCTTGAATATTTATATATAGCGATGGTTACGGTGATAGTATTCATGTATATTTTAGCTGCCATTATTTGGCATCTCTTGGTAGTAACTTTCTTGACCTATAATATAAATAATGGACCAAGTAATCTGGTGAAAGATTTGGCAAGAAGTGGTTTACTGTAACTACAATGGAACAATACCATAGTCTTTTCTACTGTTCGTTTTTCAACTACCATCCACACCAGCTCCGTGGTTGGCATTCCATTACCGTGCAATTTTCGCGAATATTTTCCTGTCCCACACAACCGCGTTCTGGAATGATCTGTCGCCCGCGGTATTTCCAAACCATTACGACTTCGAGCCCTTCAAGAAGCAAGCGTCAAGGCTGGCAACGCGTCAGCAGTTCCTCTGGTATTGCGAATGTTCATACAGAACGGTGATCACTTATATACTAGGCGACATACTGTTCGTTTGTCTGTTATGCTATAAGGAAAATAATTTCAATCAACGTTGTACTATAGATGGGACGACCTGTCCCAATTATATTTGAAAAATTGAAAGGATCTTCTAGAATTTTTGATCTTTATTTTATATACTATTGTGTATGTATGTACGTCTTAATAAACAGATAAAATATTACATGAATTTTATTTCGTGGAAAAAAATAAACCTGACTACTATGATTATATCTCGATTGTCATACTCTATCCTGTTATAAATTCCAAGTTAACTTATCTCTATGATATAGATAGAGATAAGTTCTTTTTACTTGGAATACTTGTAAAGAGAAAGTAAGAATTCGTGAACAATAGAGCCGTTAAGATGCACACCTATTCAACCTTATCAAGCTCATTGTTTAGCCAGATAAGCTTGCGACGAGCTGTAAATAAAACCGGTATTGATTTATGACGTATTGATCTGTCATTGTGACGTTATACATGTCACGGACGGATTGCAACCTTCGTCAGTTTGTAATCAGACAATAATTTGACGTTAGTCAAGTCGATTAGTTTATATCTGCGTCTATTAAAATTAAATTGTAAAAATATCTAAAATAAAAGCAAAACTCAAATCATCAACAATGTATAGGGGATAGGTTTTAAGCGAATACACACAAATATTTATACTTGTATGTAGCGACATCAAGTAGGCGGCAACGTGGGGTAGGTAGGGATATTAATATTGCACGCGTAACACAACTCGGCAGTTTGACTGATCAATTATTAACCGCGGTGGAAAGACGGACGGCCGACTTTTTTATATGCATTGTTCCCCGTTTGCTTTATTGCTTATTTTTGTGACTGGTACATTGGGCTCTTAACTTTATTTTATGGACTCGTTCGTGAACGTTGTCTTGAATACAAGTGGTCCATCTTACGGGGTAATTGCTTCTGTATTTTGTTCTACTTTCATAAGTTCTTAGGGTAGAAGCCGGCAAACAAACAAGTAACTCGATATTGAGTGACCTTTCCACCCATCAGTATCAGCGACAATCAGATGAGCTACGGAAGCGTTGGGAGCCTTTTTATGGGGGAGGGAAGGGGACTAAGGATAAGGGAGGAAGATTGGGTGAGAAGGTAGGATACCACAGCATCGCACTCATCAAAGAAAACGGAATTATAAATTTGGAACTAGCATTGTTACTACAACAATCGTACAATATGTTACCGACCAAGTGTGAATTTCGTCACTAATTAATCTGGCTGGGCTTAATGTTATATTGTCATAATTTTTCATCGGTCCACGCGGTTGTTGCTGCAATTAATTAGATCAAACGGAATTTAATTTATAAATCTAACTTGTAACCGAATTATCTTGTAATTCAAATAATAATAATAATAATCTGTTTATTATCAGACCATGAGTCTATACATATACATTTAAAAAAAATGTACAAAGATATAAGATGATTAGGATTATAACATGTGATAAAATCGTTAGGACAGATGTTATGCTATGCAGCTAACTATGTGATAACTGGCGCATCACACTAGCGTTCTTAATTAAAATATTATTTTAATGGACGATCGAAAACAATTCAATTTTTGTTTAATTTGTTTTTTGTAATACTACCTGGCTTCAGAAACTATTTTATACTACTTACTTCATAAAGAAATTTAATAAAACAAAACAAAATGAAAAAAAAATTCACTCATTACTGTGCCATTCCATGAGAAATGGCGCAGCAGTGATTGATGTAACTGCAGTCCAGCCGACTAGCGATCATACAAAGGATACTGTTGGTACTGCCGCGTACTCTGCGCACCAGGGATGCGCATCTTTTACGCATGGTAGCGTACCAGCAGTCTACCCGATGTTCAGCAAACATCCCTGATTCACTACAGAATCGTCGCAGAACCAACAGCACCCTGAACGCATTATTAAATTGGATTCGGAGGGCACTGTAAGACTTTTGGGTATAGTCAGCCCACAGGCTGCATGTGTAGAAAGATGTACAATAGGACTTAAAATGTGTAATTCTGACGTTTGTCGAGCAACGTGCAAACCTGCGAGCTATCATGTTCGCCCGCACTGCCAGCGCCCTCCGTTCTCTCTCAGTGTCATCATTGTCCTTGAGGTCAGAGGTAAATAAGAACACTTATTGCTTCATCACTAATTTAAGTTGTCGTCCTCGTACCCTCCCGAAATAGATTTTCAATTACAATCTTTTTCATGTAGCGGCAAGCAATAACTTACAGTTTATAAAGCTCCGCTGATTAGCTTCAAATCGTTCGGCCGCTATTCCGACAATCGACAAATCGAATTGGAATCGTATAGCAATCCAACACGCAATCTTCCCCACCAATGGGGAACCAAGGAGGGTGTGCGCTTTATTTATTTACTGACCCTGCTTCATTTTCCCGCTGTAATTCTTTTCCCCTGTAACTGAATATTAAAACCCTCCGTATATTTAGCTTTAACACTACACTAAATATACACTCTAATTACTTACTACAAAGAGTCTATTTTTGTTTACATTTTTATTGCTAATGTAATTCGTATAATCTTTATGAAGCAGTGACAGTAACATATGTTTAAATGCTATCAACATAAGGTTCAAAATGGCTTCTATTTGTTGTTAGAGTTACGTCATTACTTGTATCATTTTGTAGAATGTCTTCAGTATAATTGTTTGCTTGTAGGTTGTCTCCTCAGGAATTAAGTAGGAAATCCTTTTACCGATTGATACGGGGACATGGTGTGACATGTCTGAGTAAATAACAAGGTGCAATATGTAAGGGAGTCATTAATTTATATCAGCGAGGGTTTCATTAGAAAAGGACTTTATTTTTATAACATTTTACCACTTCTCACAGTTGGGATTTTTACCACAGTTCAAAGTGTTATATTATGGTGTGCGCGATCTAACAATTGTAATTATTTCACATAATAATTGGTAGTGAGAAAAACTATCAGTGATTTAGACGGAAAAAGAAACAGTAGCTTTTTAATCAACGAGCAGATTGGAATGGGCGAAAATTTCTAAAGTGTTTTTCCGTTTTGTCTCTCTTCATCTCTTTTAAAGATAAAGCTCTGAGTTATAAGATTAGTTATCCATATTACACAATTTCACTTAATTTCATGTTCACAGTTTCCATAAAATTCCAACGTTTCCGATGAAAGTATAAAAAGTGTAATAGCCGCCATGTTTGGTAAATGACGTTTGTTTGTTTCCAAAAATCATATCTTGCCGATATTCTCGGCAAGATATTACCTTTGCAGTTTAATAGCAAAAAGGCGTGTTTTTAATTTGCACTCCCTTAAGCGTTCAGGAACGCCGTCTTTGTAATTCATTACACATTCCGTCGCTTCGTTTATAATGTAGTAACTTTTGTTAGAGTTTCGAGTTTTAAAACGTTTCAGGGATTTATTTGACCGTTTTGATAACTGTCAGGTGAGTCGATCTGAATTTTTAGCGCTTTGACAAATTTTTATCGTCGCCATTTTTTAAGATTAAAACGTATTAATTTATGTTGGTGATCTAATGGGCTCAAGGATATAATGGATTTTAATATTACTATACATACATGTGGAATGAAAAAAATCAGTAGGTTATTTCGCTTTCAGTTAATTCGCTAGACAGTCATTTGTTTTATTCATAGTGGCGTCCCTAAGTAAAATATATGTCGCTAATAACAATTGCATTCATCAACTCAACGAAAGGAACATTTTCCGTTTGCCACATACCATAAATAAATAAGTCATCTGCAACGAGCTAATTAATTGCAGTTGCCGTTTCCTTTAATTCGGAGGAGGAGATAAACAGAAAAAGGTTATTTCCTTTTCTATCCATCCCCTCTCTGGTCAAAGCCTCTTCCCCCTCTGAACCTTTGGAAGGGAACGAGGACTAGAATAAGGACGCTGGCACCTCACTCACTCCTGACAGAAAAAACTCTGAATACTTCTACTTCATGCCTATCTTCGAGACGGCCCATTAGTGCAACAGATATTGTTATTGCGGACTCAACCACCCTTAAAGTTAGTGCAATAAGCTAAAAACTGCGGCTTATTTTCTATCTCCTTTTCTTATCACCGTTTTTCATGCCATCCAAGGAGGATCCTGACTACTAAGCAGAATGCTGAGTTTACATAATAAACTTCCTAAAAAATCATTGACCGAATAAAGATGTCTTTTTAAGAAAAAAATCAAAAGCTACTCTTGTATAATATATCAATTAGCAGTCAAATAGAATTAAATGAAGATTTATTCAATTCTACGTGATATTATTACCGGTCTCACTGATGTAAACACGCCATATCATTCACCTTGAGTTGATCGCTTTAAAATGATACCTCGAGAAGAAGCGTAAAATCACAATTGACATTTTAACGTGTTATGAAGTTGAACGTGGGAAAAATTATAATAATTTAAGAGATTCGTATTAACCTACAATATATGAGCATACGAATATAAAAAATATGATGCAATCTGTAAAACCATCTTACATGTTATTTGCATATGCTAAATGCTTCTGCAAATCAACCAGGACCAATTTCTTCGGTAACTTATAGATATTCTAATTATGCGAGATATTATTAGGTCTTACCTTGCTCAAATTGCAACAGGTTTAAGCCCCCTCTAAGCCCAGGGGGGTTAATCAGGATTGTGGATCCGAATAATTTTTCCTATAAAGCTTTAGTAATGCAATATCAGGATTTGATTCAGGCGAACTAGATCTAGCGATAAACCATCTTATCTCTTTTGAACATACAGATATCGTCATGCAATGAAAAAAGGTACTCAAGGTTTGAACAGTGGTAGAGCCTGCAACAACATCTATTGCACGACTGGGCCGGATGGACCGGTGATGTCATAACCTCACGAGAAAAGGGCCTGAAGAAGAAGTGTTCTGTATTTGATCTTATGAATAAGGTGCCGGAGGCCCAAATCCATCTCTTTTCCCTTTCCCAACCTTTTAAACAAGGAGAGGATGGGAACGGGAAAAGGACGAGTGAGGATATGGATAGCAAAATCCTTTTTCCTGTTCATCCCCTCCTCTGTTCATTAAAGGTAGGCAATGCATCTACAACTCATTTGCTAGTTGCGGATACCTGGGTAGTGGTCAATTAAAATTAGGTTACCCGCTTGTTCGTTTGCCACATAAGTCCATTAAAAAAAACAAACAAAGCATTTACATCAGCCGACCCGAGGTAAATGAGACATCAATGACTGTCAGTCTCTGAGCTTGTTTTTCTTTTAAATGACACTACAAGAGATTACCGCTACCGTGACCATTGGAGTTATTATTCGTTTAAAATATAAAAATCACAAACGCACGAGAGCACGCAAGCATAGCTTGCAAAAAATAACACATTTTACTTTTTCTGTTGATAAAGAAGTTATAATATTTTATTACTGTAATTAAATTAAATGGATCTTATTAACATGATGTTGTAATATAATCTGTGGCAACTGCTACCTCTTCATTTAATTTGCCAAATCATGTTAAGTTTATATATTTAAATGTGTCATAACTGAACGGCAAAATGGCGAATCGTAAAGGTTAATCGCTGTATTAATAAAATAACTATAATCGTTTGAGCCGCTTTATTTCTTGTCGCTCACTAGCTCTGAAATTATCTATTATAATTTGACATTAAAGATTTTTCATTCGATTTAAAATTAATTATTTTTTTAATATGTAATTATTTTTAACGGAAAAATTTCCGACGTCCATGAACACGCGCAGTGCCAATGTAGTGTTGGAAATACAGAAAAAAGGGAAGGAAAAGAAAATTAAGATCGTGCCATAGGATTTAAAACGATAGATTATTTAAAAGTTGTCGTTATTTGTCATTTTAATGATATTAAAATTCAATAAAAGATGGCATTTGTTAATGTGTGAATTAAATAAACTTAAAGCTATCCGAACGCGTTCTATAATTGTATAGTAATAAAACAGCGGGTGATCGAGTTGGAAATTGTTAAACGTGGGAAATGTCCGCCCTAAAGAATTTCAACTTGAATAAATAAATTTATAAAACACTTCAAACATTATTATGAAGAATTTATTTGGAAGTCTTTACACTTTTTTACAGTAATTATTTTATATTTACAAAACTTTCAATTGTATCGTGATTAAAACGAAAAAAGTACCATATTTATTTGTGTCAGGTGCGGGCATAAAAAGTCAACATTTGTGGAATACGAATTAAATATATATATAACTGATTTACAAATGGCGTACAAACAGCTAAACAGTATCACTGTTGTAGGTTAAATATCGTTGCAGGCAGTTTAGCTGGGTATTACTTCAGTTTTAATTACCATTTCCTCTTGCGACACTAAGCCTATAACGCTTCAGCGAACTTATTTAACTAGCTATATCTATAGAGCTTAGCCTACTGATTTTATTAACAGTGTATGCACATAATTGGCGACAACTTACAAAATAATCTACCAGAAATTACTTACTGCCAGCCAGCAAGGTTCGGCTTATTCAAGTTAAGTTTAATTCTACCTCCCTTTATCTAATTATAAAGACTCGGCAGAGCCTCGCGGCTTCTTTAGTGCTGCGCTTTGTCTATCGATAACATTTATAATTTAACGATAAATTATCCCATTGTAGCATTTCATGTGATTAAAACAAATTATGATACATTTGTAGTTAGAAGTATACATGCGATGTTTTTACCTTAAAATATTAGGATGGAAAAGGTATCAGTAGAAACTAAATTTTATTTTTAATAAATAATAAATCCGTTACGATTTAACTAAGAATTAAATTACATATGTTATCGTTTAATTAAGTTTTTTTAAGTTCGTTCGTTTCGTTTAATTAAGAGAAACCTAGTATAGCGACAAGATTTTACGCTAGTGGAAACCCACGGTAACGAGTAACGAATTGTTTTTCTTGCAGTGCCGAATGAAGTTTCACTTTAAAAAAGGCAATAAAAAACAGCTATATTGCCAATAGTTTTATCGATAAATAATGACGCAAATGACATCACCAAAGCGCCGTACATTAGCCGTTGTAATAAAGTTCTTGCTGCGATAATAGACTTAACGCTTTGTTCAATCATTTATTACCAACCCGGCCACCGTAATTAGAACCATCTGAACTCGTTACGGGGATGTTTGTTAATCATTTTCAATGTTTCCTACAGGGGTGGGTGCCAGTGCATTTTGGCGAGCGGTAGCACACGCCCATCTCGAGGGTGGCTATATATCATTCGAAAACTTTGAAATGCGAATTCAACGAATGAATTAACTGGCAACTGAACTGGCTGTCGGTTTCAATGAAACGCAAATACGCTCTGGAACTTTCTGCTTCTAATTAGAAACAATGAAAATTAGGACATTGAAAATTCTACAAGAAAATAAAATTACTTTACGAGAACATTTTTAATGAAATACTTACTCTAGATTATCTTCTGAACAAAGAAACAATTTGATCAACATTTTTAAAAAATACTACAACAAATTACTAGTGTTCGTAAATTACATATAATAAATTAAAAATCCTGGTGTATCTCTTAGATTCATTGGTACGATCAGCTTATTTTTTTCAAAAACAGTATAAAGTATACCTATTTCTTCTACTTCTTCTATTATTAAATAGCATCATCTCCCTGCCCTTTCCCACTCGAGTCGGCACAGTGTGAACGTGGTCCACACTGTTGGTTGAGCCGGCGCCTGTCTCACGACAACCCGCCTCGGGAATAATCATTAACTAACGTATTGCTTTATAATCATACCTCATCACAAATGTCTTAATATTAAACTAATAAATTATGTTAACTGATTTTTAAAACCGCGTTAATAAATGTATAAAAAAATCATTTAAAATAATAAATATATAGTAATATAATATTTCATTTATAGTAATATATACTTAAGTAAATAACACCTCATTCTTTAATCGTCAACTGCTAAGGCATTGACTTAAAATTTTCGATAACGATTTAAAAAAAAATACGTTTAATTGAGACTCTTTAGGTCAGTGGACACCAACGATACGCTTAAAAGCTTTATTTGCAAACCCGATATGATTTGCTTATTAATTAAAGCATTTTAAACCTTGTTTATTTTATTATAAGGTAGCTTCAAATGCAAATCGTCTTTTATTATATCTACACATGCAAATGATTGTTAAAGAGACCACTCGGTAACTCGGCAGCTATCTTAATTAGTAAGATACAATGAGTCACGTACGACCTTTCGGCACAGGCATTAACGACCAGGGCTCCGATAAAACGAGATTGCGAAAATGTTTGCGGACGAATTCATTTAAAAAGCATTTATCAACAATAACAAAATTAACAAACCGTCACCACCGTCATCATGAGAGAGATGAGTGAGGTGCCGGATTCTTAATTCTACTCCTCATCAATTTCTAATAAGGAAAGGAAATAACGAAATAAGGGACGGGGAGGACGACAAGATTTCATGTAGATTTGTATGAGTATTTTGAGAGATATTTCGGATATCATTAAAAATCCAGGTGTACAACGTGTGACTTTTAATAAATTTCCAGCGGTTTCTCAGAAAAGGCAAAGTTCAAGAACGCCTTCTACTTTAAGTTTTTAATATTTAATGAAAACGCACGCTTACCCTAAGTGTGTTCACCCCTTTTAAGTTGATGCCACTAAGAGTTAAGTTGTTATATTAAGTAACAGCCATTCTCCATGAATTTAGGGAAACAAGATGTGGCATTCGTCTATAACAGGGTTGAACTTTTATTTTTTACTAACTAAAATTTGCGAAGACAAAATTATCGTTGAAATAGAAATACACTCTTAACGATTCTTAAAGCGTAGTTAAATTAAGTGAACTGAATTCATAGGTTATCTTTTAGAGTCATCCTTATTTTTTTTAAGTGTACAACTTTAACATTTGCATACTGTAGCTTTTAAGGTTATGTCATCAGTCATTTATCAGTAAATTTAAGTTATTTCATTTTAAATGATCATTACTAAATCACAAAAAATATTCAGAAAAGGGATGGGAAGCTTCCTAAAGCAATCTTATCAATTAGTTGTTGCAAAAACAAACGAATGTAGAGTTCGACTACTTGATGCTACCAAGCTCTGTCATTTCACACGTCCCTTCCAGCAATTCATTTACGTTCCAGACAATGATTTAATAAATTAAAAATAAATTAACTCAAAGCCAAACTGGTTGTACAACGGTGACAAAAGCAAATCCTATTGTAACTTATAAACACAGGCCGTCAAAGACTTCATAAGTTTCCGCAATATTTGGATTTAAAAAACAACAGACCAAAGGTAAAGACATTTAAATCAGGTGGTAAGACTAGACTAGACTATGAAACAAAAACTGATTTCATAGAACAATTATTTTCTATCTTAAAGATCGGAACCTTGACTCTATTGGTAGTCCTCTTCCCCCTCCTACCCTTTTCTAATAAGGAAAGGATGGGAAGAGGAAGAGGATTTGACGGATGAGGAGGGGATGGACAGGGAATGGAATTATCCTTTTTTCTGTTAGTCCCCTCTTTCGTCCATGAAGGTAGGCAACGCATCTGCAACTCATTAGCTTGTTGCGGATGCCTATGGGTAGCGGTACTTATTTCCAGGGGCCGCTTGCTCGTTTGCCACTTTATATTATAAAAAAAAAAGTCATAGAATTACAAACGCTCCTAAGACTTCTTCTAACTTCTCAGTGAACAGATCGAGCGACATATCCGGTGTCATACATTATGTAAAGCATTGCACTGCCTTCTAAAGGGTCTATTCCACAAGTTTACAGTTTCGTATCGTTCAGAATTAGGCATAATTATAAACTCCGGCTAATTGTGAACAAACTGACATGTCATTTTTCGTCATTTTAAAACCTGTCGAAATGAAATCTAATTATGGCTTGATATTTTGCTTGTGTACATTGAAGTTTAAGTTATGGAATGGAAAGTCATTACAGATTAGATTCGTTACGGTGGATATGATAGTTATTATAAAAATATATTTTTTATCAAAGAAAATAGGTTTGTTAATGATTCATTCAATTCACAATTTGCTGACACTTTAAAATTTGCCTAGCCCGATTACAAATTGATGAAATTACAATCGGTCGGTGTCATAATAGCGTCTACTTCACACCAGAGCTCTGTGGTTATTTGTAAAAGAACTGGTGCAGCAGGTTGTTCTGCCACTGTTAAAACTGTATTATAAAGATATTACTTAGAGTCCTTACATAAGTTTAATTATTTATATATGGACAAAAACTCATCATTTTTTATTAATCCAACTATAGCATAAACAATTTAGTTGGAGTGCTTAATTGCCAGTAGTGAACTAACGAACTAACTCGCGTGTCGTCGTTCATACTAATTGACGTGAATCAAATTAGAACCCTCGAATTGCCGCCTCTCTAAAGCCCGTGTATTATTCATGAACTAGATCTACAACTTAGTGCGAGCTCATACAGTTTACTGTTCACCTATTTGTATTTTATAATGGCACCAATTAATAAAAGCATAAAGTTACGCTCGCGTCTCTAGACCACACAATGATTTAATACGTCTCAATTAAGACGGGAGAAAAGTAATCTATTTATAAATACTTGTTTTATCTTGTCTGGGAATCGATCCTAGAATTACGATGTCATTTTTGATGTTTTAGAATAAAGCCCTTTAGGTGTATCGTTATAAAACAGATTTATGAGCTTCGTCTGTGTGCTTATTTAAATATTGTGATATATAAATCTGTATATTGAAATCGCGTAAAGCAAAGCTGCTTACTGATTGACCAGCAGACACAGAACTACGCGCCATATTGACTTGAACTGTCTATGTATAATCCGATTAATAAATTCGGTCTTATTATGTTTGTAAACGTCCGCATCGAGCTATACCGCTACAATTCCGGCCCTGATTACAGTAGTTGAATAATTAACCACACGATCAGCGGACACTCAGCGTCCTCTGTATAATTCAATGCAGCCATTAACTCAGTGTACAAACCATGGCCCATGTAACACGTGGATACCGTTTTAATGAAGCAATCAATTATTAACAAGCTTAAATGATGGTCTATTACAAGTAACCATACAATTTGAATCGTCCATCTTTATTCTGCCTATACTGGGCAACCATCGATAAGGCTATAAGCATACATACCTAGCTACACACATTTAAACGTGGATGAAAAACATCAACTAACACATGTCTATAAACAGATATGTACATACATACATTGCCGGACATACGGCAGAACAATAAAAGTACAGTGCCTATGTAAAGACTAAATAAAATTAGCTTCGATGTTGTTTTCAATTTTTTCTGTTATTTCTGCAACAGCTTCTATTGATGCTGGCTCTGCCACTGGTATCTCGTCTATTCTATGGTAACATCGAGCTACGTTAGCAAAAAACTGTTATTTTTTACTATGATTGTACGTAATAATAGGATAAGTTTTTTATAGACAATCGACTTACTGTTTTTCGTTTTTAAGCAATAAAATTATGTTATTCTAATACAAATTACACTATTGTTACAGACGACAAACGGCTGAGGAGCGGGAAGCGGAACGGCAAGCGGCTAACCGCCTGATGCTCTCGCTGCAGGCCGAAGCGCTCAGCAAGGGTTACATGCCGGAGCCACCGCCGGGCGCCGCTACGCTATCAGCGCTACATTATCAGAGCCCAACCAGTAGTGCACAAGCGCCTCCAGCGAACACCGCTTTAAGCGCCTTACAAAACCTACAGCCGTGGGCGGGGAACCAGAGCGCGTTTCTGAACGCACCCACGACTAGTGCGCCACCACACCCGCCGCCAGTAGCCTCGCCTATTTGTTGAAGTTATTTCAAAATCGAGATTGTGATGTGTGAAAAAATAAAATAAAATGTCAAACCATCCTTAGCATTTTCAAATCTTTGCGGCTACAAATAGGAAATTATATTGTTAGATTACCACGAGAAATAGGTTGGAAATATTTGAACGTTGTGATTATTTGGATTGTTATCAATTTATTACTTTCATGTTCTAGGAACGTTTTTAATGTCGTCATTATTAGCTTCTTAGCAGTTTAAATAGTATGTCACATTATGACAGATATAGCCACCGCTAAATTTATGCCCTGATTATAAAATATATTAATATAGGATTGTAATGTAAATGTTTTGTAAATATTTATCTATACTCTAACTCATGCATTCCAGTTACAATATTGTTGTAAAAGAAATAAGCTTTATTAATTATTGTAAATAGAAAATTGTTGTAAGTAACCTATGACTAGTTATGAATTAAAAAATAAATTAATCTGTGGACTAAATAAAATCTCGTATAAATCTGAAAAAGAAATAACTCCTTGTTCAAATCAATGCCGTGGCCTAACTCTATCATTTATATTTCGAATTTTCATTAGCTATTTTAACACGCAAATTGTTCAACGTGTTCCACAAAAAGTGATCACAAATTAAGAATCAAAAATTGGTATTTTATTTTGTAATAATTAGGTACCTAAATTAAATTATACACCATTACATGCATTTAATCATTAACAAATAATTAAATTATAGGTTTTAAATAAATCGTTGTAAATATCTATAATACTTCACTATTAAGAACATTGTAATATAGAAATTATAAGTAATTATATATCTATATAACTTTGGAGAGATTGTACAGACAGGAATAAAACATATTATAAATACGGAGTTACATAAACATACATAATTATGTCAACAACCCATAATTGAAGTGACAAAGCTAGCTAGCTGTCATCGTTTTTCTTAGTATTATAATTACGCTACCCTTTTTATGCCATTTCTGAATTTTCCTGTCAGTTTCTAAGCTCTCGAGAAATGACACGTCAAATTGTGAATGTTTCGTTCAGTTTCTTTAACAATTCTCTGACAGCTTATAATATACAGATTATAAGCTGATGAATTTCACAATCGGTAGGTGGCACATACATTCCAATTCCTAGTACCTGTATATAGTAGCGCTAAAACTATTAAATCAATTTTTTTACCCAAAGCCACATATATAAATGCAGATTTATTTTCTAAAAAAACTAACTCTCGCTAGCTAGGTTATTTCTGTCTATACGTCTTATTAACCTCTTTATAAAACATAGAAGTCATCTAAACACCAGAGCGATGCTTACTTCGCCGCTATTTCGTGTGTAGACCATAAATTCTTTAAACATTCAGCATTGGGTTGGAAAATAACAAATACAATTTTTGTATTAGCCTTGTATTATGACATGAAACTCGTATCCAATGACATCACAACAATGTTTTCGTACAGTGTATAATAAATTTATGCCGTTAAATAATCTAATGAAATTAGCAAATATTGTATAACTTCGTCGCTCCCTGTACAAACTATGGGCGGTGAGATGTAAGTGGGCAGGACCATCGTATTCCTACGTGAGTCTCGAGTCCTATGTGATTGTGCACGCGAAGTAATATTACATCAATACTGCATAAATGTGGCTGGAGTTACGTACTTAGTGTAAGCAGAGGACTTAATGTATCGTATTAGTTGATTAATTGTACATCATAGTAACGATTAGCGAAACAAGTGGCGCTGGTTAGCAGATGCAGAATGTTTTTTTAGTATAATATAAATTTTTCATGCAACTTTGCCTCTTTTTTGTCCTTTTATCACCTACACTAAACAAGTCTACTGTAAATATGAAGAAATAAATACAACATAGAGGTAACAACGACGAAAGATGTCATAAAAAAATCTTAAGGCACCGAACAAGGAAAAAGGCAATGCTCGGTGTTCAATGTTGCTGGCAGTCAGGTGAACTGGCTGGCGAGAAGTATTTATGTTTGAAAAAAAAAGAAAGTAAAGTTTGACAGCAACAACAAACTTTCATTCACATTTATAATATTAGTGGGGCTTGTAGTGTTTGTTTTACATTAAATAACAAAAGAACGAGGTGGTGAACATGCGCTGTTTCTCTGTCAAATCGCACCAGAAAGGCTACAATCCGCTGCAGGACTAAGGTAAGGTACCAAATGACGAAGCGTCAGTACACCATTACAATAAGACTTACTACCAAAAACAAAGCAATCTGTTTTTGTTTTGAAAACTCCAAGCTCGACTCTGAAGTTTCTTATAGGAGAAGAGGGCAAACGAGCAGCGTGTTGCCTAATTATAAGCCATCTCCGACGCCCGTGAACATCCGAAACAATAGAGGACGGCCTTTAAGGAAGTTCTTTAGGAATCCCAAGTAGTATCGGTTCGGAAAAATCGCTAGGGACAATGAGGTTGTGCGAGGCAGAGAGTTACGCGAAAGCCGCGCGGTAGTGGAATGCTGTCCAACCATCAAGGTGGTGTCGATGATATTTGGAGCTCTATCGAGTCGAGTGGTATAAGAGTGAAGTTTTCTTTTTATGGGAGACTAGCTGCGCCCCGCGGTCTCACCCGTCGTGAAAATTAATTTAACAGACGATTTTCCAGCCCAAGCTGAGCCCTATTATTATTGACCTGTATAGCTCTCATATGGCTGTAATTTATTGTTATATTATATAATTTATTCCCATATTTTGGACTATTGACACAATCTTCATAAATGATCGTTTATACATTCTGATGTATAAGCTATATTATTGTAAAGTTTCATTAAAATCCATTCAGTAGTTTTTCCGTGAAAGAGTAACAGACATCCATATACCCATACATATGTATAAACTTTCGCATTTCTAATATTAGTAGGATGTAGGTAAACTAGCGAGACTTTCTGATGTAAAGTAATAAAGAGTAGTAACTCTTTTTTGGTTTAGAAAGAAAGCAGAGGAGGAGAAAATACGGTAAATACGGAGGTGACCGGGCTTTCGGAAAACTTGTTCATCAGATACATGGAAGCGAAGCGCAAAACGAAATGACATTTATAAGTAGATATTCTCATTCATGCCCGTATTATGTGATTTTGTAGTACACTCAAATATACGATGCAACCCCGCTGTGTCACGGAGAATAAAGATCTCCTCTCATTCCCCGCAGACCTGGTGGTCTGTCGTCTCCAAGGTGGACTCGAGCGAGTCCATTGAACCAACCACGGGTTCCTCTTGGTTCACCGTGGGTGGTCACACTGCTAACCACTTTCGCAGCAGAGGTTCTTATTCATTAATCTAAGGAAATATTTCATTCTGATATAACTGAGTAAGGACTCAGTTATATCAGAATGAAATATTTCCTTTTTTTCTCTTTGACAGAGAAAAAACAATATAAAATGTAGACAAATTTGATCCATAAGAAGTAAAACAAATGAATCGAATAGAAACAAAAACTGAAAATTGTTTCGATTACGGCATAAACGTAATCGATTTAAAGCTATTGAATTACTAAAAAAAAAGTTATTTCCGTCCCCGAAAACGGTCCATTTATCCGTCGATCTCCGACCGCCATTACACCATAATACAACTTTAATATCATTGCGGCGAATGTAATAGCGTGGCATTATAAACAGACGTGACTTCTGTCCCGTCATTAGGACATATCGGTTCGTTTTTGAGAAAAAAATGAGAAATAATTATCCACCACCCTTAACGTGATCCCCATTTGTGACTACGTTTTATTCTTAAAGCGTCGTGTCATTATAATAACCCGTCGCATTTTTGTAGCCTGATCGTGGTAGACATGTCAGTCTACACCCGCATCTTGCAACCGTTATTAGAACCCATTGGTTAAAGGAGGTGAGTTTCAAACTCATGACATCAACTGAGACGATATCGATTCTTAGGAATTTGTAGTAAAGAGTATATTACATACTAGGTATGTGCCGCGGTTTCACTCGCCGGGCGGGCCGCTTTTAATAAATTCTACACGTAGTACCTTATCAGCATTATTTTTCTTTCTACTAATATCTCAAGGGTCGTAGCAACTTTAAACGCCTTCCGCAATAGTAAAGCTGCCATATTCAAAAAGTATTTTTCGAATCCAATTGATAGTTCTGAGTAGTTTCTGAGCTGATTAGCAAACCAACCAATTCCACAACCTTATTATATTAAAAGTTGTATATAGCACTCAGGGGTAATATGCATAAAATCGCATCAGTATTACCGGAGATTACCGCCGCCATCTAAACTCAAAAACACTTCTTTATAATATTAGTATAGAGTCCAACCGATAGACATTTGCAGCGCGCATTCTGTCAATCGCGCCAACTGACATTTATGACGAAAGCGCTACGGTTATCTAATATAAACTATAATTTAATATGGTCGATAAGTTTTCTTAAATTTTATACTTTTCTGCGCATCTTCCTTAATTTTTTCTTTGACAATAACCTTCTACAGGCAATAACAAGCACAATACAAAAAGAATGAGCGAAATCGGTCTAACTTGGTCACATTTATAAAAAAAAACGAACAAAACGTATTCTAATTTTAAATTGCAATGGTAGGCTTACATACGTCAATGAAAACGAGTGTAATACAAAATGTTTCCTTTGGATCGGAAATTAATATGACTCCATAATATAAATAAAATACAGATAAGTTTAATAAGTCGTATTATTTTCAATCAAAGATAAATGCCTATCAGGTTACGATGTTCAACAATAATCGTTCAAACTATAATTAGGAATCGGAATACAAGATTGATGATTGTGCATCATGAATCTGTAATCGATTTTGCATACAATCAAAACTTCTGAGAAATAGTTTTAATATTTCTGGGAACAAAAAAACTTATTGTATCTATTAACAATAATAACGAAGCTATATATATATAACTTTGAGTTATGTTACAATTATACGTTAGTAATATAATAAATGTATCGATACATTTATTTTACAATGAAGGCAAATTTTATTTTACAAATTCCTTCATCTAATTGCCGGTACTCCGACCCCTCTGGAGTTAGGTATCGTTTTAATATATAATGCTAAGTGATTACTTGCATGATTATGCAAGTTTTTAATAGAATAAGCCAAGAGACGGTGCAAATTTATATACCTTCGCTACGTGATACCTTTCAAAGCAAAAATATTAAAAAAATATATAAATATTTGTTCGATTAGTCGCGTTTCTGTTGACTTCACGAATTATAAATATTTGGAGTAAGGAGAATTAAATAAAAATATATACTGCGAATTGATATTGCCTTCAATTTGAAAAGAAACAAACGAAGGTATAATTACAGTATTTACACCCGTCCTTTTTTACTGAGTCTGTGTTATAATTAAATAAGCATGATTTTGTTACGGGTAAAGGTCCCTAAAGGCTATGAAATCGTAAGGAAAACAATTCTAAGAAGGCTTTTTCCCCGGGATCGCGTGACGGTAACAAGGAATTAGTCGTCAAATGAGCCGCGAGGGCGACTGGAACGACACCGGCTGACGTTGATCGTGCCGTGCCAACTACGACGGGGGCAGTAGTGGCATTGATTATTGGCCGTTGATGAAAAAAATGGAAAGAAATAACAAATACACGTTACTTAATCGTATTTAAATATGATGATGATTAAATGAACAACAAAAAATAGTGTAGTATTAGTAAGATAAAGAGGTCTACCCGAAGTCACAGCCCAAAGTTTCCGTGAAATCTAATCAAAAATGATACGATTTACAGCAGAAAGAAGAATTGCTAAACTTAAGTGGTAGTGGCTAGGGCACAGTGCTCGTAGAATGATTGGCAATTGGAGCCAAAAGGCGTCCAGGTATGGAACAACACTACATAAGGTGACCTCCAATAAAAAGGCTCAACCATCTGTTACGAGAGTTCCCTGAATAAGGGATCTTCGTGACATCTCTACGTCTAATAATGAATGCATGTATTTTCACTGATTATATTTGTATATTTGTAGAGGCTTCCGTAACTTTTGATACCGTACAGGTTAAAATGACAAATGCAATCCGCTTTTACCAAGCTAATGATTTTAAATTAGTACATTCGTTGAATTAACTGCAGTAAAATGTAACATAATGTTACATACTACTTATACATTAAGTTCATAACGTCCAATTGGTTACAATTCGACTATAATAATAACAGCTCACATGTCAAAAGACAACGAGTGACATTTCTGTGAACAATTTTTTTGTCACAAGCGTTGCGTTTAAACAAAAATTACACGTTGCCCTAACAAACTAATGAAGATCGCAAAATATAGTCCATGGAGAACAACGTAATGATATGTAGCAAGCCTCATTATAAACACGAAGAAGCGTGAGGGAATTATTGAAGCTATTGGAATTGAAACCGAAACAAAAAATATTAGAGCATTCAGTCCAGTAATCCAATGTAGAGATTTTGGACTCCACATAACTCTAACCTTCATCAGGGACTGCGACTCCCATCATGCCGACCCTACATAACGTGAGAAAAGGGCAGGGAGATGAAAACTCCAACCTTCATTCTTCTGTGACAAATCATACGCAATAACTCGTTACATGGTCTAGTTTAAGAGTGGAACAGAATAGTTTCAATAGAGAACAAATAAACATGTTTCAAGACAATTGTTGACAAGACATTTTGACCAAAAGAGACGGTATATTGACGGTAAATCGACATTTTTTTTATAATAGAAGGTGGCAAACGTGCACGCGGTTCACTTGATATCAAGCAGTAGCTACCCGTAAGCATTCGCAACAAGAGTTGCAGATGCGTTGCCTACCTTTAGTGGACAGAGGGAAGGGATGAGCAGAAAATGGTTATATTCCATTCCTATTCACCCCCTCCACCGTAAATACTTTGAAATTAGGAAAGGATGGGAAGGGGAAGAGAACCAGAATTAGGCCTCCGGTACCTCACTCATAACATGAAATGCAGAATAATCTACTTCACGCCTGTCTTCTGTGAGGTCGTGGTATTTCACCGGTCAAGCCAGCCAATTCGTGCAACAGATGTTGTTGTTGCGGGCTCTACCACTGTACAAAACATTAATATAATTAAGTAAATATGGTTTATATAATTTTAATTATGGTTTATAAGATATTGTAAAATTATTTATAATACTAATAAGAACAAAACTGAATTTTATAATAAAATATGATGATGATACAATACAATAATGATGATAATACAAGATATTGTATTGACCATAGACAGAATAAAAAAGTCGCCATTGTACTTTACGAAACAGCTCTGACGAAGCATAACTAGAAAGCTAATGCTCTGCGCAAAACAGTGTTAAATTATATTATTCATACTGAAAACTCCGACAAAGTTCTTTTACATCGTATCATAGTGGAAGTTTCTATAAACGTGTGGTAATATATAGTGGAGGCTCTGGAAGAATATTGTAAGCCAATATAGACCAAAAGGACAAAGGAGAATTAAATAAAAGCTGACTCACTGACACTAATACAAAATCAATACCTCAAGGTCAATCAATCACTAAAGACTATAAGAAAATCGTCTGGAATTTTTAATAGATAAGCAAAAAAATGGTATTTCCTTTTTTACTCTTCCTCTTCCCTGTTAAGTCCTGTGCCTCTTCCCACTGTTGCGGGCTCTAACACTATAGCAATTACATAATTTTCAGTCGTTTTTATAAGAAGTTTATTGTTCCGTGTCGACGTCGTGTCGGTGACGTGACTCGTGACGTATCTCTAAACATAATTGGTCGACGCATCAATCATTCGCTAGTTTGTCCAACTTCGGGGACGGAACTAATTTGGTAGTAGGCGATAGACCCCTGGGGTGTTGCACGATATTTTAGGGTAGTCTTATAATAACGCGAGCGATTTAAAACGTTTAGCGTACTTTTAAAAAATTTGAAGGTAAGTTACCATTTCTAAATAATATTTAAGATTAAGTTCCAACCAATATATTCCAACCAGTCTTGGGCAGACGTTATAGCGGTCGCTTACCATGAAGTGATTGAGAAGCAAGCTACTTTGTCTCTTTATCCTACAAAAACAACAATAATCTGTCTTTTTGCGACCTTATGATTGAAATCTGAGAAGAGAAAGATTCGTTCGGATACACCAAATAGGTACCGTCCCATATACAACACAAGCTTTTGTGAATTTCCTAATTTTATATTCAGAATCTAATCCCCAATAAGTAGTTAGTAGTTGGACTTGAATTAGCGAGCCAGCCCAGCTCCCCGAAGAACCACAGCAACCCTTTTGTTACTGGCGATCTCTGGGAGTGATGCCGGCGAGCCGCCATATTTGACCATGTAATCAGACATCACGACCATCACGCGTCACGACTGATACACAATGCGTGACAGATTACGACTGCAATGTATGTTACAAATATGTACAACGACTGCTTCATTATTTACGGGTGACAAAAACTCACAAACCATTTGAATACTATTAGATTCAAATCTAAATATGTTGTTATTTCTTAACAAGTTTTCAAATAGTCAAAGAATTATTAAAATGAGTTCAATAGTTTCAGAGTTTACTAACCACAAATAAATAATATTCACTCTATCCAATTATACATAGTATGTCAGTATAAATTGAATTTCAATGGTATTAATAAATCCTACTCGAAGAGCTGACCACAGAAGGCTCTTGGGCAAGGTGTTGACGCGTCGTAAATATTTGAGAGCAAGACGCGGCCCGAGCTCGCCTCGTCATCCGTCAAAGTCAATTTGGCACTTTAAATTTTACAGTTTATTTCATTTTTTACCCTAGACGGGGGACATAAAAGCGTTATCAAGTAGGGACGATGGTAATAATACGGGGGTGGGAGAGAATTTTTTAACAATGCAAAAGTTGCCTCATCAATTATTAACAGTATTTCCATTTGATTGTGATGTAGGAGTCTAGGTTCCACTCTGACATTAAAGACATGGACATTTCCAATTGCGTAGCTCTTTAGGCATCAAATACAAAGGGTTATTGTATTGGAAATACGCTTAGTGTAGTTTTTTGATTAATGCTGAGTTAAGGATCTATGGACGTAACAAAAATAAAATAAAGCTGTTTATTTCATAAACTAAGAATCGAGCTATGCTTGACTTGTTTGGGCATGTTAAAATAATAAAAGCAGAAATTACGACAAGGCTAATTTATATTGCAAAATAAGTGACAATGTAAGAATACGTTTTAGACGAATTTCATATGAATTGATTGGTCTAAGATACGCCGTAAGAATTGTATACCATCACCTGTTATTTGAGATACATCTGGGGCTAACACTATTCAATCTTAATTACCATATTAGGTTGCACCTTTGCGTAACTCGCCGTTGGCGATTCAAAGTGTCAAGTTTATGTTATGCCAAATCGAACACGAGTCTAACATTCTGATATAATTATAATAAAGACTTTATTTCAGACCATGGTATCCATTTTGTTAATAACAGTGTTATTATAAACTAGTGACGTTATAAAGAAAACAAAAGGAAAATAAACATAAAGAAAATAGAAAACAAATGTATCACTCATTACTACGTCAGTCACTTATTATTTAATGCTATACATATTAATTGTCTTACATATAATCTAGGTCCCGATCAAATAACAGACGAGGGTACAAATTTAATATGTCGTATATTAGAATCAATAGAAAGAAAGTTAAGAGTACCAAGAAGCGTGTATTTTAAGATGAATGGATGTAGATCAGATAAGTATGCAGAATTTGGAATAACAAACACCTGACTGCAAAAAACAATACAATCGTATACCAAACATGCGTCTTGAATGTGCTCTTCTATAGGGCTGAGACCTGGACATCGTATGCCTGACAAGAGAGACGACTGAATTAATTCCACATATTTGTCTTCGAAGTATTTAAGGCATTATCTGGGAAGATAAAGTGACAAACGAGAAAGTGCTCGAACTTGCGAAGCTGCCCAGCGCGACCGCTCTGTTAAAACAGAAAAGATTACGCTGGATATGCCACGTGCATCGCATGGAGACCTCGCGTTTGTCTAAATTTTCTAGGACAAATAGCTAATGCAAAGCGACCGATGCGGTCGTCGATTTGGTCTCGCATCGGCTGAGAAAGATGGAAAAAGACCTATGATGATGATGTACCCAGATGTAGCAAGTGCGGACAATGTGTTACAAGAACAGAAGATGACAGGTATCGGTGGTCACTTACTTAAGAAGTGGGCTGCTTGCTTATTTTTATTCGTCGCATAAAAATTACCCCATTATATTGAAATAAAACTGTTGATATAAATTAGTTTCATCGTACCTCGTATTCAAATTGCATTAGCAAATCTTGTGTATAACGTACAGTGTTAACGATCCCGTAAGTCCCCATTTGATGTGAATGCGGTCCACTAATGAGTCGGCAGAGTCGCGATCCTCGCTGATACTTCATCGAGGTAAGAAGAAGACCTCGTAAGAAGAAGGCACTTTTGCCTGAAATTATAAGCTGGTAATTATACTCGACGTATTAACGTGCACATTAACATAAGTTGAATGCCAACTCACATCTAACATCCCTACATCTGTCCTGATTTCCTGGAAAGTGTCATTACAATATTTCACATATGTATGCCCGCTATCACATATTGGACTCGAGCTCGTGTAATTGTGTACGAAGAGTATAACTCTAGCTATTGTTTACTTGTTTGTTTATCTTTGGCTTTTTTGTATCGATGTGAAATCTTCGTCAAACCCGGCTTTCTAGGTGGAAGGCTGGGTTTTGTCATATTTTTCCATTTAACCCTGAACAAGGACTGTAGAAACTTCTTCGACTGAGAATTCTGTTGAAATTCTCTTTGGAACATGTCACCTTTACGACAGTAAGTTTGGGTGTGAAGTAGACTCGCAGTTATGATATTCGTCTTATCCGGTTATCCAACCCTTGATATTGTAAGTAGATAAAGGTGAAAAACATTTCGTTTAGTTCGCCTCCACATTTCGTGCGTTGCTGGCGAGCTCAAATTACGCGGCGACACGGGATTACGTTTGATGCGGCGCTAATCAGTCTCACTTACATCGCTAATTGCTTTTCAGAATGTTCATTAAATTGTATCAAAACTGCAATATTGTTATTTCAATGTGTTTTATTACTGTATGGTTTATTATTGATGTTTTAATAACATGAACTTGATTACATCTTAATTTTAATTAATAAACTAACAAGGCGAACCTAATTTTTTGGGTTTGATTGATTCATTGGAATAAAACGAAGATGAAAAAAAGAAGAAGAGTAGAAATTCTTGAGATGGATTCCGCGAATGACTATAATAATAATAATATCCTAGGACATATTAACGCACCGCCATCCAAAACTAGGCAGAAGTTGTGCTATGGCAACCAGATAACTGATACACTACATATACTACTTTACTTTTGTAAATACATATGTACTTAAATAGATAATTACACCCAGACTCAGGACAAACAAACATGTTCATGTACACAAATGTCTGTCCTGGGTGGGAATCAAACCCACGACCTATGGCGTGAAAAGCAAATATCTTACAAACCACATCAACCGGCCCGTCAACGTTAGGCGTTAGTCTAGTGTAGACATTTTTAAAATAATCTGGAATATTCCGGATCGATCTATAAGCTTAGAGAATAATCTGGAAAGCTCTAAAATAAATATTACCTAGCGAAGCGGGTTTTTGCGGCTAGTTTATTATAAAAAAAGAACAGAAAAGAACGATGGAACTTAGAAAAGATTTCTAGTAAATGTTTTTATGGTTAGTTTAAAATTCAATGCCTTTTATTTAAAATAATTTGATTTGAGATTCCATACATAAATGTCTCATTTCGAATGTCCCGTTATCCAAAAATATTAGCAACCTCTGACCTACAATGTTCCAATCTTGATAGGTTCTCCAGTGAAGCGTGAAAACATAAAATATTGTGTGTGTCATATAGGTACACAAGTACCACACACATAGACACAAGCACATACATTCGCAAAATGTCTAATACCTCTTGACCCCAGTAAATTACAAAATGATATCACTCTTGATAATATTCCAATCGTATCTCCAGTTACATCTAATATCCGTGCGAATATGCATCAAACATTTTATCTTGTTAACTGCCAGCGTATATTGACCTTATACCCGAAGCACAACGACCCGTTGTTCATAAAGAATAACTAACATAGATAGAGGGCGGATAGACCATTGTTAAATGGTTGTTTGTAAAAGCCCCAGAAATTATTCGATCCTCTAGAGACAAATTATAAATGTTAGTCGTCGCACGGAGCCGTGTGATGCACTCCCACGATTAAGCTGCCTATACCGTTTATGTCAACTGGCTTTCACACGCGACGCTATTCTTATTTTGAAATTCACATTATTATTATTGTGTTATTACTTTATTTTAGAAATTTTATTATATTTTTATATTACATATTTATTGGTAGTTTAATAGTATTATAAATTTATGTTTCAAAAGTGGCAGTATTGGAAGGCGTCATCCCAGGAGAACTTACATCGATCAGATTAGTGACATATCAAAGAAAGACAATGTACTTGTAACCGACGAGCATGTATGCGTAGTTGTATGAGAAGCGATAGAGGTGTGCCAGGGTCGCGCCAAATAGAAATCCATAATCTCTTTCTATCAATCTGGGTTACGGGCATGAGTGCATATTTATTTATTTATAAATTAAGTATAAGCATTTGAATATTTGAACGTTTAATAAATGATTTAAACGTATTTTACGTACATTAAATTAGTAAACGTACTACTTAGTAATGCGGCAAAAGAGCAAGCGGTTCAACTGTTGTTAATAATCCCATCGCTCATCGACATCCGTAAGAATCAATGGACGCGAGACTGTTGCGTTGGAATTGATTAGGAAGAGCACTTTATAATTATTAATACAAAAAACAGAACTATTTTATAAATTGGATTCTATTGTTTTATATTACCTTCGAAACTCATCTACAACTACTACTACAGCATTGTAAAGGATTACGCACAAGTGCATAATCAATTATACAACTCGGTTAAACACAATAAAAACGAACAGACGATCCGTTCATGCATCAAGGGCAATGCGCCGATTCCACCCACTTTTTATTAACACGTAAAATCTCCCTACCCTCGTATAAAACAATAACATTTTTGTAATCCCCAGGCTAAAAGTGCACCTCCATAAAGTTTCCATCTGTATCCCACAAAGCTTTGGGGTTTGCGAGGCCCCTGGAGATTACCAGTGTTAACTGGCGTTTGATATTACTTTCATTACATGAGCCAAATTACACCTTATAACATTGAAGGCAACGTTGAGAATCGTTTTAACTTACAAACAAAATTTCGTCCTTTCACTTCTGAATAACTAAACACCAGTGTACTAGAAATTGTAGTATTAAATGAAGCTCTATAAATAGGAGTAATAAGACTCAATTTTGAATTTTATATTAATTAGCATAAAGGATGTTTCAAAATATACATGACAGGCGTGATTCCCATAATCCGTAATGCAGTAGTGAATTTTGCACTTGACTGTTTAGAAGCCTACTCAATGAATATGCGACATCTTGTATCTAATTTAGAGGGGTCCGATAGTGTCGTTCTATGACATACTCTATTCATGTCTCTATTCTTTCAATTCTCACGCTAGGTTTGTTTTTATGTGAAGCTTAATGTGTTGTGAAATTGTTAGTTGTTTATTCAAGGGGGTGACAGATTGTTTTTTTTTAATAATAGCAAAAGTATGTTTTTTCAACCGAGTATCGGATATACTAAATGTCCTATTCTAACCCTTCATCGATTTGTAGTTTATAAGCTAGCGCTTCCACTTAATTTTTATCGACATTGGGTAATACAATTTTAAAATTTGCACACGTTTCACGTACAGTTTTCACAATTGTGTTATAATATCCTGGCTTAGGGTATTTGGACAAGTTATGGAAATTGCACTAATGGACAATAAAAAACAAAATTTTGAGATTGAAAAATAGCCATCTAGTTAAAAATTAATAAATTACTGTTCGGTTAAGTAGCCCTTTTGGTTTCCCTTATTTTTATTTTTTAACTTTAAATAAAATAAATATTTTGATTGTTTTCTTTCTTCATGCAATCATGATTATTCCGAAATGTTATAAAATAATAAACCCAGAGGGGTGGTTTACGGGCGTGGGCGTATATTATATATTTATTGTGTATTTATTTATTTGTTAGAGGAAATTTGAATTACATGACTTTCTCAATTTTATTAACTTATTAATCGTAATAAATCATCAAATTTATGATTTCACCAATTAAATTTGCCTCACTCTCCCGACGCCCCCCGTATCAATGCCATCAAACAATTAACAATCGCCGCCGCTACATCGTATTGTATTTTAATTTGATCAAGCCCCTCCATTTTATTGTTACAGTCGAGAGATATGAGCACATCCTGTATTTTGTTACAGCGTGCTCCATAATGATAGTTCATGGACGGATTCTTATTTATGTAATTAAATTATTTTAAACAATTTTTTTATATATTAGACTAGCTGTCACTCGCGGCTTTCCACTCATTTATTTATATTGAGCGTTGGGAATTTTTGTAGTTTGATTTCGCGTATTATAGGTAAATTTGTAAAAAGTTGTTATCGGTCACCATGGTAATTATGAAGTGACAATAACAAAATGTTAAGAAGATATTGTTATTTCATACTGACCTGCTATGGCAACTGAAATTAGGTTATACTTTAGTATTTGGCATTTTCTATAATCTTGAAAATATTCAATCAAAAAAAATAGATAGATTGAATCTATCTATTTTTTTTTGATCTCGTAAAAGAGTAACAAACAAACAAATTCATATTCACTTGTAATATTAGTTAGGATTAGGATTCTACGCGAACATGGTTTTGCCTGTCTGTGAGAATGCGATAAACTCAAAAAGTGCACGGATTTTTATACCGTTTATACCAATCCACGGAGTAAAGGAGTTTAATGTAACCGTAGACCACCCAATTACCTATTATCGCGCAGATTATTAAATTTCCATTTCTGTCTACGTCAATTTAGTTAAGAGGCACGAGAACTTATATCACAATTTGCTTTTAAATATTTACAATGCAATTACTTGTGACTTTGATGGCTCTCATCATTACAAAGATTCCTATCACGCGAAAAGATCAAATGTAATTCGATCAGAAACAAATAAATATTGCCACATCACCACCGTCACGAGACCCGTCGCCCTTTAATAAAGTAACTGTTGATGTACAGATAGACAGGTCTAATTGAAGTGGACACTTTTGTTAACCCTCAAAAGCGCATTAAAACTCAATAGGGCGAGATACAAATGTATCTTCAGCCATAGATTAACGTCATGTGCTTCAGATATGAAAAATGAAACAAAAATATATATTTATTTACATCAGCAAACGCACTACAAATAAAATTAGCATAAGTATTAAATATAAAAGTTTCTTGAGTACAAGTTGCCGATACTTTTTATCTATAAGTGTGCTATCTGTTGTCTGCTCACTAGGCAAGCCTGTATCGAGGAGACATTCGTGAGATAGGATAAACATTTAAATATCTTATATTAGTATAAAGATTAAAAATTCAGCACCTTCATTCTAGTGTCTTGGAAATAGTCGAGCTAATTCCATCAAAATTAAAAATAAACTGTACTTATACGTCATTTAACCCAATTGGGGGAGAGATAGATAGCTCAAAACTAATAAAATCTAACAAAGCTTACTCGATCTTAGATGTTTCGGACAATCCTTTTACATACTATATTCAATGTTTCAGTGAGCTTTAAGCTCCTACGACGGAAGTGTATTCAAAATTGTTTGGATATGTTTGAAAACTGCTGTTGTCATTTTTCCTCGTTTCTATCAAATCAGGTATATCAAAAAATAAAACACAGACGGTCATAAGGTACGGTAAGTACGATTTTATAAAGTCAAAAATCTTACTTACGGTAACATAAAAGTACAATAAAACTATGCATCCAATAAAATTGTGACGAAATAAATGTATCTAAATAGCGCATTGCTCTATCTCTGTTTTCGCCTCTTATAACTAATCTTTGACTAACCCCTCAATCGTTGCAATAAGTTAATTGTTCCAGAAGGGGCGGGGGTTATGGTCCATGCCGTTATATTGTTATTGAGATATCTCTAAGTACGTCTATGTTTTACTGTACCGCTTATTTTAGTTACGACTTTCCAGAACGTAAGTGGATTTCATTATTAATTAGCGATATCGTTAATCATCTCAATTTTTATATACAAAAAAAATTAGGGTTTCCCAGGAGGGGTAGGCAGAAATTACGGATTTCCCGTCGTTTACGATATAAGTTCGCCTAGGACGACCCCTTCCAAAACTGCCACTCACTTACACAACATACATTCGTCCTTTTTTTACAGAAGATGGCAAACGAGCAAACATTTCACGTGATATTAAGTGACTACTACACATAAGCATTTGAAACAAGCTAATTCTCAAGTTCTCAATACTTTGCCTACTTCAATTGAACAGAGTGAGGTATAAACAAAAAAAGATATTTCCTTTTTGCTATCCATCCCCTCGTCTCTTTCTCATTCCCTCATTCTTTCCTTATTGGAAAAATATGGGAAAAGAAGTGGGTCAGAATTAGGCACCTCACTTATCAGACGAAACGCAGAATACTTCTACTTTACGCCTGTCTTCTCTCTTCTTGAGGTCGTGGTATTTCGCCGGTGTAGACAGCCCATTAGTGCAGATGTTGCAAGCTCTACCACTGTTCATGTTATCTGTTCCGTCGATCTTTTTTCATTCATGTCATAGATTTAAAATCTATACTTGTTATAATAATCAATAGTGTCGAATGCATAGATGTAGAAGTGACACAGATGACCCAGGACCAAACTAATTGGAAATCAGTAATTTGTACTAACGGAGTACGTGTAGGCACAAGTGGGAGAGCATATTTTTTTATACAAATAAATGTATTCGAAACCCAATCGCGATAATATTTAATGCTTATTAACATATACAATAAATGATAAGTTACTAAGTCTACATACACGCTTGTTGGTATTATATGTGTAATTGAAATATCAATTCAGTACCGCGCGTTGTCTCATCCCCCCGTTTAATTCATCAGACATAAGCCCGGTGCAGTGATCAGCCCCGTCCCATGGCAAATTCAGCTTAACTCAATTATATTGCAATTTTGGAGCGAGTTTTTTGTGACTGCTGTATGGGTGCGAATAAAGGGGCACGTATGAATAGTAGATTGTTGATAAATAGTTTATTGACGTCGTCCAGCGTACTAGTCGCTTCATTGTTTTCCCTAAAATGCTCAGTAGCTATCAGCTTAGATTATTAGAAAAAATACAATACATACTTTACTATAATATCTATCTCGGAAATAATTCTCTTACGATTTGAATAACTTGTATTTACGTACGTATATTTTAGATACGGTTTTTATTTTTATTGTGTCTTTTCCGTTAAAACGCGGATTTCCACAAAATTTTACTTTGCTGAATGGAGTCAGCAGTAATAGTAGTTGTAACACGAAAAGGCTGGCCCCTGGGGCGGATCTTGAGTTTTTAGGGCCCCTACCGAAAAAAAAGATCTGCAATTTCTGTTCTGTGTAGTATACAATCGAACAACCAAAATAAATTGATCTTTACTTGTGTGCCGGTCTGCAATTGTTTTTTCTATTGTCGAATAACTCTCGAAGGTCCACGGGTCACTGGGCTGCGACCCAAAATGTATAACAATTTATTTGTAAAATAAAATCCTAATTAGTACCTGGTCGTGGTATTTCACCGGTCGAGCCGGAGTGCAAGAGATGTTGTTTTGCGGTCCCTACCACTGTCAGAATGTCACATGCTGTTCTTGATGTGCATATGAATTTAATAATCGTGGCATTAAATAGCTGTCTTTCTTATATTGACATGAATATGCTTCTTAACAAAAAAACTCATTTAATTGTGGTGATCCGCTTAACAATTAAGTACTTACTTCTTTGACATTTTATTTAGAGAGACATTTAGACCTACGGTTAGTGAAATTACACAAGTTGAGTACACGTGTCATCATAAACATCGGCCGCGGTGGACAGACTCGTCAATTAAAGTCATCAATAATTGCCGATCCGTCCGGTCTCTGCCCGATCTACCACATTGAAAGCAATTAACAGAAACACCTCTCATCCTAATTGCCACGTCTGTCATATTACCTTTAATAGCTCTATTAAAACATTTAATGCTAAAGATCTTAAATGATATAGACAGATCAAAAATATTTTATGTTCCAAATAGCATTTTAAATAATTTTAGCAACTAGCTATTGCCGGCAACTTCGTTTGCATCAAATAATTACTTGGATTCCTTGGTGCTATGTAGCTAAATATAAATAAGTATCAATCACTACAGTAGTTTTGTATTTGAATATGAAGTTAATTAAGCTATGTAATTTTAAATGCCGTAAATCATTAATGTTTAAATTGTTGTGAAGTTGTTATTTCTAAAGTTTCGATTTTCAATATTTCACTATTTTTACTAACGAAAATTCAATGTTCAAGAGTCCTAAGAAACTAAGTACATATATGTAAGCAAAATATGATAGCCCTTGAGTAAGTAAAATGTGTTATAACTATGAGTTTCCACTGGCGTAAAATCGTGTATCGAAGCAATCTTTCTCAAGCGAAAAAACTGAGATGACATATGTTTTATGTGTATGTTTTCGGCAGTGTAAGCCCACGGCAACATCGGACCAACGTTTGCCAAACAATACCAACAGCAATAAAACAAATATAATCAATGAGCGAGGCGTGTAATTACATTACCGGGCGACCGCTCCAGTGGCAGCATTTTAACGCACGCGCCGAAATTACGCATTAATTGGGTTTGTATCATCTGACGCTGTTAGCGAGATGAATGAATTGTTATAGACTGACAGTATAGTTTTGAGCACCCGTGGTTGACGTAAATCGATAATCGATAAAATTCTAGGGATTCATAATTATTGTGTAGTTTATTATTAATAAATAATTATTAATGTAAAATGTACATGCCTACATAGTGATAATGACTTTTTTTATACATCCTAACTAATAACATTAATGCTGATATGAGTTTGTTTGTTACGCTTCAACTTACCAACCGAACATCATTTGAAGTGTCAGGGGGTGCAGAAAATTACATAGATTTTATCCTTAAAATATAACTGTTCCCGAGAGATAGAGAAATACATAAAACTTTCATCTACAATTTCGATTGCCATAGTAATGTTGCATGTTTTGACAATAACAACTTTTCGACACATGTTATTAGAAATTATAAGTATAACGCGGAATCATTTTACTAACATTTTTAACGTGGAAAGTAAGCAACCACATACCACTATATAAATGTCTGTCATGTATAGTAATGAAATAAACATATATCAATAAAGTTTTAAGGTATCCGTGACCATCGTTAAGTAGTCGCATTATATTTCTAAATTTAACTTAGCTATTAATAGCCAGTGCGGTTAATTACTTAGCGCTATTCGCCGTCGCGTGGGTCGCTTCTGATTTACGACGCTTTATTACATTTCGATAACACTCACTATTTCTATAAGGAAAGGAAACCACAGATTATGCCAACTGTCGACATTTATGCAAAGTAACTGCTATAATAACTTAAGCACGGTGAATTTTATCTGCTATTTTAGAGTAGTTGATTGATTTATGTGTTAATTAAAAGTTTAGTTCTGGGAAAAGTTGCACTAAGGTGTTAAGGTTTGAGTTTACCAATTAAATTGTAGATTTAAATTTTAAACTATCAACGGCTAACGTCAAGTATGTATACTTTAATATTTCAGTTATACGACGAAAATTTTGATATGAGAGTTGCTTCGGCGTTGCGACGACAGAGCGGAAACGCTGCGTACTTTTAAAATACAAATGAGAACGACATACCAGGGAGGGGTGTACGGTGCAACGCCGCAACGACAACGCAGTGCAGCTCAGTGCTTGTACCATTTTTATAGTATCGAAGATCAACTCTATTCATATCGATAGACAGACATGAACACCCTGAGCGACGCTGCGTCTAAATTAGTTTAATTACAAAGTCAAGTCCTTCCATTTCTTCTTTTGTGTAACATTTCTGATAGTTGCGGTTGATGGGTAACGTTAAATTCCAGGTTGACCACTAACTTTGGGAAGACACAATGACAGTGGACCGCATATTGTAATAGAAGGCCAATGCCATCTCAATAGGAAAGCTTCCGCAATAGGAAAGCTTCTATTCAATGGCAGGACCCCAGATCTGTGTCCACACCTCTGGGTTTTCAGTAAAGTTCTTTCTTTTATTTTATTATATGTATCGAGTAATCTCGGAATACTTCACGACGCCTCATAGCGGTCATATAAAATCAATGTTCCGATAAAATGCAATGCTCCAACAGTCACGTACGACTAGGGTCACCAACGTGTCCCGTTTTAGGTTTCACTTTTCTCTTATAAACCTTCTGATCCCATCAATCAGTGTCACACCTAGCTCAATGATTAAATCAATTACTAATCCGTAATTAAATCCTTATATAACACCTACAAATCGAATCAGAAACTCGACTTTGTACAAAAGAGTACTTAAAATGTATCCGCTCGTCTTTAATTCATGCATCACTACAATAAATCTAAATTTAAAGTTCCTTAATAAATAGTTTTACATTAAGCTAAAATTTCTTCACAACAATGTAGTACTAATAATATTAATTAAGTGTTCTATTTATAGATATACCCCCAGGAGCTGGACAAAGCGGGACTGTATTTAATGAGCACAGCAAAATGTGAGCTTTAAAGCGATTCATTTTTTGGCTTTATGGGGAGGTACATGTGGTTTGACTGATGATGTTTATAGCTGTTTATTTATTCTAAGTCTCACATTGAGATGTTAAATAAGTTGTACGATTGTGTTATTAAGAAATAAAATAAATAGATATTTTTTGCGGACATCCGCAGGGTTATAAAACGTCATGGTCACCCTATCTCGAAACCAATCGGAATCACTGCAGTGCTGTCTGTCAGCATCAAAGTTTCATATCGGGCAATGGTACGTACTCATATATCAATCGATGTGGTTCAATATTTAGCGCCCCCAATATCGTGCGGTGTGCGCCCACCCTTACATCTTATACAATGTTATTGGACTGTTGTTTCGAATGAGTTTATTGTAATTTGGTGTAAATATGCGTTATGTAGACAACTAGTCCCCGGGCAGACTGTCTTGCTTGCTGTATTTTTGTATGAGAATACAGAAAAAAAAACAAAAAGCGTATTTGAACGTTTTAAGCTACAACCAATCGCGCGCCACATCTAACGTTTTGACGCAGTCGTTGTGATTTGTATTGTAAAATTGCATAACGGTACCGCTCCGTAGTCACAATGCCCTCGCACATATGCAACGATTTGTCGATACTTTGGAACTGCTATCGCGTCCATTCCAATTGCTCATACTTGACCAGATCGCT
This sequence comes from Papilio elwesi, assembly GCA_029849275.1. Taxonomy (NCBI): domain Eukaryota; kingdom Metazoa; phylum Arthropoda; class Insecta; order Lepidoptera; family Papilionidae; genus Papilio; species Papilio elwesi. The sequence goes on along the minus strand of CM056710.1, from coordinate 3,295,626 downwards.
AACCAATGCTCGAATAGATAAGTTTAAAGAGTGGTAGAGCCCGCAACAACATCTTTTGCATGAATGGGCAGGTTCGACCGTTGAAATACCATGGCCAAGTAGAAGACAAGCGTGAAGTAGAAATTTTCTGTTTTTCGTCTGATGAGAGAGGTGCTGGATACCTAATTCGAGTACTCTTCCCCTTCCCATCCTTTTCTAATAAGAAAAGAATGTGAGGGGGAGGATTTTTCTGTTCATCCCTTCCTTTAGGTAGGCATCGCATACGCAGCTCATTAGCTCATTGCGGATGCCTATGGGTAGCGGTCACTAAGTATCAAATGAACCGCTTGCGCGCTTGGCACCTTCTGCTGTAAAAAAGTTCGTGACAACCATTCGTGTTAAGTTACTGCATTTAAAATAATTCCGGTAAAAGTCCACGGCACTATCACCGCTTAGTCAACTGTAGTTGCAAAAAACAGGCCATCAATTGATATAAAATATAAAAACCTATTAAACTGGAAGTCATATGTCGACTGCTAACAAGCGGTCATGATCGCTTGACGGATTATTTATCGCCTTTTTTTCTTAATAATTCTAAACGTTTTACACGGACGAGATTAAGATAAGAATGTTATATTGATTGATTGATTGATTATTTATTACGCTGTAATAGAAGACACGAGATGATATGTGAGATGGTACACGTTTTTTTTAAATACGTTCGAATAAAGTACTTACTCTGGCGATAAAAATGTATCTCAAAGAAAAGATAATTGAAATATTATGCTTTCTTTCAGTTCTAGGCTTAGTAAGATATTCTTAAAATAATAATATAATAATAATAATAAATATGCTCTTGTGGATACTGAGGTACCGTATTACCAATACCAGCCATCGCCAGTTTTGGAAAATAGTTATATCACGCTCTACTGGGATCGATCTATTATCACAGACAGGAATATTGTTGCCAATAGACCTGATATTGTGATAATAGACCGATCTGAGAGTCGTGTAATGTTGGTCGATATCACTATCCCGCATGACGAAAATCTCGTGAAAGCTGAGAAAGAAAAGTTGATGAAGTACTTAGACTTGGCTCACGAGATTACCGCCATGGTATTGTAACCATCCTTTTTTCCTCTAGGGATTATAAGGAGTATATTAATGAAATCGACTCGGAAACATAAAATGTCTCCAAGTCGAAACACCACCAAGATCATCTCTTTTATATTATATTAGGCCAATGATATATTTATATGTGATCGTCTAGTTGTAGAACTTTGTTCTACTTTGTGAGTTGTAATAACTAGTTCTTCTAGGAATTATAGAGGAAGAAAGATTCGCCAAGCTTATTGAAGCCGTAGGATGCTTATTATTAAAGTCCTTAAACTCTATATAAAATTTGCCAAAATAATAATTTAAATTTATCGATCAATTGCAATTTCCAAAATATTTCATTAAAAATTTTTACTTGTAAAGGGTTTACATGCTTTAATCTCAAATACCCGATACAACCCTACTATCGCAACATATATTTTTGTCTTTAAAAATATATGGAGGTACACAGCTCCAGCGGAAATCCCCGCTGTGTACGGTGAGTGCCGTCCACCGGTTGCACTCCCCCCGACTTCAAGGGACAACAGATCGGCCACCGTATATCGCAGAAAAATACTGGTAAACCAGTAAGAGTTTTTAGCTCATTATTGGTGAATAAACACCATTCAGTCGTTTCTCGCATATCAATGCGTTACACCGTCAAGTGTATAATAAGGCGTCACCACCAAGACATTGTCAGCATAGGTATCGACCTACGGAGCGCATTAGGAGTATAAAACTCGCCTCAGGGGATGGCTAATTCCCTCGTTGTGCGGTGTCAGCGCGAGCCTTGAGAGCATAGCTCCCTCCAGCTACCATCTTCGCAAGAGACAAATGCACAGGCTCCACCAACTAATGCCAGGGCAGTTTCGGCCACATTAATAACTTTTAGTATAATTCTCGAACATCATATAATTGTGTTATACACCAACTTTTCGCATAATGCGAGTCTCGATCAAATTTGCATCACCCACCAATAATTTGCCTTCGTTTATAAACATGGGTATTTTACAGGCCACTTAATTGATTTGTAAATCATGGAGGGCAAACAGTCTGCAATCCCGTATAGAGGGACCCGACTTGGGCAAATCTAATTAAGACAAGCGTCATACTACAATACAGAATACCATAGCAAACGACAATATCTTATCCTCAATCTATCCGAATAATACAAATGAGCATATTAGCCACGAACCACTTATATACCCGTCACAGGAAGACTCGTTGATCCCATCAATGATCCATCAAAAGATGTACCAAAGACCAAACATAAGCAGCATATCAGGTGCAGTAATGTCGAATTGCAACTCTACACACTCCACGACAGGCGATAGAGATATTACTCTAGGCGAAGCCGCTTCAGAGCAGAAATTTGCAATCAACACCCCGCAACCATCAATGACGCATTATGAACACAATAAACACCCGTGTAATGTTATTGTAGCGAGCATGTATAATCGCGCTTGCGAGACATGCTTGCGAACCAACAAGAAATCAAGCTTAGGCAACAAGTATCCGCTACCTCTATTTTCATCCGTATAGACAGATTCAATTTCGGTACAAAAGTTAGTTGGCAAATCATATAAACTCGACGTATCATAGAAGCAAGCCTCTAAGACGCCAAGTACCCATTATCAAAAAGCCGAAGCTCTAAGACATGGTTCTGAGCACATTTAATACACCGAAGTGCAAAAACACACTCTTCCCAAACCAAAGCATAATTAGTGAATAACTCACCAACTACACCCTAGCCGGTATAGGTTTATAGACGTTTATTCATCGTCAGAACATGTCTATGCGATTTCCAGCATAATTTCACAACGCAACATTTTACGGAAATTGGACCCTGTATACCGCTTGTATACGATCCGTATTCCAAAACAACCACCACATAGTAATCGGCATTATTCATTTTATATATTTCCCCTCAAATATATTTTTCATCAAAATAAATAAATTATTTCAATAGTTCGACGTCCAACGCTTCACGCCGGCCGCATTACTCATATATGTAAGGTCATGGGTGTGTATCTACGTACAGGCCATTTTGCTGTCCGTTCGCGTAGGATTTTTCACTTTCGTATTTTTAAATTATTTTATTATAAACGTTCATTATAAGTGTATACAATACCTATTACCCTATTTTTGGATTTAAATTCAATAAAAAAAAATCAATGCACGAACTCACTCCTTAGACTTAGTATGATTTTCACGAAAAATCAATACGAGAACACACGTAATTCTTATGCCCCTATTTTCCTCAATGTATTGATTCGATATCAATAGTAATATGTATTTATATTACTTATAAGTGTTTTATAGGTCTTTAAGTACCTTTAATCACGATTTATATCTTCATTAGACCAAATAATGTAACTTTATATTTTAATTTAAATATCAATATTTTGTAATGATATTCTAATATGTTATGCATATAACTATTATTAGCATATTTTTATATTATTAAAAATCATCTTTTAATGATTTAATAATGATAGTTACAATCCACCCCCAAATTTTATATTAATGACTGACAAAGTCAGGTAGTTAATGTATAAATTTGAACTTCCCCTTTTTGAGCACATATAAACTACAACTCTATATAATAAAACAAACCTTTGAGCACATAAAACAACAACTCAATATAATAATTATTCCCTACCCCCGGGAATGACCGCCCCAACTCCCCTTCAATCACATCTCTCAGGATGTTGTCAATTTCCATTACATTCGCTTACTCATATGCTGATGTAATTCACTTGATAATTTAATTGTTTCTTTTAAAAATTTATATTTAGTTGTATCTCAATTATGATTGCCTCCATCTCTCAACAAATGTGATTGAGTCATTCGCCCTAACCCAAATCCCATTTATCTATTGAAAAAAAATAAAAAATAAAAACACAACTTCTGTTAAACAAAAAAATAAATAAATTGAAACATTTTCTATACACTTTATGGTACCTACATCTACCATTATATAATTCAATTATTTCTAACACAAATAATGGTACCCACATTTACCATTTCTTACAATATGCTATTTAAATAATAATTACAATTTATTATTTATAATATCTCAATAAATGAATTGTATTTAAGTTTCCTCGAACTACACCAGTTTGAGGATCTGTTAACGTATAAACATTATCAAACGGAATTGCGGCTATTACATAAGGCCCTTCATAAGCCAAGTCAAACTTACTTATATGCTTATGTTCTGCATTCGATCTAGTCGACCTTCGAATTTTTACTAAGTCTCCAATATGATATACAATCAATCGATTCCTGTTATCGAATTTTGTCCGTCGAATTTTACTAGAATTTTTCAAATTCTTTCGAACTTGGTCTCTTACTTGCATAATATCGAATTTAAATTTATCTTTGTAAATAACTTTATCAAAAGTCATTTCCGTTCTATCGCCATATAATATTTCGCAAGGTGTAAACCCTGTACTATCGTGTAAAGAATTATTGTATAATTCTTCTATTTTCGGTAAGGCATAAGCCCAATCTTTATGTTTTGCATGACATAAAGTTCTGAACAATCTGCCCAACTCTTTGTTTACTCGCTCTGTTGTGTTCGGTCTTGGATTTCTTACAGTTGTATGTATCGATTTTATGTCTAATTCTCTCATAGAATTTTTCCAATGGTTACTAATAAATTGCTTTCCATTATCAGTTAATATAGTTTTCGGCTTTATAATTTCCGAAAAATGTTTGACTTTCGTTACGACTGATTTTGCAGTTGACTGCTTTAACGGGTATAACTTTATAAATTTACTAAAGGTATCTTGAATAACAAAAATAAATGTATATCCAAAATTCCCTGATATTAATGGTCCATATAAATCAGCCATCACCATATCTCCAATGTTCTCCGTTACAATAGACTTGCACGGACCCACATAAGTTATATTTTCCTTTCGAGCTAATTGACATATATGACAAATTTTAATTTGCCTTTTGATTTCTTTGGCCATGCGCTTCCAATAGAATCTTTCTCTTATATATTTAATAACTTTGTATGCACTTTGATGCCCCATCTCAATATGTACTTGGCTAATAATTTCGCTTTGTAAACTCTTTGGTAAATATATTATTTCTCTTATATAAGCTTTATAATATAATATATTATCTTTTAAGCTATAACGCTTTAAATTTTCATCTACTATGTTATCATCGCCTTGCAATGAATTTAATTTATTTATAATTAATAAAAGGTCTGAATCTTGCCTCTGATAATTCGAAATAGATTTCAATTTTTCGATTAGAACATTGTTAGGTTCTGTCTCTGTATATGCTATATCTAAACTTTGATTTTTATTCTCTTGTACAACATTGCCATCCGGTGGATATCTAGAAAGCACATCTGCAACTATGTTACTTTTACCAGATATATGTAATACCTCATAATTAAATTGTTCAAGATATATTATCCATCTTGTAATTCGTCCATTAAATAATTTCATGTTATTTATAAACAACAACGCTTTATGATCGGTCAAAATGAATACTTTACTTCCCCTCAAGTAAGTTTCGAATTTCTTTAAACAACTTATAACAGCATAAAACTCTTGCTCTGTAACTGTCCAATTTAATTCGGACCCTTTTAACGCTTTACTATGATAACCCAAAATGTGCATCTCTTTGTTATCATTTAACTGATATAAAACGCCAGCCAAACCAATTCCTGAACAATCAGTTTGTAAATAGTACGGCTTACTAAAATCAGGATGATGGAGTTGTATAGTGTTTATAAATTGTTGCTTAATATCTCTAAATGCCTTATTTTCTTTTTCACTCCATAGAAATTTATGCCCTTTCTTTAATAGGTCACATAATGGTATTATACTTTCGCTATAATTTGGTATAAATCTTCGATAAAAATTACAAAGACCTAAAAAGGCCCTTAATTGTTTAATTTTTCTAGGTATTGGAAAATCTTGTATTGCACGAATTTTATCAGAATCTGTTCTAATGCCATCAGTCGAGATGATAAATCCCAACATTTTTATTTCTTTACAAATAAATTCACATTTACTTATATTGCAAGTTAAACCAGCTTTATTCAATTTATCAAGCACTATATCAATGTGTTCCAAATGTTTATCTAGATCTCCGGTCGTTATGATTGCTAAATCATCTAGATAATTTACGCAAAAATCGTGTACTTGTGGTCCCAATATTATATTCATTGCTCGGCTAAAACTCCCCACTGAAGTCTTTAAGCCTTGTGGTAATACGTTGTATACATAGGATTTTCCATTAAAGTTAAATCCTGTATACTTTCTTCCATTCTTATTGATTGGAATTTGAAAATATGCATTATTCAAATCAATTGTTGTAATATATTTAGCTCCATGAAATGAATTTAAGACATCCAATTGAATTGGCGGTTTCTCTGTTTCTGCAACCATTTTCTTATTAATATTTCTCGCATCTAACAATACTCTTATTGATCCATCTCTTTTCAATGTAAAAGTTAAAGGACTGCTATAAGGGGTTGAAGCCCTCGTAATTATACCAGCTTGTTCCAAGTCCTGTAATTTCTCTTCCACCTTCGATCTGTATGCATAAGGTATCGGATATGATCGTGTAACAATAGGTATTTCATCCAGCATTTCTATTTTATGTTCATAACATTTTGCTCTACCTAATCTATCCGTAAACATATCTCGGTATTTATTTAAAATAACTTTTATTTTTTCTGTATCTATTTTCGACAAAGTGGTCCCAATTTTTATATTCTCAATAATATCTACTTTTTCGAATTCATTAACACATATACAATTTTGTAAATTATTTTTAAATGAAATGAAATGGTCTTTGCCTCCAACTCTAAATTTCAAACCAATATTTTCATCTCTCAAATTAATTAAAACTTTGTTTGCCTTCATCCAATCAAATCCCAAAATCATTGGTCTTATCAAATTACTAATGATCAAAGTCTGAGTTTCAAAAATTACTTCACCAACCTTAATAGGCAATATAATCATCTGCTGTATCTTTGTACTGCGTTGCCCTATTACTCCTCTTATCTGTAACGCTTTAACAGGTAGCACTGATAATTTATTATTTCCACTTTTAAGTTGTAAAAATAAATTTTCTGAAATGCATGTAACATCGCTCCCTGTATCTAATAATGCTACAACATTTTCATTAAACAATGATACATCTATTTCAGAACGCATGCTCCCTACAAATTCCTTTGTATAGTCATCATCACTCTTAAACACAGTTTGCACGAACAACTCTTTTATAAGCAAGTTTGACTTGGCTTTTAAAAGTTTAATAATACTGTTAATATTATTTTTATAACCAACACCATGTCTATCAAACTGACCTAAGACAGATATTGGTTTTCGCAAACCTTTATTATTCTTTCCCAAAGATTGCCCAGGTTGCCACCCCATTTTCATTAGAATATTCAACGCTTTATTTCCTTTAAAATTATCAGAGATTGAATCGGAAACTAATTCAACCTCTGCTCCTCTAAGTAATGCACTGTTTCCTTTAATATTATCAAAGATTGAATCGGAAACTAATTCAACCTCTGCTCCTCTAAGTAATGCACTGTTTCCTTTAATATTATCAAAGATTGAATCGGAAACTAATTCAACCTCTGCTCCTCTAAATTTGAATTAGTGCTTCCACTTGTATTTTGTACAACTTGTACTTCGTTCAATTGTTGAACCACCTCCTTTGCTTCATCTGGTCTGCGCCATCTCTTAAAAGACTGTTGATTTTCTTTAAGTTTATTTTCGTAGTTGTGATTAAATCGCCTCTTCCTCTCTTTTATATAAGATTCTTGTTGACTATCGTCTTGCTTTTCAATATCATCTAAATTTCTCAAGAAATCTGTAGTTTCAATGATTGTATCTATTTTCGCAATACGCCACAACTGTTGTACATTCTTTGGATAATGTCTTAGTACATCAGCTAAAATTTGTTTTTCTGGTATCTTATATGATAACATTTGCACCTTCTCAATGACGAACAGAAAATATCCAACCATTGTTGGATAAGTATTTTTATTCCATTTATTCTGGACTAAGAATCTCCTCACTTTGTTCTGTTCATCTTCGCCCCAAAAGATTCTGAGGAAGTCATTCTTAAAATCATCGAATGTTCTCCATTTTACACTATTAATGCGTGCCCAGTGTTTAGCCTCTCCTCTTAAACACTCTCTTGCTATATCAATTTCTATATTTTTCGAAGGCACCTTTTTGAAATAGTTTGCGAGATCATCTATAAATGTAACTGGATGAACATTTTCTGTTCCTCCAAACTTTGGCTTTTCTATGGTTATATTATTGATATTATAGACAACGTTTTGTCTTGGATCCATTGATTGATCCATTGAAGCAATGTTTTCCTCAAGAACACTACTTTCTTTGCTCGAATTCTCTTTTTTAATTATGTCTTCTAATTTTTTAAACCTTACTTCAAAGGTCTCCACAGTCTTCTTAAGAAGCTTGTGTAAAAGTTTAAAGTCCTTATTAACATATCCTGCCTTGGTATTTCTCCTTTTCTGAACTTTACTCATTTTTGAATAGTTGTTTCACTTAACACAATTAATAAATTGCACTGTTTTATAGCACTATTTATAGAATCGGTCCAAATATTTTGTTCGCATCGAATATCTGAAATTAATGTTTGCCATTAAATTGTGCCACCCCCAGACTTCAATACCCAAGCAAACTCTCTCCTCTAATCATCCTTTCCATTTCACAAGCAACAAATTGTAGGCTACAAGCCCACTTTTATAATATAATTTTTTTTTTTTATATATATATCCTGGTCACGGCACCAAATTGTAACCATCCTTTTTTCCTCTAGGGATTATAAGGAGTATATTAATGAAATCGACTCGGAAACATAAAATGTCTCCAAGTCGAAACACCACCAAGATCATCTCTTTTATATTATATTAGGCCAATGATATATTTATATGTGATCGTCTAGTTGTAGAACTTTGTTCTACTTTGTGAGTTGTAATAACTAGTTCTTCTAGGAATTATAGAGGAAGAAAGATTCGCCAAGCTTATTGAAGCCGTAGGATGCTTATTATTAAAGTCCTTAAACTCTATATAAAATTTGCCAAAATAATAATTTAAATTTATCGATCAATTGCAATTTCCAAAATATTTCATTAAAAATTTTTACTTGTAAAGGGTTTACATGCTTTAATCTCAAATACCCGATACAACCCTACTATCGCAACATATATTTTTGTCTTTAAAAATATATGGAGGTACACAGCTCCAGCGGAAATCCCCGCTGTGTACGGTGAGTGCCGTCCACCGGTTGCACTCCCCCCGACTTCAAGGGACAACAGATCGGCCACCGTATATCGCAGAAAAATACTGGTAAACCAGTAAGAGTTTTTAGCTCATTATTGGTGAATAAACACCATTCAGTCGTTTCTCGCATATCAATGCGTTACACCGTCAAGTGTATAATAAGGCGTCACCACCAAGACATTGTCAGCATAGGTATCGACCTACGGAGCGCATTAGGAGTATAAAACTCGCCTCAGGGGATGGCTAATTCCCTCGTTGTGCGGTGTCAGCGCGAGCCTTGAGAGCATAGCTCCCTCCAGCTACCATCTTCGCAAGAGACAAATGCACAGGCTCCACCAACTAATGCCAGGGCAGTTTCGGCCACATTAATAACTTTTAGTATAATTCTCGAACATCATATAATTGTGTTATACACCAACTTTTCGCATAATGCGAGTCTCGATCAAATTTGCATCACCCACCAATAATTTGCCTTCGTTTATAAACATGGGTATTTTACAGGCCACTTAATTGATTTGTAAATCATGGAGGGCAAACAGTCTGCAATCCCGTATAGAGGGACCCGACTTGGGCAAATCTAATTAAGACAAGCGTCATACTACAATACAGAATACCATAGCAAACGACAATATCTTATCCTCAATCTATCCGAATAATACAAATGAGCATATTAGCCACGAACCACTTATATACCCGTCACAGGAAGACTCGTTGATCCCATCAATGATCCATCAAAAGATGTACCAAAGACCAAACATAAGCAGCATATCAGGTGCAGTAATGTCGAATTGCAACTCTACACACTCCACGACAGGCGATAGAGATATTACTCTAGGCGAAGCCGCTTCAGAGCAGAAATTTGCAATCAACACCCCGCAACCATCAATGACGCATTATGAACACAATAAACACCCGTGTAATGTTATTGTAGCGAGCATGTATAATCGCGCTTGCGAGACATGCTTGCGAACCAACAAGAAATCAAGCTTAGGCAACAAGTATCCGCTACCTCTATTTTCATCCGTATAGACAGATTCAATTTCGGTACAAAAGTTAGTTGGCAAATCATATAAACTCGACGTATCATAGAAGCAAGCCTCTAAGACGCCAAGTACCCATTATCAAAAAGCCGAAGCTCTAAGACATGGTTCTGAGCACATTTAATACACCGAAGTGCAAAAACACACTCTTCCCAAACCAAAGCATAATTAGTGAATAACTCACCAACTACACCCTAGCCGGTATAGGTTTATAGACGTTTATTCATCGTCAGAACATGTCTATGCGATTTCCAGCATAATTTCACAACGCAACATTTTACGGAAATTGGACCCTGTATACCGCTTGTATACGATCCGTATTCCAAAACAACCACCACATAGTAATCGGCATTATTCATTTTATATATTTCCCCTCAAATATATTTTTCATCAAAATAAATAAATTATTTCAATAGTTCGACGTCCAACGCTTCACGCCGGCCGCATTACTCATATATGTAAGGTCATGGGTGTGTATCTACGTACAGGCCATTTTGCTGTCCGTTCGCGTAGGATTTTTCACTTTCGTATTTTTAAATTATTTTATTATAAACGTTCATTATAAGTGTATACAATACCTATTACCCTATTTTTGGATTTAAATTCAATAAAAAAAAATCAATGCACGAACTCACTCCTTAGACTTAGTATGATTTTCACGAAAAATCAATACGAGAACACACGTAATTCTTATGCCCCTATTTTCCTCAATGTATTGATTCGATATCAATAGTAATATGTATTTATATTACTTATAAGTGTTTTATAGGTCTTTAAGTACCTTTAATCACGATTTATATCTTCATTAGACCAAATAATGTAACTTTATATTTTAATTTAAATATCAATATTTTGTAATGATATTCTAATATGTTATGCATATAACTATTATTAGCATATTTTTATATTATTAAAAATCATCTTTTAATGATTTAATAATGATAGTTACAATCCACCCCCAAATTTTATATTAATGACTGACAAAGTCAGGTAGTTAATGTATAAATTTGAACTTCCCCTTTTTGAGCACATATAAACTACAACTCTATATAATAAAACAAACCTTTGAGCACATAAAACAACAACTCAATATAATAATTATTCCCTACCCCCGGGAATGACCGCCCCAACTCCCCTTCAATCACATCTCTCAGGATGTTGTCAATTTCCATTACATTCGCTTACTCATATGCTGATGTAATTCACTTGATAATTTAATTGTTTCTTTTAAAAATTTATATTTAGTTGTATCTCAATTATGATTGCCTCCATCTCTCAACAAATGTGATTGAGTCATTCGCCCTAACCCAAATCCCATTTATCTATTGAAAAAAAATAAAAAATAAAAACACAACTTCTGTTAAACAAAAAAATAAATAAATTGAAACATTTTCTATACACTTTATGGTACCTACATCTACCATTATATAATTCAATTATTTCTAACACAAATAATGGTACCCACATTTACCATTTCTTACAATATGCTATTTAAATAATAATTACAATTTATTATTTATAATATCTCAATAAATGAATTGTATTTAAGTTTCCTCGAACTACACCAGTTTGAGGATCTGTTAACGTATAAACATTATCAAACGGAATTGCGGCTATTACATAAGGCCCTTCATAAGCCAAGTCAAACTTACTTATATGCTTATGTTCTGCATTCGATCTAGTCGACCTTCGAATTTTTACTAAGTCTCCAATATGATATACAATCAATCGATTCCTGTTATCGAATTTTGTCCGTCGAATTTTACTAGAATTTTTCAAATTCTTTCGAACTTGGTCTCTTACTTGCATAATATCGAATTTAAATTTATCTTTGTAAATAACTTTATCAAAAGTCATTTCCGTTCTATCGCCATATAATATTTCGCAAGGTGTAAACCCTGTACTATCGTGTAAAGAATTATTGTATAATTCTTCTATTTTCGGTAAGGCATAAGCCCAATCTTTATGTTTTGCATGACATAAAGTTCTGAACAATCTGCCCAACTCTTTGTTTACTCGCTCTGTTGTGTTCGGTCTTGGATTTCTTACAGTTGTATGTATCGATTTTATGTCTAATTCTCTCATAGAATTTTTCCAATGGTTACTAATAAATTGCTTTCCATTATCAGTTAATATAGTTTTCGGCTTTATAATTTCCGAAAAATGTTTGACTTTCGTTACGACTGATTTTGCAGTTGACTGCTTTAACGGGTATAACTTTATAAATTTACTAAAGGTATCTTGAATAACAAAAATAAATGTATATCCAAAATTCCCTGATATTAATGGTCCATATAAATCAGCCATCACCATATCTCCAATGTTCTCCGTTACAATAGACTTGCACGGACCCACATAAGTTATATTTTCCTTTCGAGCTAATTGACATATATGACAAATTTTAATTTGCCTTTTGATTTCTTTGGCCATGCGCTTCCAATAGAATCTTTCTCTTATATATTTAATAACTTTGTATGCACTTTGATGCCCCATCTCAATATGTACTTGGCTAATAATTTCGCTTTGTAAACTCTTTGGTAAATATATTATTTCTCTTATATAAGCTTTATAATATAATATATTATCTTTTAAGCTATAACGCTTTAAATTTTCATCTACTATGTTATCATCGCCTTGCAATGAATTTAATTTATTTATAATTAATAAAAGGTCTGAATCTTGCCTCTGATAATTCGAAATAGATTTCAATTTTTCGATTAGAACATTGTTAGGTTCTGTCTCTGTATATGCTATATCTAAACTTTGATTTTTATTCTCTTGTACAACATTGCCATCCGGTGGATATCTAGAAAGCACATCTGCAACTATGTTACTTTTACCAGATATATGTAATACCTCATAATTAAATTGTTCAAGATATATTATCCATCTTGTAATTCGTCCATTAAATAATTTCATGTTATTTATAAACAACAACGCTTTATGATCGGTCAAAATGAATACTTTACTTCCCCTCAAGTAAGTTTCGAATTTCTTTAAACAACTTATAACAGCATAAAACTCTTGCTCTGTAACTGTCCAATTTAATTCGGACCCTTTTAACGCTTTACTATGATAACCCAAAATGTGCATCTCTTTGTTATCATTTAACTGATATAAAACGCCAGCCAAACCAATTCCTGAACAATCAGTTTGTAAATAGTACGGCTTACTAAAATCAGGATGATGGAGTTGTATAGTGTTTATAAATTGTTGCTTAATATCTCTAAATGCCTTATTTTCTTTTTCACTCCATAGAAATTTATGCCCTTTCTTTAATAGGTCACATAATGGTATTATACTTTCGCTATAATTTGGTATAAATCTTCGATAAAAATTACAAAGACCTAAAAAGGCCCTTAATTGTTTAATTTTTCTAGGTATTGGAAAATCTTGTATTGCACGAATTTTATCAGAATCTGTTCTAATGCCATCAGTCGAGATGATAAATCCCAACATTTTTATTTCTTTACAAATAAATTCACATTTACTTATATTGCAAGTTAAACCAGCTTTATTCAATTTATCAAGCACTATATCAATGTGTTCCAAATGTTTATCTAGATCTCCGGTCGTTATGATTGCTAAATCATCTAGATAATTTACGCAAAAATCGTGTACTTGTGGTCCCAATATTATATTCATTGCTCGGCTAAAACTCCCCACTGAAGTCTTTAAGCCTTGTGGTAATACGTTGTATACATAGGATTTTCCATTAAAGTTAAATCCTGTATACTTTCTTCCATTCTTATTGATTGGAATTTGAAAATATGCATTATTCAAATCAATTGTTGTAATATATTTAGCTCCATGAAATGAATTTAAGACATCCAATTGAATTGGCGGTTTCTCTGTTTCTGCAACCATTTTCTTATTAATATTTCTCGCATCTAACAATACTCTTATTGATCCATCTCTTTTCAATGTAAAAGTTAAAGGACTGCTATAAGGGGTTGAAGCCCTCGTAATTATACCAGCTTGTTCCAAGTCCTGTAATTTCTCTTCCACCTTCGATCTGTATGCATAAGGTATCGGATATGATCGTGTAACAATAGGTATTTCATCCAGCATTTCTATTTTATGTTCATAACATTTTGCTCTACCTAATCTATCCGTAAACATATCTCGGTATTTATTTAAAATAACTTTTATTTTTTCTGTATCTATTTTCGACAAAGTGGTCCCAATTTTTATATTCTCAATAATATCTACTTTTTCGAATTCATTAACACATATACAATTTTGTAAATTATTTTTAAATGAAATGAAATGGTCTTTGCCTCCAACTCTAAATTTCAAACCAATATTTTCATCTCTCAAATTAATTAAAACTTTGTTTGCCTTCATCCAATCAAATCCCAAAATCATTGGTCTTATCAAATTACTAATGATCAAAGTCTGAGTTTCAAAAATTACTTCACCAACCTTAATAGGCAATATAATCATCTGCTGTATCTTTGTACTGCGTTGCCCTATTACTCCTCTTATCTGTAACGCTTTAACAGGTAGCACTGATAATTTATTATTTCCACTTTTAAGTTGTAAAAATAAATTTTCTGAAATGCATGTAACATCGCTCCCTGTATCTAATAATGCTACAACATTTTCATTAAACAATGATACATCTATTTCAGAACGCATGCTCCCTACAAATTCCTTTGTATAGTCATCATCACTCTTAAACACAGTTTGCACGAACAACTCTTTTATAAGCAAGTTTGACTTGGCTTTTAAAAGTTTAATAATACTGTTAATATTATTTTTATAACCAACACCATGTCTATCAAACTGACCTAAGACAGATATTGGTTTTCGCAAACCTTTATTATTCTTTCCCAAAGATTGCCCAGGTTGCCACCCCATTTTCATTAGAATATTCAACGCTTTATTTCCTTTAAAATTATCAGAGATTGAATCGGAAACTAATTCAACCTCTGCTCCTCTAAGTAATGCACTGTTTCCTTTAATATTATCAAAGATTGAATCGGAAACTAATTCAACCTCTGCTCCTCTAAGTAATGCACTGTTTCCTTTAATATTATCAAAGATTGAATCGGAAACTAATTCAACCTCTGCTCCTCTAAATTTGAATTAGTGCTTCCACTTGTATTTTGTACAACTTGTACTTCGTTCAATTGTTGAACCACCTCCTTTGCTTCATCTGGTCTGCGCCATCTCTTAAAAGACTGTTGATTTTCTTTAAGTTTATTTTCGTAGTTGTGATTAAATCGCCTCTTCCTCTCTTTTATATAAGATTCTTGTTGACTATCGTCTTGCTTTTCAATATCATCTAAATTTCTCAAGAAATCTGTAGTTTCAATGATTGTATCTATTTTCGCAATACGCCACAACTGTTGTACATTCTTTGGATAATGTCTTAGTACATCAGCTAAAATTTGTTTTTCTGGTATCTTATATGATAACATTTGCACCTTCTCAATGACGAACAGAAAATATCCAACCATTGTTGGATAAGTATTTTTATTCCATTTATTCTGGACTAAGAATCTCCTCACTTTGTTCTGTTCATCTTCGCCCCAAAAGATTCTGAGGAAGTCATTCTTAAAATCATCGAATGTTCTCCATTTTACACTATTAATGCGTGCCCAGTGTTTAGCCTCTCCTCTTAAACACTCTCTTGCTATATCAATTTCTATATTTTTCGAAGGCACCTTTTTGAAATAGTTTGCGAGATCATCTATAAATGTAACTGGATGAACATTTTCTGTTCCTCCAAACTTTGGCTTTTCTATGGTTATATTATTGATATTATAGACAACGTTTTGTCTTGGATCCATTGATTGATCCATTGAAGCAATGTTTTCCTCAAGAACACTACTTTCTTTGCTCGAATTCTCTTTTTTAATTATGTCTTCTAATTTTTTAAACCTTACTTCAAAGGTCTCCACAGTCTTCTTAAGAAGCTTGTGTAAAAGTTTAAAGTCCTTATTAACATATCCTGCCTTGGTATTTCTCCTTTTCTGAACTTTACTCATTTTTGAATAGTTGTTTCACTTAACACAATTAATAAATTGCACTGTTTTATAGCACTATTTATAGAATCGGTCCAAATATTTTGTTCGCATCGAATATCTGAAATTAATGTTTGCCATTAAATTGTGCCACCCCCAGACTTCAATACCCAAGCAAACTCTCTCCTCTAATCATCCTTTCCATTTCACAAGCAACAAATTGTAGGCTACAAGCCCACTTTTATAATATAATTTTTTTTTTTTATATATATATCCTGGTCACGGCACCAAATTGTAACCATCCTTTTTTCCTCTAGGGATTATAAGGAGTATATTAATGAAATCGACTCGGAAACATAAAATGTCTCCAAGTCGAAACACCACCAAGATCATCTCTTTTATATTATATTAGGCCAATGATATATTTATATGTGATCGTCTAGTTGTAGAACTTTGTTCTACTTTGTGAGTTGTAATAACTAGTTCTTCTAGGAATTATAGAGGAAGAAAGATTCGCCAAGCTTATTGAAGCCGTAGGATGCTTATTATTAAAGTCCTTAAACTCTATATAAAATTTGCCAAAATAATAATTTAAATTTATCGATCAATTGCAATTTCCAAAATATTTCATTAAAAATTTTTACTTGTAAAGGGTTTACATGCTTTAATCTCAAATACCCGATACAACCCTACTATCGCAACATATATTTTTGTCTTTAAAAATATATGGAGGTACACAGCTCCAGCGGAAATCCCCGCTGTGTACGGTGAGTGCCGTCCACCGGTTGCACTCCCCCCGACTTCAAGGGACAACAGATCGGCCACCGTATATCGCAGAAAAATACTGGTAAACCAGTAAGAGTTTTTAGCTCATTATTGGTGAATAAACACCATTCAGTCGTTTCTCGCATATCAATGCGTTACACCGTCAAGTGTATAATAAGGCGTCACCACCAAGACATTGTCAGCATAGGTATCGACCTACGGAGCGCATTAGGAGTATAAAACTCGCCTCAGGGGATGGCTAATTCCCTCGTTGTGCGGTGTCAGCGCGAGCCTTGAGAGCATAGCTCCCTCCAGCTACCATCTTCGCAAGAGACAAATGCACAGGCTCCACCAACTAATGCCAGGGCAGTTTCGGCCACATTAATAACTTTTAGTATAATTCTCGAACATCATATAATTGTGTTATACACCAACTTTTCGCATAATGCGAGTCTCGATCAAATTTGCATCACCCACCAATAATTTGCCTTCGTTTATAAACATGGGTATTTTACAGGCCACTTAATTGATTTGTAAATCATGGAGGGCAAACAGTCTGCAATCCCGTATAGAGGGACCCGACTTGGGCAAATCTAATTAAGACAAGCGTCATACTACAATACAGAATACCATAGCAAACGACAATATCTTATCCTCAATCTATCCGAATAATACAAATGAGCATATTAGCCACGAACCACTTATATACCCGTCACAGGAAGACTCGTTGATCCCATCAATGATCCATCAAAAGATGTACCAAAGACCAAACATAAGCAGCATATCAGGTGCAGTAATGTCGAATTGCAACTCTACACACTCCACGACAGGCGATAGAGATATTACTCTAGGCGAAGCCGCTTCAGAGCAGAAATTTGCAATCAACACCCCGCAACCATCAATGACGCATTATGAACACAATAAACACCCGTGTAATGTTATTGTAGCGAGCATGTATAATCGCGCTTGCGAGACATGCTTGCGAACCAACAAGAAATCAAGCTTAGGCAACAAGTATCCGCTACCTCTATTTTCATCCGTATAGACAGATTCAATTTCGGTACAAAAGTTAGTTGGCAAATCATATAAACTCGACGTATCATAGAAGCAAGCCTCTAAGACGCCAAGTACCCATTATCAAAAAGCCGAAGCTCTAAGACATGGTTCTGAGCACATTTAATACACCGAAGTGCAAAAACACACTCTTCCCAAACCAAAGCATAATTAGTGAATAACTCACCAACTACACCCTAGCCGGTATAGGTTTATAGACGTTTATTCATCGTCAGAACATGTCTATGCGATTTCCAGCATAATTTCACAACGCAACATTTTACGGAAATTGGACCCTGTATACCGCTTGTATACGATCCGTATTCCAAAACAACCACCACATAGTAATCGGCATTATTCATTTTATATATTTCCCCTCAAATATATTTTTCATCAAAATAAATAAATTATTTCAATAGTTCGACGTCCAACGCTTCACGCCGGCCGCATTACTCATATATGTAAGGTCATGGGTGTGTATCTACGTACAGGCCATTTTGCTGTCCGTTCGCGTAGGATTTTTCACTTTCGTATTTTTAAATTATTTTATTATAAACGTTCATTATAAGTGTATACAATACCTATTACCCTATTTTTGGATTTAAATTCAATAAAAAAAAATCAATGCACGAACTCACTCCTTAGACTTAGTATGATTTTCACGAAAAATCAATACGAGAACACACGTAATTCTTATGCCCCTATTTTCCTCAATGTATTGATTCGATATCAATAGTAATATGTATTTATATTACTTATAAGTGTTTTATAGGTCTTTAAGTACCTTTAATCACGATTTATATCTTCATTAGACCAAATAATGTAACTTTATATTTTAATTTAAATATCAATATTTTGTAATGATATTCTAATATGTTATGCATATAACTATTATTAGCATATTTTTATATTATTAAAAATCATCTTTTAATGATTTAATAATGATAGTTACAGTATGAAATCGACTACCATTATTCCGGTGGTCGTGTCAGTGAACGGACTTTTAGCGAAGAGCTTCGACCAACATCTTAAGAAGCTCTCGCTAGACGGTTGGGTTTAAGGGTTTGATACAAAAAGCGGTAATTTTAGAGTCTGCCCGCATTGTGAGGAAGTTCCTCTCTCTGTAACCCTGACCACTGGTTGCTTGAAATAAAAGGACTCCGCAGCCGGTGGATCACTATTTTTATATAATATATTTTAGAATGTCTGTTGTTTTGGTAGATTTTTTAAGGTATATTATAAAAAAATATGTATTAAATATAAATAAATGACATAATAATTTAATAACATACAAGCTAATAACGGCTAATAAGCTAAAGGTTACGGGTATTCCTTCTTCCTTAGTATGTCACTAATCTGGTCGATATAAGTTCTCCTTGGACGTCCCTTGCCAACGCTACCAGTGAGTGGTAGCGTTAGCAACATTGTTTCGTTATTCTCTCTTCGTTAATTCTTTCAAAATGCCCGGACCACGGCAGCATACCTTTCTCTTGAGAGATTCTTTTTAATATGATTTTTCGTTTTGTGTTGATGCGATCACTAGTTTAGGAATAACAATAACTTTTATTATTTTATTAACACTAAAAACCCACATTATCGAATCGTTCGTTTGTTTTATTTATTTATGACATAAAATGCTTTGGCGGATTCAGGGGCCCAATACACAAATAATCAGATTTTTTATTATTCCTTGCTGAAATCTAACCTCAGTAAGTCTGGTGAAATACATATTATCCGGTAAAGACGGGTTACGTAACATATTTAAGCGGCTTTTTATTTACCTCTTTCTACTGTAAAAAAACTCGATACATAAAACACAATCATAAAGCTGGTAACACACTTATCTACAATTCTGTACTTAACATAATCATGTAGTTATACGAGTAGGCCCGAAACGTAAGCAATGGCCGCCGCAAAGTCGTAAATGTCCCCAACAAACAACATAACAATACACAGCATTCGGTAGGGGGCGCGCACGCGACCCGAATGCCACACTTTGCGCCCAGACCACGTTTGCTTCGAGTTTCGGTTCTGTTTTCTGTGATAGAGTGATTGAAATAACTTGATACTTGAAGTAGACAAGCAAAATAGGTCTATTGATTTCTATAAGCATAGTTCCCGCTTTTGACAATTTCATGACCTAAGATAAACTACTACTATTAATAATTATCAGCCCGGCTTTGACCGCCTCGCACTAATTATGCTTAGTTTTATCTGTACTCTATTTTATTTTGGTCGATGATAAAACTCTCGTTCTTCCCCTAACTTTTTAGGAGTTTCACGACCATAGTTGACGGCACCAGTGGTAGAGTCTACAACAACAAAATCTGTTGCACGAATTGGCCGGCTCGACCGTTGAAATACCACGACTTCACAGAAAACAGGGGTGAAGTATAAGTACTCTGCGTTTCGTCTGATGAGTGTGATTCTGGAGGCCTAATTTCAGTCCTCTTCCCCTTCCCACCTCCCCCTCATAAGGGGGAAAGGATGGGAAAGGGAAGTGGATTGGACGGAGAGAGGGTTAACGGGGAAAAGGAAATATCCTTTTTCCTTTCCTTATAACAATCAATTCTACATGTACAGAAACTGTATATTTGTGATGACTTCTTAGAGCTTAGAACTGAATATGTGACGTTTTATTGGTTACACTCAAAAGAGTTAAGTATTGAGATTATTTAGTCACAGTATAAAAAGATCAGAAGAACTTATAAAAGTTATATCGCAGTAAGTATATTTAGGTGGGTAGTGTCATATCGAGCATTTGTTTGAACGCCGCAACACGTGTGTTAGTTATTGGGCCGTGTTTCGAACAAATTTCATTTATTTTACACGTTTCTTATTAGATTTAGCTCATGATACTATCATACGGACGCTAGACCCACCTGATTTCTATTCTATATACGTTGTTTTAGACTTTATCTGATGTCTGAATCGCTAGAAAGCGGATAAGTCAAGTTGAAACTGGATAATGTACGTAAAATTCTATACAAATAAGTTTAAGTTAATGTACATACGAGGCTCATTCAAATTTAAGAAGATATCACTCAATCCTTCTTTTATTGACACTCCCAATTAACAAATTTTTTATGGTAGAAGAAAAACGAGAAATCAGCATACCTGATGTCTTATTAACACCGACAGCTATTAATAAATAAATATATACAATAAATTAAGTTTATAGCGTACATAGTTATCATAACGACTTTTCAATTATCGCGAGGTAAAACATATGTAAAGCCCTTTACTTAGTATACTTTCAAAGGAAAATAATTATGCTACAACTGTTTATACGACGACTTCTGGTACAGCGGATGGCTTTATTAAACATTTATAAAGTGTTCCTAGAAATCTTTTGCAGATGTCAGTTGCTGAGTAAACAAACAAACATAAAGTATAATTTATGTACATCATAGTTATCTCTCGTTTACATAAGTACTTGTTTCATCACACATAAATGGTCATCAGAATTCTCGAGCCCGCAGCTAGAACTAAATTGCGCGAAAAAAAACAAGAAATGCGTCGATGTCGCGTGCTATGAGGGTCTTAAATATCATATCAAAAGTTGTAGTATGATATATTTCGTTGTAGCATACAAAGGTGTAAAGGAGTGAATGTTAATGTTTAGCTGTGTACTGTTTGTATTGAATGTTTATTATTATGTTTGAACCTATAAATAAAGGTATAACTATTATAAATTATAATAATATAAAAAAAACCTCTTTACAGTAACTAAGTTCGGAATCTTCTCCGGTTCTTTAAATTACCTGATTCGTACAAAACCCAATGATTAATTAACTACCCATATATATAAGAAAAGGATGAGGTAGGTAAATGGATGGAGGAGAGACGAAGGTACTGGCGTTCTTCATCTTAACCGGGCAAAAATTCAGAATTAAGCTTCTCTATTTCACGCCTTTTTTGTGAGATCATGGTACATTTTGTCTTATTTCGTCAAAAGACTTAAGAAATTGTAAAATTTGATCTGTTTGCGACAAGCTGTTTTGTAATCAAACCACTGACTCGTTCCAGCCACAGTCGCATTACCCACCAAGACAAATGTACTACGAGCAGCAAACTCATTTAATTTATAAAAAGGAAATTAAAAATCCAAAAACAAGTATAACGAAAATTATATCAATTTAAAAACAAAAACGTAATACAAAGCACGCTATTAATACTGCCAATTAATTACAAGTTTATAACGCTGCTATCAGCGAAGAGTTGGAACTTAAAAGGTTTTAAAGCATTCTGTATGTGAGACGGATCCCCACAAATCACTCGCACTACGAGCGAACGTCGCGCTGCGTCGTTTATTGAACTGATTTCATTTGCGCGGGTTCCGTAGTCATTTTTATATGTCACTCTTGAATCTAAGCTTCAAATACACTCCGCCCAGTCCTCTATAAAAGTAACTTCGCTCAAGGGCTAGTACTAATGTATATTGAAAGCCGCAGTAAGATTTGCGGCAATTACTTAAAAGAAATAAGACCTTGTTGCAAAAAAAAACACAAAAAAATCGTTGAACCCGGGTAAAGAAGTTTTCACGTGGTGCAATAAAGAAAGCTCCGTCCTACGATCAGATACGACGCCTCCGATGATGTTTCCCTTCGCCTTCAAGGTGAGGGAAAAATCAGACTTAATGGTGATAAGGGCTTAGGTTTTTCTTTAAATAATTAGGTCGGGTTAGTTCTATCAGATTTACTTTAAGGTTTACTGTTTATTTTCTGCTGTGTTCATATTTTTAAGGGAATGTATATTGAGCAGCGAAGATACAACAAATTATAGATAAATGTAAATGTAACGGGATGGAACTCGTATTTTTAAGGATTCTCGGTTGTAGGTATTCTCCAAGCATAATGTAAGTTATTTTTTGTATTTAATCAAACGAAAAGAATACCTTTGCCATAGTAACTCCTGATGTTGGAAATGTTCGTGAGTTTATCAACAGAAAACCACGATTGAGTCTTCTTCTATAAAACATAAAATTTAGTTTCAGACTGCCAGTGTCTAAATACCTTCCTATAATAGGATATTATTATATTCTTCTTGTATTAAAAGTAAGTCCACAGACTCAAACACTATAATTCGATCCATTCTAACACAAGACGAAGGAACGCTTTTGCTTCACGTCAACTTTTTTACGACGCTTAAAGTAATCTATTGTTTGTTTGGCATCGTATTCACTGGGTGATTGTTATACTACTATACAGAAATACCAAAAATGTTTTTGTTGACGTTTTTGTATTGGCAACAATCAGTGCGGAACCCAAAGGGTACATAAGTTTAAAAGGAAAAGCTGCGATAAAGGGGCAAAAAGGTAAACATTGGACACGTATTGGGCTAAATATAAATGTCTCCGGCGGACATTAAGATAACGCGAGGAATGTTAAAAGCTATTTAATATTATGTTCTGTTCAAACTTTATTATGGACGTGAATGGACACCACAAAAGTACCGGATTACCCGATAGACTTTATCCTGGACATCACAATTTGGTATTTCTTAGAGGTATTATTAACTAATAGCTTAAATTTAAAGATCACAAAGCAATAAAACGGCGATAGTATTAAAAAAAACAGTAAGCAATTTTTCTATAGACATCGGTGGGCTCCGGACTGAGTGAGACCTTACAATGTTCCTTTTATAAGTTCCTTTTATCGCAAGTTGGCGTCATCCGCCCAATTAGATAGATAGATAGTATAATATCCAAAGAGTAGCGATAACATTTAAAAAGTTACAAACATTGCCAAGTGAAAAAAGTAATTAATTAAAAATGAAGTTAAAGATACACTAAGAGGGACTTGTCAATTTGGACTTTAGAATTCATTTCATTTTTCGCAATAATAATTCCCATAGGTGCAGTACTTTCGTCTGACCGTGCCGGTTCACATTTCTTACAAGACGAAGGTATTTAAATGAAAGCGCGATAAACGGGCCGGTATTAATGAATGTGTTCTGTGTGGACAACGCAGCCGACACACATTTTTAACATTTTATACCGTGACACCCACACGATGCGCCGGAAGATTTATGCAGTCGTACCAAACATTTGGCACAAAATAAATGATTATGTATGTGTAATATAAAACACAAGACTTCGGATCGTAGACAACAGTGTCGCTGCCAATCGATTACGTTTAAATGCTACGTGTGTACATGAGACTTTTAAATGCGATGCACCAACCCTCTTGCATCTCTCCTCCCTGCTTGTGCTGGCTTGTCAGTACAGCGAGCGACAAGGTGTGTTCTATGTTTGTTAATCTCATTACATTATTATATGTTATACCTTTTTGCGCACTGTACAGAAAGGCCGCTGTGACGTTGGGCTCGTCGATTTTTTGATTAGAATATCCGAGGTGCCGAAGTCTTATCCAACTTGAGAGGATCTATGATAGATATAAGTTACCATTTGCCTTCACATAAATAACTACCAGGCATTTCTACAGAGTCCCCGATGAAAACACGTTCATCTTAGAACACACTTCCTAGTGCTTAAAATCATAGTCATTAAGAGAACACACATCGGCTACATAAACTCTGAAACTACTAAACCGAACTTGATGTACAAATGTGTAATTTGGTCTAACTTAAAAGATAAGATTTTTATCTCAAGGGAATTATAATAACCGGTGTTAATTACTTTTATTACACATCAACATATTTCGTTATCTAGGCTGGTCTCGTGTCTTCCTGGCTATAGATAATAGTGCTACCCGGGAGAATCCGGGCGGGTCGCTAGTATTATATAAATTAAACAACATTACAAAACTTGATATCTACTTGAAAAATGAACAGACAGTCAAACACATTAATAATAATTTATACATTTTATAAATGCATTAACCAATCCTATCATGAAATCATTAAGTGATTTCTTATATTAATTTAATATTTTTTCTCTATCTTCCAAATGCCAACTGTTTTAAGGAAGTGATGCGGCAGGAAACTTCGTCATGAAGGAATTTTTTTGTAAATGAAACTAAAATTTGACGGAGCAATACCCAGGTCGTTTAGGCGAGGGAAATGTAAGTCATTTTTTATTTCTCTATTTTATGAGGTTTCATGACCTCGTTAGATACAGAAACAAAGCCTCGTACAATATCCTATTCTATTGAGGGGCTAGGGAGTGTTTTTGGAAATAATTTGATTTGTAAATATTCACTCATAATAAGGAACCTGTCCTCTTTTGTAGTAATTTATATTAGTAACATGTCATCAACAGCTCATGATTGTATCATTGTTATCACTCACAGTTACAATCTGTCTAAACTAAGAACAATTATATTTTTATTTTATACAAAATTTAATTAGATTATTTTGTTTAAATATTGTCTTGGATTAAGTGCGTGCGGGTGTGTATGTGATTAGTGAATACTGATGAATGTGTGCTTAATGTCTGAAATAAATAATAATTATTAAAAATATTAAAATTTTAAGTAAACCATCTTTATTGATTTTCAGTTTAAATAACTTGAAATCACTTAAGTTCATTTTTTCCACGCAAACTTTTAAGTCGATTTTAAATCCGTAATAAAGAACTTAAAATCTTTATCACGAATAATCGTTGAACCTAAAACACTTGGACAAATTTAAATCTTAAAATAAATTCGCAACGAAAAATTCCATTGAATAAAAACCAATACAAATATGTCCCTCTAATCTTAAGAGCGCAATTTTTATTTGGTTCCCTTATCATTAAGATAGGGACACACTGGGTTGGTAATGTGCGTTGTAAGACAGGTTGTATCGTAACAAGTCGCGGTGTGGACGCGTGTTTATCAGCGAGTCGGCGCGCACCCATCCAGTTATAAATCGCGAGCTCGTCGCGGAATAAAGTCGTCACGATATCGTATCGGCATCGCCGCGGCCCACGAGCCGTCGCGAGCTCGCGATATATGAGCGAAAGAAAGGCGCTTAAGACATTTTCACACAACCAACTAATTAAAATACGTTTTATGCCTGCCAGGAATAAGCGGTCTACTAAGTATTTTAAAATATGTGATATCCATAAGTCCTTAACATCAGGTAAGCCGCTTGTTTATTTTGTCACCTTCTACCTTACCGAATTCCGCGAATTGTACAAAGTATAGATAACATTGGTCAAAAACTAATTGAAACATTACCAACCTGGAAATGAAACTCTTATGTTTTTGCTGTCCCTTGGAAATTAAACATTTATACTTTTTTTCTGTTTCGATATCAAATGAATACAGAAATAAAATCCTGCGTGTACATCAAAACTACGCTGTGCAAAAAACAAGAGGATAGCAACTTTCAACAAACCAACTCAAAGTTTTTGTACATAAAGATTTATATTAAATTTGTCTTTAGTGTGAACGAATGTTTATTCAAGTCAAATGTGATTCAGGCGCGAGGCAGTTGGAGTTCAAGGCAGCGGTTATCTTGCAAATAAAGTGCGCACACCGCAATATTGCTTGTCTGAGCGACGAGGCGAGCTCCTCTGTCCGAGAGAATGGCTCCACTCCTGCTTCTTTTGTGACAGTACACTTTGATCGGACTTATTATTTTATTGATAGAAGATTTGTATTTATATGACAATATAATGTACAATGTTCATCGGTTTTGCAACTAAGATCAGTTAAGCTTGGAGTTAAATATAATTGAAAGACTACGACTTAAATAAACTATGGATTAATTCAAAGTCGAAATGTAATATTAACCAAAGTTTCCGAGGGCGCCCTCGAGCTTGGTTACTGTGACGAGGTCAAGGCCCGGGACACCTCAAGGGGTAGCGTCGAAATGTCTCCTTGAGCCAAACAGTGAAACGCCTCGGATTTTATCTCTGCCTCGACAGTCATTAAATATCCAATACTAGTCATAAATCCCATCCCAATCGATATGTGACATAAAAGTAGTAAATTGGATCTGTATTTGACGTCTAATTAAAAAGACTCACACCCGTAACTCAGAGGGGTAGGCAGAGATCATGGATTTCCACTTGGCGCTATCCGGGCACACCTCTTTCGCTTCTATATTTATACATTAATGCATACATGCTCGTCGGTTATAGGTGCTCTACTTATATCGCCCTTTTTTTGGTAAAAATCCGATCGAATTAAGTTCTCCTAGGACGTCCCGTACCAACGCTGCCACTCACTCTTGCAACATTTTGTTTAGTTATTCTCTCTTCATTCATCCTTTCAACATGCCCGAACCGCCGAAGCATACCTTACTAAATTCTAGTCACAACATCCAAGCTTAAACCACACATTTCCCTCATGATATTTTAATCCTATCATTCAATGTCACGCCTAACATACATCTTAAGGATTGCATCTCATCACTTTTACATGTAGGAAAACGACATATGCTAGATGTTTTAAATTTTATTTGTTCATTGAATTCAGTCCCCAGGTGTCGCTGGGCTGAATTTTAATATGGTACCTTAAAAATAAGAATACAGCCTAATACTTCTGGGCCAAAGATTCCCAGACGCAACAGTGAGTCGCGAGCAATTATTAAGTGCGCCCGAAAATGTGAGACGCAATCGAGCAAGCCAACGGTCGGGCGGTGGTGTTGCTATTAGAACATACGAGTTAGTGGCTACAGTTACCCATTTTTCTAAGTGAGGCAAGAGGACCTACCTCTTGGAACCCAGCACCATCAAACAAGAACGGAAACTCTTGCTAAATGTGTCGGAGACCAGTGAAAGTTCCGGACAGGTTCATTGAAAGAATTATGAAAATTATTTCGTTAGTTTAACGTTTTTAAAGATTAAAGAAACTTTTAATTTATGATTATAATTTTTGTACAAACAAATCCCCGGCCTTAAAAAAATGAATAAGACATAAATTCATGTCTACCTGCCTTTAAATTTTTTGATAACCTTTTTATTTATTATTTTAATCTGCCATTTAAAATCACATATTGCTATGACATTTGAAATTAATTATTATCTTAATTTATTTGTTATTTCCATTATCTAAAACATTTATTGCCCAAATGATTCTTAATATTTCCCATTAATATAAAATATTTTTTTTAAATAATTAAAAATTTCGAAACATTATTCCTTCATGGAGGCCAGTCGAATATTAATGATGTGTTTAATTTTGCCTGGCTTGTTTAATCTAATGACAATAATGTTACGACAACAATATAATTATATTGACTACTTCTGCGACGAACTAAATGAAACATAAAATAAAATAATAGTAACAAATGAACCGTTATGGTGTACTTAATACGATCTTTCTTTAGTAGCTACACAGATTATGTTGGCCTTAAGCTCGCCTAGGACGTCCCCCTACCAACATTATCACCCAGTCTTGAAGTTTCTGATTTCTGAAGGATTCTTCCTTCACCCATTCATCCCTCCCCCGTGCAATCCTATTCTCCATCCTATCCTATACTTTATAGGATACGATAGAAAGGGGAAGAGGACTGACACCGGGCCACCGGCACCTCACTAATCAGACGAAACGCAGAAGTATAAAATACTTCGCCTATCTTCTGTGAAGTCGTGGTATTTCACCTGTCAAGCCCAGCAGTTTTATCTAGCTTTCCAATAAAACCGTTAAGTTTAAAAATAAACCTATTAAATAGGTCGACAAAACAATTTGTCTTTCAGTATCTACAGTTTAAAATCATAACGACACATTGTTTCAAACAAACCAGCTGAGTAAACATTTATATTCAAATTAGCCAAGATATCTTTTTGTTATTGAGATAAAATATAATTAAGTACGCGCTTCCGTATCCCACAGGGGTAGGCAGAGATTATGACAGCATCATCTTGGATGACCTGTCTCGCCTCTCAAACATCAACCATCATACAACTCGTCTTTACCAACGCTTCTAAACTAGTCAGCTATAGATAGCAGTTATTAGCATGCTTGTAAATACATACAAAATTTAGAGAAAAGTGATTCTGAATAAGTTTTTCGGATTGGAACAAATTTCGCTCAGAAATTCTCCTGTAGATAATTAGACAAACTCTTAAATAAAAAAAATGAAGTCGACGTTGAAATTTGAATTCCAACCGGCATAATTCTAAATATAAAACGAACGAAACTTTTCTATTCAATCCAACGCTGTGTTAAAAATTGCTTGACCAAATTATTCAGGCGCCTCCTGGCGGGCCGTTAATAAGAAAAAGTAAAAAAGCTCAACCGGGGGAGTTTTAAAACGTAGCAACGGCTCCGCGGTGCAAAATCAAAAGTCATTAACGTCCAATAAGTTAAAAAGTTAAGTGGCGGGCAAATAATAAATCATTTTTTATTTCATCTCCGTACCAATTTTTCTGAGTCTCTCTTTTTTCATCAATTTAACACGAACAAAAAGTGGCACTCAATTGTGAGCTTTATATCCCTGACGTGTTCTCTTTTTTTTACAACTGGCAATCCGTTTAATAACTTGGTCCAATCGGCGATGCCGTGCGGAGCCCGCGCGCCGCCTCCGGCCCTCCCATTGGCGGCGCGCGGCCACAGATTGTGCGATGGCGGGAAACGGATTTAACTTAAGGGCATCTCATTCTTGCGATAGTAACGTACTAATGACAAGTGATTCAATATCGATATCTTACCCCAGAATTTTATAGATAGTTATAAGGATAAATAAATAAGTTGCAAAGCTGTGATGGGATAACATTTTAGATTCGCAAATAACTTGTTCTTATAACATTAAAATTTCAGTGTTGCCAACTATGAAAAAAATTGCATCCCACGTTTTGATACCTGCCTGCCTAATTTCTGATAAAATAAGGCTCATGTAAACTCGTTAGGAACCTACCCCAATAAAATTAAACGCGTGACAGCTTATTCTTGTTTATTTAAGAGATCACCGCAATTCTCGTTTGATTTATGGTCGTTAATGTGTCTTTTGAAATGTGGAGGAATATAAATTATTAACATTATGAAATCACTTCTAAACACAAAAGTGTTCGATTGTTTGTACCAACCATGAGCAAGGACACCAGCTACAAAAAAGCATTGCAGATGCGCTGTATTGAATATACATAGTGGTAGTATATTTTCTTAGTGGTCAAACTACAGAACTAACCTGGTAAGGCTTACATTAATGTCAACTATTCGTATAGAACAGTATGGTCTATAAAGAATGAATACAAAATATTGTAGAAATCAAGTAGAAATCAATAAACTGACCTGTTTAGCTTGATTTTTCAGAAACACTCTCTATTGCGAAAATGAAAAAATTGTCCTTCAATATTATTGTGCTATCTTGATCTGATAATATCATTAACATATTAATTATCGATACACGGACTTCACTAAAGGAGGTTAATTGAGACGGACCGCATAAAGTTCAGCGGACGCGATCGAGTCTTACCGCCGGCTGGAGTTTAATACAGCTCCAATTTCAACAAACTGTCTCGGCTTTGTATTCTATTGTGACCGCCGAACTTCTTTTTAAACACTAAAAACTTTCCATCTAACAAACCGTGGAACTGAGCTTGGTTTGTGTCTTTTTTTCTTATTTAAGAGACGTTATTTACTAACATTATACAAATAATCTACATAACTGTACTGTACAACATTGAATTAAAGTGGATAATACAGAAACGCTAACGCCTGTCTTTGAACACTGTTTATTCATATACTTTTCATTAACATCATAAACTCTACAGCTCATAAATTATCTTCCTTACTGTTTATTAATTCAATATAAGTTGCTAAAGTGATAAACTTTAATCTAAATTGTTCTCAAATCATAGGAAACATAAGTAAATATTTATTTATTTTACAGTATCATATTTATAATCTGTCTTATGTCTATGGGTCTCCATTAAGATGAAATAAAATAAATAATCAGCCTTTTTTTAGAATGTTTCCCACTGCAGAGTCACAAGCCTCCTCTCCTAAAGAGGGAATGAGCCGTAATCCACCACGCTGGCCCAGTGCGCGGTGGATGTTCGAATTTGGTGGTTCTAAGAACATGCCGGTTTCCTCAAGATGTTTTCCTTCGCGTTTTCGGAGCAGTGGTGATGAAATAAATTACACCACTGCTCCATTAAGATAATTCTTCTTCTTCAAAAGCTGAAGAGTTCTCGTCTATATATATTTTATATGTACATACATACATATAAATATATATATATATATATATATACATATATATATATATATATATATATAAAGGCGATGTGTGTTATGACTCAAAAACCTTCAAATTACTTTGAAGTTTTTGCTTGCTTGCCTCCTGGTAAATTTGGTAGTAATCTGAGCGACATTAGCATAGTGTTATGATTATTTTATAAAAAGTTTATTAATAGAGTTTATGTTACACACGCTCTCTTACAAAAGCAGAAGTACTCCAGTAAGGTAGGTACTCCAGTAGGTACTCATGTATACAATTATGATGTTATAACATATGAGTGAATCCATTGATTTTATGCGGCATCAGAGTACAGCGCGCGAAATAGTTAACTTCAGGTAATAATGTAACGAAATTATATAGCTTTGTCGCTTAGTGTAAATGGCGCACTTAGAAAGGTGAGACGTACATATGAAGACGGATACCTCGCATTCCACTCGACTATCATGTTATTATGTGTACTACTGGTCTAATATACGGCATAAGAAATTTATAAATTACAAGTGGTTTGCTGAGCTAAATTTGGGGCCTGTTAAATCGTAAGAAAAAATAATAAATCGCAAGTAAGATTGAACCCTTTTTTTTCCGTGGGGAAATGCCTCCGCATACGCACCGGTATGTGAGGGTGGTTATGTCCGACTCGCACCGACTAAAACCCCACGGTTTCCTCTTGACGCCCATAATCAGGAACACGGGAACACTTTCGCAAACTTCCGCGATCCCAACGGCGTTGACTGCGTCTCCTCTCAGTTATAGCTCCTCAAGGCGCAACTATGCGCTTCACTACGTACGAGACGTACAGGACGGCAAATTCTCATTGCCGTCCGGGCTTGCATTATGGGGGTTGGAGGAGAGTGTGGTATTCCCTCCTTCGACGCCCAGTTCTCTGGTTGCGGATTGGTGCATTAGATAACCTTTCCCTATCCCTCTCCGCAGTTTCCTTTCGCGACATTACTTCCTCGCAGAAGGTAAATAAGATAAAGGTAAGTAAGATTGAACCCTTGCGTATCTCTCTTTAACTTGAAACGGGAAAATATGCAAGGGTTCAACCTAACTAGGTTTTTACGATTTAAAAATGTTGGTCCCATACTTAGGTAGCATCGACGATGGCCTTACAAGTGTTTGTGATTTCAAACATTTTTGTAAGGCTATGTGATTTTATCAAAATTTACATAGCCGTTGAGGGTTTTCAATTATTTGTATGAGTGCCATCTTAACCCTTAGTAGCCTGATTTACTTACGGTTTAAAAGATTGGTATCAAAATTGAAACTCTAGGTTATTAAGGGTTAAAGTTGATACCATAAATATACATACCTATATACATATACACATAAGACAACAGATACATTACAACTCGAAGCTTAATATCACCATAATAGCGCTCGTTCCAAAATGATACATTAAACACAAATTTACCTGCGATGGACATCACTAAGCTGTCTTGTTACATGATTGTATGGCTTAAGTTAAGGGCATAGTGCTTAGTTTGCAAAGATGATTATTGTAAATGACTACGTGAAGCAGATTAAACCATCTCTCCAATTTTCGTGTAATGACAGGTTGTTGTTGATGAGCGAATGCGTTTAGAATTGAATTGGAGTGGTTTGGATATGAACAAAAAGGTTTTTAATCTAAGTTTTGTGCATGTTTAGTGTTTGCAATGTTTTTTTTTCCACAACATATTATTAGTCGTAGACTATACATAAAATATTATGCTCTAATATTTAAACCCATTTGCTACACGCAGAAAACAGTTATCGTAATTTTTGCAGTAGGTACAAAAAACGGAAATTCACCAGCACAAACCACATTCGGTAGTACTATAAATTCCATTAATGTAATTGGCAAAGTGCTGGTAATTAATGTTAATAATTACTAAGAATATCAAACCAATATATTTTTATCTCAAGACTAGTCTTAGGACTTTCTAAAATTTACTAATGAATGCCATCTAGTGGTAAGAAGTTTTTATGAAGCACCCTTTTCAACACTAGATGGCAGAGTATTTGTTCTAATTTCAGCATAAGAGTTCAAAAGTCGTATAAAAGATGACATTCAAATTTCGTTTTATATAATGATATTAAAATAATCAGTATTTATTTTTAAACTACAGTTAATACCACAATCGATTTTTGTGGTGTGTAATGAACATACGCGTTGGACGGCAAGGTGTGTTTGTGAAATGACAAATGTTTTCATAATATACCGCTAGATGGCAGAAAAAAGTATTTAGGAGTAATTCTCGGGAAACTACTGCACTATTGCTCCCACTCCCTAGTAGCTAACTTTATGGACACTTCATTCTTTGTTTAATAAAGATAATATTTAACGTACATATGGCATGTCATATATACACTTGATACTCGCGTTTTGTGTGGCTTAAATAATAAACTCTCTCATAGCACAGCTATGCAAAGAAATCAATCAAAATTGGTAAATACAGTATTAAGTTAAATAACTCGTTTTATCTGATATTCATATTATAATCTAAGCCACCGCGAAGCGTCACCGAGCTTAGCCTGGTATTTCTAATTATTATTATAAGTAACTTACATTTAATTTCCTGAGCAACTCGTTCTTAAAGGATTTTAACGTTTTTCTAAATAGAAGAAGGCTGCAAACGAGCAAGCGGATCACCTAATATTAAGTGACCGCTACCCGTAGGCACAAACTAATTAGTTGCAGATGCGTTGCCTACTTTGGAACCCATCAATTGACTATTGACTCAGGCACCTAACTCACCGGACGAAACGCAGAAATAATTCTACTTCAAGCTTGTCTTTTGTGAGGTCGTGGTGTTTCACCGGTCCAGCCGGCCCATTCGTGCAGCAGATGTTGTTGCGGGCTCATAAATCTACTTGAAAGCAGCGTAGTGCATTGATGTTACTGTACTAATGAGACTTCCCTCCACCGCCAATAATTTGTACGTGAGTAGCTAGGGTATTCTTTAACATCGGGTATAGACGTTCCGTCCTTTAATGCAAGTATTTTTTAGATTAAAACGAGTGAGCGGCTAATATTATTATGATTGTCATCAGTTTATAATCGGACAACGTTGTATTATAAACTGTCAACAAATTGTGAACTGAACGAACGTATTGTTTGTCGTAAACATCTTTTTAAAATATTATTTTTATATATAATGTACACCATAACGAATCGAACCTGTGATTAATATCCATCCTAACTTGAACTTTAACGTAATAATGCAAGCAAAATATCAGTTCACAATTTGACTTCCACAGTTTAAAAATGACATGTCAATTTGTGAATGATTCGTTCAATTCACAATTTGCTGGCGGTTTTTAATGTCTAGTCTTATGACAAGACATGAAATTAGCTCCGCATCAATCACAAGAGTAAGGGCCGTTGTACACGCCAGAAAGAACGCAAGAAAAGTCGCCGGTTCTATGCAATGCGCGTCGTTTCTACATACGACCTGTGTACACTGCGTCGGCGCTGGCCTAGTAAAAATCTGGGCTGCAGCAGACAGGACGCGCGATGTTACTGCCGTACGTCGGCAGGGGCGAGGTAGGTTAGGTGGTTCAGGTCGTTTTTGTACATTTGGAATCAAGAATAGAATAAGGAAATTAGGAATGTCCCATTTATGTTATAATTGGATGAATCTAGTAAACTCTCGTATTTTGTTACCTTTTTCATACTTTTATCTCGTCTGCGCAGACACGGTGAATGTTTTTAGCGTGTACAAGCGGCGTTACGTATTCTTTTCTTTTGTCTTACTATGTGCGTATAAATACTCAATATGTGTACAAAATGTAGTATTTTATTTATATTTATTATTTGTGTAGTAATAACGGAGTGAATTTCAATCACTTTAGTAAATTTATCTAAAATGAAAAAGACAACGCATCAACATGGGGTTGTGCCTATTCTGTTTTGCTTTCTTTGGACAACTCAGATTGTTGAAAACAAAAACAGCTATGAAACCTTTCGGTTGTACAAGAACACGCTTTTACATCACAAAGGTTTTTATTTATAAAATTTGCATTCTACTGTACAAATAAATTTATAAACGACGAAAATAAATTTATTTAATTCCCAAGAACCGGCATATCGTTGATCTCAGCACAAAATTTCAACATCGCCCTTACAGTTTCGAATCGTCTCATTGGAAAACTTCAAAGAGGGTTTCTTGACTCGGCTCCGATTTGTACCTTTTAGATTGAGCTCCAAAACCTTCGATATGGTAGTCGCAGGGAGCATAAAACTGGAGTAAGGAGAGTAAAAAAATGTTATTAAAGTATATGACGGTAGGGGGCGGCACTAAATAAATTGGTTATTTAAAGTCAATTGTAAGCACACCCAACAAAGAAACAAGCATGCGTAGAAGTACAATCCTGGGTACTTCATCCGATGGGTAGTCTAGTAGTTCGATGTGACCAGGACGTACTCCTCGCCCCAACTTTGACCAGGTCATTTGTATGACGGTTTGGATTCGAATGATGGTAGTGCTGTATTGTATGGTTTCATACAAATGAAGCTCAGCACGAAGACGTAAGACAATCTTAAAGAATACCTGCGTGAAGTACCCAATGTTTTGACGTACATACTTATATTTCTGTGCTTCGACTAGTGAGTGTGATGTGGCAGAATATGACTTATATCTTCTTCTCTATTTTCTCCTTTACTCGGTTCGTTTTTCAGTCAATATACGAACTTATCCTCTTTTGAATTTTGCGGATGTGAATGGATAGCGGTGGTCCTCGGATGATATTAATGAGCCTTGAACGACAGAAATAATAATGCCTTTTTATGACTAACTTACCTTGTCATTGAATGGCTTGCCTTCTAGCAGATACTTGAGCTTGGTCAACTGGCAAGGGTTCAAGATGCGTTCTAACACGTTGCCGTCATTCCTGTTGCCGTCGCGTTTGCCGTTGGTCCAGCCGCGCGAGTACTGGAAGGTCTGCGCGGTCACAGTGGATACAGTCATGAACATAAGTAGCATCGTCATGTTTGTCACCATCGTGCGATCTGTAAATAAACATCGTCGTCGTTCGTCGTTTCAGCCGATATCTGTCCACTGCTGAACGTAGGCCTCCCCCATTGATCGCCACAAAGATCGGTCCTCTGCCACCCTCATCCAGTGGGCTCCCGCAACTTTGACCAGATCATCGGTCCATCGTGTGGGAGGCCTACCTACGCTGCGTCGACCTGTACGTGGTCAGAGTCAGAAACTAATTTACGTTGCAAAAGTGAGTGGTAATATTGGTAGGGGATATTCTAGTCGAACTTATATCGATCAGGATATGCTGTAGAAAGGTGGTATTAAGAGTAACGGTAACCGACTACCATGTATCATGTACGAACGTAGAAGAAGCGAGAGAGGTGTGTGTAATGCTTGGATTGTGGACGTCAGTGATTTGTGGTTAATTTTTTTTACTGAACTTAATTATCATAACGCATCACATTGTTTTAAATCGGGACTCGCATCTGTAATCCAGTGGAGTAAGCTAAAATTATCTATGTCCAATAGGCACTTTTTTAAAAATATTATCAACTCTTCCTACGAAACGCAAAACTCTTGCTAACTGTGTATTTTAATAAGTGGTTACAAAACACCGCGTGACGACGCTTGCTTATTTGCCGCTTTGTCCTACAGGAAAATATCAAGACATTTTGTTAAACATCACAATAAGTGTACTAAAGAGATAACATTACATAGAGGAGCATCTTTCGGTGCTTAACGTTGTACGTGTCCGATATCAAACAGTTATTTTAGGTGTGAGTTTTCGTTAGTGCTTCCCGTGTAACAGTGTTGTACCATTGATATTGCTTACAATACGGGTGATGTAAATAATTTTTGCGGGTCTGTTTTACTCAATTTCTCTTGGTGACTGTTTATAGTGTTTTACTCATTTTGGTTATAAAAGTCTACAGTTAACTATCATTCTAGTTACGAAGAAGAAGATAAATTCTAATCCCAGAATGTGTATTTGAGTTTTTCACTCTAGTTTCATTTTGTTTTCGTCTATATATTTCTATCTAATCAAGCAAGTGAGGTTCGGACACCGTTGAATAATTTTTATCGAAGTCCATAAAAAAAGGCTATCCAACGTATGAAATTACGTCCAGTCACATGAAAATATAATTTAACATAATGTTACATTTAATAATATTGAGTGGTCAGAGTTGACACCTTCCGCGGACCGAATATGAACCAATGAAATATTATTTCTGATCTGTAAAAATCGGTGGAGAGAGAATTGTGATGCAGCCAGGAAAAGCAGTTGTGCGAATGAGCCAGTTCACTCAGGAAACTTCCACCGCACCGTCCGCAGTTGTCATCATCATCTCTTAGCATCAGATGACCCACCGTTTGTCACTTTTTTCCATAAAATCCATGCTAATATTATAAATGTGAATGTAAGTTTGTTTGTGACGCTTTCACGCGAAAACTACTCAACCGATCATCATGAAACTTTGTACACATATTCTTAGAGGTACTAGAAGTAACATAGGATGCTTTTTAGGAAAAGCGAAGTAGACGTATAAACTCGGAAACGGCTGGACCGATTTCGATGAAATTTACAGGGATTGTCCGAATTGGCACATTCCTGTGTTCGATAGCGATCGGATTAACATAATTAGTGGTACCCGGGCGAAGCCGGGGTGGGTCACCAGCATAGAATAGAATAAATTGTCCTCTATATCATCTCTACCCTAGGTCAAAAAGACTAAAATAGACCAAATCGTATATTTATGGCGTCAAAGGAAGGACTATTCTCATCTCAAATAAAAAATGTACCGTGAGATTTAAGCTGGATGATTATAGGGCTAGCAGTAAATTGAGAACATAACGAGCTACTTACGGTCCCGCTGAGGACAGTTCGAATGTAAAATTGACAGTAATTAGGTTATTAGCTTATCATTTTGTACTAGTTACAGGAAATTTACCTTTACTTTAAGAAGTCTCTTTGCCTAAAACACTAGCAATCACCCCGACTTCGCTCGGGAACATAGACTTAAAGAAAAAAAATATAGCAAGTTACTCTATGATAGAAAAGTATTCTATTGATTTTTTTTAAATCGGTTCAGCACTTTTTGGGTCGATCCGAAACAAACAAATAATAAAATCTATTCTCTTTGTAATATCAGTATTATGACTATTATGACATACGTCTATATATATTTATAAAGGCGGGGCTGGTTGCTTTTTGGATATATAATGTGATTCGACTATTCGTAAATCAGTTTGCAGAATAAGCTAAAGCGTGTTTGAAATATTCAAAAATAATATTAAACATAAGTAAATTTCTACACAGTCCGTTAGTATTTTAAAAAAATATATAAGATTTTTAAGGGACGACCTGCGACGAACAATGAAGTCGGTTAAAATTATAATAATTTATTATTTACTAACGAGAAGGAAGGCATAAAAATATTTACTTACCAAAAATAATATACAGTTATATTAATATTGTATAACTTTAAAATTCAAAATATACAATGCTTTAATAAGAAATAAACACAGTATTTTTTTTTCACAACACTCCCTTTCGAGGGATGAAAATTGACTACGGCGCTTGTAACTGAATTCAACCCCTTTTATACGCCGCGGGCGCTGTACAGTGTTCGCGACTTCTAATTAAATTCAAAACCGAAAATTAATAGATATGATAATAATATGCTTAACATATTATTATGTTACTCATATGTTCATAACATGTAAACAACTTGTATGTCATAAACACGCCACGATCAAAATAGATTTAATATTTTTGTTTTTTAAATTTTAGTTGACATTTAATAATTATACATAAAAATAATACATAAATTATCTTATACTAGAAAGTTAGCAATTCTTGTACACGTGTAAATTTATTTTGGGCACCTCTGAAACAATTCGATCGATTTGCAGAAAATTTATATTAAGGTAAGGTTTTTATTTCTAAATGTATCTAATTAGGTGTCTTAAAAAATATTAGAGCTTAGCTTATTTGGGTTGAAATTTCATATAAATTTGGGTCCGCAAATTAAAGATATACTGGCCCAAGTATTAGGTACTATACAAGCGTTATCAAAACAGGCTATCTATGTCAAGAGGACCTGTTATTTTCCGTTGTTATATTGTTGGGAATATTGTTGGGAAAAGGGAGATGATGAAGTTTAACAATTCCCGACACAAAATTGTAAAAGAATAGTTAAAATTTAATCTTGAATGGTGACAACTGGATATTGCGATTTAACCGCGAAAATTCCTCGTCGCAACGTGCATTAGGTACCCTATTACTATCCCTAATTATATCGAGTGCCAGCAGAAACCCTATGTTAGCGTATATTTCCAATTAACCTGTGGTTAACCAATTAGTTGCTTTTGGTAAATCAAACAGGTAACGCTGCAAACTGTTACCTGTTTGATTCCTGAATGTTGTGAATTTAATTAAATCTTTTTGGGATACGATTCAAATTCGATTATTTAAGTTTGATATGGGTTATTTATCACTTTTTTTAAAGTACGAAATGATTATTTTATTGCAAAATCATCTTATTAACTTCCATACATATCACACTTGCATCATTCACATCAGGTTTGCAATTTTATCACGAACTTGTTATGAAGATCCTACAGATGAATTTGATCTGAAGATCGATGTGCTGGTGGCCTAATTTCAGTCCTCTTCCCATTCCCGTCCTTTCCTAAAGAGGATAGGATGGGAAGAAGAGGATTGGACGGAGACGGAATGAACGGGGAAAAATAATCTATCCCCTCCTCTGTCCAATAAAGGTATCGCCTCATCTGCGACTCACTCGACTTTGCTTGTTGCGGATGCCTATGGTTTGCTAATTTGTTCCAATAAAAAAACCTAAATGTTAGGTGGAATTTTCTTAGATTAAATACCAGAAATGGTGTTATAGATATATTTATGATGGGTAAAGTTACACTTCTAGTGCTTTTTTCAAAACTGTGAGAGTAACTTCGTAAAAATGGACGGAAGTGTGTAACAGGAAATAGGAGATGAGCGAGCTATGCTAGAGTTGCCCGTTCGTTGGTACTTAGCCATTTTCCGTCATGATTAGATATTACTTATTACCGTCAGATGTCACACATCTTATGTGCCTAATATTTTCAGCTAATTTTTCATAACATATACAAGGATAAAAAAATAAATATAAATACAATATTCCATCGACGAAACTAGGCGACAGGTCCAAACAGTTCTTCGGAAAACTCCCTGTGGTATATACGATAAAAATTCTCTGACCTGACGTCCCTCCGCAAGGCCAGAGTATCAAGCCGATCGGTAAGAGCCCGGTCGTTGACGATTCGAGTCGCTCTCCGTTGTATGCGGCGAAATGGAAGAAGCTGGTGTTGGGGTGCTCCCGCCCAGAGATGCGAGCAATATTCCATGTGGGGCGGAACTTGCGTATAACTGAAGGCCCGGCTGGAAATATTGCTCCGCTCTACTGAGTACGCCCAGCGTGGCCAACTTGGCTTTGTCTTCCAAGTGACCGCGCAACTGAACGTCGAAATATGTCAACGCCGAGAATACCGATGCTAGCTGTGGCTACCAGAGGAGTGTCCTCAAAACGTAGATTCACGGCAATGAGTTATTTTTTAAATTTAAAATGAAAATAAAACATAGAGCCAGGCAGAGGTTCCTATAGCGCTTAGAATATAATATACTAATTTAAATAATTATACATGTTGTATCATTGTAATTAATTAGTACTTTGTATGATGTTTGATCTCCTAGTAATTAAGATTAAGTTGATGCGCTCTATAGAAATTAAGGCCCGTGTGTAATCATGTATGTGTTCCTTTTCTAAAAAACAATCGAGATTATAAGCTATCGTATTTTAAGGATAAGATTTAAAAACAGCTGAAACTCAATAATATAAAATGCGTAAACGTTAAGCCGTTAAGCAGTAAAATCCGAGCAAATTATTAGACAAAAAATGAAATATTTGATGCTTTAAAAATCAACATAAATTTTGCTTCCGCTGGAATCAAATCAGTAGCATAACGCGAATGATACAAAATATCATTGTATAACCTAACCGATAAGCTATTCGATTGAGGCAAATGGTAGATCTTACGACCTTATTTTACCGATGAATAATAATAGTTCTTAGAAATAAAAATTCTTTTCGTTTATTTTTAAGCAAATGATCTTTCAATTAACTTTGCTAGCAATAACATTTTTTTAATGGTGGCTGGCAGTACAAAGGTTGAAATTGGTTTTCTTTTGCCTTAACCTTAAGGCTATACCCAATTGTTGTTTTAATTTTTTTACTGTTTTTATAAAAAAAACATAAAATAATTTATCAAAAATTACAGACTAATGCCAACAGATGGCACTTTTATGAAATCATATTCATTTTGATGTTACAAAATCGACCACTAGATGGTAACATCGGTAACAATAAAAATTGTCGTGATAAATAATATTTAGTATTACTCTTTACTTCTTCACATGTTGCGTCTTTTTTGTATTGTAATTTATCTAGGTTTTATTAGATATCTAAAAATAATTTTCCTTCTATCCTAGGTCATGATATTTTAGTACTTCTGTAAATTATTAACAACAAGTTTTAATTGTTGTGGAAAACATTAAGATGCTACTTAAAAATATTTCAAAGCGGTTTAATTAACTTTCTAGTAAAGTTTTTACATGTATCCAATTATTTCATTCGTCTGATACTGCCGCAAAAATTTAATGACAGTGCAGTTTGAATGAGCGACTGAGACCTATCAAAATAGTTGTTCAATTCATTCATTCATAAACGTGAACGCGAATCGTGGAAACATGTCCGCCGCTTGTGATATTTGACGTAAATATTGGCCAAAATATTGCTGTGATTGCATATACTTTGTGTTTTTTTCAGTGCTAGCTTGGTTTTATAATGGGTGTGTGATTGTGCTGTGATCTGTTCTTATGAGGCTGCTATATAAAACTGGTCCGATGGATTCTCTCAGAAAATGGTTCCGCAAACCAAAGGTATGTCACAAAATAACTTAGTTTTTTTCATATAAACTTTTAGTTTACATCTTTACACTTTTCGTATACTGATATTTTAAAATAATATAATATTGCTAATTATTTTTATAATGGTACCATCAAATTTATACACTAAATGACTAGTATTACTCATTCTTTGTCACAAATTACTTTCTCAATGTTTGTATTTTATTTTGGTCTGCTTGACATTGTCCCAACTGTTTTTAAGATTAAATTAATGTAAATAGTTGGATGTTTAATGTACTTTTATGGTTATTTATAATACTATTTAATTTCGAGTTTTTGTTTAGTAATTAATAACGTTTTTAATGTTCCGCAGACTTATGTGATAGAATTTGTCTTAGACAAAGTGGTATTGGAATTTAAATTGCGTAGTTTGTAGTCACCCAACTTTTGTGTCATTTGAATGTGTAAACAATTCCACAAACTGGTTCTTCTAAACTTTTAATTAATTTGTCAATATTTTTATTCTAAATTTAACAAAATTATTCCTTAATTTTTTTCCTTTGTATTATTTATTTTAATAATAATAAACATTAAAATTTGCATAAAATTTTGACTACCAGTTAAGAACACTTAATTTAAATGTGAATTGCTTAGTAAAGAAAATGCATTTTTATTAAAACTCATTTATATGTATTTATTAAGACATTAAGTCTTACAACAACTATAATCAATTATATTTTATATTATAGATATGTTATATGCATAAAAAATCACACTTGAAAAGTGTTCCAAAGATTGACAGCAACATGCTCACATATAGAATGGTGTAAAAAGGATAGCGTAATTAAAATAATAAGAACAAAGGGACACATAGAGTTTGTCACTTGAACTACGGAGAATACATCCCAATTGAGACATTTACTTCACTTTTTACTCGCTTGTAATATGTCTACATTTTTGTACTAAAAATAACAACAAATAACAAAATTTGGTTAACATTTTACTGTGTTGTAGTGTAATTTCGGATGTAGTACTTGCTTCCAACAAATACTTAAAGTTGGTATAAAAATTATTCATTATTTTTATTACTAAGCATAAGTATGGAAATAAACATCTGCTTAGAGTTAAGTCATAGATAACATATTATCAATGTTGATTGTCTGATTGCCAGTCTTATCTTGTAATAATTTAATATATGGATTGAAT
Organism: Papilio elwesi; assembly: GCA_029849275.1. NCBI lineage: Eukaryota > Metazoa > Arthropoda > Insecta > Lepidoptera > Papilionidae > Papilio > Papilio elwesi. The sequence goes on along the minus strand of CM056710.1, from coordinate 3,252,204 downwards.
AGAATCTGAACCAAAATTTGCTTATTTTTTATTGATTTGTACATAGGATCCAAGCAGCATCCTGTTTTCATCCATTTCAAATATCTTTTTACTTATTTATTTCCCCTTTTTTTCTACAACTTTTGAGACTACTTTAGATGCTTATAGTGGTTCATCCTACATCAAGTGCCTGCTATGCATAGGCATCTGCAACAAGCCAATGAATTGCAGATGCATTGACAACCTTTAATGGACAGAGATAAAAATCTTCTTCATAGGCTACCAACGGTACATTGACTAGTACCAAATGCATGACTAATACAAATTTAATGTTTTTCTGCTATTTTCATCATTTTATTTAGTGTTATGGTGTAGATTGGGCTACACCACTTTAGGACTTAATTAAGCTATGTATGTAGTTTGTACTGTAATGTTTTATAAATATTTATTTGCTTTAAACTTTTTACATTTCTTGTCATTCATTCATGTATAAATTAATTTTAATTTAGCATGAGAGTTGTTTACAATAACTTGACTTCTTTGAATTATCACTGATAACCTAATGAAGTCATTAAGTCATCATTTTTTTAATCTTAATTTGAATTGATAAGATAAAGTAAAATTAATGGAGTGACATTCTAACTGCACAATATGAAAGATGCTTTATTTATTTATTGATGATCCATTAATTCATCCATGTTATTGCTGATGGAGGGATCAATCTTACTAATATTATAAATGTGAAAGTTTGTATGGATGTTTGTTTCTCTTTCACACTGAAATGGCTGTACAGATTTGGATGAAATTTGGTACAGAGATAGATTATAGTCGGGAATGTAATAATTCTATTGTATAGATATCGGTCATTAGAAGCTTGCTCCAAATTTTAAAAAATTGGGGCAACTTATGATATTGATTTACATACAACAAAACAAAAATATAATGAAGAATAATTTCAAAAATCCCTGACTTAAAGTGGATGATTAAAAAGTGAAAGGTTAGCATTGTATGGGCATGTTATAAGGAGGAAACAATAGAACAACAACTAGAGTTTTAGTCCTGAGTATGGAGGGGTAAGGGGAAGGCCTAAGAAGAGATGGATGGTTTGTGTGAAAGGTGACATTATTTAGAAGGAAGTGACTATTGAAATTATGGATGATAGATTGACTTGACGCAAATAAAATGACAAAAACCAATTATTACAATTTTTGTTCTTGCTAATCTCTCTCTGGATTTTGAAAGAGCTTTTACTGGTAGACTAATTTAATTTGCACAAAAGTACCAAGGTTCAACAGAATCAAGTAAATACCCCACGGAATTGTGAATAAAATCATCCGTGGATAATATTGCACATGGTTGTAGCAACTAAATAACGTTTTTATTGATTTTGTACGATGAAATCATATTTTTATTGGATTCAACACGGACAAAGATGCAAGAATGTTTGTTTATAAGATGTAGAAATCGACTACTGATTTATTTTTAATATATTATATTTATATATAGGCTGCAGGTGATAAGCAACCAACTCTCGACTATTTTCGCTCAAAAAACGTATAGTAGATACAGATAGCACTGCACCCTTGATTCCTCTTTTACTTGCCTTTTAGGGCAGTTCAGCCTAGTAAATGTGCTGGACTGAAAAAATTCTAAGTGACTTTACTTTCATATCACTTAAATAGTAAAGAAATATAATGCATATAAGTTGTAAACGTTTTTATGAGGAAAATAATATTTATAGCTTCCTGTAAGTACATAAATGCTGAAAGCAGTCCTTTCCATTGTTTAACTCATAAATTATGCAATTGACCTCCTATTATTAATAATTAAAATTAAATGTTTCTTAATTTCTTTAACATTTATTTCCATAATATATTTTCAGAAAAAGGTTCTTAATAGGCTAGTTAGGTAAAAGGTTCATCAAATGTGTCATTCATCCAGGTTAGACTAAAAAGGGGTTTGGATACACAAATATTTTTTTCATTACCATCCTTGGACTTAAGAATGTGTAACCTTGGAATCAAGCATAATATACATAGTTATCTGATCTTGGTTCTATTTCTCGCTAGCATACTGGACTACAAATTACATATTCTAATTTACTGCAAATATTACCAATAGATGAAGGTGAATCATGCCCTATTTAGGAGGAAGGTTAGTAAGGAAGTAGTGTTTCGGCAAAAGCCATCCCTTATTGCTTTTTTTTCATGTAGTGTGCTACATTTAAAAAGAATCTGTCTCTTTGTGTATTTAAATTAATAGAAATGAAAGAAATTTAACTTTATAGTGAAGAAGTGTGAGGTATAATATTTATTTATGCCACAAGTGATTTATTTTCTTGTATTGATATTGATTGAAATATGTGGATATTGTAATTTTAAATTGGAATTTCATTTATTGTTATTATACAGCGATAACTGCAATAATTTAACTTCTTTATGTATCGCGATTCGTTTTTAAAAACACGTGATTTATCTATAATTTTATTTAATTGCCTTATCGGCCCGGGTAATCTCCCTCCCTTTCCAACGCGCCGGCGGTCTACTTCCGTCTCGCTCGTTCACTTTCACTTTTTTACCGCTTTCCCAATATACAGTGAAACTCGGCCGCTCTGCCAAATGTTGGCGAATGTTGCCGTCTCAATAATTTGGCATTAACGGAAGATTTCGTATTTTGCCTCTAGTTCCTTTTCATTTTTTGATATAACAATCAGTATCCGTATCTTACCGGCCTTCTTAAATCCTAAATAGGATTGGTGGTCGGATCGTCAGATCCCGGGAACCGATAATACATGATGATAATGGAAAACATCACATCTTCCCTCCGTCGGAAATTGAACTCTGAAGTCCCGAGTATTCTAGTTACTCTATCGTCTTATTCAAAGTTGTCATTGCGTATTTAAAGTATAGCTAGCTCAGTATACGAAGCTAAGTGTCGAGACCTGGACCAGATTCCAATCAACAAATTGTTGGTTTCCTTTCTCCGACAATGGATGCACATTGCTCGCTCCGCGATTCTTTGTATCCATTACCGTACGTACATAGGTATGTACGACTAATGGAGCATACCTACTTTATCTTCTGAAAAGAAGAAACTGACTAGCTGACTGATATGTCAATGCACAGCCCTAGCTACAGGGCTTAAACCATTGAAAGTTTGCACAGAGATTTCTGTTATGACATATGTATTAAGAAAGGGCTTTTCTAAATTCATCTCTTAAATGTCTAAACTAGGGGATGAAAGTTTGTATGGATAAATAATTGTAATCCAATGTTTGTTGACACCGAATCTAAGTATATGATCAATCATACTAAATAGGGTTCTAAGATGAGGGACAATTGTAGAGTCGATATAGTCGTTGTTGAATAAAAATATATTATATATCAGTCACATTGTAAAAATTACAGTAAAAAGTTATCTACGACTTTCTATTTCTGTACAACCCAATTAGGTGAAGCATAACAGTATTCTCAATATATATTAGGCCTGATTGTTTGTGTAGGTTATTTGATTACTTCTTAATTTAATGCCGCCTACGTCGTCATTGGGCTATTGAAATTACGTCTGGCGAGGTTTGATTGATGTTGCCCTATTAACCGATTTTATCGAGTGACGTCATCCATAGCTATTACTAATACATTAGACCAGTACATTATACACTTTATTACAGTACAAGTCTGAAATTAGCGCCCAAATATAATACACATTCGTACACAGGCAAAAAAAGTTGCGAATCGCCATAAATGTTTATATGGCTGAAGCTATTTTCCATAACATAGTTCGGTGTGAGAGAGACGAAGGGATACGATAGGGGAACTAACGACAAAGACAGAAAATCTCTCTCGCCGCTGGCGTTGATGTTTGAGCAGCGACTTATTGGCTTATTGCTAACTTCAGAGTCGCGAAACATTGTGGCATGTACTGCACAAGCGATGTATTATCAGTAAGAAGTTTATTGAATACTATAAAGTAGTTAAGATACCGTTTGTTTATAACTACAAAGTGGAAATATACCGACGTAACAGTTGTAAAACTTTGAGATGTTTTTATTAACACAAACATAATATAGCATATATTTACATAAGATTACCAATGCAAGAATACTAATTGACATTAAAATGTCTTATGTCAAAACATAACCTAAGAGTTTTGATGCGTTTTATTTCTGTCCAATCATTAAGTTTATATTAGTACCCACAACCGAAAAATTTTAATGTATACAAAGGCTAAAAATATAAAAAACATATCTAATCCGTAATCCAGATGGATACGATACGTTACGATATTTCGAAATAAATAAAATAAAACGATGATAATAAATTAATAATTCAAGTGGCCATAAATGTTACGTAAACAGTTATTTTAATAAAAAATCTCATTATTTCATTTTGAAATTAAAGTAAATTAAGTCTCTACAAATAATCAAGTAAATTATTCTATAGATTGCTCTCCTGACGACTGAACCGATTTGGACTTTTACTGGAAGATATATTAATATTGTAAGGATTCAAATAGGCTAATTCAATTTAACCAAAACAATTAGGGTTCCGCGCAAAAGTTAAATACTCTCAAAATTGTGAAAAAATACGCGTCGCCGTATCGAAAGCGCCGCCTGCTACCTGCATTGCTACAAAGGTTGCCTTAAGCAGTAAAATAATGCAAACATTTTGCTTGCGTAATTTATTAAGGGAAAACTTCTTTAGTCGCGTTAGACGACATTTGTTAGGGTTGGTGATGGTGGTGTCTATTTATAAATTCGAGTAATTTTACTTTGACATAAGAAAACTAGCTTTTATTTTGAAACATCAACAGGCCCGGGACGTTTATTTCTTCTAATAAACCTTTTCATTTGGTCCTAGTGCCAGATTACAGCCGCACTTGACGATAACTGCGACCTTCAAATGGAAAAGTCTGCGTCCCAAACGAAGACAGATCGTTTTGCAGCATGCACGCAAAAATTGCCTTTACAACCACAGTGAACCTTTTGAAATAATTAATAATCGCTTGTAGAGCGCTAATTATTATAATAGTGGCGGGTCTTGTACTATAATAATTGGTCGCGTCTAATCAAGGCTCTGGCAATTACGCCGCGTGTGATTTATAGGAATTGTAATGTCACACTTCGATACAATTATTTTAATTAACACTTGCACACTTCGATTGTAATGGGTAGCGTCTCGTATAATGTACTGTTTTTATTGTAAGAGGAAGTTGACGGAAGGGGATGAATCCAAATTATTTTTTCTGTGTATCTACACTGTCCATTAAGGGTAGGCACCGCATCTTCAATTTATTTTCTAGTTGTAAGTTGCTTACTCTATTGTCATTTCATCTAACATATCTTTATTTTACGAAGCGAACCCATGAAAAGATGGGTGTATTTCTATCGGCACCTAGGAGAGTGTGATATAAATCCCCATGGTATTCAACTATTGTAAACAACAAGTCTCCAGGCTGTCTGCCCACGTCAGCATCATGGAATCCAACAATCGGTTATAATACGATCTTGGAAATAATACGTGTCAATTGTTTAGATCTTGCTGTAAGCCGATGACGACAACTTAATAAAGTGCCAAGAAAATTGTAGGTTGGATCATCCGCCAGCTAAGGATGTTGTTGGGCGGTTGTTATTTGTCAGATTTTTGTTTGTTTGACATTACCCGTACGTTTCGTTTAAAATTAAAATAATCGATTTCTAAAAAAATGTTTTTTGTATCTTTATAATTTATGCGGAATATGCATTTAAAGTATTATTAATACGTACCACAAAATAATGCATAAAATATGCATTTTAAATACTTTTGAGAGGTCTCACATGTTCCATAATTCGAAACGTCAAACACGATGTGTCAGTTAATTTATTTGTCAATTAGTTGTTAGGCACTTTACCCAGACTTTGTGAAACAGGCTCTAAAGATAATATAAAGCAGCTGATCTATATATACCTCTCTGAATACGGTCGTGATTATTTTTTCAAATAATGTTAACGATGTTATTGTTGTGCGTAGTAAAGTTTTTTGGCGACATTTTTTTTCAACACGATAATGTAATTTTTTATGTTGAGGCCGAGAGTGAAACCTTTTTTGTAAATCCGTTTACTTTTATAGAACCGGTTCTACAATCATCGTGCGAATATAACACAAGGAAGTTCAATTCTCAAGTCGTCTTGTCACTAAAATTCAATACTTGTAAATTTTTCGTTTGTGTACAACACGACAATGGATTCTCAATATTCCAGCTTCGTTCGATTTCAAATAAATTAATAAATGTAATAATTTGTGCGTGTTCCCTTCCAGTACCGCTCTATGACTACGCACGGCTAGCTAAAATTAATCGCGCCAGCTATACACGGCAAACACGGCTGTAGACTTCTACTATCTACTTAGATAAGATAATGTTTTCTTTGTACATGGCTGCTTACTCTATTAAAGGAGCATGATTAGTGCGTTGTCATGATTTTCCATATCAGTTCCCAGTATGGTTTGAATGACGTCAGTGGTGTGATAGTTTTTTAAACGTCAGCCCTTGATATCAGACCTACCTTATGGTTTGCGGTATTAGATAGTACTGTAAATAAAGAAAAATATCTACTTTTTCTTATCAGGCCATCAGTGAACATGATAGCAAAAGTGTGTCTTTTAACCCTTTGCACTCGAGAGGTGACTCTCACTCACCATGGGGTGTGCTACCGCAACTCGAGATGTGATGATGCGGTAACTCAATACGCGGGACTAACTGTTTTCGTTTACTTTCTTCGACCGGGTTCTTACGCTCTTTTTATATAATCTTATGAAGTGTAAACGGAAATGGGGATTAAAATCTTCTGGTATAGAGATTTCTACTAGCCGCGCGACCGAGCCTCTACTTTAACCACCAAATCCGAAAACATCTACCTAAATAATAGAAATCTGGATGGCATCCTTACAAAAGGTAAAAAATATTGCAAAGTCTTTACCCGAGGAAATAAGCCTGGCAATAAAACACAAACAACGTATTATTGTGACACTTGTCCCGACAACTTGGGCATGCATCGCGGCAGTTGTTATCTCAAATACCATACAATGCAAAATTACAAAGAGTAACGTTTGATAAAAACTTTAAATATATAATTTTTCTTCATAACAAGAGTATGAAGAAATATAAAGAAAATAAATAATTTATTTCAACATTAGAACTCTATTTTTCCAAGGAGGACATGTGTAAAGATACATTTAATATTAAAATATGAAAGTTTTATGTGTTCCTCTTGTGTGTAAACATTTTAAGTTAGAGGTAAGAAAATCACCAAAGTCGCTACGAAACGGTTCCGAGTCGCTGGTGCGCCACGCGAAAAAAGCCCCGAGTGCAAAGGGTTAATATAGTTTTTTTATAGAGGCGCCAAGGGTCAGTATGCTAATTAGATTACGAAGTTTTACGGCACACATCGTCTTGTTTCAACATGGCAAGGATTAGCTAGTTTAATTCTTTGTTAGGTTAGGTTAGTATAGTATTGTCGTTAGTCTCCTACTGTCACTTACCGTCAGGAGAATACGTGCTTCATCCTGATTGTCCGTAGTTCTATACTCCTGCGTTTCCTTTGAGCGAAATTCCTATGATGCACTTATTTCTTATTTTATCTTATCTTTTATTTTATCCTTTTATGAGCTGTGCACATCCTGTGATGCTTAGGGAAATACAGATGAATTTTCCATTTATTAAAACTTACTATGCCTCCTATCACTTAGCTTTGTGTGACTGCGTCCTATAAACATGCATACATCACAGAAATGAACACTTCGTGCTACACGTGCACAATAATATGAGATTCGCAGGGAAATACGTTGCACCGTCCTACACATGTCGCACATCTTCCATGTACCTTTTTGCCAGAGTAATAATAGGAGGGTAATTATTTTCGCGGGTATGTGTATAGCCGTTGTATTGTGACCTCCTGTAGGGTAAACGGCTAGACCTATTTTAAACAGTAAGATGTCACTCGATTCGTCATTCGGGTTATTTATTTTTCTTTATATTAATTAACTCAATTGTTACAACAAGCGATAACGCTATCTATATTCGCTAGTTGCATTAGATTACTTTACGATTTCTCTACATTGATTTCATTATTATTAGCCAATGCCTGCGATTTTGTTAGCATTTCTAAACTTAAATGACCATGACCCCTCCCCTTTATATACCAATATTTTTTATTAATATATTATTAAAGGGACATTAGCTGCATTCATCTTGTAACGTCCGGATGTACGATTTTAGTTTTTTTTTTATTCAATGAAAGGAGTTTCATCACAGTGCACAGTACGTTCTCCTCTTCTATATCCACCTACACTTTCTTCTGTCTTTTGTCCTATTGTCACTATCCACGTTCATTAACATTACTTTCTTTGCTATATGTCCTTCATCCCTCCGCATAACATGGCCATATCACGCGAAGCTTTTGCTGCTCAATTTCTCTGTCACTGACGCAACTTTCAGACTTCCTCTAATATACTTATACTTTATTTTATCCGTCCTCTTCACACCGTATATACATCTTAACGTGCTTATCTTTTCAATAAGATGGGAAGAGGAAGAAGATTAGACGGGGGAGGAGATGGATAGAAAACAGAAATATCCTTTATTTTGTTTATCCTCTCTTCTATCCGTTAAAGATAGGCAACGCATCTGCAAATCGTTAGCTTAATGCATATGTATGTAGGTAGCGCTCATTTAAATATTGGAGGACCCGCTTGTTTATTTGCCACTTGCTTCTATTTAAAAAAAACATGAATAACTTTCGATACACCTCTGTTTGTATGCTTTTCTATCCTTCATGATTCTATACGAATTGGGATATCGAAATGGAAGACGTCAGATTTATACATAAACAACACTACACTAGAACATAGTTGCGTAAACTTTTTTAATAGTTTAACTTTTAGATAAATTCTGGTTAAAAATGAAAAACACAATAATGTTCATATAGTAGAGGACATTTTGTATAAATCAAAGCCTCAGCAATAAGGAAGCGGGTACCAGTGGAATTTTATCACAGTCGTGTATGGCCGTATTGTTACTTTGTATTGAACTATCCAGTGAACGCGTGCAAACGTAATGTCATAGAACTCGGCACAAGATGATGTCATCTTATAGCTCTGTTTGTATTATATCAACACTTATTATTGAGTTCTGTCTGTCAACTAGAGTGTGGTGTTCGTGTATGTTTGTGACTAATTGGATAACCGTTTCAGTCACTTAATACGTCCGAGAAGTTTCGAATGTGTAGAATATTATACTAAAAACTACAGGTCAGGCCGTGTGTGAATAATGTCCCAGGATATAATTATTTGCACTTTTCTTTATAATGTTGTATTAGTTGCACATGCGCGTTGGCATTTAATTTCTTACAGTTTTTAGGAATCTAATGAGAATGATAATTACCAAGCTAGTGGAACTCGAACATTATCATTTTAAAATCTTACCAATCATGACCTGTTAACTCTTCTCGGCTCATTCCACTTCTACATAAAATATGACAAGAGAAACGTGTAAATTTGACAGAACATCAAATGTTAATGTATGTAAATTATGTATATAAATTACATTTCAGACAGATTAGACGGGTATAGGATCTAGTATTGCTTACTGTAGCTAGTACACGTGTATTGTTATCAGATAGCTTACAATGTAATCATATGTGGAGTTATAAATATTTATCAAATATTAACATCGGCCGTTCGGTTTGTACTGCAATTAGAATCTTTTCATGGGAATATATTTACTTATTCGTTTATTTATTATAATGTTTCCGATTAAATAGTGCCATCATCGCTCAGAAAGCAGAGCATAGATATAGATACTAACAAAATTCCGAAGCCTAATATAATTGCGCATAATCCTAGTTAATTTTCTAAAGAACCTAAAGGTGGGTTTCCACTTTTCTAAAATCGTTAAGCGATGCAAGCTTTCTCTCTATCTTTTTCTCTGAAATATATACACACATGAAATACACGACAATATGTTTTATGTGAATTTTCTTGGGCCTGTAATCTGCTATACTATATAGGTTTGCGATATAAGTAGTGCTTCATTGGCGCTCGCGTGGTTGGTTAATGTAACCCGCATCGCTTACCATTCTCGTCTATGACAAGCTCAGCGCTGCATATTGTTATCTTTTAAGTATTGTATTTTACATTGTAACATTTTTGCCTATTCGAAACGGAATACCCATAAAGGATATAAAAATTGCAGATTGAATTTCGCCCATATCCTACCACATAATGTATATTCATTTCAGTGGTAGAGCTCGCAACAACATCTGTTGCTCGACCGGTGAAATAACACAACCTCATAGGAGATAGGCGTAAACTAAGGGATTATTCTGCGTTTCGTCTGATGAGTGAGGTACCGAAGGCTTAATTCTAATCTTCTCTGGCAATAGGACTTGCTTGTGGAGGGTAGGAATAGGAACGAGAAATAACCATTTTTTATATATCCCATCATCTATCCATTAAAGGTAGGTATTTGTAACGCACTGTACTCATAACAATGGATCCAGGATTTTAACATATATTCTAGTTTCATGATCTTTTATCGAATACTGTCTTTGATTGTCCCTTGGAAACAGTAATAAAGTATACGTGTCATTTAAGCTGTATGTGATGAATGAATACTGACAGTTAGATGTTAGAACCGATTTCTTATTACATGTTTATGCTTCACATCACATGTTTGAAGCAGCTGAGCGATTCGACTAGAGATATGATATATTTAAAATATGCATATCTATATCTACACTAAGTTATGACGTCACGGCGCACAAAGACATATATGATAAAATTATCGCCGTCAAGGTTGTTTCAGCATAGAACGCTCAGTTTCACATATATTTATAAACAATCCTTGAAAAGGTCTCACGAACGTTAGTTTCTTTATATTGCATAACTGAGTCAAGAGCTCGAATGAAACTTCTTGTATCTATTGTAAGCAGTGCATATTTTTATATCTGGTTGCGTTTGGATTAAACAATGTTATACAAGTTAAAATCTGTTTATAAAGATTGTACTGCTTGTGTTAGGATTAACGGGGTCTACTTAGACTAACCAGTCTAAGTATGGTAAACCTACCATCAATAAAGGTGTACGACAAGGCTGTGTAGTATCCTCGTGGCTGTTCAATCTCTTTACGCATGGATGTTTGAAAGCTTTGAAAGACGAAGATTGTCGAATAAGGATGGGTGAGCTAGTTGTAAAATGTCTCATGTACACGGCTGACCAGGTCGTGTTTGTGACATCGTCCTCCAGGACTTACAATTTATGCTGAATGTATTATATAAATATTGAGTTATTGGAAGGTAAAGGTATGAAGATGAATGTAGACAAAACGAAAGTAATGATTTTGAAAGAGAAAGAAAGAGAAACAAAGTAAGGCAATAAGTGCAAGAAATGTTAACGGAAGAAGTGGAAAAGGCGAAGGAGTTTGTGTATTTGGGATGTATCTTTAGAAGATGGTAGGCACGTTAATGATTTTAAGCGAGGTGTAAATGCGAGATAAAATGAATGGGGCTGTAGGTACAGTAGTGATTAGTCATCATGTGTCTATGAAGTCTCGTCTAGCACACAATACCGTGCTAGTCCCCACTTTAAGGAACTTTTACTTTGCAAGAAAAGCATGTTAATAGAATTGAGTTAACGCCGTTAAGATGCCATTTTTAAGGAGTATGTTAGTACGTGACGTTTAATAATAGGATTAAAAATAGTGTTATAAGGAAAAAGTGTGGCAAAGATGAGCAAAGAAAGAGTAACGAAAAAAATTCATGTTGCAAAAGTGAGCGGCAATGTTGGCAGGGGACGTCTGAGGAGACCTTATATATACATCGGATTAACGATATACTAATGAACGGCGATATAAGGAGTCCCCTTACCGATGAGCATGTATGTGTCGATGTAATGACGTAGAAAAAGCTAAAGACGTGTGGCCAGGATCGTGCCAAATGGAAATCCATAATCTATGCCTGCGGCGTGTTGCGCATATTTTTTTTTTATTCTGTGCGTGTCTATTTGTTTTGTTTTACCTGAGTACACAATAACTAAGTAATTTGGTAATATATCTTCAAAGGTGATGAATCAGTATGTATTTATTTGTTTATCTCAAACCATAAATATCAAAGTGTGTGTATCTACCATGCTTTGAATTAAATAAACTTTGCTAAACAGACGATTCTATTTTTGACCGCTTTATAGTAACTTCTTGAGAGAGATCGCACCCCAGCTCAGAACACAGAGACAATAGTCAGGTATACAAATACCTGATCTCTTTTTCTTTTACGAATTATTAAGCCAACACTCGACCAGGAAAGATGACGCAGTTTTTTTTTTTTTTTTTTTTTTTATATTACAAAGTGGCAAACGAGCACGCGGCCCCTGGAAATAAGTACCGCTACCCATAGGCATCCGCAACAAGCTAATGAGTTGCAGATGCGTTGCCTACCTTCATGGACGAAAGAGGGGACAAACAGAAAAAAGGATAATTCCATTCCCTGGCCATCCCCTTCTCATCCGTCAAATCCTCTTCCTCTTCCCACCCCTTCCTTATTAGAAAAGGGTAGGAGGGGGAAGAGGACTACAATTAGGCCTCCGGCACGTCACTCATCAGACGAAACATGAAGTAGACTACAAAACGTTACTATACATAGAGATAAACTTAACTGCTATAAATGGTATGATGCTTTGGTTTTATAATTACTCTATCATATGAGCGGACTCGAAGGACCAATAACTGATAGCCACATATCTATACCAATGGTGATATTTTTGTCATAGTAAGTATTTTTACAGCCATTTTGGTGGTATTCAGGCGCCATTATTAAGTTTCAAGATTACTAACACTGGTAACGAAGCGAAGTTATTAGAAACAAGCACTAGGTGTGCCTACCCACGCTGCATAACAATGTTAATGTAATAATTTCAGCTGGTTGGTATTCATGCCAGCGTTTGCACGTAGAATTATATCTCTTGTGTCTACACACGGCACTGGCACTGAGGAATAACAATGTCCCGCCAATGCCCTTCTAAAGTTATCAATGCCCGCATGCAATATTATAATATCCTTAATGATGTTCATGTTGTCCTGGTTATTCTGCTGGTTTACACGTATACAAGTAAACAACTAATACAATAGTTCCTGTTGATTCTATTTTACTTCCTTTATTGGATGAATCTATGTCTTTAACATGTGTTATTGTTTGGACTTGCATGTTTACAAATTTTTAATATATAATTAAACACATTTGCGCTCACGTCCGTAACTCATATAGATAGGGAGAGATTATGGATTTCTATTTGGCGTGATGCTGGCACACCTCTTTCGCTTCTACATCCATACATCCCGCGTACATGCTCGTTGGTTACACCTTATATCGCCCTTCGTTAGGAACAGGACGGAGGGGGAGATAAACCACGACGTTTGTCCTCGTGGATATCAAAGATGGATATATCTATATACAATGGTTCATATAACTTTTGTTTGCTCACGGTTTTTTCAAAATTTGTTAAAACAGTTAAATTTAGTTTTCTTTTCATTATATTGATTAAAATTTGACATTAAAATATTATTTTGTAATAACACACCTTATGAAGGGGCGTTACTACAAACGCCCACTTTTCATATATTTGTTTCTATGAGTTTTCGGTGCAAGTTTTTAAACTTTATACACTTATAAACAATCAATATGTAATAGTATAATTTTATGGGATCGATCAACAGTAGTCATAGGTTTACAACTTTTTGTTACAGAAGTCAAAGAGGTACTTGTAGACAGAATTATGTTTTTAGGCTTTTTGTGTTGAAATGGAGCTAAAGACCGAGAAGTTCTAGAATATGAAGCCAAGTATTCTAAATCACGCACTACTATATACTATACTTTGAACGTCATTCGATTATATTCAACGGAATTTATCCGTTTCACAAATGAATACAGCAAGCTGGCAAATTTGGAGTACCAACTGGCGTAACAAAATCGAATTCCAATAAAAACTCCAACGGTGCTTTCCAATCAAACGTCAAATAATTCATCCAATTGTTTATCTACGTGATTTTTAAACGAAAAAACCTTTACCTTACCTGTACTGCGTTTATTATAGACGGTATTAATAAGTCAAGTTGTTGTGAGATGTCGCAAACAGTTAACTGTTAATTTGATCGTATAGAAGAAAGTCCGATGCATCATTTTGTATTCTCATAATATTCATACAAGACGTACGTTACGACGTTACATTGTGCCTAAGATTGTATCGATCACTGGTTCTTTTAGGTGTAATTGTTTTTACATTTTTCAAGGTTTCAATTTATTTATCTGGACATTTCCTTGTTTCTGAAATGTACTAAAAACGACCGAGAAGCATATTTTTAAACCAACTTGCGGTCTGAAAACGCACACGAGTTAAACGCTTCGACTAGTTTGAACCTTCGGAGATTCGTGTAAATATTTACACAATAAACACACATTACCACTTTAGCACCTGTTAGTATACGATAGTCAAATGTTTCTAATACTTCCTTTAACAGTAACATACTTTTCGTATGCATACATACGACATGTTTGTACAAATATATTGTAGATTATTACTTGTTAACCGTCTGATCCAGAAGTAGGGTAATGTTTATTTTGCGCATGTATGTATGTCTGTCCTTTCTATTGTGACCTGTAGCCTTAATAGTAAGTCATCTATTATTTCTTAAATAGAGCTTCATGTCTTGTAGCATGATCCGAGTATGCAGACCAGTTGCTTGGTCAGCAGACATGACAATTTGTCATTGAGATAGCACGTTGGCGAGACCCAAGGACGGATAGTTCTCGAACGCCGTGGGAGGCATTTGTTGTGCACAATACTTCGAATTTGCTTCATTGCTTCAACAATATATTGACAATCAACATGACAACTTTAACAATTATATTTGCAAGCGTACATGCGAGTCCTTTTCTAATGTAATTTTAACTCACTGTTATCCGTATCGATAAGTATTTTATTTATTAGTAATATGAGAAGAACAACTTGAATAATTTAATATTTTTAGATTAGTAGAAAACACACACGACGCTTGTTATAACTCGTAAAACTTTATTGAGAGTTTATTTAATGTGAAATTTCTTGGAATGTATTAATAGGTACAATAATAATATTTTGCGCAGTTGGCGGTGTAATTGTAGTACTTTTGCCGCGTAATTTTTTATTGTTCGCTGTAATGATTCATACTTTGATCATGGTTACAGTGAAGAGATAAAGGAATTAGCGGTTACGGACGCTTAAATGCTTTTTATGGAAGGTCTACAATTTCGTAACGTTAATTTAATTATGCACATTAATTATTAGGATTACTTAGCAATCTGAATAGAAACCGCTCGCTATTTTCGCAAGACTGCGAGATTGGCATTTTAACAATCGCTCGGTTACAAAGAATATGTAGATAGATATATTATATCATTTTTATAAATGACTAAAAAAATGAATAACAAGAAATCCAAAAAAAAATATAATAAAAAATCGCATGCGTTCCTATCGCAGTCAGAGTTGCGGTTTACATTTCATAGATTTTTCTGTTTCATAATAGTAGACTCTAGATAGTCTCCATGATTCTTGTAAGGGAGAGTTTCGTATAAGTGTGTACAGACAACGGCGGTTTTTTATCTGCAGATAGAAATGCATGTGGACGGCTGCCGACGACACGCGTCGACGGCTTGCACGACGCTTGGAGCTATGACATACAACGTCAGACGACTGAATGGGCCAAGAGTAGGCGCAAGCGTTCCACGTCCATAAAATAATTGTTGTAAATAAATTGATCATCCGTATTGACAGAAGCGCTTTATTATTAAATATCTTAAAAAGCACCCCACGTTTTTTTACGATATTTTTAATCGCAATTTTACTACTTATTTGGCTAGTAGTAGTAGTTTTTTAAACTATTATTTAGCACCTTAAGAGTGTAAAAAATCTTCTTCCTGTTCTCTTAATATTTCTTGAACCCAAAATGAACGTGTCTTTCTTTTTCGGTTCGCGACGACGGCGGAGTAAAAGCAATAAAAGTGTTTCTTCATCTGAAGTAATTTTGCACCTGGCCTGGGTTCTGTACTCCACAAAACTGCCGTTGACGCGAGCAGACGATTACAGATGTATCTACTGCCGCTAGTCAGTAAGAACCCTAAGGCTTTTGTATACTTTATAATATAATAGCAAGTCTCTGGCGATAATTAAATCAAAAATAAAGTAAAAGGGCTTTCTCTATTGGTGAAAGAGTTTTGAAAATCGGTTCAAACGTTTTTGAGTTATTCCGGAATAAACAATCTTTTGTCTTATGATATTAGTTATAGATTATTAGATACCTTTAAATAATATGACTTTTTTATAATCTAACTCGTAAAAAAATTCTACATAGAACCTTGACATTAATTTAGTCCTTTGTTCTGTATGATTTCTTATGAGCGCGCCATTGAAGGAATGTAGAAGAGGCATCTTTAAAACTGCATTGATTCTATTGAACAATTGCTTCTGTGTCCCGCACAATGTGTTACAACAATCTTCTTCGATCACTTTTTCCTGTGCACATTGTTATCTCCCTCTTACTCTCTAAAAAAATGAGATAACAATAAAGTTTTATGTGAATGTTTTCGGCAGTGTGAACTCACGGTTACTTGTTCATAAATGTTCCTTACATTATCTCACGGCAAACGATGATCAGGACTTTTAGCTCAAGGTTTTGTGTTATAAAATCCTGACTGGTTTGTTCCTCGAAGAAGTCCCTTTGGAATTTACCTTCCTGTACTGTACCTGATGAATCTAGAGGTTAAATTCAAATTCTATTCATTACGAACATGTTTTTTATACAGGTTTTGTGAGGATTATAACATTGCTTTAGGGAAGTTCCCGCTGTTTTCCTTATGCTATAGCGTGTCTAAATATTCGTGGTCATATAAATCTTGTAGAAATTTAGTTTTTTTTAATTAATTTATTATATTACAATGTCAAAAAATAGGTTAAATCACTTATTCACAACAGCAAAACTGAATTTATTTACTTTATAGTCAGTGTGTCAGGCGTGAAGCTCGGCGGCCTCCCAATCCGGTAATAATGCCGGCCGGTAATGAGCCGAAGTTCCCTCTACGGAGGGAGCCGTCGAGCTAATATACTCGAAAAGAGGCTTAGGTTAGGCGCCCTCTGCGCCCTGCCGGCTCGAACCCGGTGTAGCTGTAAATGCATCCTCAAGGCAAGAAGTGACCTTTCAGTCACAAGTCAATTGATATCGATTGAACCGCATGCTATTTAGCCATCTCCTACTATAAAAAAGTAAGTCTAAAATATTTTGACAGTTCCAATTAAAATATCGGTACAATCGACAGTCACTGAAACACATACAGTCCAATATTATCGTTCTTTGTTGCTTGGCTACCGTCCAACTAGCTAGTCTACCGCCCGACTGGTGTGGGCACGTCAGAGAATACCGAGGGAGAAATGGGAAAGGTCAAGCACTACCCGAATATTAAGAGACGTGTCCCAGTTCTCGGTATAACTTCGCATATAACATCTATGTGTAAACAACAACGTATGGGGTACATACTTTGACAGTTTATGAATTGTCGAGAAATTACGCGTAAAATTTCTTAATTCTTAGTCAAGTTTGCAATTTACTGACAATTTATAATATGCATAGTCCGATTATAAACTGACGAAGTTCAGAATCCTGTCTCTATCACTATTTTCTTTATCTATCGGCTTAAGGGCGTACCAGGGCCAAAAATGTCTACCTTAATTGAATTTGAAGTCACGATGTATGTTTTATATCTATTCATTTTATAGGGCAAGGTGTTTTTGTGATTGTAATATTGCCTTGTAATAAGCCGTTTACCCAACAACACTATTGTCACTCGCTCGATTTAAAATCAATTGCCGCATAATATGCATAAAAAATACCAGAGATTGGTGAAAAAGTGGTATTGCCTATTAACTTGCTTGTGTTTTTTATTTTTCGTTCGCTGTCAGATTTTGTAGTTTTTATTATCTACTTAGATATGCGCTGAAGCTCGTAACCCAGTGGTGTAGGCAGATATTACAGATTTCCACTTGGCACGGTCCTGGCACTTTTCTCGCATCTGTCGCGAGCGGTAATTGAAATACCAATACGCCCCAGGGCAAGGACCCAAGAAGCGAGCGTACTTCTTAGTTAAAGGCCACCAACCCATCTGCAGTTGCTCTGGTACTGCACATGTTCATGTGCGTCGGTGATATCTTAGCTTTAGGCGACTCGTTGCTCGTTCGCCCCCTTCTGGTAAAAGTAAAATATAATATTATACTAATAAAAATACACTATAGTTCATTTCGTATCAATGTATTCGTTTAAACCGCAAGAGAGCAAGTGAAATCACATTTTCACTGATCTTCATTCAACCCTTTATAAAATACGTAGAAACTATGCTATATAAATCAATGAGGTCATGACGATGTATATAAAAGCAGACAAAGCACGTGACAAACCTGCGTTTTGTACGTGACTATGAAGTAGAACTCGTTCAATTGTAACATTATAAATCGCTTCGATGCCAGGTTACGTCTCGCATTCTATTGCACAATGTCACACAAGTCTGCAACTATATAATCCAGACACAGTTTTAGAACTAATTCAAAGTATTCAAGTAATCCGCACGTGTATGACATTGCTCCCGCCAGGAATGGCCATTACGAATACATAGTAAATAGTAGTATTTTATACGTCGGATAGTAAAATGCTAATGTAGGGTTTCACCTTAACTAGATGAAGAGAGAACTTAAATTGATGAATAAAATTCAGATAAATGATATGTTTTAAATATGTGTGCCGTGAAATACTATCTGTATGTTAGCGCTTTTATCTTTTTTTGAAATAACTTGTTTGATTAAGTTGTACATCTGCAATATAATTGACTCACCGCTTTTAGCTGCTTATTTATTTAAACTGATTTATGTATAATGTAAGTTTACAAGCGTCGACAAGTTGCTAAGACGAGTCGCTTGTTAATTGTTTTTTTTTGTGGCAATTTATTAAACGACTTACCAAACATCGCATAATACATACAGCTATTTTGTGGTATTATTCTTATTTTTCTAGTTTATCTATGTACATTCGTAATAATATGTTCACGTCAAGTATCAAGACGCATATTTTGTTAGTACTCTCAATGAATATCGTTAATACTAATATCAAGTGAAGTTGTGAGAACTTAGAGGCGCATTTGGTATTCTATGAATCGTTCCTAAGTCATTTAATTGTGCTAATAGTCACTTTACACTGGACAGTTGAGTTTTTAATGAACCGACTCATTCTAGCAGACAAGATCTAGGCCTAACTAAGACAAGAAAGAGATACGACATATTGCTAGAGTAAGTACAAGGTACCTACTTCTTTCTTTGTGTGTAGGCTGTTTACCATTACACCATCTCATTCTTTTCACATCTATACGTCTCCGCCGCATGCACTTTTGTCAATTATAATCTGCTGTACATAAATACGTCTTGGACATCCACTAACTACGCTGACGCCCAAAACTTAACAGCGATTATCACGCAACAAAATGAACTAAGGAAATGATTCATAAATCCATTTCGCGATAATAGTCGCGTGCAGTCGGGTCGTAAGCTCTGTCAAAACCTTTTTTTTTAAATTGGCGAATACTGGCCAAACATTCTTTGACTGATTTTAAAAAAGGAACGTTTGCGCTTGCCGAATATAAAAAAGAAATTCATTATCATTCATTACCAAATATGGAGTGGTCGAAAAAAAGATAAAGTCGCGGTTATCGCGTTGCACCGCTGTGGTTACGCGCCAACAAAGATTTTCAATATTCTGCAAAATTTGGAAATAGCACCACGGCTTATTTATCAAACGATACACTAGAAGATTCAAGCTTCGATGATCATGAGATGACCGGCCGACCTTGGACAGTTAGGACACCAGCGATCATTAAACAAAAAATCTTAGCTCTTCAAATGGGGATAATCAGAACCACGGTAAAAAAAGTGTTAAATGAATATCTGGGACTAAGAGCCTATCGGAAAAAACACCAGATATCTTTTGATGGAGCGAACGATATACCTAAATAGATTTATTAATCTAATCACAATGAGTTCTTTCAAGCCATGTCTTAAATGTTATTTTTATCTATTTATTCATTTATTGGTTATCGAACTAAGTGCACAAACACAATAAAAATTATTAACTAAAGCATAACATTGAGTTTTGTATAAAAGCACCAGGTTGTCCCATTTGGTACAAGTAAGATTCATGTTCAAACACGCGACGAGAAAACTTGCACAAATTGATATCGATGCCGGCGACACGCTGTTTCTGCTATCAGGAGCGTGTCGCCCGTACTGTAACAGGCGCGTTTAATTTCCTTTGTCAATTGTATAAGTCGATTGATTTATATGAATTTTGATTAAAAGTTGATGTTATATTTTTCATAAATACATAGATATAAAAACTACTATATTACACCTGAAGAATCTTCTAGTGGGTCCTATAAGGTCGTCAAAACCCAGAACAATAAGGAGGTGGAGAAGGAAACTAAGTCAATTACAGAACCGTGTGGCGCTTACAGTATTTCGCTTATCGGACGAACTTCAGAACTATATGTAGCTTTACTTGTACTTCACACCTGTCTAGTGTGAGTTCACTTCCGCTATATATCCGCTTTGATCACCTGAGAGATTTCGCCAAGGTCGTTTTATTTTAAAATCTGGTTGATGTAGAAATATAAATTAACAACTTTAAATAACTGGCACCCCTGTGCATTCATATGATGTGTGTTATATAGGATACTATAAGACACATCTTTTTGGTTGCTCTGGTTTAACAAAGATGGGAACTAATTGAAAAACGTTTAACAATAACACTGTTAAATTAAGTAAGAAGTCGAGTGCACTAGAATAATATGAACATAGCACGTATTACGCATAGTACGGCGCCGACACGCCGACCGAATCGTCCTGTACAAGGCCTGGCGTCTGCGCTTTGTCGCCAAGCAAGTCTTTATTAGCTTAGAGAGCTCCAGTTTAAATAGGACAAGTGATATTTTGCAAAATATTAATTAAAAAATCAAATTTCAATTGATTGTTAAATCTGTTTTATTTATTTTAGGTTGTTCAATAAAACAAAAAGCGCAACATTTTGCGTTCGGACAAAATATTTTAGTGTACAATATTTATAAATAATTTAAATGCAGCAAAACTACAAGAAACCGGCATCAATACTTGGAAATGCTCTCTCGAAGCACTTATAGGGTCGGGATAAAATTTAAATGGGAAACTAATCTGGAAACAAAATCTATTATTTTTTAAATTGGTTCAAAAACGTAGAACTTCTGAGGTAGTAAACATAAAAAATACAAGAGAATTGAGAACCATCTTCCTTTTTTTAAAGTCGGTTAAAACGAATGTTTGAAACCCATTCATCACTTTCGGCCTCGTGAGGGAATTGACAAACTCAGTGATTGCCGTTTCGGTCTAACATAATTGATTTAATAAAGCGCTTGTTTATTTTGTTATTTAAAAGGATAAGGTTTCAAATAGGCCTAGGCGTTGTGTCGCGCAATTTCACTTTCTATTGACTTGTGGTTAGCTCTCTCCGAGGGTTTACAGCTTTAATTAACTTATTCACAACGCCTTACGATTTTTTCTCAGGCAATCTAAACCGATATTGTGTTTAGAAACGTTAATATGCGTTGCAGGTTTCGATTAAACACGCGTTTGGATTAAGTGTTGAACTTTCTGAATACTGAATAATGACTACAACGCTAACCATGGGTTTGGAACTTAGTTTTCGGCTTATCCAAAGTTAAACGTTAAACCGGTAGGATACTTCGTTCAACTGTAGTACTAATTCATATCGGTGCACTGAATACATTTGAAAACCTTCTGTAATGTCCAAGAAATATAGCATATGTTATCTACGCTTACAGTGTTAGGTTTATTTCATATGAAAAAGTATGTTTGTTGCAGAGAGAGGATCAATCCCTACTGGCTCAGTTCTTCTTTGCCGACGACGCGCTCAACATCATCGCGTCGGAGCTGGACTCCTTCGACGGCCGCAAGGACCCCGAGAGGTGCTCCACGCTCGTCACACAGCTCAGGCTGGCACAGGTAAGAGAAGAGAAGGGAATAGAAGGAGATGGTAGTCGGGTGAGGTCCACGATATATTTTGCTCTACATACCCGGTTGTGGTGTTCACTTAAAGAGGGGGAATTCAGGATGGAGGCTTAAGTTAGGTATGTCGTGTATTTAGCTAAGGTGTTGTGTAAGAAGACGTATTAGGATTGTATGACACAAAAAAATGTTGGTACATTCTTACATAGATGTTTGCTTGTACTAGCACCTTAGTGTCTTCTGTAAACCAACGACATCACAGCTAGCTATTACATGCTGCTGACTGGACATGTCACGGAGTCTATCAATCAGTCAGTCTATGAATGAAATACTTTTCCTTATTATTAAAATATCCTATTTATAAATGATAAAATACAATAGACATCCGTATGTTTCATAATATAGGAATGCCAAGGGACTTTACAAATCATACGGAAGTTACGTAACGTAAACGTCTATTGCGAACTGAACTTTATATTCAAGTGTTAAAGTTGAAAACTCTATTGCATGTTGTAAATGATACGGTAAAGGGTAACATCGGTTCAGCTTATGTTGAAGGTTTAATCTCTACTACAAACCTCTGTTATATTTGAGTTGCGGTTCATTGATAATGGTTGTATAAGGTTACAGGCTTATGTCATGGTTTGCGCAGCTCTTTGTCGATTGTCAGAAAGTCATATTGGATTCATGGTTATCAGACTGTGAATGTTTCGTTGTCCAATGAGCACAGGTCTCTGTGACTGTATTTAAATGCCTGCCTGTCTGTCTGTCTGTTTGTTCGAATCGTTTCATATTATATGCAATCTAAACACACACACACAATGTATCCTATTTGTGATCGCTCAGAAATCAAAAGTCGAGTAAAAGTGTTAAAAGTTTTTGTATATATTTAAATACATATTTAAGGACCTATATATTAATCATAACTTTCACAGCTTGGCCACCTCTAGGCCTAGCCTTTTTGCTTTTCTCTTAAGGGCACGTTTTTAATTGTCAGAAATAATGACTCTGGCAACTTGCCACCTTTGGCGCATACTGAACGAAGTCTTAAATCGCTAGGAACGCGAGTATGTCCTAACAAAGTGCGCGGAGATGACGCGCGTTTTTGATGAGCGCGTCCAAATATTTTATGTAAGAATGCATACGTTTTGTTATCCAAAAACTTGAATGCTTTCCCTGTATCTGACATCCGATAATATTGGAATGACGTTAGGCAGATATTTTACCTTTGCCAGCGCAATTATCGTATGACTCAGTTGTCGTTCATTTTAGGGCATTATCGAAGTTATGTTTAATAGTATATGCATACCTGAACATGCCTCACTTTTAATGTAATTAATGATACACTTTTTGTTAATTATTCAGAAATTATATATAAAAGAAAGGTGAAATTTAAAGTACAATTTTATTTACATTATTCGAAATACCCTCCCCCATTTTGAATATATAATTAATCGACGCGGCCAGTCGTCGGTGGCAGCATTCGCCACATTCATATCGTTAAACAGAGACTCCAAATACTGATGAGGCTTAGCGCAGACATTCTCCTCCAAATGTTGCCATATCTTATAGTTCAGTGGGTTCATTCTAATCTATGTCCAATTGAAGAGTGGATATTCGGTATTTTGCTCCATATAACAGTCTTACAAAAATGCACGTGAGATAATTACAATTTCTCATACTTACTCAACCATACTCCCGTGCTTACTTATGTATGCTTATTGTGAATTCACATTGCCGAAAATTTCAAGAAAATGTTTTATAAGATTTTTTTGTAAAAACTCATACTTAGACAGGTGTCATATTCCAAGCGCGTTTGGAATTCATACTCCATAAAGGATATGAAATGCCGTCGCGCTTGTCATTGTACAATGTTTGTATGTATGTGTGGGATGACAGGTGTTAAAAACAATATATTGCATTCAAGTTATTCTTATATTAGCTTAGCACTTAACTGCTAATTGCAAATCTATGAAGTTGCCAACTTTAAATTAATGTTTCTAAATCACATTCATGTATCCAGAACTTCGCCTGAATACACCTGTCATTTGCTTTTGAACTATATTTTTAAAATTCTATAACATCAGCGTTTTTAAACGTTCGTGATTCCTAAATGAGAAGAACCCATAACTGGTGTTGGGTAATTTTCTGGGATAAAATAGATAAAACATTTAACAATATAAAAGGTACTGATATGACATTTTCCACCTTAATACTATCAATTCAATCGAAAGTTATTTCTTTGATTTTTACTAAAATCGCAAAATATTAATTTTATTTACTGTTTTGTTATATTTTTCTTTTTATTAATGGTTTTAACTTATTTAATTACGGTTTTTCCAAGTGAAACCTTCTATAGCCGCGTTAGACGATGTTTGGAAGGGATCTTATGGGTTCGCGTGGACATGCGTCAGCCGTATTGCTGACGATATGATTGCCTGTGTTTTTTTCCTTTATTGTAATTTAAGCCTAATTTCCTTTACTTTAAAAGATAGTAAGCTTATTAGTAAGTATATGTGAATGTGGTAGGGATTCTTCTGCTGGTGTGTCTAAAAATCGGCCTGATTTATGGCCCCTGTCGAAGTATTATTATTACTACTTGGTATGTCTCAGTGATAAACAATCACCTTTATTTTATATCTTAAACAATTGCGTTGAGAGTTGAAAGATTATTTTTCTAACGTGTTATCTAAATTTTATCTTAAATTTAATGTTATAGCGCGCTTAGAAATGTTTAATCCAGTCAAGCTTTAGGCCGCTATTTTTTCATTTACGTCTTTTTTTTTCGGTTTATATTCATTCCCAATTTCCATTTCCAGCTAGTACTATTTAAGTGATTGCAGTCCATAGCATCGTACTCATTTACTTGTGTCTTCTTTCTCCACAATTTAGATTAAAATAAGTCAACAAAATTTAAAATCACGATTTAGACTTTGAAACATAAAAAACTGTATTCTGTACTATACGGGTAGAATGATTAATTTCCTTACTAAAACTGGATCAAGGCACGATAGCCGCATGATTAGGTTTTATTACAAAAAAAATTGATATTGTTTTTATTTTAATTAAGACCCTGCGGTCGTCGACCGCGTCCTCTATGGAGTGAACCCATAAAAATGCAAAGCCCATAGGGTCGGAGACCGGCGGCCACCTGTCGTCCTTCGAAATGTCAATGACTAAAGCGAATATTTATGAGACGGGTTTTTAAAGGTTGATTAAGACTTTTTTATAGCATAAACATTTAGCGATACAAGAATAAAACATTTAATTTGCTCATAGACTAAAGATTAGCCAATATTATATTTATGATTCAAAAAGTGGTATAAATATCGTAACAACGTTTTTAAATTATTCAGTTTTTCATTTATTCGAAAGCTATGAGGTCATGTCCTCATTTAAAATGCTTCAGCATTCGTTGCCGCAGTAGTCTCTTAGACGATTTCTTCATCGTTTTCATTAATTTATTCAGTTCAGAGTAGATTTATTAATTATACAACTTCCTTAAAGTTTTATTTATAAATATCAGTTTGTACGGTAAAAACAATTAATGTAATAAATATGAGTATATACTTTTATCCTGGGAAGTGATTAATATGCTTTAATCTGTGTCGCGGGCAACAGCTGGTATACTATAAAATAAACATATCTTTTAGTCATGTTGTTTTCGGAAAGATTTTTCAAGAACTAAATGTTATATGTCAAGGGCTAGAAAATGTCAAGTGTAAGACAATAATTATAGTTAACATAACTGAATCTTTTCGAAGAAACTGTAACGAATTATTATATAAGTAAAGAAATTGTTTAAATTATAATAATGTAATAAAATAAATATTTTTTATATATTAAATTACTAAAGTTGTACTCTTATAAATTATATGTGCACCGTTGTTTCCATATATATAAGACTTTAATTCTATGTAAGTTATAATTAATTGTAAGTGTGATATCTACGATGTGGATGTACATAAATACATACATTAATAAATAAAAAAATAAAATAATAAAAAACGCGCAAACGCGTTGCATGCCGTCAAGTAAGCTATTATTTTTCTTCCTTTCAGCTTTAGTTTCTATCTCAGCTGGAATATATTATTCATTTATGTAAGAAAAAGTAGTAAAGCCATAGGAAATTTTATTATTAAAATAATGGACACGATATGATGTAACGATCCTTGAAACCAAATTTTGCTTTTGAATTTTGTCCTGTCTTTAAAAAGAATGATAACAGGTTTGGAAACTAGTTTTGCAGGTGTCGTGTTTTTAATTTACTTGTACATATTATATTGTTGGTTTTTCTAAATCAGGTCTGCTGTGTATTTATACAATAACGTATGAGGCCAATATGACTTCTGACAATGTTTTGGAGCCCATAACAGATGGAACTGCTCTAGTCTCCTACTTCAGGAATATTACCTAAGCTGGCACCCACTTTACCTTTAAAAGTTAATCTACCGGTCCATTTGGGTTGTCGTGGAAGACGACACATGAGATGTGCATTTGCTGTTTCCTTTTGTAATCATGAACAAATAATAGTCAAGCTTAATACTTAATCATTTAAACCTACGAAAATCGACTTAGACTTAGGTTAGATTAAAATGACGGAACTGAATTTTTGAAAAAGATAAGTACTCTTTAGTATATTCGACTTTTCAGTCATCTTTTTCTTTATAAATAACTAAGGCAGTAGAGGGCAAACGAACAAATGGGTCATTAGATGTTTTTTGTCTGCAGCGTCATACCGCATTACGACAGCTATGAATACGTTGTCAGCCTATTAGTAGGAAAAACTGGATAGAATGGGGATGGAGCTTGCCGTTAAGCTATATTAATTGACTGGGCCTGACCTATATAGTTCAGACGGCCATGGCCTCCATTACTTCGTTCATTATATATAACGTTTAAATTGTTAGTTTACTATTAGGCATTTTATTACATACCTTTAGTAGCATTCTTTGTCGTTCTCATTTCTTATCGGCTTTGCCGCGTGTTGAATGTTCGTAGAGCCGAATGTAGCGGCGGTATGGAAATTTACCTGCGCAGTTATAAGTGTATCGAGTTCGATATGATTTTGTTTTACATGAGTCACGCAGCGGCCGCTAGCCCGGTCGTGTGCTCTGGCGTCATAGTGATGACATACAGTAATAGTGATGTGCGTGCTTACGAGTGGTATGGATGTTTGTTTAATTTATAGATCTTTGAAGTCGTACACACTTCTTTTATAGATGCATGCTGTGTGTGAGTTTTTACTCATCGTGTCACTTAAAAGCGACACCAACTTCATGGTGTTACTATGGCAACATATAACAAATTTATGATGTTTACCGTTTTAATTCCGAGTTATTTAATTAAAGCGTTTACTAATTGCATTTAATGATGATTTCGTAATTGCACATAGCATTGTGTAGATAAGTGAATAAAGTGAAGTCAATTAATATAAATAGTAACAAAATACCTCGTAATGATCTCATTATGTAACAGCAATGAAAGATATATCTATAATAAGAAGAGACATTGTGGTAGTAGGTATCATTTAATTGTTACCAAAATTACATAATTATTATTTACAATATTGTATTGTCTACTTATTTTGTTAAAATTGTATACGTAAAAATCCATGTATTAAAATGTAGGTTTATCGACACGTCACACGATCCATCACTAGTAGTAATGACAATCTCAATCGTTTATAAAACAATACAGAGTATGCACAGATGTTCTGTTACTTTTGTTGCGAAATCACTCGTGTGCTACTTAAGATTCGGGGCCAGTTGATTTGTTCTCTGTGTTTTATGTATGACACAGAACTAAGATCTATTCTATCATCGGCGTTTTATACGCGTATTACCTCGCTTTTGAACAATTTTATTTAAATTTACCTTATTTGTGCATACAGCAAAGTATTGGAACAAAAATAGTTCTGAGTGATCCCATTCCATTGCGATCTTTAACCTTCAAGAGAAGAGTGCTAATGCTAACCTAGAGATCATCCTTTATTTAAATATCTACATAACGTTAGTGATGAACAAGTATACTTTATTTTCTACAGTTAGATTAGAAATAGTTACTTATAGTTACATATCATTACACCAGATGGCATCAGTTGGTTTTAAATGAAAATGACATTATATTCCGTCATTATTAAAATAATGATGTGGTACTACCACATTAAGGTACTTGACAAGTATCGGTAGTCAATATCGATAGATTTAGATATCATAAACTACATAGGGGAAGCTACTACACATTGACTGAAGCGATCTGTTTCTCCTATTAAAGACTGTCACTAAAATCACGCACGTGCTTATGCTATCCAGTCACGCACGTGCTCGAGGCGGTTCCCTTATCGCCTAATCGTTTAGACATGCTTGAATGTTATTTCGTTTCTTATCGAAAACATTTTCTTTGTTCTATAACGTTGCTTTTAAGTATTTAGTGCCAGCGCTGTTTAGTAAATGTTTGTTAATTTAATGTGGTATGCTTCCGTGACTGTATGTTAAAAAGAATGATAACGAAAATTTATGATTAAAAATTTGCTGCTGTTATCGGTCATCCCGGATACGTATTTATATTGATCAGATAGGTCACATCTTACAAAATGCTATGTATAAGGTACTTTTGTGCGTGATATATATAACTAGCAAAGTTATATTTAGGTGTCCTGTACACTTTGTTTTAGAAAATGTAAAATAAATTAAGAAAAATATAATATTTAAATTTGCCAATATTACAAATTTAGTCGATATAAACAGCTGTCAACTACACTACTAAATAGAAATTCTGCCGATGTCATTGTTGGATTAGTCATAGATCAAAGCCGCGTTCAGTTGGTTTAAAAATAAAGATATGTCCGTCAATTTGTGTTGGAACTGTTAATAAACTAGCCTTAAAAACGATGCTGTACACACATCGCACTCAACTCAACTATAACTATAATGTCGATGGGTTGCGACGTATTTTGATTTCATTTTCGCAAAAGTTAATTAAAACTGAAAGACTATAATGTTTTTTTTTTATTTTATTATTAAAACTTGTCTTCGATAATGGAAAACATCAGTATGACTAAATTTGATTGTACGAGAGTTAATTGTGTCAATGAACATAACTATTCGGTACAGAGTACGTTCATTAAAGACTGCTGAACGAACAGTCGATTTTTCCAGCATACGTTACTAGTTTTCCTCTATCAGTAACGGTATAATGGCTCTAAACCCGGCCAGTTTAAATCCGCCTTAAAGTAGTTCATACCGTCTTAAAGCTACCAGTAATCGCTTCAGGTCCTGTTCGTCTATGTCAGTATTGCAGCCACATTGTATTTATTATGTTATGAATTCGATACGTCTTGGAATATGCTTTAAAAAATACACATATTGGATGTACGCAGATTTTCGATGAGTAAAGCTTAAGTTTACTATCAGTCCATTTAGAGATTAAAATTTCTCATGAACTAAAGAACTTCTCATGAAATATCAATGATACCATTTCAATTATATATCAAGATCGAAGTGATAGTAATACCGTTACATTCTTGGCATAAATTTTTAATGTGAAGAATCTAAACTAATACCCTGTTTTATTCAGGTTAAAATAATCAAGTTATCGTAAAATATGTCATGGAAGCTTGGTAAAATTGATCACTTCAATCAATTATCAAAGTACAAAAAACTCTAGGAATAGCTGGCCTATGTAATGGTAAACCCACTTTGGGACTCGCTAGCCAAGGTAATGCTATAAAAACTGTTGCCCGTAGCACTTCGCCCTCGGCGCGATAATTGCCTTGTTTACATTCACCTGGGTGTTGTAACGAGATTTCCTTACTATCGACTTACCTGTTTATTTTCTAACCGGGTTTCCATAGTTGTTTGTGTTTAGAGAAAATGGATTGTTTTTAAGTGTTTTCATAACACAATTACATTCTTAGTCACAGGGCTAGCTTCCTACGTGACTGGCATATTAATATTCTTGATGAAATATTTTTGCATTTACGTTTATTTTACGTATATATATTTCATTTATTTCAGGAATTTAAGAAGGCAGTTGTTTCTCAGCTCTCTTTAGATAATCTTCAATAAAACCTTATATTGCTCGAACTGCTTTGTGCCGGAAGAAACAGCATCTAATGTTATGTTGCACGGTTACCGTATTTTATTATACAGGTCCTAAGCAGCGATATTTTATACTCGTACAAAATCACCGGTCAAAAGTATTCCAAATGTCAAATGTTACACCATATAGGATAACACCAAAGGATTTCGTAAATAAAATAATAATAAAAAAGAGAGCAGCTAGTGTTTGTCACTTAAGTGTAAATGTTAGCTGAAGATAATACGTCCTAATTAGGTCGCTTTTGAGTCTTCACTTTTCGTTTTTGTGTTGTAATGTCGTTGGTCTAAGTATCTCAATTCGTTTCCGAAACCCAGTTATAATAAAAAAGTTTGCTAGTTGAATTGGATTGTAATTACGTTGGTCGTTGAGTTGCGCGAGAGACATTTTAGCAGCTGTAGAGAGTGGTAAATAATTAAACAAAACAATTATTGGGATTAACTCACAAAGTACTAAACCGATTTTTTTCACTAATAGAAAGCTTACTAGTAACGATAAAATATAAGGCATAGCCTCGACTTCTTTATTCTGTCCCTAGAAACTAATAACTCATTTAACACTTGTGGTGATTATTTATTACCTATTAATATCCGCAATGTTCATTGGTAACAGAGGTCACATTAAATGAGACGAAGCGGCAAAGTAGATATTATTACCGGTCTGAAAGAACTACAGAATTTTTCGGCCATTCTTATTAGATATACTACGTTCAAATAAATATCTGTTCAGTTTACGGTTTCGCCCATTGCATACTATCTATATTGTAATCAGTACGTGATAATAATGCGATAGATAAAGCCACTCTCCGGATAAACATAGTGAATGCAAAGTCATCTAGTTCTGCGTTCGCTAGGGCTTCAAAGAAAACCTGTGTCCTGGTTTCAAATTTCGATTTCGAAGCTAGGAAAGTATTTTGGTTTATCGAAATCCATAATGGGGTGTTTTCGAACCGAATAAGTTTAATGTATGGGGAGGGACGAACGGCATGTGACAAGGAGAATTTTCTACTGCTGACACGGGCGCACGGACGACCCAAGGGTCTTTGCATAACACCAGCGCTGGTTACTCCTGCGGGTAGCCAGCACATAGCTGAGCAAGGACCTTATTCGTTCAGC
The DNA here is from genome assembly GCA_029849275.1 of Papilio elwesi. Classification (NCBI taxonomy): domain Eukaryota; kingdom Metazoa; phylum Arthropoda; class Insecta; order Lepidoptera; family Papilionidae; genus Papilio; species Papilio elwesi. The sequence goes on along the minus strand of CM056710.1, from coordinate 3,220,865 downwards.
ATTGCAATACTTAGTAATTAGGTATCTATATTTTTGTATAACTTTCTTTCCCATTTTGTTATTTTTTACCTATTCTTTCTTTAACCTGTTTATCCTTAAGTCTGGAGTGTTGTATGTTGAACGGATTAAATGGATTATTATTATTATTATTATTAGATATAAATATGGAGAGATATGTTCGTAGGAGTAGGCCAAAGGGATTGTGTGAAAGGTGACATTATTCAAGAAAGGAGTGACTACTGAGATTAAGATTGATAAAACAAGTGTGGAAGATGAAAACGTGGCACACCACCACTTAAAATGGGAACAGGGCAGGCGAATGATGATGAATTTTAAATTTCAGGACCGTGTGCTGAATGTGACGAGTCAAATAATGGACGAGGTGCTGGGAGAGGAGCGGGTCGCGCGCGGCTTTCGCGTCAAGTTCCCGGAGGACGTGCTGCAGGACAACCTCGCAGGGCAGCTGTGGTTCGGCGCAGAGGTCAGCTCTCATACTCTCTCACCTAACACTAGGGGCCAAATAGACTTCTCACAAGATGACCGATGATCTGGTCCAGGTTTTAAGGGCAGGATCCCTGTAGCTGAAATTCGGCCGTTATTAACAAGTTAGCTTGTTCGGTAGAAGAGTAATCAATCGATCAAGTCACTTGCTTCTTTTTTCTTTATCGGGTTTGAATGTGCATATTTACTTCTGTAATTTTTTGCTATTGTCTCTTTTTTATCTTAGCGTTATTTATTACTGAAGGTCGTGCTTATCTTTAAGTGCCTTTACTGACTTATCAACGAGCTACTTCCACTCCGCTCTATCCTCTATTTGTCTCAGGGTAGTCGGGATATCGATTCCCAATATGGATTTTACTTGGTCGGAACAGTGGTTAGGTGATTGACCCCGTGGTCTTTTACCTTCATTCTTTTCAATCACAACCAGAGTGCCCAGATTTTCTGATTGTCTCGGGGCAACATGACCAAAGTAGCTTAGAACTCATTGGTTGTTAATCGAGTAGCAGTAGATAGTCTGGTGGTGACATTCACTTGGTCGAAAATGGACTTGTTAGTTCTATTTGCTATCCATTATATGCGCAACATTTTCCAACACAACAGTTCGAAACCCTCGATTTTCTTTCGGTCAGCTGCGTGGATGAACCATGTTTCCGAACCATACAAAATATTGAGATTACCAAATAACGCAAGAGTCTGGTCTTGGTATTCGACACTTTTTTACTTAGCCAGGTTCTGGTCAGCTTACTCATTGCCTTGGCCATCTATGTACGTCTCTAAATTTCCCCTTCACAGACTCCCTGCTTACTTATTAGTGGACGTGAAGTAAAGTCATATGAGAAAGCGTCTCTAAGTTATCAATTTAATTACAATTAAAACCATAATAAATTGCATAGAATCTTGTTTACATTTCAGTGCTTGGCCGCGGGGTCGTCCATAATGAACCGCGAGGAGGAGTCGGCGGCGATGCGGCCGCTCGCGAAGGCGCTCACCCGCAGCCTGGAGACCGTGCGCTCGCTGCTGCGGGAGCAGTGCCTGAGGTCCCGCGACTTGACTCTCTCCCCTCACGACGACATGCTGCACGAGAGTCTACGGATATTTGACAGGTAAACATCTTTTTTATAGCAGAAGGTGGTAAACGTCGAGCAAGCGGTTCACCCGATACTAAATAACCGCTACCCATAGAACAGCTGCGACAGGCTAATGAGTTGCAGATGCGTTTTCTACCTTAAATGGACAGAGGATTAGAGATTAGATTAGAAAAATTTGATGGACAGGGGATAAAAAAATATTATTGTCTTTTCCTATCCATTGTCTCTTTCATCTCCTCCTCTTACCCTTCCCATCCTTCCCATACGAGGAAAGGATAGAAAGGGTGAAACGCCGGCACCTCACTAACGGACGATACATAGAATACTTATATTTCACGCCTTTCTTCTGTCAGGTCGTGGTATTTCACTGGTCGACTTAATTTTTAATTAGCGGACTATGATTTTTGGTCATCATAACAGAACTTAGGTGAAGAGCCAACTGTATATTGTTTGCAGGCTGTTTGCAGAATTCGAACTGTGCTATGTGAGTGCAATGGTAAATGTGAAGACTCCTCATGAGTTCGAGTCGCAGCAGCTGATCTGCGTTCTATTCTCGGAGAGTCTTCGGAGAGCACTCAAGCAAGGTCTGCTCACGCAAGAACAGGTAAATATACTTTTCTCCTCCTCCTATCCCATGTTTATTTTTAATCATGTCGTCGATCATTATTAACCAGTATATTCTTTCATCATAAATCTCAATAAAAACGGTTTTGTACCCTCCCTAATTTCCTTATCAAAATTAATGATTAAAACATCATTTTTAAATTTATTGTCCCTTCTATTCATAAAAATAGGGATTGTAACTTATAATAAAATTGCAAAAGAAGAGAATTGCAGGAAAAAAAATTAACATCATGCAACATCTGTTGCTCGAATGGGCCGGACGCTGAAATACCACAACCTCACTGGAGACAGGTGTGAATCAGATTTATTTTGTGTTTTGTTTGACGAGTGTGGTTCCAGAGGCTTAATTCTAGTTTTCCTATGCCTCCCCTCCTCTGTCCATTAAAGGTAGGCAGCGTACCTGATTCTCATTAGGTTGTTGCAGATGCCTATGGACATGGTGAACTGCTGTTTGCCACCATGTTTCATTAAAAAAAAATCCTAAAATAATATAAATGCTTCGACTAGACTGTTCTCGCATATTTAATATTACCATATTGTATAGATTTTAAATGACTAAGATGTAAATGTTGTGTTGCAGGTTGACTCGTACGACCCCGCGCTGATGTTTGCGGTGCCCCGGCTCGCCATAGTCAGTGGTCTGCTCATCTACTCCAGCGGGCCGCTCAGTATTGATAAACCACCCGGTACGTATTTTTATCCTAGCGATCCGCTCTAGTTTCTCACATAGCACATGCACTTGTTTTTGCTGTCGGAATGTAACCAGCCTGCTCTGTCTGTAAAGCAAACGAATTATTTATATTTTCAGAAGAAATGTCGGACATGTTTCGTCCGTTCCGAACTCTCCTGCACAAAATACGCTCTCTGCTGTGGACCTTGGACCGGCGCGAGCTGATGGCCCTGGAGAGACTGCTTTGTACCAACGAGGATATATCCAACTTGGCCGGCTTGGACTTGCCACAGAGTAAGTGTTTTAAAAGTTAGTGTCCTTTGAGCTACATATTGGAACTTGATTGTTGGCATTCCACAATTGTATGGTTCTTATGTGACTGACTGCCTCATAATTGCTTTTTGTATCTCACTTGATATGATAATAGGTAATTAAGTTTACAAAATATCAAGGATCAAATACGTCATATGTAAGGAGGTAATAACGTTAAGAGAAATCGCGTAATGCATTTGTGGGTTAAGCAATTATTACGTCCGAAATGTCTATGGTTCATTTCTTGCTAGTCTTTCCCCGCAAACGAGTAATGTACATAGAAAAAGGACAGAAGAAACAGTTAGAAAAGATGGGACTAGGCCTCCAAACATCTCACTCATACAAGATACAGAATAATACTTTAAATTAACGTTTGTCCTCTGTGAAGTCCTGGCCTGTGTGGCCGTAGTTTAAGGATGTATCCGGGATAAGACCACCACCTAACCTCGACTCGTAGAATATTCTGGTTCCAGCGGTATTTGGAAACTAATACAACTTAGTTGTTCGTAAGCCGTTGCTCGTCTGCCCTATTATCATATTTAAAAAAGTAGAATACACATGGGCTCACTTATTTACTTATTTTTCTCGTACTTTCTTTACAACATATACGTGAATATTTGTAGGTGTCGAAACATTAACGGACTCTTGCCACTATCCGGACATCGGAGAGTTCGTGTCAAAGTTCTACGCCGACCACGCACACTGCCGCGACTTATACGCCACACAAAGGTATGAGTCACATTATTTTTTATTCATTATACTTATTTTAGCCCATTCAAATCGATCAAAAAGACTTATTCAATAAACTTCAGCAAGCCAAACATCATTCGCCCGTCTTCTGTGTGGTCAATCTACGCTGTATCGACTTGTATGTGGCCGGCGTTCCCCATCAGCCATTCGTTTCATGAGCAACGTATCTAGCCCGTTGTAGATTAGCAATTCTTAAAAATAAAATTAATTCTTAAAAACGTACACAATCTAAAATATCTTGGGTTGCGGAGTACTTTGACTCAAACATCTGGTTACATAGAGACAAATCGTGAGGTAGAATACGCGCAGTCACATAAATAACATTTTATATATATCATATTATTGTATATTCACTATCTATTGACTCATCACGATATGTGATATCTGGAATATGGCCTAGGACCTTCAATTTGGAAGGAATATTCCTTCTAAGAAATGCCACTAGCTAGAGGGGTTACGGGGGCGTTTTTTAAGTATAAGGCGCAACGAAGTTTGCCGAGCTAGCGTTCAATTGTTAAAATATATTACAAAAATAAAAAATCTATTTCTTTTTCAGTTCTAGTGAACCGACAATAACAGATGCCGACTACCTCCCTGATAATATTGAAGTGATGACACCGATAATAGATGGTCTAAGACGTCTCACAGAAGACCCGGAAGAGACGCAAACTGATGAGGTAATCATTGACCCCAAAGTCAACGACTATCATCGCCACTACTCCACGGATACGACTAGCACTGATACATTCCAGACCACCGACAGCAAGGAAGTTCTAGAAAAATCAAGAAAAACCAGCAGAACAGAGACCAACGATCTGGCTGCATTGCGAAATCTATCCACCAGTGGATTAATGATGTTTGACCCTCTAGTAATAAACGCAGTCGCCGCATCAACATCCGCTGAAACAAATCGACAATTACCCGACCACGATTTAGTTACATCACTCAACGAGCAAGTATCCGAAATAGCGGATAGACTGTCATCGATAGCCACAGACGTCGATATATTAGACCACAATCAGATGCATTCGTTATCGACAAACGATGTGCCAACACTAATATCGACAGGGGGTTCAGAGGAGTTCGGTTTTTCCGGGCCGAGGAACGAGCCACTAAGTTGTATGCCGTCTACTAGTCACGGGTATCTCATACCTAATGCGATAAGCCAAGAGCCTGTCGTTCTAGCGTCTTTGTCACACAATAATTCGGCGGTGTTCAACCAAGAGGACGAAGAAGTGACCGGTGCTATATCTGACCTGCCGCTCATTATGTCCGATAATATCGAAGCAGAAATAGTCAACACTAATATTTGTATAGCAAACGCCAATCTAACATCCTTATTGCTGACGAACGATGAATTTAGACAGAACTTTGTCGACAATAATGACATAGATGCAGACAATGCCAGCTTCCATTCGGCGAAAATGAATCTAGATAGAGATGAAAGAGTCAAATTCATTCTGGGCTATGACAGTGAACACGAATCACCCGTTGATTCAGGCGTGAGTACAGAAAATACTAGCCTAGACAGATCGCCTGACACCGATCAGAGCAAAGACAATCATTTCATGCAACAGAACAGGGTACTGAAGGATCTAGACGAAGAGAGAATAGAAGATAGAATAGAGAACTATCTAGAAAGATCTTTTTCTACCGATGAAGCCAACATTAAACAAGCCGGACCTTCTAACAATGTAGACATAAATAGAATAAATTCAGAGGAAGATGGTTTGAGTGAAGCGACGAATGTAAATAAAGATTTAGACTGGACCAATACAGAACAGCAAACGACAATAGATGAAACGCTAAAGGAATTTAGAAGGAGTACAGAAGTGAAAAGCAGTGTAGAAGATGGTAGGAGTTCAACAGAATTGGCAAGTTCACACACAGGGTCGAGGCAGCGGAAGATGAGGAAAAGTAATTCTAAAAATAAAAAGAAGAAGATGTGGCCGCCTGGTATTGTGATATTGGATAACCGAAATACTCAAGCTCAGAACAATCCCTTGAGACTGAATTTGGACCACATTATGGATGAAAGGTAAGTTTTTATTATTCTTTATTCTCTAAAAGTACAACCTTCAATCCAAGTAAGTTTAATTTCTTATCACATGTAAACCCATTCCGTTTAATGTTTCGGCACATGAGAGATAATGTACAGAGAAGGAGGGACTGGGCTATATGTACATACTACATTTCTTTTTCACTTCACAATAAATATCTTTTATTCTATAAAAAGTAACTTCTATCACTGATTGTTCATTTATGACTATGCTGTTGCTGTTTAAATGCTAACTCTTCATCATCTTAGTCTATCAGTTATTTTATTCTTTTAACATAATTTCCAGCGGAACATCTTGCGGTATGTCCGAGTGCGCGGACGACGAGCAGATAGCGCTCGCACTGCAGGCGCAGGAGCTGGCGGCGCGGCAGCAGGCGAGAGGGAAGTTCAAGTAAGTTCACTATCACATGCAGTCTGGTCTTTTGATTGCCGTTGTCTTGCTAAACTAAATGGCAATGGACAGGGTACATTGCTCGTTATACAGATGGGGTTGAGAAACAACGCTCTGCGACACATCACGCATAAGTGTAGTTGGAATTGAAAGAATTTTAGTGAAATTTATTTAAAACATTTTTACAAAAAACAATGTATATGTGTAATATAAACATTGCATAGTTATGATAGTCCTTAATATGCATACATGCGTTTACGTTTGATCACACCTCTCTCGCTTCATCTACATCTCTTATATCGCCTTTGTTTAACATATGTCATTAATGATCGATATAAGTCCCCTGGCAACCCTGCCACTCATTTTTGCAGCATAAAATATGTATAGTTCTGTAGATAACTAACCTTACTGTAAACCTAACATTGATTTCATGGACAGTTATTGGTTTATCAAACTTGGGGTGGAACGAACAAGTTTCATATGAGTCTGTAAGTCAGTGATTGTATTGCAGATCGAGTGAGGACCTCATCCACCGTCTATTCGTGTGCATCGCGGGTGTAGCTGATCAGTTACAGACCAACTTCGCGGCGGACCTACGCAACATCCTAAAGTCGGTGTTCCTCATGAATCAGACCCCAGACCCGCCAGAAGGTGAAGAGACGCCTTGCGAGCCATCCGACAAATCAACCACTATCGAATATGAGGTCACTGAAGATCAGGTTATACAGAACGGTGAGGCTTATTCAATCTATACGATTAACGTACGTGAAGCTTACATTTTTAAGCATACGCACTTTGAAACGACCTTTCACTTCGAAAGCCAACGAGCGAATGCCCCCCTCTCTTTTTTGTGACTGAAAGGTCCCTCTGTAGGGGGAGCCTCGGCTCGGGCTGTTACTTTCTTAGTATTACCGGATTGCCCCTTCTCTGAAGTTGGCTGCCTTTAAATAGGGTGTCAGAGGTGACCACACATTTATTTATTATTATTTTTTTATTTATTTTATGCTAATAATATATATTAATAATAAAATAATTGATGAGAATGCCTCAAGCGGCGCGCTTTTAATACTAATAAAAAGCGGAGTTAAACGCTAAAGGTGTTAACACATAATTTTAATTAAGATGGCACAGAAATGTTGTCTTAAAGACATTTTACATAATCTGCTTTTATACGACTTGACTGGTACAAGTTTCAAGCGATTCTTAATCAATATACGTCCTTAAACGAACTACTAATTTGAATGATCTTTTTTGGTATCCTAAGGAAAATAAATCGATTATTGACGGATGAAATCGATATTAATCGATGTTTCTTGTACATTTCAGGCAGTTCATTCGACAGTGTTTACTCAGCGGAGGAAGTTTACGCGGATAGCTCGGACTCTTCACCCTCGGAGTCCAATTCGCGGATAGCGCGCCGCAACACCGTCAACTCAAGCATGGAGACGCCGGTCGACGCGAGGCGCAAGTCCGTCGATAACGTGGTCAATCTACAGGCTTCTGTCTCTACAGGCGATCTCACTTACAGGTTAGCATTCTTTTTAATAAGCACATTTCGAGTGCCGACAGTGAGTGGCTTATTTATTTTTTATTAACGACTAGTAGTAAGTGGTACGATTTTTTAAAGTACACAAGCAAGAACGAGTTTTAGTTATTACACCTAGCCATTAACTTTTGCAAGAAGAGTTAATGTGTAATAAAAACCTTTTATGTTTAAAAATAATAATTACTAATATTTAAATTTAACACAGGACATGGATAGGAAAATGAAACATCCATTTATATGTTTATAAAATTTATTAAAACATATACTTTTTATGTCCTCTGTCCATTAAAGGTAGGCAACGCACACGCAACTCATTAGGTTGTTTGTTTGCCTATGGGTAACGGTTAATTAATATCAGGTAAAACGCTGGCTCAGTTGTCACCTTCTACTATAAAAATGTGATACTTTCTAATGTCAGGGATGAAGAGCGTACAGTACCGGGTTCCGGTGTGGTGGAGCGCGCGCCGGAGTGGGTGCCGGACATCGCGGCGCCCGCCTGCATGCGCTGCTCCGCGCACTTCACCGCCTTCCGCCGTCGCCACCACTGCAGGAACTGTGGTCAGTGTACACTGCTGAACCAATACAGAGTTCAAGTTATCTTGTCGCGTCCATTATATGATTGTTTACACGTACCGAGCAAAGCGGCGAGACAGTACTAAGCTAGTGCACAGAACAGGGACCGAGGTCTCGATGCTTTTGAAGGTTCAGGGCTTGGCTCAGCACTCGACACAATGTTTATTCGCACCGAGTACTCGCCACCGTCTCGCCCGTTTACACGGTAGTGTAATTATGCCTTATGTGTAACCTTTGGGTAGATAGAGTAAGGGTGTGTGCATGAAGAGAGGCTGATTCGACGGTGCCTGCCGCCACGTCACTGACTCCCAAGTCAAGCCTGCACATTGACACGCACGTGTCTATGACAAACTATATGTCTATATACATTGATCTCTCTTTTTAAAACATCGCTCGAAAGGAGATATGTAAATTTCGGCGGAGAAAAGTATAGTACCTTGATTAAATACTTCTTAAATTGGAAAGGAAAGCTGTCAATCATTTTTACATTTCCAGGTAAAGTGTTCTGCGCATCATGTAGTTCTAACTCGATCCCGCTACCTCGGTACGGGCAAATGAAACCGGTTCGGGTCTGTGAGGAATGCTACCAGAGTACGGTGCGAAGCCGACGACCCCAGACACCGCATCACCGGTGAGACCCTCCCACTTTGGTCATAGACTATCGAAGCAACGACAAGTTAAATATTACACTAAGCGTTCGAAGAGATTTAGTTCTAGGTGTTGTAATATTTGTAAGTTTATATCACTTTGTAATATCGTCCATGTCAAATCAATTATAACAGTACTTTGTTTTTTTTGGTTAACGGTGACCTTATTTACTTACATTTTTAAAAGTTTTAACCAATAAATGTTTTTGTTGGACAATATTCTAGGCATTGCACACAACATAATTTCAAGTTTCAAAGTCTTAAACAAATTGCAGCCATTTAAAACGATGATTTGATAAGTAAACTAGTTCTAATGGTCGAAATATAATTGAAGAGTATCTTGTATAGCAGGGTTTGATTTAACAACGACGATTTTCATAATAACATATTAACATCACTTAGTTATATTCAAAGATACATTTACATCACTTTGCTGTGTTCAAAGATACATTTACATCACTTTGTTGTGTTCAAAATTACATTTTAAAATCATTAGATTTTTAATGAATACATACAACGGTACGTGAAAAATCACAAAATTTAATGTGAAGAAAAATGGCAGTTGAGAAGCAAAACTAGCAACTTCTATTTTTTTCTAAAATGATATTTTGTGGAAAAAAGTTTCAAAAATGTTGCCAACAAAATATTGGTTTTGGACTCTGTTTTAATACTAATCTAAAATGTTAAACTAAAGAAACAATGCAAACACTAACATTTGTCGGAAACATTAGGAAACATAATGCTTGTTTTGTTTCTTAGTTTTTTTTAATTCGAATAACAATAAAAAATGAATAAATGATTTTCGTCTCGTCGTGTAAATTTTGATAATTTCGTTTTATTATTGTGACCTTGGACGTACATTTTATTATCTGCCTCACAATTTTTTATATAATTGTCAATAAATACGGAGCTTGCAAACAAATTTGTACCTGACGAAAAATTATAACGTAGAAAAGGATTTATGTATTTTATACTTGTGGGTCGATTAAGATTTATATTGGGACTATATTTTTGATGATATTGATTTGGATTTAAGATACCAAGCAAACTATTCAACAATAGTGAATTCGAGCAAAAGGTACTGAACTGAACTATTGTTAACCCACCCTTTACTAATCCTCAATTTTTTTTTATCCGTATAATATACTATTCGTCAACTAAGAAAGGCCTGCTTTCGCAAATCGCGGTTATGTTATCTTTTGAATTTATAAAAAATAAAAAAAATAACCTGCCTTCCTTCCATCGATAAGGTTGCAATTTTAACCTCACTCACAGGGCTGAAAAAGAAGAGAGGTTATAAATTAGTCTCACTATGACAATACTTGGCATTTTTTTTACTCTTAAACTATGTATATAAATTATAACATACAAATAAAATTACAGACTTATGAGAGTAGCTTAATTTTTTTTTACATTTTCAAATAATCAATAACGCAACCGCGAGTTGTCTTCCAGAATGACTTGAATTAATTGACGGGTAGTCATTGTTTAAAAAGAATATAGCTTTGTGACAGGTGGGTAAGTCAAATAGTTCAGTAGCTTCAACTCTAAATGCACTTTGTATCATTCACTTAATTATTTCCCGGGTTTTGTGTAAGGTTATTCCAAGATCTTTCTCTTTTGTAATGTAACACCCACACTATTGATTTATACAATGCGTGCATAACCATGAGAGTCGCGTAAAGCCCTTGTCCCCGCCGGTGCTCGCTCACTCCACGCGTGCTGCCCTGTACACTGAGCGCTGTTGGTATTCATTAATCGCGTTATAATCTTTCAAGGCGTAAATTATTTTGAACACTATATTATACAAGAACAACGCTATGACGTCATCGCATACAAGTCATGTTTTAGTGTAGGAGTTGTAAGGTCTAATATATTTTTTATTGACTGATATAAATATTGGGATATTCTAATTCCAGTAATGAAGTTGCTATCGGTAGCTCTCTAGAAACACGACTTAGGTTTCGATTTCATTAACTTTGTTATTTATGAGATGTGCAAAGATTTTTAAATACTTTGATCTGTTGCATACAGTAAAAACCAAAAGTAAAAATTTAAACTTCTGAAGTCTGCGTTGTTTTTACTACCATTCTAAAAAAATATATTGTATTTTTAATTTTGAATATTCCAATAATTTTGCTTTTAATAAAATAATTTGTTCGCGGAAGCAGAAATAAATTCATACCATGTTTAATAAACTTGTTTTAGTCATCATATGTTTTATTAATAATAAAAAATAGAAGTTGATGTTTATTAGCTTTTAAACTTGTATAAATGTTCAATTGACTTTTGCAAACATGTTTTAGAGAAATGTAAAAATATGATATTGAGTTGTTCACCTGTTGTGACCTAAGAGGGTAAGCAGAGATTAAAGATTTTCTTTTTCTGCGGTCTTCTTTTGATTCTTTTACAATCATACTTTTTAGTGTTCTTTTAAATGTTTGGTTTAATCATCATTATGCAAGCGCCAGCAAAACATTAAGCTTCTGACACACTTATGACTTTAGTCACTTCTTTCTATTTCTAATACTTTGATTTAATTTAGACATTAAAGTACGTGTAAGCTTTATTTTTAACTTTTAAGTATTTTCAAATAAATATAAATGTTGGGCGAATTTGAAATGAATGTGGACGCGGGTTAAGTGATCTCTTTGCAAAATTAACAAGACAACCGAAATTTAATAATCGGTTTTTTAAATTAGGGACTTGAAAAATAAAAATATATATTTTTAAGAAGTAAAATTTAATGTTTATATATTTTTAACACTAAAATTTTATTATTACTTTAAAATAATAATAAAAATATTTTTTTGAAAGATTCCATTAGTTCTTTTTTCATATAATCCAACGGTGTTAGTTGTTAGGTTTTTTAATTGTTATCATAAGACTAATGTTATTAATATGAGATGTATGTAAATTTTGTAAAGATTATTTCTAGTGTTATATCTTATTCACTTTATTATCAATTAGCATGTGTTACATAGCTTTTTGTATATTATATATATAAAATAAAATGGTAAATATATCATGAATGCATATTATTAACTTTTCCACGACCACAAATGTCTGAGTGATAATATGGCTGAATATTGTTGATATTTTGATCATATAAACGAAATGTATGATAGACTGGGAGTTTTATTTATTACATACTTGTGACCCGCCCCGGTTTTGCTCTTCGTAAAAGATGTGTGATTTGTTACCCTGATATTAGACACCAAGACATAAGAGGGTAATATCATTAAGTCCATCGTCCTATCGTGGGAGGCAGCAAACGAGTAAGCGGTTCACCTGATATTAAGTGTCAGCTGCCTATGGGCTATCTTTAATAGACAGCGGAAAGGAAAAACAGAAAAGGGATTCCTTTACGTATTCATGCCCTCCCCCGCCACATCCTCATCGCATTCTTTACTTTCCCTATTAGAAAATTATGGGAAGGGGAAGAGAATCAGAATTAGGCCTCCGGCACTCACTCATCGGACGAAACGCGGAATACTTAACGCCCTTGGTGAGGTGTATGAGGTCGTGGTATTTCCACGGTCGAGCCGGTTCATTCGTGCAAAGGTTTATTTATTTATTTTATTGACACTTTGTATATGAAATCAGTTAGAAATATATGAACATTTGAAAGAATGGTGAAAGTACCGAGGAGCTTAACTTTGAAAGAGTTCTCTTACAGCTTACCATGCGACAGAGAGAGGAGGCTTACTGGGTAACAATTATTTATAAGTACACTATTTCTGCTCCTACTTAAATAATAATCTTAATAAATATAAATACATACATACATAATATATAAACATATACACATTCATAAATATATATGATAACTTACAATGACATAAAGTGTCCTTTACACACGTTTCGCAGGCTGGCAGCGATGTGTACCGATGTTGTGAATATAAATAAATATAATATGAATTAAATTAATCAAAATGTGAATAAAGTTAATATTCGGTAAAACAAAATGCATTAAGCAACCCTTTGTGCACTAACAGATAAATACGGTAACTACATAACATACATAACAAGGTTGTTGTTGAGGGATCTGTTAAGACTACTAAAGGTTAACTTTTTAATGCCCTAGTACCTCCTACCTACTCACTAGTAACTTGGAGCTCATTTCGAGAAAATATTTATTTTAAATTAAATTCCTAATGTAAATTGCAGCCTTTCATTTATAATTATGATTGAGTGACACCGAAATATATTTTCATTTTATTTTTAGATTAGGATCTACCTAAAATCGAGTACAAACAATAGATTCGTGGGTTTCCACTGTCGTAAAATCAAATCAATTCAAGGTTCCTCTCTATCTTTCTCTCTCAAGAAACTGAGATGACAATATGTTTTATGTGAATGTTTTCGGCAGTGGAAATCCACAGTAAGAATACATTGACAACAAAATATTTTCTATGAAAATTTTAAGTAGACCAAATAAAACTTCGAGTAATGGTTTAGGTTGTAAATCTTCACTTTTTCAATACGCAGTTTCATCAAGGTACAAATTTAACAATTGAGGTTAGATATTCTTTAGTATTTATCGATGTCCTTTTTTCCAACGGTTTCCTTTTTTCCAAACGTAGAGTGAACTGAAAAGCTCGACTGATTCACTTTATGGCTAGCTTTCAGAGATTGCACTTCCGATAATTCACAATGAAATATGTCCGATAAATCTCTAAAAGTTATTTTTATTGAATCTATCATCTATCTATAATGTAGAAAATAATTACATGTACAACCTTTATAAACCGCGACAAATTGACCCAATTAAATTATACATTTGAAAAAAAAACCCTCTAAAAAGTAAGTAAGCAGTAAATAGGATGAGTGATGAATGGTAAGAAAACTCGAACACAACACATTTCGAACAGAAAATTACATAAAAATCGTTTTTTTTTTCATTTCGAAACTACGATGACGTTGTCTAACATACAGATACGTATAGTATAATGTACGGCAAAATATGTACATTGATTTCCGAACTAAATCTGAGGTCACCATTATCAAAGCGTAAAAACCATATTATGTTGAACCCCTGCGTAAACCTCGACGTTGGCGATTCTAGGGGACAAGTTTACGTGAACGTTAAATCGAACTCGGTCCTGATCAAATAACAGATCAGGTCATAAATTTCTTACGCCGTATCTGAGATCAAGATGCAAACGTTGAACTTATAACAACCCTCCGTTTACATCGGAGATTACAAAGAAAAGCCAAAACTTTAAATGTTTACGACACAACAAAAAATGTGATGCAAATATAAATGTAAAACGAAATGGAATTTCATTACAATGAAATAATTATTTAGGTATTTCTTCTAATATAATAACTTGTTATAGTTCTAAGAGATTCTCAACGAATAGGTAGGTATGCCACATGCATATTAAAATAAAGGGCTTCGTAAACGAGTCTGTTCAAATTTGATGCAAGCGCGACGTGTTCAGTTCAAGAGATAAATTTAATATACGAGTTGCGGTCTCATGGCTCTTTCTTTATTACTTCAGCCAGTTTTGCGGCGCTGGCTGAACTCCGCGAGTCCGAGCGATGTATTTGAAAATAAGGGAAAAATATATTTTCACGTCTTGTAACTGTGTCTGACATATCCAGTATACCTGTTTATTAGTTGCTTAACTTGAGTCGCAATGTGCCGGACACATTGCTTGTAGGACGGACAGCCGATGGTACCAAAAGGTACTCGAACGGTAGCCATGGTCGACGCAGCGTGGGTAAGTCTCCCACAAGATGGACCGATGATCTGGCGAAGGTTGCGGGTGTCCACTCGATATGGACGGCGAGGGTTCCAATCTTTGTAACTCTTCACGGCAAAGGCTTACGTCTAGAAACTGACGTCTGATGGTTGAAAGAGGCAAACAAAGAGAAAATTTCTTCCATATTTCGTGTACTGTACTGAACTCTAATCTTTCGTTTAAAAACAGTCTGTCGATATATCTCTCAGTTGGTAGACATATTAAAACTAATTTATAACGTAATTATATTAAGCAGTTCATACAATATCTAATAGAATTTTACTTACTTTTATTAACTCTTTACTGCTTTACAATGGACGGTCTTAATACCTTAGGGCATTCTCTGCCAGTCAACCCCGGGTGCGAAGAGAAGCTGACATGTTGCAGACAAAGAGTTAAATCAAATTTAACACCATTTGCACACGTATGTGTTATTCCGGTGCATGCATGCATGTACAAACTATTTAAATAAAACGTTTTATATTCAGGTTTTGCGTCACAAATAATAATTACACAATTATCCTCACAAACTTTTACGTTTATAATAATGAAATATATGGAACGGGCCATCGTCATACTGGACACAAATATCAGCAAGGTGTTTTTATAATGACTGAAAAAAAACTAGTGCTACATCACTATTTGGTGTTAATTGGCGATGTAGTGAAAGGTAACATGATTAATAAGGGTATGACGACCCCACATAAAGTTGAAACAGGGCTTGGTCATCTACCCTGAGTTGAACTATTAGTATAAATGCCGGATTATTCGAACTTATATTGATTGATACAAGAGTCACTCTTCAACGTGGAGATCTAGATACATATTTGGTACAGTATTTCTTTCGGCAGACAAAGATATTGACGTGAATGGTTTTCTATCACTATAAAACGAACGAACGAACCCTATGCGCGTCGCTAGCCGATCATAAAGTAGAATATCTTTTTAATATTAGCCGATGTAAAAATTTAAATTTTATGTGTAATCTAATCTTACTTTTATTCTAATATACTTCAATATTTTCATTTTTGTGTTGGACAGTTAAAATATTAAATTTTGTTACTTGTTACACCCACCCATTCAAACAGTAAGCTTGAATTTTGCTTAGCTACCAAATTACTTTTATTCAATTACAGAATTTTATTAAAAGCCCTAAAATACCTTTAGAGATTTCAGTGGAAAATGTTAGTATATTCCGACCGTAATAAGAGATTTGCTAACGATATTTCCCAAAAAAAAATTAATTCCCTTCGCGGAATATTTAAGTCCTTAAAAGAAAATGTTTTTAATTTTAATCGCTCCAAGGATTAATAATTATTGCCAAATCTTTCATAATTTAAATTTGGACTCTGGACTGACTGGAAGAAAATAATTTCAGTTAAGAATTTTTTTAGATATGGCAACCAAAATCTGTTTTTTACTTCTTCAGGCTCTTGATACTTATTCGTTTTCCTTTGTCACGCACTTGCGTAATTCCCGTCATAATTTTTGCTTATAACGGCATTTCGATATTTTTTTAGTCGGAGTTAGTTTTAACTTGTATACATTTGTTGGACTAACTATGGCTCGCAACTTTGTTCGTATACAATAATTACTTTTTGTTTTTTTTTTCGTATTATAACGTCCGTGGCTTCAGTAATATCTAACTTTTTGATAGATGGAAAGGATGAATAAAGAGAGCAATTAAACAAATTTATGTTGTAAAAGTGATGGGCACCGTTAGCAGGGTACACGTCCAAGGAGAACTTATATCGATCAGATTAATGATATACTAAAGAATGGCGATATAATGAGTACCTGTGACCGACGAGCATGTATGCGTAGATGTATGGATGACGAAAAAGTGACACAGATGCGCCAGGATCGCGCCGAATGGAAATCTATAATCTCTGTCTGCCCATTTAAGTTACAGGCGTGGTTATATTAAAGATTAGTATAACCACGCCTTATCGTTATGAGATGATTAATTACCTCATTTTTAGTCTGGCAATAGGTAGTTTTGCTTGCACATGTAAAGAAAACAATGTACACGAAAGTAACGAAAAGAAAGCAAATAAAATAATGGCTCCCTCACTCACGCAACTGGTGTAACTCTGTCAAAGTCAGATTCGCTTACAATAACTGGGAATATAACATATAAAAAAAGCGGGCACTTTTTATTCTAGTAACATATTTCTTATATAATATTAAAGGTCAAGATATTAATAGGTTTATGAGGAATGGAGACGTAATAAAATAAAACTTTCAGATATTAACGCGTATAATCGGGCAAGTTACAGAATTGAACGGACAAAAATCATACGGCAATTATGAGAGGGTTATGTCGGTGTTTGCAATTTTACATCACTGTAATTAATAGAATTATTGTACATTGATATTTTTATTTTCGCGAACAAGTATCGTAGTATACGAGTGTATGTTTGCTGACATTCCACTAATTAATGTTCCATTTAAAAATAAAGATATTCTATTTTTAATCAATATATGTATATTTTTAAAAGGAAATAATATGTTTCCACTCCCTCAGACGTGGGACACACTCCTTGTTGTTGACCTATCCTGGGCCTCATACCGACTAAAAAAACTTTCTTTCTTCTGAACTTTTTTAAATTCATGTTATCAAATTCATATTTTATTTATATTTAATTCAATATATATATATATATATAAAAGGTCATGTGCTTATTTATGTATGCATATAGAAACTGAAAAAGGCTGCTTTCGATGAAATTTTCAGATGGTCCTCTAGCGGGCGCTCCTGTGAAGTTTGGCAGAGATCACATCAACATCAGTGCTACCCGCGCGAAGCGTCAATAGTAATAAATAAAATGTAAATTGTAAATAAAAATCGATCGGATAACGATTTCATTGTTCCCATTACTGAGATTACAAGCAGGGACTCAAGTGCTATAAAATGTAAAGCGGACCTCGTAAATTAGTTAGCTTTATACGAAGTAAGAGGACATTTAAAACACAATTAACAGTTTTCAGTAAAATAAAAAACTTATAATTAAATTAAATTAAAATACTTAACATACAACAGCTGTTTCTAGAACAGATAAACGGACCGACTGTCACAGTATACAGGCGTGAAGTAGAAGTAGTTTATACGTCATGTATTTCTTATATACACAGTAGAGATTCGATTATCTGGCCCACAGAAATACCGATCCGGGATTATCCGGACTACCGTCAAATGACACTTACCAAATATTTTAACTTTATTTGTGTATGTATGTATGGCCGTTTCATTGTGATGGCTTGACCGGTTTGAAGGGTGACGTATCATTCGATTCGTATTCTTGCCCGGAGTGTTATAGGGGTACAATCGGAGGGGTACATTGTTTTTATCAACTATTCCCTGTTCCTTATCTACTTGATATTTAACTTCAATTTTTCTGTACGTGTTGCGGATCTTAAGTTTAAATTTGTTCACTTCTACCACAAAAACATTAGAGGTACGAACCTTTATTAAAAAAGTATATGCATACAAGAATTGGTTAAAAAATATAAAGCGACTTATTTAAGTTCCCTTTTTCAAAGAAGAAACTTAATGTATTTAAGGTTTCTATTCACGATTCACCGAGAACTTAGATTGTGTTTTAATTGGTTTGTAAAAAAACTACAAGTTCTTAAGA
Source organism: Papilio elwesi (assembly GCA_029849275.1). NCBI lineage: Eukaryota > Metazoa > Arthropoda > Insecta > Lepidoptera > Papilionidae > Papilio > Papilio elwesi. The sequence continues at coordinate 3,202,316 of CM056710.1, read as the reverse complement.
ACTGATTATACGACTCGCATTTAAAGAATAAACTCAACTTTATTCTATAAATGCGAGTGGTACAGTCATTCAGTGTACACAACTTGAATAAAGGTTGTTTATACTGTGGCCTATAAATAAAGTATCTACTATAAACTGTATAATACTGATACTTGACAGTGTGTGTGAATGAAAAATCGTACAAATTTTTTATGCATTTTGTGATTTACGCTCCATCAACACTGATTTTTTGAGATTTTAAGAATCTCGATTGTTCGTTTTTTCGTGGTATAAAGAAATAAGTATTTATTATATTTTTAGTTACAAGTAGTATTAAGGGTACCTTTAATACCAATTTTCGTTAGTATCTCACCAGTCTGGTCGGTATATATCCGTCTGGGATGTCCTAGGTTGCTTTCTTTTGCAACATAAAATTTTCCTCGACTCTCACATAAACATACCTTCCCATTTTTTTGTTACAAAGCTCTCTTCTCTTTTAAATAATTTTTCGTTACGTTGCTTCTTAACATTGTTTGCAATACTATCATTCGGTCATGCCTATGCTAGGCTATTAGGAAAGAAATATATTTCAATAGTATTCAAATTTTATATCAGCATAATATAATTTAATTTATATTATATTAACGTTTTAAGTCTTTTATTGTGAAATAATATCTCGAGTTCCTTCAAACATGATCATAAACCGCCAAAAGGTTTAAAGGTATTAATTAAGGTACGAGGAGATTCCGTATTTTCGGTCGAAGGGTCAGACGTGTATGCGGTTAGGTTTATAACTTTCTCAATACGTTAGGTTGTGATATATTGTAAACTTGATTAAACAATGGAGATTGTTGAGGGATTACATGGAAGTATTATGTACAATTATTTTACTGTCGATCGAAATTATTTGAAAGTTATTGTAGGGAGTTGCTGGAAGCTTATATTAATTTGGTAATACTTCAGTATTAACGCAATACTTGTTTTTTTTTAAACTATAAAAAAGTTTCAGAATCACTGAAACTTTTTTATAGTAAAAAACAGACGTATACTAATAAATACCACTTCTATTCTCATATTAATTGAGATTGTGGTACTTTTCTGATCGAACCAACACATTTGAGCAACGGCTGCTGTTGCCGACTTTATTACTATTCTGGATTCTGTTTTAGCAAGTAAAACGAGTAAGCAAAGAATAAGGGACGTGCGTCGTCTGCGCGCACAACGTCGTGTAGAAAGACCCTAAAGTAATTTAATCCCAAACGAAACTATTTGTTGCAATCTCTGTATAGTATATGTAAATATATTTGTATATTTACTACATTTATATTATCGCATAACGTACGAAGCTTAGCTTTACGGCCAACAATAAACCTTTAGGTCGTTAAATCCGGTTTTAGTTAACGAATAGCCCGCGTGCTATTATACAAGCTTTAGGACACGTAACTTAGAATTAGTGTTTAAGCTTTAGTTTGTGTTCAGTTGTTGTTCGGATTAAGATTCAGATTACGTGTTATCTTGTATCGCACCACGGATTACCTTGTGGATATTGTGGAAAGTGTAAACTTTCATTATACATGGTTTAGTGTAATTTTGTATTCTAATGCCTCCATTTTTTTAGATCTAAAATCATCAAATAAACCATAGAGGTTCCGTTGTTCTCGCCTTACCCATAAACACTGAAGTGAAATGAACCAATCCATCCAATCAATCCAAGAAGTCAATAGCTACTAAAAGCAATTTTTTTCGCAAATGAAGTCGCGGAAACCATTATATCCGCTCGACCAAACATGCTTAACGATTTTTTAACTGGAGCTGGACTTAGCCTTTAAGAGTATAAGCGAAATTTCATGTTGTTTCCCTTTCGTGTTGAAACTCAGGTACACTTGAATTCAGTCTTTACGCTTAGTACATAAAATAATTATAGTTTAAAAAGTGAATGGACATGCAACGCTAATTACCAACAAGTTAATGTTAAGTAAATAAACAAACATTATATAATGTTTAAGCTAGATGGCGTTATTATTAACCTAGAAATGAATTTATGATTTTCCCGATAATTCAGAACAGATATCAGGACAAATCAATACTTAGAGTGCAAGCTTATAAATAACAAAAACATGTTTTAAATATTCTCTTTAAAATATCGATAAAAATGAAGGGATGGGCAGGGAAGGGAAGGGCAAGCAACAAAGAAATCCTGGGACATTTTAAAATTGTATAAACTACAATGTTAGAAAGTCTTAAGAGCAGACGTTAATTAAAATTTAACAGCCTCGAAGTGAACCTTCATGAAACCTTAATTAAGCTTTGTTATGTTAATAGACGTCTGCTAGAAAAGATTTAATTTTTTATGATAGGACTTCACTTAGCTAAATTATTAAATGTATTCTGCGAAACACCGCTAAATTCGCAATAGATAAGACGTGTTTTGTTTTATAATCCACCCATCTTCAAGCGACTGTCACCGACAGGCATTTGCAACGAGCTAATGAGTTGATCTTTACAACACAATTGAAGTGACTAACAGAGAAAAGTTATATTTCCTTTTTCTATTTATTTTCCCCAGTCTTATCCTCCTCCCCTTCCTATAGTTTCCTTATTAGAAGTAGATGGGGAGGGGAATAGAAGCAGAATTAGTCCTTCGGCTCCTTACTCATCAGCCGAAACGCAGACTACTTCTACTTCACGCCGGCCTTCTCATAACACCGATCGAGCCGGCCCATTCGTGCAACAGATGTTTTGTTGCGGGTTCTACCACTGACAAACTGTTTGGAGAGTACGTAATCAATTATGAAGAATCAAATTGTTAGTAATATTGTTTTTTATCTTAATTTTTAAGCAATATCTAACTTTGTAAAATGATGTCACTAGCGGTATATCTGAACCAATTCGACGTTTAACTAAAGGGCTCAATTATTGTCTAGAGCCTGTTGTTGGTGTGTATGGGCGTCAGTGATTAATTAACTATTATCTTTTGAACCGTCGTTCTGAAAAAAGAATACCATTTTTTTTATAGTACTAGGTGGCAAAGGAGCAAGCGGTTCACACGATATCAAGTGACCACTACCCATAAACATCTGCAATTAACGAATGAGTTGCTAGATGCGTTGCCCACTTTTAATGGACAGAGGAGAACAAACAGAAAATGGTTCCTATACATCCGCTCCACCATCATGTTTTCTTCCCCTTCCCATACTTTCCTTATAAGAAAAAGGTGGGAAGGGGGAGAGAACTAGAATTAGGCGTCCGGCACCTCATTCATCAGACGAAACGCAGAATACTCTACGAGGTCATGGTATTTCACCGGTCAAGCCGGCCTTTTCGTGTACAAATGTTGTTGTTGCGGGCTCTACCACTGTTAAACCATGCAGGTATAAAGAAGTTTTGGTGAGTTCCGACTACTCGATCCTTAAATATGCCTAAAAATTTCTATCCATTTAATCTCACACAACAAATAGTGCCACAGCACTAAGCCTAAAGCTGATGAGATTTTTAGTTTCATCATATATTTCTAATCTTTATTATAACTTTAATAACTAATGAAAACCAAAGTTATAACAGAAACCACGGCGTATTTTCATCCAATTCAAAAGATATTTGCCGATAATTTTGACATGAATTTCATTAAAGTTTTCTCATTTCCACCCATCTATTATTTACCCTTTAAGCTAATTGATTTACTTTCAGAGGCTTCATTGTCTTTGCCATTGATTTACCAACAATTAGTTAATTGAAAAATAAAAAATCAACGTGAATTACATTTTTATTTAGTTAGTTATTAGCTTTTACCACATCCCACAACATCGTTTGAAACAATTGTGACGCAGTGGTATGTAAATAGCTTCAAAATTGTTGATTCTGGTGTTCTACTAATCAAATGCGTAATAATGGTTTATAAGTGGTGCAATATTATGACACAATGATTACACCATTATACAAATATAAAATCAGACTTAGAGCAGATATAGAGATTCATATTTCTACTCTACAATAACTTAAAAATAATGGTGAAATAATCATGTATACCACAGCATGGTAAAAGTGCTCAACTCAGTAAACAAAATAAAAATTACACGTAAAACAAAAATGATATCGTTTTGGACAGCCGACTTAAGGATCATTTACATTTATTGGAGGCTTAGAAATTTTATCAAGAATGTTAGTATTTAAGTTATTAATTATTAGGGGTAAAATATATATTTTATGGGGAAAATCCCTACATATGTATATACGTGGGTTAGGCACAGTATTACTGTATTAGAATTAGTTAAAGTTTATACAGTTGCGTACCTGCTGCAAACCTTCCTTGGGACTGGGATGGTAATACATACTGCGGTAAATACAATAAGATACAGATAATATATTCTTTGACGTGGTTTGCGACAAGTTATCCTATATATTTTCTTTAAACAACACATAACAACAAATAGTATATAATTCTTAATGTAATAAAGCATTCTTACGATAAAATAAGACCATTTAGCTTGAAGTGTGAAACAGCAAACAACGGCCAGAGACAAATCACGGCTCATGCATCAACGTCGCCACAGAGTACCGGGGGAATAAAATTAGAAATAAAATGGAGAAGTTTATCGCCGCAGCCACGAACACTTTTAAATTAAACAAATAGCCTGTGGACCCCTGCGGGCGGACAATGTTCAAGCGCTTTTGAAAGTTACGAGTAGGTCGCTGATTTTTATCAAAAGTAGCTAGATGAAAATAGTTTGATCATGTCTGTGTGGATCAATGCATACGCTGTTGTCTAGTCCAGGGGTCGGCCACCTTTTTTGGCCGCGGGTGAAATTTAACCAAAATGTAACTTTATGTCAAAAAGATGGTCGTATTAAACCAAATTCTTAGTAAATAATTAAATTAGCTAAATGAACAAAAAAATTGTTTAAAAATCAATATATTTGTTTCGGAACTAAAGTGGAAATTTGGAACTATCAAATAGGTCATAGATTGCCAATCCCAGGTGTAGTCTAACCTTTACATGTATTGCTATAACTTCTTTTATGGAAGTATTCGTCAAACAAAAGAAACGAGGAGTTCATAGTCAATTAACCGCTAGCCCCATAAACAATAACAGAAAATATGCACAGATGAGTGTTTTTAATTGTAGAAATAGGAACCTGATCACTCAACTACGTGTGTGGTGTACGTAATGGAATGAAAAAACTATATACATCGATATAAAATTCAATCAATATAAAACTAATTGTTTCATAATTAGATAAATTACGACCCACGATTTTAAATCGCAATCGTGATTTGTATTATTAGACTATAGTTTTGTATTTGCTTATATAATTCTCTTTTATTATCATAATGTTTACCAAATTAACTTGTGTTATCGTGTAATGAAAAAGAAATTAAAAAATTGTTGATATTAATGCTTTATTGCCGAAATAAACAATCGGCCAAACTCATACAAGCACAAAAAATTAGATTATTGTATTACATAGTTACTCTGAAAGTAAATCTTCAAGTCGACCTTTTGCCCTAATTTATTAACCTTAATTTATAAAAGATAAATCAATTAGGTTAGCAGCTCAGAAGGCAGAGAATGTGTTGTGCAAGTTTTGGATGAGCGAGGGAAAACTTTAATGGATTTCGCGTCAAAGTTAGTTGAAAATGTCTGACACGTGTGTAATATTCACCAATTACAAGTTGATATAAATAACGAAGAAACTACTTAGTAACTTTCCTGACTTAGAGACTTTAATAAACTGTCAAGTTTTAAATAGTAAGTACTATAAGATTAGTCCACTAGGCAGTTGGAATGTCTACCACATTGTGGATTGTGAATGTGGAGTACTCTTGTCGTTAAGGTCAACAAAACTTCTTCCATAAAGAATTAATAAAAGCCTATGCACTTACTAAAAGGTAAATAACATTCAAAAATATACTGTTCGTTATTACAATGTCATCTTGCCGTCTTCGTTGTTTTTCAAAAATTAAATGGTATATTAAAAAACAAGACATATTGGGAAAGTTACGGATACAACCATAGACATAAGCCGAACCTACCGAAAGCCTTCAATTAATCCCTTTAGGGAGGAAATTAACAAGGGATCATTGCTATGGTTTCAACAAATTTTATACAATCTTCTCAGTTGTATACTAAGCTTATAATAAAAAATTACAATTCTGTCATGTCACTCTTTTCGATTGTAAATGGTTTATTCAGTTACAATTTTGCTGTGCGCTTACAACATCGCTAGTGGGATTATAAAATTTTTTGTTTATAATTTTCTCGCAACAAAAAATTTACCACATCTAAAAGTCGAACTAAGGCCTCGTAAATGAATAGCTAGGACACTTTCGGAGGGAACGTTACGGTTGCCATTCTGTAGGCGCGATATTAACGGAGAGCAACCGCAAAATAGCACAATCAGCTTAGTGCGTTTAGCAACCGTGCGGCTGGCTGTAGTAGGCCGCAGCGAGCCGTCAATTTTTTAACTCCGGTCCATTGGACGATTGGCCGTAATCCGGCTTACTGCATAATGCATATTAGCTCTAAGAAATAAATCCTAAATATTAACATTTTTATTAAATTTAATGTTCCACATATAATTTTGTGCGTCTTTTTCGTAATTTAATGTTAACGACTACGCATAAATTTATAAATAGCGTAAAAATTATAATTATAATGACAATTTAAACTCTTTTTACGATGTTTATCACTACAATAATGAACAATGCACGCCTGTTGATATCCATGTTAATTAAATCAATTATTGACACAACGGAAGAGCAATCCGTAAACAGCTTTGCTTTAATTGATACATATGTTATTATAAGTGTATGTACACACTGCGTGGATTAATACATTATGCAGACACACACAATAAAACAATAACTATAAAAATAATAACATCTAAATTAAAAATAATAATTTATTATATTTCTTTTATTTTTGTAATTTCATCAAGCGTATTTCATAAAAATTAAAAGTTTAAACCTAGAGTTTTCTCTTTTTTCTTCGACAAACCAAGAACATTCTGTATACACCATAGACACCATCATCATCGTAGACATTATTGCCACAGTTTGTAAAACTATTAGCTATGTGCATCCACCGCATAAAGTTTATCAACTGCTGTTGTTATAAGAAATATGAAGGTGAAATTAAATGGGCCACAATAAACTACCGTCGCTGTGTTTGAAGTAAACTTCCTGGTGAGTGTATTTTATTAGCGATGAGGCAGTGTCTTGTATTAACTTATTTGTCTCGACAGAAAACTTTAAGCGTGTCATTTCTTGATGTCAGAAATGTTTTTATTTTATGAAAGAGTTTTGGGAGTATAATTTTTAATAATTGCCAAACTTTACTCAAATCATTTTGAGTAAAGTTCATGCGGCTCATGCTGGACACGTATATAGTAAAAATCCGAGTATCTGATCAAGGTTGCGGGACTCCACTAGAAGAGATTGATGTGGAAGAGTCTACGTCCAGGAAGTACTGGAAGTTTGTTTATGATGATGATATTACCCCAGCAAATTGCTAATGCGCCTGACAGCGGTATTGGTAACGTCATCATGTTCGCAACATCTTGTTTGCTGCTATTGTTTTCAACTTAGTTTTAAAATTAGTAGGAAAATACTTGAGAGCCGTGCTAGTGAGATTATTAAATTTTATGATATTAAAAATACGAGAATGAGATTAAGTGATGTAAACTAAAACATTGAGGGTGACCTGATGTGGCATCAAAAATATTAACCTGCGTACCAAGCCAGTATACATTCTTTATCACTGGGAATCCACGTCGGATGATAAAAAGACACTAACCAATTTAACTAAACATACTTTCATCACTAGGGAACATATTTATTAAGATTTAGTCTTATTTTTAAAATATATACAATTATTATTGAATTAACGCCCTGTCTTATTGACAATAATAATTCCATTATCCCTACTAATATTATGAATGTGAATGTAAGTTTGTTTGTCACGCTTTCACACGAAAACTACTCAACCGATCATCATGACTTGATACACATATTCTTGGAGGGATTATAAGTAACAAAGGATACTTTTTTTATATGAAAATATAGTATATAAAAACCGAAGTAGTGGTACCCGGGTGAAGCCGGGGCGGGCTAGTTATTAATAAATTAAATGTCCTATTAAATTTATTTTAGCTATACTTTTGAGTTACGGATGTCGTCACGTGATTGTTAATTGATAAGGTTCCCGGTATCATTTTAAATTTTCAGGGTGTTGATATAATCTAATTAGCATTTTGTTGCTTATGAAAGAGTCATAATTGTCGTCATTGCGGTTTCTCAAAATAATTCTCATTTAATTTTAAGCTCGTATATTCCTTTCCCGGAACCCTTTGGAGGACAATACAAACTTAAGTAATATATTCCTGTAAGTATTTGATATTGCGAGATAGATTCACTAAGCTATTTCTACTACTAAGACATTCAGTTTCGGTGTTATGCAAACTGCAATAACTTTCAACAAAATTCTCGGCCGTCTTGTTGTCGAAGCTATGTCGACCACAAAGGTAGTTGGTAAACTTGAGTTATCTTAAAAATGTTAATATTACGTTGTGAATTGACTGAATAAATTCAGCTGCGTTTCGTCAATGCAAATATGTGACATTAATAATGTACACGTTTAGCTAAGCGGTATATACTTTTGTGTAAGTATTTTATCAACTTACACGACATTAAGAAATGCAAAATGTAGTTATTTTTGCAAATGGCAGTGATAGAATGGGTCATCGCCAATTTCAAGGTTTCAAAAAGAGACCTCCACTAAACGCCTACAGAGTTGAAACTGTCCCTTGCCACCCTCATCCAGTACCTACACTCCCGTAACTTGTCTAGTCTATCGATCCATCTTGTAGGGGCCTACTCACTTTCCATATATTTTAGAATTTTTACTCGCTTCGGCCAGCCATGGGCAAGAAAAATTGTACGAGCTATGTGTCTTGCCCATTGGCAAATGCCAATACGCACACCAATTATTCAGCTAATACCGGTGATCTTGCTTCTGCTGAGGAGTCTGATTCGGCTTTGTAATCATATATAATGTGATAACTCCTGAAAGCTCCTGGAATATCATACATGACAGTTTAAAACTGAACTGAAATCAACTTTTATAAACTGTATCCGTATTCATTCAGCCAATGCCGTTTTCCTCATGGTGAATTAGATATATATTTTACTTGTGTTGTTCACCATTTGTTACGTCATTTACGCCCTCTTTGTGGTTGACATTGACGCAGTGTTGACGATTAAACTAATTTATTATCTGTTATTTCACTAAAGTAGATAAATTTACCATTACTGTTGTTACGGGTAACAATTTCTTAGTTTGGAGAAAACCGTCTACATTGTTACCATCACTTATAACAACTGTATGGTTTTCGCGCAATTTTCTCCCTCAAACAAACGAGTTGTGGAGCAGCAGTATTGCCAACACATTACATTAGGAAAAGAGAAAGTCCGACGACGTTTTTGTAGTTCCTCTGGTGCTACGGCTGTTAATGGGCGTCGGTGATCACTCAACGTTAGGCGACCCGCTTCACGTTTGCCCTCTAATCCAAAAAAAAAATCCTTGTCATGGAAAAAGTTTACGACATGTTTAATTGCAAATGCGTTTGTCTACCTTTAACGGACAGAGGAGGAAAAGACAGAAATGGATATGTCCTTTTCCTATCCACACTCTTGCCGTCAAATGCTTTTCCCGTATCCATTCCTACCTTATTAGAAAATAAATTCGGGCATCCAAAACTCACTCATCAAACGTAACGCATAGTACTTCTACTTCACGCCTGTCTTCTGTGAGGTCGTCGAATTTCACCGTTTGGGCTGGCCTATTCGTGTAAGAGATGTTGTTGCGGGCTCTACCGCTGTTGAAAATATATTACATTAATGGTTTTAATTACAAATTACTGTGAAATAACACGTTCTACTAATAACCGAAACTACGAATCGAGGCTATAATGCGTTTGTTTATTCACTAATTACAGTAATTGTGAACGTACTAAACGCTAGTACGTAATTTGTGGAATTGCCTACACTCCGTCTGTATCATTGTTCTGTAAGCATTTGTATAAATATGGACGCTGGAACGGATGCTAAATGTGCCAACATTTGCGCTTTATATAAAAATTACGTAAAATCATGGACTCAAACAAAATTACTAGACCCGGGTACTAGTCGTTAAACTGCGTCCAGGACCACCAAGGACGGGCAGCAGCGTCCTTTCAGTACGGTGGAAAATACTGCGATCGCCAACCCGCCTGCCAAGCGTGGCGATTATGGCACAACCCCCCCATGAATGCCAACAATAAAAAAATGGCCCCCAGTACCCGGCGGCCCTGTCGTTCCTGGCTACGGTAGCGGTCAGGACAACGGCGGGGCAGGGGGTGCTAAGAATCCCCGGAAGAGATCCGGCTACCACACTCACCGACAACTGGCCCTGGCAACACTAAACACGCGCACACTGCGGACAGACGAGAGGATCGCGGAACTGGAAGAAGAATTGAGCAAGTTACGATGGGACGTTATAGGGTTATCTGAAGTCCGAAGAGAGGGGGAGGACACGATAACCCTCAATTCCGGAAACATGCTCTTCTTCCGGGAGGGTGACCAACAGTCCCAAGGTGGTGTCGGGTTTATCGTCCACAAGTCCCTTGTGAACAATGTGGTAAAGATCGAGAGTGTGTCGACTAGGGTGGCGTACCTGATACTCAGAATAACCAAACGGTATTCGCTGAAGGTCATACAGGTTTACGCACCGACTTCGACGCACTCCGACGACGAGGTGGAAACTATGTATGAGGATATATCACGAGCCATACATAGTTGCAAAACCCACTACACCATTGTCATGGGGGACTTCAACGCGAAACTAGGCAAGCGGTACGGAGACGAGCTGCGAGTGGGCAATTTTGGATATGGATACCGGAATCACCGGGGCCACCTTCTGGCCGGCTTCATGGAGAAGGAGGGACTCTATATGATGAACTCCTTCTTCAGGAAGCAAGAGCAAAGGAAGTGGACCTGGATGAGTCCCGATGGTGCTACAAAAAACGAGATAGACTTCATCATGTCGACGAAGAAGCAAATATTCAATGATGTCTCAGTGATCAATGCGGTGAAAACCGGGAGCGATCACCGAATAGTCCGAGGCATATTGAATATCAACGTAAAGCTTGAGCGAAGTCGACTGATGAGGTCTACACTCCGACCAGTACCCATCCAGATCCAGAATCCCGAAAGCTTTCAGCTTGAACTTCAGAACCAGTTTGATTGCCTAGGGAGTAGCGTGGACGATATTAACGACGGGTTCGTGCAAGCTCTTCGGACGGTGGGTTCTAGGGTCTTCAAGACCCACCGTACAAAAGCGTCCAAGAAGCTCTCAGACTATACTCTTGAGCTCATGAAGGAAAGGCGAGAAATGATTCTGCACTCTTCGGATGATGCGAAACGATACCGGCTGCTAAATAGACAGATTTCGAAGAGCATTAAACGCGATATACGCCAATTTAATACGGTACGTATTAAAGAGGCTATTGAGCGGAATAAGTGCTCCAAAGTCTTTGCCCGAAGTCTGTCTATTGGGCAAAGCCAGGTGTCGAAGCTGAAGACTGAGGATGGCAGAGTTGTTTCCTCCAAACCGGAGCTCTTGAGTGAGGTTGAGAGGTTCTATGGACGCCTGTATGCGGCATCGCAGAAACCCGTCATGGATCTGGCAGAAGACCCAAGAGCCAGATTAACCCGACACTATACCGAAGAGATCCCGGACGTTAGTCTCGACGAGATTAGTATGGCTCTCAAACAACTCAAGAACAACAAGGCACCGGGGGATGACGGAATCACAGCAGAGTTACTGAGGGCAGCCGGAGGACCAGGTCTTAAGGTTCTCCAAAAGCTGTTCAATTCCGTCATTCTCGAGGGACATACGCCACGGGCATGGAGCGGGAGTGCGGTGGTCCTTTTCTTCAAGAATGGCGATAATGCCCTTTTGAAGAATTACAGGCCCATCGCACTTCTGAGCCATGTCTACAAGTTGTTTTCGAGGGTCATTACGAATCGTCTCGCTCGCAGATTTGACGACTTCCAGCCTCCCGAACAAGCCGGGTTCCGTAAAGGCTTTAGTACCGTGGACCACATACATACGCTGCGGCAGGTTATACAGAAGACCGAGGAGTATAACCTGCCACTATGCTTAGCGTTTGTGGACTACGAAAAAGCCTTCGATTCGGTCGAGACCTGGGCGGTACTGCAGTCCCTCCAGCGGTGCCAAATCGACTACAGGTACATCGCAGCGCTGAGGTGTTTGTATGAAAACGCCACTATGTCAGTCCGAGTACAGGGTCAGGACACGAAACCTATCCAACTGCAGCGCGGTGTAAGACAGGGAGACGTTATCTCACCGAAGCTCTTCACCGCGGCGTTGGAAGACGTCTTCAAGGTCCTGGACTGGAAAGGACTTGGCATCAACATAAACGGCGAGTACATCACCCATTTACGATTTGCTGATGACATTGTAGTCATGGCTGAGACCATGGAGGAACTCGGTACAATGCTCGACGACCTCAATAGGGCCTCCGAACGAGTGGGTCTCAAAATGAACATGGATAAGACGAAAGTTCTGTCAAACATCCATGTTCTACCCACTCCTATAACGATCGGAGGCCATACTCTCGAAGTTGTTGACGATTATGTCTACCTAGGACAAACTGTCCAGTTAGGTAGGTCCAACTTCGAGAAGGAGATCAATCGCCGAATCCGACTCGGATGGGCAGCGTTCGGGAAGCTGCGAGAAATCCTCACGTCCCAACGTCTACCGCAGTGTCTCAAGACGAAAGTCTATGACCAGTGTGTGTTGCCAGCGATGACTTATGGTACTGAGACGTGGCCCCTCAAAGCGAGTACCATTAGACGGCTCAAGGTCACCCAAAGGGCAATGGAGAGGGCAATGCTCGGAGTCTCTCTGCGTGATCGCATCAGAAATGATGTGATCCGCAGAAGAACCAATGTAACCGACATTGCCCGAAGAATTGCAAACCTTAAGTGGCAATGGGCCGGACACATTGCTCGCAGAACGGATGGCCGTTGGGGCCGAAAGGTCCTAGAGTGGCGGCCACGTACAGGTCGACGCAGCGTAGGTAGGCCTCCGACACGATGGACCGATGATCTGGTCAAAGTTGCGGGAGCCCACTGGATGAGGGTGGCAGAGGACCGATCTTTGTGGCGATCAATGGGGGAGGCCTACGTTCAGCAGTGGACAGATATCGGCTGAAACGACGACGACGACGACGAAACAAAATTAACAATAACTAATGAGTCATAGCTAATTCAATATATACTAATATTCAAAAAATTACAATGTAGTTTGTTTGTTTGTTGCGTTTTTATCCTTTAAAGACACAAACGATCCCTACTTTTTATTCGGTACGTATCCCTACTTTTTATTCCTAAAATAAAACTGTAGCGCACTTAGGAAATAAAACTAAAAAGAACAAACGAATTACCTTATTGGCAATCGTTTTTTATTTATATAGATACATACAGGCTTAAGACATCTTTAAACTTATAGATAGTTACTGCGCGTAAGTAAGTGCACTCGACTCCGGCTATCGCAGACTTGACAGTTACGACGTCCGCAGGATGTCATAAAGATAAGCTATTCAAGTTATTAGGCACGTAAAATTTGTTGTACGAACATATATCATACACTAGTTTTATATATGTTGTCTAGATCATAGTTGTAGCAAGATCCGTTTTGATATCTAGAGATCTAGGTTAAATTGTGGTTGATATATTGTAGAGCATAAGGTAAGGCAGCGACAAGTTGCTAGCTGTTTCATTTGAAATAGACGTTGTTAAAAAGTTGAGTCATTACCGGCAGTAGTGGGTAGTAATAGGTAGCAGTCGCCACCAAATGTTTCACTATACTACTCCCAAAATCTATATTTAGCACAGACATTTTCAGTGATTTTTTGGAATATCAAAATTGAATTACTTCGATTAACTAAAAATTTTATACAAAGTAATCAATATAGAGAGTAAATCTGATATAATACTAATTTTAGGAAATATTTATGTGTACAAATTCGAAAAAAGGCATCTCATTGTTTTGTCTAAATTAAATTTTTAAAAACAAACCTGGTAAATATATTCGTGGGAGAATTAACACCTCAGCTGTCGCAGCATTTCGAAACAAACCTAAATTACTCAACTACAACAAAGTCCTATTTATCTTTACAATAGAAATACAGTGTTTTTATAGTCGTATACAAAAAATACTTTTCTGTCATTGAACGTAATGGCAAGTGACTTATTTGATACAATTGTACGTCATTGCGAACACGCGGACAAAGTGCCTCGGGCTTTTTTCTTTGTTGTGCGGCTTTTGATTTGACGTCTACGTTGTATGAGATTGACTATTATATTATTATTTCTTTACCGAACTGAACATTGACTGCTACTGTATTTTGAACTTCCTAAGGACAGTAAAAATAGTATTCGTGTTGCCATTTGTCTACGAATTTTAAATCAAACGTTCGACGAAGCATGCCAAAGGCATATCTATAAAAGATAATATCAAGTTGTATAAATAAAATACATTGGCTGTAGATATTTATTTTAAGTGAAAACTTCTTTAGTCGCGTTAGACGATATTTGTTAGGGGAAAGGTTCGCGTGAGCGCGTTTTTTTTCCTTCATATTAATATGTATTATACTGTCTTCTATCACCGTTCTGAATAAAATAAATAAGTAATAAAATATAACAGAGAAATAAGTATTAACTAGGCTATTTTGTCCTTGATTTTTATCTACGATAAATATAAGATATCGAAAAATAAAAAGAATAAATAAATAAGATATAAGTAATAATAATTGGTGATAAAAACATCATCATCTCCTTGCCCTTTTCCCACATATGTAGGGTCAGCACAGTATGATTGTAGACCACACTATATAGGTTTTGGCTACAGATTACAGACGCCAACCCTCCTCGGGAATAAAAAAACATGTAATAAAAATATTCCAAAAGTAAGTAAGGTAAGTTATAAGCACATACATATAATCTAACTTAGATAACATGCTTATTGTTAACCTCTAAACAAATTACAGAGCAGAAGTTGCGGCTAGATTGTAATAAGAAATTGCGTAACTAAGTTCCCGTTTTCGCGGTCAAACTTTTGTTTCAGTAGCGCTTAGTTGCTGTAGTTATTGACGACCTATTACTTACGAGCGCGTAGCAGTTGCTACATCGCTTCGTAGCATATTATAACAAAGTTCTACGGATGAAGCTACGGCGGTAGATATTTTCGGGATAAGGAATAAAACAAGCATCTGCAGTGTCTTTGGTGTTGTGGATGTTGCAGACGTCAATTTGGAGAGCCTTTATCCCTTTTATAGATATAAGTTATAACATAAAATAGATAAATAATAATTGAATAATTTTTTACTTTGGTCTAGATTGTTAGATCATAGCTTAGTAACCGCTGTGATGTCATTCCAAAGCAATTCTATTTTATGTGCTATAAAGACAGCTACAAATGGAAGCATTACATAACGTTTTATTACAAATGGCATGAGATTTATTCTTTCTTATGATATATAAGATGTTATAGCACAATCAACTTAAGATTACGTATAAATATAATGTACAGTATTCCCATAAAAGTAAGTTTTGTTTGAATGAAAGCTAAGTTCGCCTAAAACAATGTTGAATAAACTAAGAAATATTATTATATTTGTCATAAAGTCACAAGAGACTCCTTTCGACACGATAGGGAATGAAAATGTAAATGTTGATTCGATATGGAGATCTGTAAGAAAAATCGTATATCACTTTCGCCTGTACCCCGTCAGAGTAAATTGAATCAAGACAAGCATTTGAGTTAACGTGTCTTATATAGAGTAACGTTTGAAAATAGATGAAACAATAGAATACCTTCCTGTGATTATATTACGTCAAAATGTAGTAACATTTATTGATGTTATCCTTGTTCTTGGATACAATATATATCTTTGTTTGTAGTAGAAAGTTCGTACGTAATTTAGATTTAGTTAATTCACTCTTCTCTTAAATCAAATGTTACCCAAGTTACAATCCAGAATAAAGGGATTGAATCAATCAATTAAATGCCTAATGAAAATAGTGGTTGATATTCACATGAGCGTTGTGCGTGTTGTGGTACGTAACTACCCTCTGAGGTTGAAGGCCTGCAATTAAAATTAAGCAGAGTATTTAGAATAATTTTAATATGATTTTAAACTACATCTACCTAGTTTTGTTTTGATGTGTAAATGTTATATAATTTATCGAATGAAGTATTTGTAACAAACGTACAACTAGGTAATGTAGGTGATCGTTATGACTCACTACTTACCTACAAATAATTTGTAACTTCAATCATTCAAACATGAAATCGTCAAACTTGAATTGAATCGATTTCTAGAGATAATTCTTTTTCCTATTTATTGATTCATCTATGAAAATACGTTTCATTAAGAAATAAAAGGGGGCTATTATTTCAGGACGACGACGAAGTGAATTATAGTTAAGTTATACAACTATATTCACTATAAAATAAATATAAACATAAAATAACTAGCGGTAATAATGTAATTAAAATCATTAAAGGGAAAATGTTCCAATATTGTACGAATTTCATTTGAGTAGTAATTAATTAAGTCAATGTATTGCTCTTGGTACATTGACTCGCAAAGTATTTCACGTTTTAACATCATCGTTCAATTATCTTTTAAAAATACATTCAGTAATTGGATCTGTCATTAAATACGTATATCTCTTACCTATACGTACGCTTTATTGTAATGTAATGTGTGTAACATTAACTTTAGACTGATTGTAAACAATGAGTTAAATGACATTATACCGTAACTTCAAATTTGGACGTTTCCCTGACAATTAGACAGCAAAGCGTTCGAATGTCATTGGCAAACGTCCAAATTTGAAGCTGAAAACCTACATATTAATAAATGTTATATATATACATATATATATACTTAAATATGTTAAGAAGATATATAAATAATTGTACTACTAAGATAAATATGATAACACCACTAGTATCCACCCGGCTTCGCCCGGGTAGCCGTTTCGGAATATATACGTAGACAATAAGACAAAAAAAACCCACGGGAACCGTACATTTTTCCGGGATTAGAAGTATATCCTATTTCATTGTGCTATCTATATCTGTGCAAAATTTTACCCAGATCCGTTCAGCCGTTTTTGCGTGAAAGTATAACAAACATCCTTACATCCGTACTTACAAACTTTCGCATTAACATAATATTAGTAGGATTAAGTATAAAAAAATAACATAAAGCGTTTAAAAAAAGGTTTATGGGCCTAAGGAAATGGAATGGCGGCCGCGTACAGGTCGATGCTGCGTAGATAGGTCTTGCACATATGAACTAAGGGACTGAGGTCACGGGAGTCAACTGGGTCCTGCAGGGGACCTTTATTAGTGTCGATTTATGGGGGAGACCTGCATCCCACAGTGTATATCTGTTAGGTTAATAGGATATTATATAAATTGTGCAAATTTTGCAGCAAGAGTAACTATAACTGTACCTTTTAATGTATCCGTATTTATTCTAAACATAAATAGTAACGTCAGCCAAGCTTTATATATACTGATTCTATATAGACACGTTAAAGCACATATTTAGTTTCAGTTTGCAGTCAGAGTTCTCGCTTCGTGTTTTACGTTCGGATTTAATTCACAATTTGACGCGAGTTTGCAGAGTTGAGTTATAAAGTTTGACATAACAAACGTTGCAGTCTAGTACAATTTTTGTAGTTGACATGGAATTTTTATATGCAATGGAAAACACAACGGTTTCGCCTTTCTATATTAGATTTTTATAGAAATAGTCTTATTATTGTAATTACAATAAGCCCATGAAGTCGAGATGTGGTATAAAATTATTGTTCAAAGAGAATTGAGACTGAAATCAAAAGATCCGTCACGTTAAGAGATGAGCGTTGTAAATATTGTATAAATATTATATATGATGTATTTTCTTATAAACGATTTTTTTGTCACGTGTATACTACGGGAGTATGGTTTTATAAAAAATACATCTATCTTTGATAAGGAAATAACATCAGTACATTTGTAAAGTCGGCAATACAAAATGTATCATTTCAAGAGAGAGTAAATTCAATTACCGTTTTCCTTCCAAGTTAAGCGAACAGTAATTCCGTTACAATATTGCTCGCCGCAAACTGGCCGCAGACTCGTGCTTCTGAACACGGTACACGTGCTGTTACCTACAAACCTTGCTTAACTAAGCTTAATACATTAAGTCTTGTTGACTGAATTCTGGGAGTAACATATTGTAATATATCTGTTCATATAACAGGAACATACATATAAATTTTATCTATTATATAAAAAAGTGGACATGTATTTCATTACATTTAATTTTCTAGTCAAAACTGCACTGCATGAAGGGTTCCGTACCTTTATCTAAAAGAATCCCTTTTGTTGTATAGGAGCCCCGTTAAACATTTGTCTTATTCTTTTTTTTTGTATTTTTTGTTGAAGCGGCAATAGAAATACACCATGTGAAAAAATTTCAACTGTTTATCTATCACGGTTAATGAGATACAGCCTAGTGTCATGCGGACAGACAGACAGACAGACGGAGACGGACACATAACGGAATCTCAGCAGAAAGGTACCTTTTTACCCTTTGGGTACGGAACTTTTAAAACAAAAAACACGCAAACCCCTAGTTAAGTACACTTTCTAGTTGGAACTTTTCTTAAACTTGATTGAATTAGTTTATCCTAGAGTTCAAGTCAGGATACGAGAATAGACTTATTAAGTATTGTATAGTCATCGGTTCTTGATAACACTGTAAATTTTCAAGTAAATTAGGGGGCAACAACTTAAAGAAAAACATAACGTTAGATACCTTACGTAACCTAACTTTTTTAATGTGAGGAAATGCCTACGCATATCCGCCTTTGCGGGGGTAAGTGCGTATTGTGTCGGACTCGCACCGACTAACACCTCACAATTATCTTCCCGCCTGTATCTGCGGAGCTACGGAAACGCTCTCGACCACATCCGCGGCACGACCCAGGCAGCCAGCAAAAAAGACCTTTGAGTTTGCATCCACAAAACGATACGCATAATTATACAGATTAGGTATTTATACCACTTAATAGTTACGCCGCGCGATAGTTCTAATGTCGTCTCTCAAGTTTGTATCAAGTACCGGCTGTTGAAATGACAGATAATTGAAGAGGAAACTGTTGATATGCGCGAGTGCAATTAAATGTTTAAAATATTGCCAATTAGCGCGGCGACGAGTAATTAATAAGATCTCATTATAACCTACTTCAAGTCCCTTGGGCTAAAATAATTTTTACTGATAATGCCTGTTAGTATTTAAAAGAGTAATCAAATTCTAGTGAACCATCATGATCATCAGCCTATATCAGTCCACTGCTGGACATATGTAGCTTGCTCAATGACTTTCACAGTATGCGGGCGTCCGCTTTCCGTGATATATTCCTAAAAATATCTTAAGCGTATAATAAAAAAATAAATACAAATTGTTTTATTTGTTAGTTTAAATACAGTGTAATAGACGATCCTCATGGTGCACCCCTGTGATTTGACCACTCATATTATTGTATTACTCATATTATTGAGTGGGAAGGGGCTGACTGAAAATCAGCGCGACATGAGATTCTGACATTGTGCCGGCAAAGCTGAGTCGTGTCAGTGTCATTCGAATATTTTTCTCCCTTTTTTTGATGGAAATAAAACGGTTATTTATTTTATTTTGACCTTGCTACGTATTAAAATCTGGTGTGGAGCGAATGAATTGATTTGACCGGAGTAATATCAGAGAGTGAAATGAAAAGAGAAGTATTTATATTTTTGTGTTTAGTCTTAATTCCCTCAACTTATTCTTCTTCTTCTTCTTCTTCTAATTATTCCTCTTTTTTGCTGTGAAAACTTGGCAAAAATTGTGCACAAATATTGTTATGCATATAACATGGTGTTATTAATGTAGAGCTAAGAAAAACCCCTGTCAACGTTGTAGATTATTCATTGAATACACAGGCGGATTAACTGTAGGCGGCTGTAGGCAAAGACGTTCTAGGCGCCCCTGACAACGAAAAAAATGACAAGTCACCGGTCTTCTTGATCAGTCACACTTATAGCACTTACTACCCAATGTTCGATCATACGGAAAGAAAAACTGCTCTGATCAGTCACAGTTATGTGACAAGGACTTCAGGACGGCGATGAATTTTGGCGCCCTCAATTTCCGCGTTGCGACCTAGGTACGTGCCTACTTTGCCTTACGGATAATCTGCCTCCGATTGAATAAAAATTGTTTAGCATTCTAGTAGAGACAATTTAATGTTTTAATATAGATTCGAACCTCTTACCCTAAAATTATAAAAAAATTCATTTATTCACTACTCTGTCATGGCATATACAGTGTAAATTTGTGTTGAATAAAATTAATTTATCAACTGCGGAAATTACACTTCAGCGAGCGAAAGATATTTACCCAATGCGGAAATTACCTGCAATAGTGTCTAGTTGAAGTTTATGTGCATTTAATGGCTTACATTTTGCTTGATGTAATACAAGTCAATAATACACAGATATTACAAAAGCCCTTAAATAGACAGAATCAGATCAGTTAGTACATCGCCGAGCAATTGTGATTGTTGGTCGCTGTAATCTGAACGTCCACAAGTGACAATAAGTGACTAATGTAGGGGGTTAAAAGAATAAAATAAATATACGCTGTACACGCCTGTAAGCCAAAGGGGTAGGCAGAGATTATAGATTTCCCTTTGGCGCGATCCCGGCTCACCTGTCTCGCTTTTCTACATCCAAAGATACGGGGATTGAAAATTAATTATCCAATGATATGTTCCTTTTATTCATTTAGATGATTCTGTAATCATCTATGTAATGTAAATAATATTTGATAATTTTATAATTGTACAAATAAGGAAAACAACTGAGCATAGCGGGTGCTTGAAGCTAGTATGAGAATATTATTTTAGTCATATTTTAAGGTCTAATAATCTTGAAAGGTGCACAACGAATGCAGTCTTTCGTTATTTTATTAATTTTTCGCGTAAATTAAAAGAGTGCGAGCTTATTACTGTATCCCATTTGAGAAGAGTGCGAGCTTATATACGTTTTTCATCTTTTATCGTGAATTAACCAAAAACCCGATGCAATTAACCCGACTAATTAAATTTGCTGCCCCTAGTGGCAAATAAGATTAAATGCAAATTGCTTGGATTAGTTATGCGTAGCATACGCGATAAGCGGATTCATTATAATGCAGAATTTTAATAAAGTTTAAGTCATAACAAAACGAGTCATACAAAAAAAATCGATTATGAACTTAAACAAAATAGCCAGCTATTTGTATCCTGTGTCTGGCATTCCCTTTCGGCCGGTGCAATACAATGTTTCTTTCCAATATCTCCTGACAAATTTTCTTCGTCGTTTCTTTACAATTTTACACGTAAACATTTATATTAGTACTTACATACTTCCCGGAGAGGCAGACAGAGATTACTGTTTGTCACGGTCCAAGCAAATCTCTCTCGCTTCTTCTACATTCATACATCTCTGGTAGAAGACATAATCATATGGTAGAGGAACCGTAGCGGGGATTTTTGTACATCCTCAAGCTCGTTATATTTACATATCGGGGATACCTTGGACCCTTAAATCAGCCCTCTTTTTGTGAAAAAATTCGTTGTTTACGTACTAATAATTTTGGATTTCAATAATCAGACGATTTGAGCACAAAAAAAGGGGGGGAGGATCACAAACTTATTATGCAAAACCGTCCTGAATATCCTCGAGCGCAGTCAAATTTTATTATATTTTAAAGTAAATAGTTTAATGATAACGCGGTGAGATAATCTGACGATTTAAACAATCCTAGTAAGTAACAAAAATCCCTACTAATATTATAAATGTGAATGAAAGTTTGTTTGTTACGCTTTCACGCGAAAACTACTCAACTGATCATCGTGAAACTTTGTACACATATTCTTGGAGGTACTAGAAGTAACACAGGATTCTTTTTATGAAAAAAAAATATATATAAAAAGTGAATTATGTATGTTCCCTATAGACCTATAGACTCCGAAGCGGCTGGACCGATTTCGATAAAATTTAAAGGGATTGTCCAGATTGGCACAGCGGGTGATCCTGTGTTTATCGGATCAACATAATTAGTGGTACCCGGGCGAAGCCGGGGCGGGTCACTAGTCTTAAGTAAAAGACTATACACACTTTCCACAATGACATATAAACTTCTTTTCGCGTGAGGCTCGAGGGTGTACAAGTTAAGCATCCTCGGCTACACTGTTACTACAAATGCCGACGTGCTCGTCGAGTCTCAAGAGTTTTAAGAGTCGCGTTATTACGTCACTAATCTGGTCGATAGGTCGCCTAGGACGTGCCAATTGTTTTCTCTTGTTACTTTTCCCTAATTCAACTTCTAGTTTTAAACCGCACTTACAATGATGTAGTGTACATCTCATGGACAACATTTAAGATATTTAAACGCGTAAAATACTTTTTATAGGTATTTTTCTCTTTATAGTTATTGCAATCATTATAACATTACAAGGGATTCGACGTTCGACATTTACTTTTATCTATACGACAAAATTCCAGTTTCAGTAGCGGGCCACTTAACATTTGGATATTGAAATTGATTAAAAAAAGCAAGCCAATTTTTTTTCTGATTAATTTGCGCCGCAACCCACTTCCATTATATCTCGGAGGCCACGCTTAATTATCTTTTTTTGTGGAGGCTTCGTTTTATTGACCGGCCTTAACACAAATAGACATGCCAATCCTTTTGAAAGGGTAATTGATTGTACAAAACGAAAACTGAATGATAATTGATGATAATTGCTTTTAAGGCAAAAGCAACAACTTTTTCTTGCAAATACGAGGGAAATTTACGCGGTTTTTGATAAAGTGCGAAATATTTACAATTCATTTTATGTAAAAGAAGCAACTGTCTGACTGATATATCGACGCAACGCACAAACCACTGGGCTAAGCAACGCCTGCAATGTTGCACAGATTTGGAGAAACTAACCATGCGAAGCCAGGGTGGGTCGCTAGTTTTCCTTACAAGAAAAGGTTGGGCAGGCGGAGAGAACCAGAATTGGGCCCCCGGCACCTCGCTCATCAGACGAAACGCAGACTACTTCTACTTCACGCCTGTCTTCTGTGAGGTCGTGGTATTTCGCCGGTCCAGCCGGCCCATTCGTGTAACAGATGTAGTTGTTGCGGGCTCTACCACTGATACAAATGTATATTTAGACTAGTTAACAGTCGGACGCTTAAGTAGAACAGCAAGCAACGATTAGCGTAAATAAAAAGCACTTTGTGCCGTTCAAAAGATGTTAAAACAATGGCCTATCTGCATTAACTGGATCTATTATTCTGTTTTATCTCTCGACGATAGTACTTTAAAGTTGAATCATTTTTTACTTTGTTTCTTTAATTTGGTGCTCGTTATTTCCTTAATTAATTCCTGGACTCTAAGGTTTTTATTCGTGTTAAAACAAAAGTTAAACATTCATGTTTATACCTTTATGTTCTAACCGAATTGTAACAGCCTTAGTTACGTACCGGCAAACAATAGAGTACTTGTGAGCCTAATGTTTATATTTAAAAGACAGGATTTACTATTCTAATCTTTAGTATATACATACGTAATAACGAGCCCGACGAGGAGGGATGCATCCGACCAATAACGGTCCTCACAATATTTGACAATGGCTTTGTCTTTGATGACAACCAATTAGTATTCCTGACTAGAGTTGGCGTCAGGCAGCCGTAAAAACTGTAGTCTAAGACTATCAAGAGTATGGACTATTCATACTGTGCCGACCCCACATAAGTAGGTCTGTTCATCCATCTGAGTAATAACTCGAAGTAATTTTTTTATTGTTTTGTTATAGAATAGGAACTAATACTATTATACTCTTATTTTATGGTGCAAAATAAGCACAAAAAGATGCGTTTAATGCAAGCTCTATGAAAGCTCTCAGAGCTTGTAAATGAACTTTTGTTCTGACACAAAGAGAGACGTAAACTGTCGTTCTTTTGAATCCGCTTTGCGTTTTAATTTGCCTTGAGTGTGTGGACTGAAAGAACTGTAAAAGTAACTGTGGCGTAATCTTTCATTCAAATCTATTTCAAATATCCAGGCTCTCTGTCTACGCCGCTTAGTTGACGGGTGTGTACACTTTAATTCTTACAGTGTAGGAATTAGTATTTGATTTCGCCTACATAAAAACATGGTTGTGCGTGTATTTTATTTATGTTGATAATTATCACGAATGTATTCGTAAATAATTCATTTTGATTAATGTCATGATACGACAACATTGCGTCCCTCGTACATTGATGAAACGAAATGAAACGCGTTAATAAATTAAAATGGCTTATAATGTTCCAATTTAAATGCAAGAATTGTTCAATGCGAAATGATTTTTAATAAAATGGTACGCACTATTGTTATTTATTCATCGCACTGTCCCCTCTTTTTAAATCCGAGGGCATAGAAGATCCTCTTTTTATATTTGTTTTTTTATCTCTTACGCCGTCTTCACTCCAAGCTGAAAATGTTTTGCATCCGTATATACTGTTATAACATTATTACAAGAGTATTATATAATTAATAAAAATTTGGATGTTCACCTACATGTGTGATTATATTTCATACTACGGTACAACAGAAGTCGAATAAGATTAGCTTGTGACGATTTTTAAATAGGTTCAACCGTCTAAACTCAGAAGGGTTAATTAGATCGACAAATGTTTACCAACACCTCCCGAATATGTTGGGGGGAGAAATTGCCATGTCAGTCCGTAACCAAACATACGAAGGTTCTCTTGGGGAGACTTTTATTCACCGGGTATAGTTTTAAGAAACTCGAAAAGATCTCGTTACGTCAAGTATTATTTTTAATTTTAATTATGTAACTGGGTGATGTTCTTCGGGACGTCTTCAATTTAGTGAAAATGACATCGATTGCTTCACTGATAAATAGATTGATAATCCTTTGCATAGAAGATCTTAAAAGCGTATTACACGTAGTACACCAACTTTACTTTAAAGTACCTAGGAATAAATTCATTCGTCACTTTTATATTTTTTCTCTAGACATATGTTATTGGTAAAATATATATTTCTAATTATTAATGAATAATTAGGGTTATAATTTAGAATATTGGAATGGCGGAATCGGACCCACGTCCTCATGTTCTCGATGTACTGCAAGCCGCTTTCAAGCAAGCAATCTCTTAAAATTATCTTTTTATTCTACATTCTTATGAATATCAAGGTTTAGTTCAATCATCTGTTTTGATTTAAAATAGAACCCACGACATGGTAGCCCGGTTAAGTAATTGAATCTTAGAAAAATAAGATTTCATATACCATGCATCTACGCATACATGCTTATCGGTTACGGGTACTCCTTATATCGCCCTTCTTTAATATACCTTTCTCAATTCTTGTCACAAGATCTAGCTTTCAGGCAAACTTTTCTCTTATGACGCTATTTTTTATCATATTATTCAACGTCACACCTAACTAATGTAACAAGATATAATTTCATGACTTGTATTAACGTCATGTACTATCAGTATTACGTTACATGTTTTAGGATAACAAGGTAACGTGACCGTAATTATAGATAAGTCAATACAGAATTACACTTAATAATGTAGTTATGATCTGTGGGGCGAAGGCCTGGTGATCCATCACACAGGGTCATCCCTAGTTTGGACACCAGTCCCCTGCTCATTAGTGACTCTTCATAAATTGTGTAATTGTGATTGATTGTGGGAAAGAAACGATTTATTATTATTATATTATTATTTATTATTATAGAATTCTCTGTATAAAAGAAACGTAATTCGAAACACTTAAACTGATCCAATTTTCGTCAAAGAATAAAAGAAAGGTATCGTTTTTCAGATGCTACGAGACATTCGATTTTTTTTTTCGAAATAAAGTGTTTCTCAAAGTAATACATACTCATGCTTATTTCAAAATAAACTTCTGAATCTTAATGTAGTGGTACATACGCCTTTGAATTACTAGGGTTAGTGGTCTATGTATGTTGAATGGACTGTGAAGAATGATGGACAAAGCAAATTAATGTTGAGAAAAATTGGAATTGTTGTTCAAAACTTTCCCACAAACAATTTAAATCACATTTACATTTTTTTAGATGTATATTTTTGTTTTTTTTACATGAATTCTTACTAAGGAAATGTAACCTGCACTGGATATTGTAAAAAAATATTTCGAAAGCATCATTTTTCTACTCACAAAGTGGCTCAATGTGAGTAATCTTATGATATTTCTTTACGATCTTTTTTCCACCTTCTGAAACACGCGTTCGGTAGTAGATACATAATTGATATATTGATAAACGTGAAATACAACTAGGTAATGGAAAATAAATAATGTATCCTGTAACTTCCCAGCACAATTTGCCAGAAAGGCAGCTCTTTTTTTGTGGTTGGCGTATGATGTACAATTCGAACAGCACGAAATCGAATACAGGCATAACAATTTATTACAAATTGGCCGGCTCGACCGGTGGAATACCACGACCTCACAGAAAACAGGCGTGAAGTAGAAGTACTCTGCGTTTCGTCTGATGAGTGAGGTACCGGAGGCCTAATTTCAGTCCTCTTCCCCTTTCCACCCTTTCCATATAAGGATAGGATGGGAAAAGGAAGAGGATTGCACGGGGAGGGGGTTTATGGGGAAAAGGAGGTATCCTTTTTCCTGTCTATGCCCTCCATTAAAGGTAGGCAACGCATCTGCAATACATTTGCCTGTTGCGGATGTCTATGGGCAGCGTTTACTTATCATCAGGTGATCCGCTTGCTCGTTTGCCACCTACTCACATAAAAAAAACTTCACATTTAACGATTTTATTACTTTTACATTCATTTGCTAAATTATTAATAAAAAATAGTACTTAATTTAACCGATTCTCTAGACATACGCAGACACAGACAGACACATAGCTCGCACAACGGATGACCATGAGCCATGTACAGGTCGACGCAGCGTTGGTAAGCTTGCCACAAGATGGACCGATGACCTGGTCAGGGTTCCGTCAGTACACTGCATGACACTGCTTTAAATATGGAATATCAGACGGACATAAGAGGGAAAGTGACAATACCAGTGTAGTTTGCCACGGATAGACTTTATCGATCATATTAACGAAAGATTGGAATTAGGTCAAATTAGACGGCCGACCGTGCGTGAGCAGATTCATAGATACAGATGATGCGAGAGAAGCGAATCATGTGAAATGGAACACGATCCCCGTTCGCTTTGACGATCGTTAAGACTAGAGTGCTATTTCGTCTACAATCTATTTATAAAAAAATAAACATAAACGAAAAATATAAATTCAAACCCACCTTGGCTGGCGCCGACTCCAAATGTAAAGATTAAGAATTGATTCGTATGTTTGTATAATAATAATAAATCGACTATTTTTAGAATGTTTCCCCCACTGCAGGGGCACAGGCCTCTCCGAGAGGGAAAGGATTGTTTCTTATGTTTACTTGCGTACAATTATTTTATACTTTTTAGTGCATTTGTTGTTTTTGCATATCGATTTTTTGAAGTCAGTTTGGTTTTTGTTTAAAATTTTCTCGATTCCTTGTGAATCTAAACTTTGTTAACTGATTTTGTTTGTTGTTAAACGCGCTGCTGACATCGTCGTTTCAATGAGACTAAAGAATGTAGGATGGAACGCCTATCTCAAATTAGGAAGTCTACTTTCAGGTTAATTTTAAGTGAGGAACCCGAAAATAAGTAGGCTTGAAGGCTTAAGGCATGAAGCAGTGAAAGTTACCTCTACTTTAGATGCGACACCGCCTCCGCCAAGCCTGGCTCTTTTACTTTCCAGGAATGTTCTACTTACGGTTTTTTACTGTGTATTGAATTAAAATTCTGTAGCGAACTTCTACACAACTTAATAAATACATAACTTATAGTCGTCTTATAAAATTTTATTTATGTTGCGACTTTGTCGAAGCCTTCAAGGTAATGAATGTTTACTCGAAGCCAACATGGCCGTGGTGTTTTTGCAGCAGTAATCTTCAAAGTCAAAATTCAGCTTTGATCTCCGAAGCGAAGATTCCATCCATATCTTGTTTCATCATAATTTGTTTTATGTGTCTTAACTTTATAAATTGAATATATTGGAATCAAATTTGATAAATAGTTATTTAGTGCTTGATTTAAAATATTTTACACTAAGAAATCACTTTGGTTTTGCATGGATAGCGAAGCGTATAGATTTTTATTCTGTCGTACCGAAAAACCGAAACTCATGTCGTGAATTCTTCTAAGCTGCTTGGCTATTATTAGCTTCACTATATTTATACAATGGAAAATCTCTGGTCATCCCTTAGGGAGTGGTAAAATGAATCTACAGGGGTGCTTAAAGTCATAACTTTAAGCACCCCTGTAGATTCATTTTATGATACATCATAATGTATCACATAGTTTTAAAATATGCAAAGTAAGACATTAACATTATATTTATCAACAAATTAACGATTTAGTACTAATAAATTTCAAAGTATGCAAGTGACATACTTTGATATGCCTCATTATCCAAAATTTCAATTAATTTTTGGGTTTATATCATCGAAGTCTGCCAACATCGTAAATAATTAATTATGAACTTGAATAATCCAGTTTTAATACAAGTATGAAATATTTTTTTACAAATAGAATTGTACATACGCCTTTCTTTACATTTTAAACGAACCAAAGATATTATAATACAAAAAGTATATAAAAGATACGCCATGAGCAGTCGAAAAGTGAAGACTCAAAAGCGTCCCAATTAGGATCATTATTAACCGACTACATTTAAAATCTAAATTTTCGGGAAATTTTCAGATTGACCTAGCGGATGTTCCTATGAAGTTTGATTGCAATTGGATGCATTCTGTTGCAATGCGGATCCAATTTCTAGAAATAAAACTAGTCTTATTCGAGCGAAACCAGGGCAATTCGCAAGTTATAAATAAGTATTGAACTATTTCAAAAAGTCAAGAACTTAGAGTTGCATTCGAAAAGTCGATCCTTTTGAGAAATAATGTATTATTTACTTCTTGATTCTTATAAGGAAATACTAAACCGAGAAGTTGCAATTACCATTGCTCATTCTACTATAAAACTGCCGTAGATGCATCTTGTGAGCTGTAGATGCCTCTTCTAGAAGAGTTCTACAGTTACACCTTCTACTTCATCTTTTCTTTGCCTAGGCAAACAGTGACAAGGCAGTCACAAAAAAAAACAAGTCCGTGCTAGTTTTCTTGAGTTAAATAAAAATTCTTTTGAGATTTAATTTAAAATTCATATTTCAGAGAGATGTAGAATATAAAAGGAATGAGAAAAAAGTTCTTTTTAATGTCATTTTAATATTACAAGTAACCTAAGGTTCTATTTGGTTGCAGCACGGCTGAAATGTTCAGAGCAGTAACCACAAGCGCTCGTCAGAAACACGGCGCTGAAACATGGCACGACCTTTGTTATTTAATTAAACAATAAACTTGCAACGAGAATATTTACTTTGCTATTTTACTTTAAACTTTACTCACAATACTAGTTAATTTTACATATTTGGAAACAAAACGTTGTACACGACAAAGGCGCGATTCAGGCGCGCTTCTCTCGCTTTTTCTGCATCCAAACATCTACAAATACATGCTGGTCGGTTACGGGTACTCCTCGTAGCGCTTTATCCCAGTTAATACAATTTGCAAAAATGTCTTACATTCCTTAACGCAATAGATAATTATCATAAATTCCATGTCCTTTTCCGTTCACGTTATAAGTTTTAAGTTACTCACTTATTTGGGGTCTGTAAGACTACAATTCGTCGTTACTGCACACTACATATCTTTGACTGGAAGTCATCTATCTATTCTTAGCTATATTAATCCACCAATAATTTAGATTTGAGTAGTATCAGCGCCACCTTCCGTTTTTATTAATTATTAATTACGTAAATATCTATCTCGTGTCGTATTTACTCAACTTTATCCACCAGTGTTAATTGAATTCAGGATGAGAAGGCATGCGGCAAAAATTCGACTCATCATTTACATCATCTTGCGAACTTTTTCCTCGTTGGTAGCATCGACCAGTGCTTAACAATAAATGAGCGATTTTATAATGCAAAATGCACAGTAAGATAGAATTTTTTTTGTTAGACATTAATATTAACAAAGTGAAAATAAGTACTAACAAAAGCAAATGTATGTTGAAAATAAAAGTATATAACCATTTATCTATTAATATAAAGGCACTAAATGAAAAATAAACATAAATTTGAACTGAGGAACCGATTGCTGGCAGGTTAATTTTTCACGTTAAGTGAATCCTCTAAGTTTGAATTGTTACTTGTGTTTGGAATTTTAAGCTATCGCGTTCTATTTAATACCTATCTACTATCATATTGCAAGCCCGATGGGGTAATATTTTACCTACATTTATGTATTTCATAACTTGACCAGCGTACACAGTTTTGTAATAAATGAAATTATTATTGAAAAAAATAATTTATTATTTATATATTTCTTTTAAAAATAAATCCTAAATGATACGAATGAGATACATTCAAAGTAATTTGAGACACAGAAGATTTATTTATAACTGTTCTAATCACCGAGGTCATTGGGTCTAGAACGCGATAAGTGGTATAAGCTACTGGGACATACGGCCCGATCGGCACGAATATTAGTCTTATAGAATAATTATTTAAATAGAATCAGTATCACTACATATTTTAGACATTCTTTCCTCCGTAAAGTTTTAACCCTTACTATAAATTATTTTATGTGAACTATAAAGATCACACACATAAATTAATTAATCATAATTAAATAAAGATTTGTTTTGATCTGAATGACGTAATGTAATAATGCTTCAATATTTTCGTTTTAATGAATTGAATTCTGTTCTGTAGGCTAATTAAAAAACGTCACATCTCATTTGTGAAGTTACCTCTTAAAATTACCTCTTTGTTGGGAATTAAAATCAGAACACATAAAAAGAAATTACGGTACAAAAACGGTTTATATGTATAATCGTATAAAAGGGATCGTGCAATGTTGAACAGAAGGGGTGAACAAACGAATAGAAGTGGTTCTTGTGAAAACAAATCTCATTGTGTCAATATTGTCCAATTTGCGTTGCGTTCCGCGCTCGAGACGGCTTCTATGTAAATAATATTCTTTAAAATAGCTTCTATTGTCTACGAGCTTTACGCATGAAATGTTTAAATATTACATATTTAAATGAGAAATATAAAATTAAATAAATATAAACAAACACTAAGACCCCAAGGGGACATTTTTTCTTTCTTCTTTTCTTCGTGTGTCACAAATCGCTATACGATTTATTATACGGATGTCCTCTATCAACACCACCCACTACTCACTTTTGTGACATGAATTCGTCTTGTCACTCTTTCTTTCTTTCTCTTACTCTATCTGTATACGTTTGATTAATTTCATTGACAATATTCTCCTTTCGATGTCGAATTTTCGCTTACAACACTATTTCTAATCTTACAATCCAGAGTCAAGGCTCGCATACTACCTACATACACACACGTCCCATTAAACTATAACTGTAACTATGTATTTTACTTTATTTAATGTTACTCTTGGTATTTGCTTTACGTACTAGATAATATAAATGATACGAATTATATTAAACATTGTACAATTTTCGAGGAGATTTCGTTTATAGTAATGAAACAATCGAATATGAGTCGTAGCGAAAAAGGTAGGGTTACAACGTGTCTGACTGATGAATAAACAAATCAGATTCAGGAAGGGTTTGATTTAAATGGAAATTGAGTAAATAAAATTGAAATGTGGGCTGTTTTAATTCATGTATATTTCCTTGCACGCTAAATATTTGTTACACGCAATAAACTATGAATTAAATAATACAGTTAGAAATGATTTCGCAGCTTGTGGTCTGTGGTCATAGAATATGAACAACTTCTCCCAGGCAGCCAGACGATACATTTAAATATGTCTTTCTTCCTTTTTTTCTGTTAAGACTATTGTCGACCATCGCTGGACATAGACCTTCTCCACTGATTACCACAAAGGTCGCTCCCCTGTCGCCCTCATCCAGTGGACTCTCGCAAGTTCGATCAGTCGTCGGTCGTCTTGTGGGAGGTCATCATTTCAGGACCTTTCGGCCGCATCGTCCATGTGCGTCCGCAGTGTCCTTGTTGTTGTTGTTTGCACTTGAGTTTTTCAATTCATTATAACTTACGAAAATAAAATTTCACTTCGCATTGCACTACTATGGTCCTGAAGAAAGTAAATGCCATGGGTTCTTACTTAAGTCGAATTAAAATTTGGATGCGATGAAATACATAAGTTTTTATAATAAATATCTTTAGTATATCAGTCGGATATATATGTATATATATTACATTGTATCTCTTAACATAAGCTTGAAGAGATGTTCATTAACGAAAATAAAAATAACATAATTATTTTTTATTGCCATTAATCATTGTTTCCGAAGAGAGAACATTCGTGTTTGTCTCAAGTCATTACGTTGTAAGATTAGTTCGTGTTACACGAGAACTATCATTGGAGTTGTATTACTGCTATCATTTATTTTAGATGAAAAAGAAACTGGACGGGACTATGACTAGAAATCAAAATGATTGTATACGAGCAGCAACCTCCGATGGTCAGTGGTCATTATGATCTCTGTAGTTGCGATATTGTCTTTTAATCGGATAGGATTTTTACTTGGAAGTATTGAATTGATTTGATAAAACTGCTGTCTTAATCTAAAAATCACACGTTCTAGACGGGTGTTGCCGGGGTTACAATCGATACACCACGACAAATCAACAGAAATATTTTCCATTCACAATAAATAAAATGAATAAGCGCTCACGACTCCCGTTTCTTCTACATCCGTAATCTATCCATCCGACGAGCAGAAGAGACCATTTACGGGTACTACTTTTATAGCCCTTTTTAATAAGCCACTAACCTGATAGATATAAGTTCGCATAGGCCGTCCCCTACCAACACTGCTACTTGTTTGTTATTTTTTAAAATTTGATTTGTTATTCTCTGTTCATTCATCCTTTCAATATGCCCGAACCCCCGAAGCATACCTTTCTCAATTCCAGTCACAACATCCATTTTTAAGCTGGCTTTTTAAGCTATTTTTAATTCTATCTATAGTGAGTCATGAATTTCGTTCAATATCTTAGATTATTTTAAGAGTCGCTGAATAAACTCCTTAGTATTTTTAAATAAGAAATGAAAAACTAAGCCAATAAGATAAAAGCGTTTGCTCTGTGAAAATATTAACATAAGAATCCAAGGCGATAATAAAGTGTCAGAGTACGCATTTATACAATTTCGAATATACTATTTTCCATATAATTTAATTAAGATTGAATATAACATGGGGTAATTTGTTTACATATCGCTTAATATTATGTAGTAGTATCATTTCTATTTAAAATGTAAATATTTATATTAAACATCCAAGTTGCGAGAGTCCAGTGGATGAGGCGGGGACAATGGACGACTAACGGCTGATAAGGATAATAAAATAATAAATAGTCTTGATTTTTTTATTTTAAATAGTTTACAAAATAGTGTAAAAAATATACCTCAAATTGTGCACCGGTATCTATTGAAATTGCGTACGTTCTTTGAATTTTATTTTCTGCTAATAAGTACTTTATTCAAAACGAAATATAAGTAAACTATTTGTACAAACCATGTTTAATTTGAACACCGGTTTTGCACGTTACATATATTTCCTAGCTTCGATTCCAAGGGCTGATAAATCCCTGGTACATTTTTTTTGTCCTGTCTTGTCAACACTCTAAAGTTTCCCCTGGGTTTTCTTTTCACTAAACTTTTAACCTCATTGCTATGTGACCTACGTTATGTTTTGATATCATTGTACATGTTTATATAAAAATCATTAACAGATTCATCTCTCATACATGTCAATTCAGTTGTGGTCACACAAACTGGACGCGATCCATCGAAACTATCAGAGTCGTACGCTATGTTCAACTGTTGCACCTCGCGTAGAAATTCTCTAAGACACGCGCATTGCCACGGATTGTAACCGAATGAAATATAATCCAACGTTAGTCTTCTAGAATATAGTAATAATTGATTTTCATTTATGTATGTGATATTGTTATTGGAAAAATTTACTGTACCCGATATACTTCTATCGAACGCTCGTGGTGGAATACTTCTTAGGAAGTTATGAGACACATTAAGGTGTCTTAACAAATTCAAATTCGTTTGAAACATATCTTGCGGGAGATATTTTAATCTGTTATAACTTAAATCAAGCGATCGCAGGCCTGTCAATTTTGAAAATGCACGGATATGTATATATTCTATATGATTATTTGACAAATTAAAAATTTGCAACGCAATCAATGTGTCAAATGCCCAAGCCTTATTGATAGAATTTATTTCATTTACAGATAAGTCTAGATCGATTAATGTCTGCATGTTTGGATTTATTAGAAAATTGGGAATGTATTTTAAAAGACATTTTCTCATACTCAATGAATTTAAATTTGTATTTTTCCTTAAGAAATTTACTTCAGACATGTTGTTCCCAGATAAATTTAAATATGTTACCTTAGGTAATATGCTAGAATCTAAATTAGTACCCACTAGAAAATTGTTAGATAAATCTATTTGAAACATATGCGAAAAAATGTTTAATACTTCTGGTTTTAGAGTTGTCAAATAATTACCATTTAAATTCAACTTCTGAAGCTGAGTACTGTTAAAAATACCTACTGGTAAATCTGTCAGTAAGTTATGCGATAGGTTCAAATTGTCTAGACACGTATTCCTCTCGAATAATCCTAATGGCAATTTTTTTATTTTATTCTCGGACAAATCCAAAATCCTGTAGAATCTCGCTATATGGAACGCGTCGATTTTTATGTTTGTTATTTGACATCGTTTTAAAACTATGCTAACAACATCTGCTTTATTGAATAGGTTATCTTTAGTTAGCACATTATCATTTTCCGTGGAGTTGCATACTAAATATGACTTGTGATCGTCTTCATACAGACATGATATTTCAGCGTTTGTTAATACAAATAAAGATGACCACACTACAAGAGTCAATACTCTCATGTTCATATCTGAAATGAAAGAAAAATGCTGGTTTTGCATGAGCATTATAGGCCAAGATTAATAAAATACTCACATAAACATAAAATAATTCTGTATTAGTTAACATTTGTTAAACACAAATAAAAATGTGAGTAAATTTAAACAATAATCGAATTAGCAATAATGGAAATTAATATTATTGTATGAAGCGTTATTTATCATTGGTGTAAGCCAATTTTCGACTGTACCTCTAAAGTTACGATGGATGTACAAACATATGCCTAATTACTTTACACTACATTAAATTATATTTTATACTAATTAATTCAAGTAAAATATGGGAAATGCCATCATAGCTTTCACATAACGACAATCCAGCGACCGAAACCGAAATAATTTTTTATTATTTATTTGTTGTACAGTAAACAATTAAGTATTTGTTGTATAGTAAACAAATATTTGAGAAATGTAACAATTTTCTGGAGTTGTGATAAATAATGTTTCAAAAGAAATAAAAATAATATCAAACCAATTAAAATATATAAAATGCAATAGTTAAAGTATTTGTATTTTAAAATATCGTTGCATTACAATAACACTGTGTATGTATTAAATAAATCAAAACATTGCAAGACTAATTGAACTAGAAATATTTTAACTTATTTAAAAGTTTACTTGGAATATCAAATGAGGCCTAATTTATAAATTCACTTGTTCGAGCTGGTTTGTAAAGCTATACTGATGTGTACATATAATATTTAGGATAATAACCCGAGACGATAACCTTTTGTTTTATTTACGAACTGATTGTGTTTCGGAAAAACCCAATCAATAATAGATCCACATTATGACTGTACTGTGTTTTTACATTATATAATAAATAAATATTGCTTGAATACATCTTCTAATGAGAGTAATGATCTCACAAATAAATAAATGAGCACTCACCCCGAAACCGAGAGGGGTACCTGAACGTACGTCGACCAGATTTGTGAAATACGAGTACTAAAGAAAGGCGGTGTACATGAATAGATCAACTACTTAGTGATATAAAAAGAAAACTTGTGAACAACAAGTTTAACAAAAAAATAAGCAATTGTATCTTAATAACAAAAATTATAAGAGAGAAGGAGAGGTGACGCTCGCTACCCGAGCCTTGCGCTCGGTTATGGCATTCGCCTCGTCTAGCGGTGCTACGTGCTACGGCTACCTCTTAACTAACAACTGTCGCACGTCTTTGAAGCTAAGAGGCGGACTCACGGCGATCTACAAGCGTGGGCCTTCGTACTGACGCACGGACCCTGGCAACTTTTTCCAATCCTTGGCATACACACGATAAAGAAAGATAAAACATATACCTACCGGTACATAACTATATTTCATTTGTATTTTGTGTGCATATTATAAAGCCAAGCCAATTGGTGTTTTTGTAGTTTAATTATACAACAAGATTCTTTTCTTTTATATGTACATCTTTCTTCGTTGACAGCAACGCAACAATTGTGACAAAACAAAGTGATTATAAATCACAAAAAAACTTAAAATGCTACAGAACTTGAATAGGAAGTTATTTGCATACGAACGTATTACATTAGCATTTTGGTGAGGCAATTATCCTATAGAGCAGGTCACATCACAGCATTTACTAATGGACATTTACTGGCTGCAAAGACTGAAGTATATATAGACAGGACAATTTGTGTTTTTCTGTTATTAATTAAAAGTGTTTTAACGAAGCCAAAATTTCTGTTTGTCTAATTATTCAGAATTTCATTAGCAAGGATTTTCACTTGGCGCGATCCTGGAACACCTCTCTCGCTTCTTCTACATTCATACAACTCGTCGCATTCATATGGTCGTCGGTAATGGTTGCTCCATATATCGCCCTTTTTTTAGTAAGCCACTTATCTGATCGATATAAGTGCTCCTAGACTCCCGTGCAGATTTTTTTTTGGTTTGCAGCCAAAACGTTCTTTGATCATTCGCAAAACAAAGATCAGATTCATGCAACCCATTCCTTTCCTAAAACCTGCTTGCACATCCTTTATTCTTTCTTCTATTTCTTTCATGACTCTTTTAACCAGTAATTTCCTGTCAACCCGTGTGCTTTACTTAATTTCATTCTTTTCATGGCAATCACAATCTCATTCAAACTTATTTAACAATTCCATTTCCAATTCTTTTTCTTTATGAGTATCTGCCGTGTTTCATATAGATACCTCGTCACACTAAAATAAGATTTCAAAATATGCCTTCTATCTCTTCAGAGTTGTTTTTCATTCGATTACACTGACCTTCCTCAGATATTTTTTAAAAAATTTCAAAACATTTTTATATTTACCTGGAAATCAACATTTTTCATCCCTTTCCTTTCTTTCTTGCTTCTTCCTAGTAACTACCTC
Source organism: Papilio elwesi (assembly GCA_029849275.1). Taxonomy (NCBI): domain Eukaryota; kingdom Metazoa; phylum Arthropoda; class Insecta; order Lepidoptera; family Papilionidae; genus Papilio; species Papilio elwesi. The sequence goes on along the minus strand of CM056710.1, from coordinate 3,164,651 downwards.
TTGCACTCTTGTCCTCAAACAACGGAATCATAACTCAATCCTTTCACAGTCTGATTGCCAGAAAATCAAGCCATGCTTTCTTCGTATTCACTTCCGAACATTCAACATTCGAACTTCCCTATCCCACTACACCGCTTTTCTTGCATCCTTCCTCCTTCGATTGTGTGATAGAAGTGTATGGTTTAAAATGATGAGATAGATACAATTGCGTTAATAAAATCCGTTGAAGATTTTTAGAGGTAATTAAAAGAATTAAAAAAAATCATCAACTTTAAAGCCTCCTAGTGCCCAAACTAAGTAATTTTGGATATAGATAAGTTGGGTTTCATCGTTATACAATTATCGGCTTAAGAAACTGTTCCGTTACACACATAATTTCCGGACACTGTATATCCCAACAGATACATTATTACTGGGAAGATTTTCCATAACCTGACAACATTGTATTTTTTATGCATTGTATATCTGTCCCTCGCGGATGTACGCTCATGTCAGACCCATGTAATTCTTTATCTAAGGCAATTACGTAATAAAAGAATGATTTATTTAAAGATTATCCTTTCTGTTTTTTATAGATCTCTGGCAGCAGAATAATTTCGTAACGTGAAATGCGCTGCTCTGGAAGTTTATAACAAAGTACAACAATGATTCGTAGCGCTGCGCTGGAGTTATTTCCTTCGTTGACACTGCGTTCATACTTTTGTTAAGCAAGCTTAATGTAACAGAGTTATTAAAAACAACAAAACTAGGTACCACCAGCGTACCTCCGTAGTTAATAAATGAAATGCATACACAATTTTTGGCGTTAAAAGACAGCTTATATTCTGGTAAATGTGTGCAGGAATTAAATGATTTACTTCCACCATTTCTATTTTACTATCAATCGCTTAGACATGAGGTAATCTCCCTTCTCCTTTAGTTGTTGATGTAGTTCATGTTCGAAAGAAGTAATTTGAAGCCTAGTTTATTATGCGTATTGCAAAGTTCTGAAACTAATTTCCAGCTTGGATTCGTTAAAAAAAGCCTTACGAAAGGTATGTGTACGATAGTGGAATTATGTCATAAAAATATTGAATTGCTTAAATTATTCATAATAAAATATTATTATAAAATTTATAATTTGTTATACAAAGTTATTAATTTGCTTAAATTAATGGGAATATAATTGTGCAATACCTCGTTACAAAACTACAACATACTACGACAGTGCTTTGGAATTTGTTATTTATCAGTCCACGGGACGAGGGCGACATGGAACTGTTACTTTTGGTGCTCCTTCAAAGAATTCTATGTCCAGAAGTATAGGTCTTTTCCGTGATGATGTGAATGAAGTAACAAGATCATTGTACATGTTTATAAAGAGTTCGTTTGCGGCCTCATATCTTCTGCAAACGAAGTCGTATGTCGTCACGCACACGGCATTTTGTCCATCGTAACTATAGTAGTTGTAGTCAACATGTGACGTTTTCAATTCGCGTAAGAATTCTCTCAGACAGGCGCACTGCCAGGGATTATCACTGAAATCAATATCTCTTAATTTTTTCAATGCTGACAACATTGTGGATAGTTGATTTATACTCAAATATGTGATCTTATTATTGGAAAAATCAAGTTTTTCTAGTGTAGTGTTATCAAATGCTCTTGGCTGAATATCTCGGAGTAAGTTATATGACAGATCAAGCTCGTTTAAATAATTTATATTCTGAAATACTTCCAATGGAAGGTAATTTAATCTATTGTTGCTCAAGTCGAGTTTTTCTATGATTGGAAGATTTGTGAATGCAAATCTATGAATATATTCTATATGATTATTCGATAAATCAAGAGATTTTAATGTTTTTAAAGAGTCGAGACTACCATTTGTGATGCAAATTATTTCATTCATTGACAGATCCAGTTTTAATAGCTTATTCATATTCGTATTTGACAGAAACTTCGGCACCTCCTTCAGTGAACATTGTTTCATTTCTAAATATTGTAAGCCCTTCATGGGTCCCATGAATTCGACTTCAGTCATATCGTTTCCGGATAAATTTAATATCGCCATGTCACATAATATATTTGATCCCAAATTCTTACCGATTAGAGAGTTACAAGTAAAATCTAACATAACCATTTGTGGAATCATGCTTATAATTCCTGTATCGAATGTTTGTAAGTTATTGCCCGCTAAATGTAGATTTCTGAGTTTCGTTCGATTAAATATACCGGCTGGTAACTCCGTTAGCTGGTTTAGAGATAGATCTAAATCCTCCAAATGTGTGTTCATATCGAATACACCCAATGGTAAACTTTTGATTTTATTTTCTGATAAATCAATGCTCCAAGCTAATCTTGCGTTGAACAGTCCATCAATATCTATTGTTGTTATTTGACAACGTATAAGAGATATTGTTGTATAATCTCCTTCTTTGAATAGATCATCCCTTCTTAGCACATTGTGACTTAACGTCGAATAACATTTTAATCGTCTTATTTTAAATGACTTTAAACCATCATCATAAAGACATGATACTTTAGTATCAATAATGTTTATTAAGGAACACCAAATTACGAAAGATAACACACGGATATCCATTTTCAACTTTTCTGAAACGTAAAAGGAACAAATTTAAAATATTGACCAAGTGACAAATTAAGTTATAATCATTACTCGTATAATGCAATCGGAATTCTGCTCACCAATATTTTTTTTTATTATGTAATGGAACAAATGAGCCACGATTCATTCAAACTTAGTTTATCATAACATCTATCTAACTTTTTTACAATTTTTGGAAACCATTACAGGATTATTATGAGCCCTAGAAAATCTTAATAAATATAGCAAATCTCAAATTCAACATATTTATTAAGTTTTAAGTTAAAATTGATATATAACGTGTTACTATCACATTAAATTAAAGAAATGAAACATTTATAGATTCCGTTCATGTCACATAACCATTGAGTCCAATTTAATCTACATATTTTGGATTAATTTATTTTATGATCGCACTAATGCAATCGTAGAATTAAAAAATCTAGTGTGGTGAGTTCACACGTGGCAGAAGCGAAACGATGTACTGGGTACTTTGTAAAAAAATAAGGTTCTTACGTATTAACGCCGCCGCAGCAGAAGCTGCGCTAATGCGTCAATAAAGAGCAAGCTTGTTGTTGGCACACATCAATTTTTCGCACACAGCAGCACATTATTTGAACTGTTTGTGTATGTAGGTTTGGCTAGGTTAGGTTAGGCTAGGTCAGCCACGGCCGCAGCGGGTCATGGCGGTCAGAGCGATACGAGGGTATCGCACCATCTCTTGCGAGGCGGCCTGCGTGCTGGCGGGGACACCGCCTTGGGATCTGGACGCCGAAGTGCTCTGCAATATATACTGGCGGAAGGTGGACGCCCGACGCCAGGGCGAACACCCTGCGCCGGAACAAGTGCGGGCGTGGCGGAGGGCGGCGGAGGCCAATCTCGCCACCCTGTGGCGGGAGAGGCTGCTGTCGCCGTCTGCCGGCCACCGCACCATCGAGGCAATCCGGCCCGTCCTAGAGCTCTGGACGGGTCGGACACATGGAGTCCTGTCCTTCCACCTTGTGCAGGTTCTCTCGGGACATGGCTGTTTCGGGAGATACCTGTGCAGGGTGGCGGGGCGGGAACCCAACGAGAGGTGCCACGAGTGCGGCCATTCGGAAGACTCGGCCCAACATACGTTGGACGCTTGCGTCCACTGGTCGAGTCAGCGCGCCGCACTCGTGGAAATCGTAGGGAGAGACCTGTCGCTGCCTGCCGTGGTTCGCGCCATGGTGAGCGGCGAGAGGGCCTGGAACGCCGTCGCCTCCTTTTGCGAGGAGGTGATGACGCGAAAGGAGGCGGCCGAACGGCAGCGGGAGGACGACGCAGTCGCGGACCCTCTCCGCAGCCGTAGGCCCGGGCGCAGGCAGCGCGCACACGACCGCTGCCTGCCTCCCTAGTGAGGAGCTCCGGGCGATGAGACTGTGGAGTTCATCGCCCGTCGCCAACCCCCCCTCGAGACGGGAGGCGCACTGGAATGTTCCGGGTGCGCCTCCAGACGGAGTCCGGGGACCATGAGTCCCCGCTACCGAGAGTCTGCCTCGGCGGACAACGCCGGCTGGGTCGCGGAAGATTGCGCAAGCGTTCCCGTGACCCGGCCACCAGGCGCCGCGGCGTGGGTATACCGGTCAGTACCGGGGAATCCCACATACCCTGACCCGGAACTTCGGTTCCGGGAGGGATGCATAAAGCATTTCCCAGCGTTAAAAAAAAAAAGGCTAGGTCAGCCAAACAACCACAGACCGGGTTCCCGCCTTGTCGTGGCGATGGGGCTCAGTAACCGTGGAGAACCACACACGGTGAAACTAACAGGAACCCAAACCCGGTCCGTGAGGAGCCAGCCAGAGAGGACCGCTCGGGGTGGGCTCATTGGAACCCACCTTCGAGCGCGCTGGAGGGCTGCGGGGACTCCTCCCCGCAGTGAGGGTGAGCCACGGAGGGAGAGGAGTGCTGGTAATACGGTGTACCACTCTCTACTCTCCGCGACATAGCGGGGTCGCACCGCTCATGCGGCAGTGGTGGGGCAGCGAGAGGGAGGGTCATTTAATTAAAAATATCCATGGTTCGCCCGATGTATAAAACAAACGCGCTCGAGGATGTACAGAAATATCAATTTTATTAGATATGTTATTACGATACATTGTATTATTCTGATAGATGTTAACACTAGACTCAACATATAGATAGTAAAAATAATATTTCGTACCTTACTTTAATTCTATAATTTATCAAACCACTTAAGACATTTGAAATCCAACACGAACAATATTTCACAAGTTTTAATTATTAAACTTCAGTTTAAAATGAACGTTATTATAACAAAATTTTAAAACACTCTTATTCAATGTACTTATGAACCAGTACTGGCTTTATGTATATAATATTGTATGTATGATATCATACAAGGTTAAGAGAATAACCCAAGTTGATAAGACGTGTTTTATTATTAAATATTTTATTTAAATGCGTTAAAGTAAAATAAAAACAGAATGTAGTACTATCATACCATACTGTACGAACCTAACCTATAATTACTTTCCATTCTAACTTTTAGGTTTACTTCAATGTCAAGCGCAGTCAAAATATTAGTTCACAATTTGACTTCTACAGTTTATAAGGTTGGTAAACTTAGTTTATTTTCTGATACTTGCAAAAAATAACAATGAACAATATGATGTCGTATAAATTAACGAACTGAGGAAATAAAAGGCAAGAACAGTGAAAGTCGGGGAATATGATGCGCACACCCTCACGGTGCAATGCCTACGCGCAAAACTGGAAAGGTTCCCCGGGAAAAGCGGTTAGAAATCAAGGCGCGACTCGAGCGTCAAAGGTCAACTTAACTTCCATCGCGTGGCGTTGTATTTATTTAGATAGTAAACCCCTACACCCCGCATGGTACCAGCGCAACGAAGACATCCACGAATATTTAAAAGAAATCACTAAGCGCTACTTTGAAAGCACCGCTACAGATCCCAACTCCCTTATGGTACAACAGGCCGCCGACTACGTTCCAAATCCTGAGGCTAAAGACGCAAAACGTAAACCTAAACACGTCCTCCCGATCAAACATGATCGCATACATATAAATCCAACCTCCGACACGACAACCATCGTGAACCTCTTACGGGCCTCGCCTTCGAGTACGACGACAACGGATACGCATCGCGAATACCAATCACACCGCCCCCAGATACTCTTTGACTTTGTTTCGCATACCTTTCTCAATTTTAGTCACAGCAGCCACTTTTAAAGAATTATTTTCCCTTATAATGCTATTTTTAATCCTATCATTCAATGTCACGGCCCTACATACTTCTAACACATCTATTGATGGTAAACCAGTCTGAGTACGCCCCGTTAATCCTAACACAAGCAGTACAACCTTTATAAAGATACTTTAATGCTTGTATAAGATCACTGCTCAATCCAAACTTAACTAAAGCCGACCACAGATCATATATTTTAACTGTATCATAGGCTTTTTCTAAATGTATGAAGGCGCATAATTATTTTTGGTGTACAGCCAGAAAGTTTTCTGTGGTCATACTGTAACCAGCGGTATTTAATAATTAAAAAAAGAAATAATTTAATATTATCAGAAATTGACAAATATCATGGAATCATGTAAATAACATATTAGAAATATTTCCTGCCAAATCCAGCTCTCACTACCATACATTTAATAAGGGCACGATAAAACATGTTTTCTGTACATAAAATACTATTATTATAAGCTTTCTATAAAACGCCAATGAAATAACCTTTCTAGTAATGTATAACACTTGCATACCATAAACCCAAAAACCAGCTGCACCGTATCTGTACACGGCCGGCCTGGCTGTGATTCCTAGCGCGGCCAAGGGCAATGACACGCACACATTCGAGTAGTGACGTGGAAACGACTTCGGACGCTACTGTGTTTTTACAATTAATTTATAAGCAAAAGTATGGAATATTGCGCCAATATAACGACTGAAATGGATTCTACGATATTTATTCAACTAAAGTAAAGATATTTTAACACATTGCATAAAGGAATAATTTAAAATAAAAACACAAAGTAAACAACCGCTACGTCGATTGAGTAACGGCTTTGTGTGTGTGTGTGTGTGATGTGTTGTAAAATGCTCTAAAACATACAAAAAATAAAAACTTACCGATTCTTTGGATAAAATTCAAAAATGAGGCGCAATACATTGTAGGTATTTGTATTGTATTAATTGTAGGACCTCCACCGATGACGGATCGGATTACAACAGACATTTACAACTTGCTCGCCCATTCTTAATCTACGATCCTCGTCCTCCAAAGCTTTCAAGCAATCATCCATTCAAAGATTGAACATCCACGGGGATGCTACACCAGCCCTGTCTTACAACTTTGTTGTTGCCAAACCAGTCTAAGTTAGACCAGTAGCTTACTTTAACGCTTGTATTAGATCACTGCTCATTCCAAACGGAACCAAGGTTGACCATAGATCCAACCCTTTTGACTATGGTTCAACTCTTTTTTTTCTTATTTTTTTATTTTATTTAGGCACACATTTTCGTTGTGTTATATATGTATTGTAACTAACATGATTATTGACGTGAGCTTATTTTATGTGAAAAAGGAGAAGATAACAGGACAATGTGGAAAAATAGAAGTTAACTTAATATATTGATGACTGCTCTTCCAGAAACGGTATATTTAGGGATAAAGATGTCTGGATCATGTAATGAGCCATTGTAAAGACGTCGCATTCTAACAAAAACTTCGGAGTTTGGAACTTATGAAGTGGAAACTTATGATGTTAAATTGTTTGCCGAGCATATAAATTCATTATGCCGGACCAACTTTTGTCTGTAATTTATAGCCATGTAAATATCATAACATTAAAAATATATTAGTGACGCAGTAACTATGACGATGTAAGATACCCAACCGAGAATGAATACATATCAATTCGGTACATATTTTTCGGCGTCAGAAATTGATAATCTTAATCATATCGCTGTCGGTAATAACATGAGAAGTACTGTAATTATATTATTGTATAAGATAATAACATTAACAGCCCTCTTATCAGCGAGTACAGTGCTATTTTGATAAATGATTACATATGTTTGTGTGTCCTAATTCTAACTAATATTATAAACTGAATGTAAGTTTGTTTGCTACGCTACATGCGTTAACGTTACAACCGATCATCATGCAATTGTCAACACATTGTCAGGGGGTAGAAAAGGATAGGGTACCTTTTCTGCAACAAACATCTGTTGATGTGTGGACTGTATCTTTTTTATTATTCAATAAAACTACAGCTACAGACTCCCAGTCCGTACTCCTTTACGCACGTTTCTCTGATTTATTTTATCTTGATTTTATATTTCCTTAATATTACATTAATTTACATTGGTGAGTTCTTATATACTAATAAAAAAACTAGTTTTTTTTTCATTATGCTTTTACAAATTTCTATATATGATTATAATCGAATTTAAAATTCCAGCTATTGATTATCGATTAACATTTCAAATAAACAAAGTCTTATCTTCGCTCATAGGAGTCCAGATAAGCTATCCATTTAAATTCGTGTCAGCAAGAAACAAACAATCAGTTTAATTCGGTTTAACATGGACAAAATTAGCACGGCATTACTTTTGGCCGTAATCAGGTAACACATCTAAAAATATTAACTCACATAACAAGCTTATAAGCTTGTATTTCCGTTTAGTAACGTTCTTGTATTTTCTGCAACCATCCAGTTACATCTGTGTGCACATTTCATTTGTTACGGGTACTTATTACATCGGTTCATCAGATCGATGGACCTTAGAACTAGTGGAACATAAATGATAATATGATCTGAGTCTCTTCATCCTTTTAGAATAATAATGAGAATGTCAAAAGGTCACAGCTTATCGGGGGTACTACATAATAAACACCATTATTTGTGTCGTAATGTCCCGCCAGCCTGTTACGACTTCTTCAATAATCTTAGTCATACTTCTGAAAACTAAAAAAAACTTAATAAATTATATACTTTCCTCATGGATCAATCAGTCAAGTTGTTCAGTACTCTTTGAGTTGAGACATACTAGGCAGAAGGACTGTTTTATACTCGAAGCTTGTAATAGGTACAAGTGTTACGATATTCTAAATTATTTACACATTAATTGTCATGTGTTCTATTACTACGAGTGTATAATTATATAAGGCTATACTTTCATTCCATTTTGACAAGTTCTAAAACAAGTGAATATTTTTTTTAAACAAAAACAAAACCGACTTCTAAAAATATTAAGAGTCCAAAAATTCTCTAAAATATAAATAATAATTCTACGTTATTAAACATAAGAATCAATTCTTAAATCATATTTATTTTTAGAGTCGGCGTCAGTCAAGGTTGGTCTGTAACTAAGGGTACTGTCGACCCGAGTCATATAGTCTTTCTGCATATATTAAAGGCTATGTGTGTATGTTAATCGATTTCCAGTTGATTTAAAGTTTGATAACTGATGTCGTTTGTCAGGATATGGGTAGACTTCGTTTGTTTTTGTCCCAGGAAAATGAAGGTAGGACGAAATCCACTTCCAGGGCCTTTTTAAAACAGACTACTGTAGAACGCAAAAATAGGCTTTCTTAAATCAACGTATTCACGATCGTATAACTAACGAGTCGTTTTAACACAAAATGAGAACACCGTCAATGTAGTTCAACTCAATTAAATTCGCTTTATTAGGAATAAATGAAAAACAACTAATCAGATCTTGATCAAATTTATAAGGAAATACGTGATAACAACCAACATTCAAACAAAGAATAAGATAATAAACAGAACTGAAAAGGTACGGACGTAACACATCGTTATGTACGTCTTATAGTTTAGCCTCCGTAAGCCAGGTAATAATCGAAAACCTTGTGGTGCTAGAGAGGAGACAGACCCAGCCCGCCCCCTCCCTTCTTCCTTAACAACAATGGTGTTGTTACGAAGAAGATGATGGCATCTTTCCACGTATGTGGAGTCGGCAAAGTATGACCGTAGTTCATATAGGTTTTGGCTATAGTTTTCAGGACCGGCTCAGGCTCCGGTCAGGTATGCATCTGACGCCAACGCTCCTCAGGCATTTTGTGAAAAATTCTAAAACGTTTTTACATTAGCCTTTTTATATTATTTTAATATAAGCAATTTCTTTTTTAGTTCATTTTCGGCTGGACACGCGGCAATCGACGGGCAGAGAATACATTATGCTTCGAAAACATTTCCCGCCGATTTTAAGTTTGGCGCATCAACTGCGGCTTATCAAGTCGAAGGTGGCTGGAATGCTGACGGTATGTGAAATAATATTAGGATACTATCCCATGCATAGTACTTTGATAGGTACGTGTTGACTTCTTGATAAGACGACTATTTGCTCCATTACTTGTTGTACGAATGACTTTCTTGATCTTCATTTCTTTGCTTCTGTTACCCTGGTATAATCGTATTTATAAGATTGTCGTGTAGTAACAGGTTTCCCAACATTTTGCCCCAATTCCCGATAATTTCTTTTCTTTTCTTTCCTAATAGAGAATTATACTGTTTTGTATATATTTAAATTAATGTCATAATATAATTTTAACTTTCGTGGTTTGTACTAATATGAGGTTTGTAAAAGACGGAATTCTTACCACGATTAGCCGTTTTGAGGTCCCGATAATTCAGGCACAGTTGCATGCGCCATGTTCACGGGCTGACTGGAGTAGTAGTAGTGCGGTATTGCGAAAAAATGTTCCTGGTATCAAGCCGTATCAAGCTACCTTCTCTCTAATTCTGCGACCACTACTGTTCGATTTCTCACTGCATGCAAGTCTAGGACGCTGTGCTTTTGCAGTTTTTTTTATTATTATTGTTTTTAACCCATTTTATTTTAAATTAACTTAATATTAGTTTAAATATGCTAATTTTCTAAACTAAAAATTTGTACGCAGATTTCCTTAAATTTAGTTTCTATCTGTTATTCATTTTGAATTTAATTAAATAAATAGAATTATGATATATGTATAACACAGTTTTTCTCAAATGTCTTAATACAGACATTTGAGAAAAACTGTGTTATGTCTAAATCATTTTCTGTCTCATAATAATGAGACAGAAAATAATTTAGATTTTATTTTGGTACAGTTGTGCTCAAATTGGCATAGATAGGACATACATTTTAGAGTTATTAAATAATTTCGATATATTTAATGTTTTTGTCAGGTAAAGGATGGTCGATGTGGGATCACCTTGTTCGCACCGACCCTGAGTTTATAGCTGACAATACTAACGGAGATGTCGCCGCCAATTCCTATTACTTATATAAACGGGATGTTGAAATGCTTAAAGAATTGGGTGTTAACATATATAGATTTTCGATATCATGGCCGAGAATTTTGCCATACGGTCGCGCGGATTACGTAAATCCATACGGAATCGCATACTACAATGCGTTGATCGATGAATTATTAGCCAATGGTATAACACCGTTCGTAACAATATATCACTGGGATCTGCCGCAAAACCTAAGCGAGCAAGGCGGATGGCTTAACGAAGATTTAGTGGATATATTTGGCGATTATGCGAGAGTCTTGTATAGACACTTTGGCGATCGTGTTAAACACTGGTTGACAATCAACGAACCATATGTTCACTGCTACCAAGGATATGTTACTCAACGTCATGCTCCTAGAGTAAATCTCCCAGCATCAGGTTTCTATGAATGCGGCCGACAGATATTGTTAGCTCACGCGAGGGCATATCACATTTATCAGAACGAATTCAAATCGCAAGGTGGACAAGTCGGGATAGTATTGAGCATGGATTGGGCGTATCCCGACAGTGATTCGGCAGATGATGCCGAAGCTGTTTTGGATTACTTCGATTTCCATGTAAGTAATACGCATTTAAGTTTTAGAAATAGAACTCCTGACCTAAACCTACGATTAGTGAGAGTGTGAGAAATGTGTCAGTCGTTAGAAGTAGTGACATGATGGTCTGGCTTAATTGGGGAAGAAATTCTACTATAAGTAATGAATACGTGAAGTATTATACTTTTAGTTGCTTAGAATCATTTAAACTAAATAGTTTAATGTTTTTGTGATTTAAAGTATTTTGATATTTTAGGGAAATTCAAGTAATACTTATACGCAATAAAGCTATACGTTGCAGACGCTAAAACATTATAAGCAGTAAAGTCTTAATTATACTATGGAGTTTTTTTTACAGTTGGGAATGTTTGCTAATCCAATATTTACAAACGAAGGTAACTATCCTCAACGTATCATTGATCGGGTTGGTAACATCAGCGCCAGTCAAGGCTTCCAGATTTCGAGATTACGTCCCTTCAGTCAGGAACAAATTGAATACATCAGAGGCACATCTGATTTCTTGGCGTTGAACCATTACACTAGCGATATTGTGTATAGAAATGCTTCAGTCATAGGAGCATATGAAGTGCCTTCCTTCAATGATGATACCGGATTTATTACCTACAAAGATCCTAAATGGCCAGTTAGTGCCAGCCCATGGTTACGGGTATGTATTTTCCAGTCAAAGCACGTTCATGAAAAATAAAAAACCATGTCAAGATCATCACAAAATATGTAAAGGTGTATATTCGTGTATATATATATGTATATGTATATTGGACCAGTTGTTGTTGTGTTGAATCCGTTTTTAGTTCGAAAGATGGCTTTTGAGATCTGATTTTTCCCTTTTTTTAAATAATTCCATTTTCCTTATTACGCGAGTTGTATTATATATTTTCATGGACGGCCGTGATGACACTTATCATCGTCATCAGCTATCATCTAAAACTTAATTGTTTTTTTTATGTACAACTAGTAACGCCTCAATTTCAAAGCAACATTTCAGTCAGTCACAGCGTTAAATGTATTAATGCAATTAGAATGGGATTAAGTTATAAACAGCATAGATGTCATGATTAGGAAAAAAAATATATCAATTGATAAATTTTGTGTCACTTGATGTGGCATTAACTTTATATATGATTTTGTCAATATTTATTAATGAAACTTACTACCTCATACATCGAAGATATTGTTTTGTACTTTTTTATAAATTTAATACATTTTCAGGAACATGCCCAAGGATTTTATAACCTCCTAGTGTATATACGGGATACCTACAACAATCCAACAATTTATGTAACAGAGAATGGTTTTTCCACCACCACTGGCTTGAACGATGACGGACGGGTTCAGTATTTCAGGAATTATTTGACAGCTCTCCTGGACGCATTGTCAGAGGGCGTCGATGTTCGCGGTTACAGCGCATGGAGTTTGATGGATAACTTTGAATGGGCAGTTGGATATACGTAAGTTAATAATATTATACTCGCTTTACTTATTATATTGACGACATACTCAAGAAAGGCGGTATTAAAAGTAACTGTAATGAAAGAGCATGTATGTGTAGGTACATGATTTAAATGGTGTGAGAGTGATACGATCGTATCAAACGGAAATATGTGAAGTCTGCCTACCCCAATGGCTTAGCTTGGTGTGTACGTGATTACTTATTCATAATATTTTGAAGGGAAAGGAATTAAAATACATACAAAACGATAACGCCAGTGTCCCAGAGTAGAAGATTTACACAGCACTGTCATCGTCCAACTCTCTCCGTCCCTATGTTCATACATCTAGGCATATTTGCTCGTCTGTTTGTTAAGTTTGTGACTAGTCTGTTGGATATTTGCAGGTGAGGAACGTACCAATTCTGTCACACACTTTTGCAGCATTCTTCAATCATATAGCAATCGTCTTTTTAAAAATATTGTTTTATCTTTAATATTTAACATAATTTAAATATTGTAATAGTTTTTTTGATTTCAATATTCGTAATTTAATTTATTAAATACTTTGCAGGCAAAGGTTCGGGCTTTACGAAATAGATATAAATGATCCCAACAGGGAAAGGATTCCGAGGAAATCCGCGCTGGTGTATAAAGAAATTATAAGCAGTAGATTTATCGACTGGGACTTTAATCCTGATCCCTACGAAGCCAGCGGCGCTTCTTATTTAAAATCATGTATTTTTGTTATCCCTGTAACGTACATATTAAACATTGTGATATAAATGTATTTACTTTTTGACCGCAAATATAACAAAATTTAAGATTCATAATAAGACATTGCTGGAAACAAACTTAGTTAAGCCGCGTTCTGACGGTAAAAATCTGTCACCGACACGCTCACGTTAACCGCATTCTTTAGTTATGAAGTTTTGTGTGTGTGTGTGGTTGTTTGAGTAAGTTCAGGAATTGCTTAAATTTACTTTTAGGCTAGTAGACACATATCCATCGGATTCCATTGGATTTTTTTTATTTATATGACGAATAATGGAAAACCAACTGATCTGGTAAGACAAAGCCTACTGGGTTCAATTATAAGATAAGGGTAGGAATAATGTTGTATTTATTACATAAAATATTAATTCGGTGTTGAAATAAAATTTGTCAAATCTTGTTTCTATTGGCATACCTTGCTTTTGTCAGCCTACTCAGGGGTGATGTAAAGAAATGTGTCGTATATTTAAAATTAAATGAACAAGAAAATGAATAATTCTTATAAATGAATGTACATGGAATATTTAAAAGATTAAAGAGAGAATCGACAAACACTTAAGCAGCGAACGAGGCGGTGGAGCGTAATGGAATGTAAATTGGGCAAATATTTAATTCTGAGACATTGAAAATTCTCAAAGTACACATTTATAATTATCATGCAAATACTAAACGAAAAAAGAAAACCGTTAAAAAATGTCTCTACAAATATATCAATTAACTGGAAAGAGATATAGTGACTTATAATTTATATATGTCTCCTAAGATCGATCCAGTGTTTAAGTAACATTAATTAACTCTTAAGTCTTATTTCTAAATTTTTAAGTTTAAAGAATAGACTTAATTGTACTAGTATCTATACTAATATTATAAAGAGGTAAAGTTTGCGAGTTTGTATGTTCGGGGTATTACTACTGCTCTTTATTATTCCTGAGTACTACAGACTACTTTTATGTTTAACAAGCCGAGCCCCGCAGTTTCACCCGCCGTGCACATTAATTTAACCAACAATTCCAGCCTAAGCTGAACCCTGCTTAATAATTTTGGATAGAATTTATTTCGCGATACAAATTTCTTCCTTTAGACCTATAATTTAGATAAATCCTTTCTTAATGCTCGACAACGAAGTACCAGGAATCTATGTGTAAAGTTTCAAGTCTCTAGTCCCAGTATTTTGGGATGTGTGTTCATATATCAATCAGTCAGTTTCTTATTTTATATAACTTTATAGTTGGATAAATATAATAAAGCCTAAGTTGTTTGTTTACGTTTATCTCAGGATTTGAAATCGAAAAATCTTATTTGCATTTGACAGCCCAACGAGTAAGCTATAGGCTTAACATCACGCGACAATACTGAGGAGCCAAGTAGAAAAAAAAATGCTAAGCATGAAGGATGTATTAACACGGGCATGCGATGTGTGTTGCAGCCGAGTGAACCTGCAAGGATCAGCTATTGTTCAATAAAATAAAAAATATTTTATTGACTTGATGTCAATAATCAGTAACATTTTGATAATTTCAAAGTTTCAGAATATTATAAAAACGTGTATACATCATACACACCATACGAGTTTCACTCTGTGTTTTAATTCGATATTTTGCCTACACAAACATGTCAACTAAGGACATCTAATTGCGACCAATCGAGCCGGTGATGATCGCCTCTTTCGGGCGCTTTCCAATTGGAATGCTAAACGCATACTGTGTCAGTAACAACACAAGCCGAGCCCCCTCCCAACCCCTCTCGGGGCCCCTTGAGCCCATTCGCTCACGGAGCAGAATCGAGCTCAGCGGCCTCCCAATTCAGTAATCCCAAAAATATACACACGTGTCATGAAGTAGTAATATAAAAATAAAACTGACCATTTGTAACCTTTTATTGTTGGATATGTTAACGGATGGCAAAGGTCACGTAATATCGAGGAACAGATTGCTTCGTTTGCCACTTTACTATAAAAAAAATCTCACCTACCTAGGCAGACATATTGTCCGGAGACAACCAGACAGTCTGGATAAACTGGTTGTTGTAGGAAATACGTTGATTGCGTAGTCCAGTGGTAAAGCCATTCATTACGTGTTCCCAGACGAAAATATGAATGGTCTGAAATAAAAACTGACAAATTGAAGCAAATCCCAGTTATTGCCTGCGGTGATTTCCCAGCGGGCGTAATTCTTTTGCATTGCACTAAGTTTTCACTTTAGAATTTAGCACTGAAAATTTTCCGTTTTTTCTAGATTATTTTCTACATGACACAGCGTTTTGGCTTATATATTTTGTTCTATACAGTAAACTGTTAACTTATATTCTTTATAATTTTGATTTTAAACAACAAAATATGTCTATTAACAATAAGCATTACTGTTTAAAATAAAAGGGTAAAATGAAGAAACTGCACTGTGTCATTGAACAGCCAAAAATTTAGTCTAACAGCCATTTATATTGAGTGAACGAGTAGAAAGTTTCTACTTTCGCAGCGTAATTACTCTCCTGGTGGCCGATGTGCGGTGCGTGGCCCCAAAGAGCGAAGGTGTAAGCGGAGAAAGTCCGGAGGGAGGGGGTATCCGCTTACACCTCCGCCCTCACCTTACATACCTTCGATAATGATCCATAAGCCTTCGACAGCTTGCAACGTAATATATAAGTTACAAAACTACTTTAGTCTTCTGAGGCTACAAAACTAAGGTTTTCTGTATCCAACGAATAGTGAAAGGGATTTCAGGAGATAGATACAAATTTAAATTAATTAATTTGGTACAATTAATTTCACCTGCACGAAGCCGTTTCAATTTATACGAAAATCACACCAAATAAGCCGCAACAAGCGGTACGCGTTTCTGATTTACTTTGATTAAAAGCCTCATTATGTCGTTTCAACTTGTATTGAATAAACAAAAGCCCTGGAAAGCGCAATGATTGTTTTATAAAGTGATTGTTTGCCAACACTTTATTATACAAATAGTTTTATTTATACGTTTTTCACGGAAAGTTGAATGTCGTGAATTGTAAAACATTTGTAGCAATCCTTGCTATATATTACCCTCATAAAATATAAGGCGAATAGAAAAAAGATAAGTGAAACTCATAACATTTTTACATATAGACATTTTACGTTTATCATGATGTATATTTTTAGCCAATTTCCGCATAACCTTAGTCAATTATATTCGTAAAACTTCCTCAACAATTGTTTCGTGTATTGATAAAAACCGTAGAAAAAGTAATTTTTGAATCTATCACGTTCAGACAGACGTAGCGAGGGATTTTGTCATATAAATAATTTTATGAAATAAAATTAATACAAATAATATTAACTAAAAAAAAATTCTGTGTATCTCAGTTATTTTAAGTTGATTAAAAAAAATTAGGCCTTGCTGTAAAAAGATAATCATATAAGAAGGAAAATATATTCCGTGTCTTATAAGTTTAATTTTTAAGAAAGTTAGCTTCATAAAAAGCTATTGAAATCGCTTTAGATTTTTTATTAATTCAAAATAATTGTTAAATATTCATATCATATATAAAGTAACCTGAACATTAGTAACAATAAATAATAACTATATAATCTTTGACTTACACACCCCCGGGTGTGTCATTTTCTGTAAAAAATATTTGTGAGTCCTTAATTGGCTTTCTAGTTATCCCTTAATGTTGAGTTTAATCGAATGTAATTCATATTAAGGAATTATAACTCATGGAAGTATGTATATTTAAGTAAAATGCTTTTAGATATACATATATGCATATGCAAAATCGTCCAATATCTCGTCCCACCGTACAAAATTGTACTTGAATTTTCCTACCAACACACTTTCCTAGCACAATTTTGAATAACAGGAATACTAACTGAAGCAGAATTTACTTCGGTTCGTTTGTCCAAGTCGAAATTAGTGTTTGCAAGTTGCAAATAGCTTTTATTTCTGGAAGGCGAGTTGTTTCTCTCTTTGTTCATGGAATTACTTTAAAGACATGATTATTGTATGCTTTCTATGTTATTTCTATAAATATTTAAGATTTACAGACATTAAATGTAAAAAATGAAAAGGATGATGCATGCATTGCATTGCTCGATGTACCGTTTTATGGGGCTAAAAGATTGGCGGCTACATTGAGAGCTACGCAGCAGGGGTTATCTAGCAAGAAATCTAGCGATGTGGTCTAGGTTTTAGACCAGATTAAGAACAGAATTTATGTGTCTTTAAAGATAGGTAGAATAAAATGTGGTCCACTACCGGACCCGCTATCGCTTGAACATCAAGCTTCCTGCCGACAATTTCAATTTTGCTATATGTATCAGTAATGATTTCGTACAATTTGAAAAAGTTTCCGACGCCGGTAAAAACTAATGTTATACGAAATGTAAATATTTTAATCTTAAAATATTCTTCATAAATTTATTTAAAATGGTTACAGTTGGAGGAGACCTTAGAGTTGCTTGTCCTTGATATTGAAGAAGGTGGATGAAAGAGTGTAGTTTCTACTCGATAGAACTATGCTTTGATTACGCAAAGGCATTCTATAGTAATGAATTCGATCTCTGGCCGATGTGTCTAAAGTAAAGCTTGTAACCTATGTTGTTGTTACGACTGACAGAAGGGTCTGTTGTGTGTTTTTCGCAACTATGTATTTACATACAATATATCGGTATATATACTGGTATGCTGTAGTTATCGGTACTTGGGGTAACGGTAACGCATGGTCTTGAATCTAGAAATGGCAGAGGAGAGGAGCTACTTAAGTTTTGTCAAGACAATGGACTAAGTATAACAAATACCCTTTTAAGATACAACCACGTCGATTGTACTCCTGGATATCACTGAGACACAATCCCAGCCATATACGGAACCAAAAAGATTACATTATTCTTAGCCAAAAGTTTCGGAATTCTATTAAGAATGCTGTTATACATACCCAGGTGCCGATAGTACGTAAGACCGTAACCCAGTCGTTGTAACATTGCAATGTAAATTTAAACGGATTAAATAAACACGTCCTAGGAAGAAAAACATTGGATGACGGATGAAACTATGCAGTCGATGGAGTTTTGGGTGAGGTGCCGGACGCCTAATTTCGGTCCTCTTCTCCTTCCCACCCTTCCCTCATAAGAAAAGGCCGGTAACGGGAAGAGTATTGGACGGGGAAGGGGTCAACAAAAACAAGGAAATATCCTTTTTCTGTGTGCGCTATATCCATTAAAGGTAGGCAACGCATCTGCAGCACATTTGCTTGTTGCAGATGGGTAAGAGTAGCCTTTCATTTATCATCAGGTGAACGTTGGTCGTTTGCCACCTACTTCGATTAAAAAAAGAACGCAGAACATACCCAAAGTCACATAAGCTCATACACAAGAAAACAATTCGCGCCAGGGATCGTTTTTATAAAAACTAGTGTGAAAGAAGTTAAAGGAAAAAGGCGCGCTGGGTTTAAAAAGAAAATGTGATTGCGAAGCTTGTTTTTTTAACTATAGGCAAGCTCTTAATCATAGAGTAAAACTTTTCTTAATACATTGCAGCGGTAATAAGTTTTGTTACAAATTGACAATAGAATTTGTAATGTAAATGCAAACGATAACTTCTACGTTTCCCGTCAAATTCGAAATTTGAATTTCTATTTAGTAAGTTATAACTTATCTGTACATTGAGAGATTCCTCATTCTGAGCAGATTGTAGCGTAAAGTTTGCTACACGAGTTCTAATGTTATTTGCATGATTTATAATGATTCGTATTCAATATTCCATGTATAATTTTGTAATTTTCAATGACGAGTCAAGCAGGAAGTGTACGTATAAACGCTGTCTTTATATCTGTATCTACAGTACATGATACTTTACTTTTTTTACTTTAGATGACCGAACCGTAAAATAATATTTTTTTCAAACGTCCCACACAATAACCACCTATTTAACCACACCACTTACACATTTAACAGGAAAATTAAGATTATAATATCTATAACCCGATAGGTTAATCTAAAATGAATTAAATTATATAAGCCAGCAAAATGTTTTTGATGGAGGTTCAAAAAGATATGTAAATGCGCTAGTTAGATAACATCACTTGTGTTGAACATCCATCGGAACATTTTTGTTGTTAATATATTATATTATTTTACTTCGAGGTAGCTTTTTAACTAAAATCGCTCTTTATATTTTTTTTGTATAACAATAAATATTATTATTTATTTGTCTTTTTATTATTCTTTTTAGTTTAGAATTATAGATATAACTAAGTATTTTTCCACTCAACTTGTATATGTACGACAATTGTTTGTTTATTTATTTATTACTGCTGCAACTGACGCACTGACGCACAGGCTTTTGCAGAATACCAGCGCTTATTTCCTCCACAGGTAATAAGCACATAGCTGAGCAAAGGCCTTATCCATTCAACATTGCAACACTTTGTAACACGTGTTTGTTCTTTCTTTTAATTTTATTTATTTGTATTTTGTTTTTGTTTTTTTGCCTTTTGTCATTTTGTTCGTTTTTTTCAATTGTCTTAAGATGTAATTACTTTACCTTTGTTTATCAATTTTATAAATTAGTGTGCAATTTTTTTCTTGAATGGATTAAATGATTTATTATTATTATTATTATTATAAATGCTTCTCATGTGTGTACATGTATAAATTTAATGGTGCTATTGTGCTATTGTACTTACGCTGCTTCAAATTAAATCTGAAAGAAAAACACGCAAAGTTAATTAACTATTCTTTCTCATAATTATTTAAAGTGGCGTTACTCTTAGTTATAAAATGAAATAATTATTTTTGATCCAAGGCGTAACAAAATTCGTCAACGTCGTCGTCGTTACAGCCGATATTCGTCCACTGCTGGACGAAGGTTCCCTCTTGATCGCAACAATGATCAGTCCCCCGCCGCTCTCATTCAGTAGGATTCCTGAACTTCAACCAGATCATCGGTCCATCTTGTGGCCACCATTCTAGGACGTTTCGGCCGCATCGACCATCTGTTCTGCCAGTAATGCCATTTAAGATTTGCAATCCTTCCGGTAATATCGGTTATCTTGGCTGTACTGCGGATCACATAATTTCTGATGCGATCCCGCAGAGATACTCCAAGCATCGCCTTCGCTATTGCCCTTTGAGTGACCTAGAGCCTTCTAATAGTGCTCTCAGTGCGTCACTCACAACAAAGTTATTTAGTGCAGATTTTCAAGTCCATCTACAAGTTCGCGAAAATTACATTGAAAGATTCCGTTCATTGATACACGTAAACACAACAGGAGTGTGAAAAAATAAGAGGAGCTTTATTTATAGTTGGAGAAGCCAAAGAAAGTCTTTGATATTCGTTCTGAATATCTGATAGTATTATAGTGTGAAGGCAGTTTTGTTTGAGCGTTATCGCATTAATCAAAGAAAGTAGAATCCGACTACGTAAGCTCCGTAATGAAAATCCGAAGCTTTTAATGGAAGCTTTTAAGTATCCAAAGTAGATTGTGTTTTATTGTTTCCTTTCGAAGTTGTTTTTCCGATAGTATCCAAAGACGAAAATAAAAATAAGTCGATCCAAGTTTTGCGGAGTTTTATGAGGGCATTTGTCCACTTTTTGAGTGGTTTAACGGAGAGATTTCAAAACTTCTTTCAGTAAGTTACCTAGGTTATATTACCTTTTATTTGTCTATACGTATACTCGAGCAAAGCTGGGGCGGGTTGCTATTCTAGAGAATATATTGCTTCATTTATGAATCAAAAGCTGGACAAAATCTTTTCTTATTTAAGTTAGTAATGTTATTAAATATTATGTTCTGTTAATATATCCCTCTGAATCACGAACGTGTATGTATTTTTTATCTTTTGACCTGTACATACTAAAAAAATCACTATTTATTACTTACTGGAAATAGCACCTAAAAGAGAACTAAATATTAACACATGCAACGCTGGTATTGGTATTTAACTTTCCGGTCTGCTGACGACGGCGTTGGAACTCAAAGCTTTTAAGCAATATTTGGCTCCAGTGAACGCTGTTTTACAATTAGTGCGAATAGTTCTAAGTAAATGAATTCTATGAGCATTAATACGTAAAGTGTAAACTCTGGAATAAATGAAACGTTTTATTAATTCTTTCACCATTAGACAGTCACATTACCTAAAGGCTTAGATATCTGCAAAACTAAATTGACGGCACAAAGAGAGAGATGTAAAGGTAACAAAGAAAAAAATTTACTCAATAATTTTTTACGCCCTACTTAATTTTAGCAAGGAATTGAAATAAAAAGGCAATAAAACGAGACAAAAAAAAATATTCTTTGATCATTTGCTATCATAAAATCAATTGTAAATGTTTAGGTTGAAAAGTATATTATTTTTATATTATCTTACAAAGTTTTAAGATTCTTCAGTTTTTTATTATAATTGTATGATATTAGTATAGTCATATACCCAAAATACATTTTGTACGCAGGTCGGAGTATTAATTTCTTATGCTATATCTTAGAGTATAATTTTTTGACTAGTAAATTTGGTGATATTGAAATCCGAGTTGGGTAACTGAAATTGAATTTAGTTTTATTTATGTTATTTACATTGTTACTTGTCATGCCATTATTTTATGTGAAAAAACGACAAAGTATTAAAGCAATGACTAACTTGAAATGATATGTCAAAGTTGTCTTGAGCAGAATTCGGTGAACTGGGGCATATCTGTCAGTCCGAAGTTCCCCAGTGCTGAACCATTAGTTTTGTGAAGTTAGTGCCACAGGCACTAATTAAATGTCTAGGGTTACGAATAATATTGATTTATACTGGGCATGTATGTAATTACGCATACATTAAATTAATATCATAATAATCTAAAAAATACGACTCATTCCCTCTCTCGGAGAGGAGGCCTGTGTCCTGCAGTGGGAAACATTCTAGAAAAGACTGGTTTATTATTAAACTAAAAAAACATATGGTACTTATGCACCCACGTTTTAACTTTTTTTTATTTACTACACTTTTTTAACGCAACAAAACAAAAATAGCCAAAATTTTTATCCCATGTGCCACTCGTTGTTTGTAAAAAGACATTAAATACAATTGATAACGGTTCAATAAAATATCTTGGAATTATGGATAAATGCGAAAACATCTTAGTGACCCGTCCCGCTGGATCTCCCTATAGGGCAATCTGACAATTTCCAGAATATTACCATCGAAATCGGTCCACCCGTTTCGGAGTCTATATGGAACATACAAACATAGATTGCAGCGTCATCTGCTGAGTTTATTAGTAAATCTAAACCAGCTTCGAATTCACTTGAACACATACACAAAATTCATTCAAATCGGTGCAGCCGTTTAGGAGGAGATATATATATATATATAAAGATACTTATAGAATAGTACAGCAGTCCACATATCCTTGAACAAACAATAAATGACAGAGGATTGATAAATTGCTTGATACGATTAACTTGATGGAATTGAATATAGGGTCCCCACATTCACATGCCTTGTTAGCAATCACGTAATTGCTTGTCCATTGTTATTGAATAATCAGTGAAGTCACTCTGCATTGAGAAGGAGTTGAAGGACAAATAACAATATATGATAACTATCTCAGGATCTACAGCAACAATGCATTGAAACTCCACCCTCAAACTCGTTATAGAAAATGGACGCTTAAGTATGCTTTACACGGGAAAAAGCCGTAGTTCATTTTAAAGACTCCAAATCTCCTGTCTTTTTTAACCCTTAACACGAGTCCAGGAACATCGACAAACGTGTCTTTAGCTGGCTCCTAATTTGGTGTGCATTGAATAATTTATCCGAGAGAGAGATTTCTTCATCATAGTTTTAAAATGGAAATCTTAAACTATACAAATTATAATAATTACAACTATGTCTAAATATTTCTACGTAGTTGCGTGCGTGTAAGTTTTGTTTCAATACCCCGAGAACGGACATGTTTTGAAAACTACCGTGTTCAGGAATGATCTGACTCCAGATTTTTGGTTTCTAACTCTAGTCTATTCCCACAAAACGTGATAGGCTCAGCCCATATCATATTCGGGACGTAAAAATTAAATAGAGGATAGCGCCAATTGCTTAAAAAATTATCCCCTCTCCGATTATTCACTCCCTGTACCTTTAGTTTTGGAAAGTTTTCCATTGACGCCAGGGAGATATCTTATATCTCTGAAGCTTATTTCTTAGAACCACAAAACTTCCTTTATCAATTATTTCTATCTTTCCTTTTTCGAAGTTGTTTTCAACTTGTCTAGTTTGTCTCTTCCAGCTTAAATTTATTTCAGGTTTACTACTTTTTACGTTTCAATTGCTTTCTGAAGGAATTAAGTTTATCCTCTGCAATGTGTTTCATAAATAAATTAAAATATTTTTTCCCTTTAGTCCGCGTCTTTAATGGTTTTAGTGTCGTAACTAGAAATGGGATCATAGTAAGATACAAAGACAGAGAAGTACAAGTAGAATAACTTGGCTTAAACATTTACGCCATTATATCAATAACAGTACGCGTTCCCTACTTAGAGCAGCTCTATTAAAGTTTAAATCGCCACGTTGAACAACAACTTACATTCGAAGGAATAGGAATTATGTTCTTTTTTTACCAAATATAATATCACTATGATTATCCGATCACAATAAATCAGTTTCAAATTAGTATTACACTCGTAGTAATACAGCGGTCACGCCAGCACTAGCTAAGGGATTGGTTCGGCCGATGAACGCCACAGAACATCGATGACACTGAGACGTCATTTTGAATGCCCTAGACCCAGTTCGTTTTCACTCCCTTTCTTTTTCTACTAAAGAGAGGTAGAGATAAAGCTACTAATTATTTACCATAACAAGACACTTCATAATGAGTTTGAACTGTACAATTCATTGATTTCATAATTTTGGAAGTATATAACACAACAATAAATTACAAATTAGTCTACATGTGTAAAGCAATACTCAAGATGCTTTAGAGCCCGTGGCTTTGCTGTTACAGCACTAGTTGTGTTTGAACAGGAAAATACGTCGATAAATCGTCTGAACCGGAGGTGTGTGAAAGCCGCATTCCTTTCTCATCCCATTTTCTTTTTTTACCTAGGAAAATAACTTCATATTAGTTTATTGTGGATGTTTCAAGAAAGCGGTCTTCTATGAAAAAACATTGATAAGAAAATGAGGCCTTGAAGTCTTCTTTGATCTCTTTCTACGTGAATATCTCGATGTAGCGATGTAACCAATGAACCGGTAAAGCACAGGAAATTGGTGTCCTTATCTATATTGAGTAACGGATCATCCAATTTATTCGAACCCATTCTGCTGTTACTGTGAATGACTTAAATTTAACAAAGAATATACTCGTTTCAAATTTAATTTCGTATCCAATCGTTTCTACTCAATAACATATATATTACATATTCTATGCGTTGTTTAATAATATAAATGTAGTTTTTACACCGCTTGATACTGGGTTCGAATCGGATGGTGTCAAGCCACATTTTGAATTTTATCTCATATAGTATACCCATAAAAAATTTATCAATGAAACTTTTTTTAATGAAAAAATTTTGCTTGTTAAAAAAATTGCTATTTTAGTGACACAGATTTCTCTGTACTGAATTTAAACCGAGCGTCAGGATACCGAATTACTGTCGGTAAACTTCGAAACAGGTAACATGTATACCATCCTTGGTGAAATGGACCCAAAAAGACACACGCAGGAATTATGTACTCGAACGTCGTATGCAAGGTGCATCCATTTCATTAACGTCGAAAATCGATAACGACTTTTGGGATTTGATTCCATTAGGTTTATTATGTATACTAAGATTTAGTGTTTATTAACTCGCATCCTACGTGCTGCAAAGGTTGTTGATTTCTTCAAATAACGTCTCTTTTGTTCTACCATATTGTAATGAAGTCTAAACGAAGATTGCACGTTTATATGAATGTAAACTACGTAAATGTAATCCTATGTTCGGATATATGAATGATTAATTACTAAAATCGTATGATATATATAGCCCAGCGTGGTAACGCAAGCTAAAGCTCAATTTAAAAAAAGGATAATACTGAAAACTGATATGATAAATTATATATTATATTAAAAATGCGTTATTAGAACCAGTTCTTTTATTCGTATTAAATAATTATATAAACTTTGATTATCGACTATTTCAGCGTAGAAATATCAAAACCTGTTACACGGACAATTATACCCTTGTGTACTTCACTATTTTGCTGAAAGAAACATAATTTTTATTCGTTTTAACTTCAATAATACTTACTATAAGAAGATCAAATGATGAATAATAAACTGAAGTATAAGTACTAATAAAGGTCGGTGCACGGAGCTCTCTCATATTTACGAGGGCACCCGAGTGCATACACCGTGCGGATCACATCCGTTGGTGGACGGATATATTTATTTGCCTGGTACCCTCTTGATGTTTTTTTTTCAAATTAGGATGTTAGAATAAGCAACTCAATTGTTGAAGAAGAAATTACTAAAATAGTGCTGTAGTGTATGTCTAGTAATGGAGCTACTGATGAGAATGTAATAAGATTGGTTAATTAGTTGGTACGGTCAGTTTTCCGGTCGATTATGATTTCCCTTAAAGAGAGGAATAAATAAGCTGACGTGTATGTAAGCCGTGGAGCTTCCTAACGTGACGACAGAATAATCTGGTGCCCGTACGCAATTGCCAGGCCACCAGAGTAAAATCTGTGCGGGCAATACGCAGCTTGCTTCACTCCCTAAGTCACTAACCGACTTCCAGAGTTTTCTTTATATTGACGTAAACAACTGACGTTTGTTAGTCTACTTGTGACCGTCAAATCCAAGAGGTAGCCAGATTTAGGTCATTGGCTACGTCACCATGGCGTCCTAGCCTAATCTTAGGTATTTGTGTCAAGCCATTAATACGTACAAATAAATAAATAAATTCCAAGTGAATAACATGAACGGCGACATGCAAATTCGTCATTAAGAAATTTTGCTCAATTCGTTTAGAGCATTGTTTCCACTGAGATTCAGCAGCGTAATAGCTCAAGGAATTAAATCGTGGGATTATGTGCTCGCTCGGATTGAGTATTCACCTGAAATTGCATACAGCGCGAGCGTGGTTATATGCAATCTCGGCTACGGAGACAAAGAAAATCCTAATTGGATTTTTAAATGCTAACTGGAAGGCAAAAACAATCTAGACGATAGTGTGTCACGTTCAACTGAATCTGTATGAGGGAGCATACCGTTGGTTTTTAGAATTTCATATTAATTAATACAAGCTGTGGGCCGAGCTTCGCGCTGCATTGTCTTTTATATGTAAGGTTGTTTTTTTAAATATAGCGCCACCTAATAAAAACATTTATTTTATTTATTTATTTATTTATAATATTATTACACAATACAAATTGCTCCACAAAACCGATTGTTCGGTTTGACTGTGGACTTGTGGCCACGCCTGGTATATGTACATACATACAAATGAAAAACAAGTAAACAAACATAACATTAGAAAATTTTATCGATATTCACTACTGATGCTTTCAAATAGGAAGTTTTTATAACTTACAGCGAATTTCTTTCTGTTTTCTTCCATTCTTAGCTTAGACGACATCTCGTTAAACAACAAAGGAATGCGATACCTGAGGGTTCTTCCGCCAAAATAATTATTTATATGTGCCACTTGATATTTGCCGTCAGTGACACTTCTAGTGCCCTGGTCGTGTCGAATAAGGGTTCTATGCTCCTGATTGCTAAGGTTATTAAGTGCTAATAAGTATTTGTGTTTTAAATGTACCGGTAATATTTTGCAGATTTTAAACAATTCTTTGTAATTATTTTTGTATTTCTTTTTAGTTTTATTATCTACAAGAAGTTTTAAAAATCGTATTTGGAGAGCCTCAATCTTATCTAAATGTGTTTTAAATGTAAGGCCGTAGCAATCCAGAGCATAGCTCACAATAGGTTCAACAAGGGCCATATACAAGTTTTTTAATATATTCTTTGGTATTTTAAACTGAAGATGACAAAATTTAAATAATAGGACTCTTAATTTATTTACAATATAATCTACATGTTCTGTCCATCCAAATTTTTCGTCTATAATTACGCCTAAATAGTTTACAGTATTTGTTCTTCTAATTGTCTTACATTTACAGTTTAAGCAATCTTTATGAAAACATTCTAGGGTATGGGTAATAATGTTACACTGTGAATCCGATGTACAAGAGTAAGGAGATTGTATTATAATTAATTGTGTTTTGTCATTATTTAGTAATATGCCGTTATCATGAGCCCATTTTACTACGCGGTTTACATCCTCCTGCATAAGTCGTCCCACTTCGTCCATGTCACGTCCGGCACGCAGTATACATAGGTCGTCTGCGTACATGTAAGTCGAAAAATGTTTGATGACGTTACACAGACTGTTGACATGCATCAGGTAGCACGTCGGCCCGCTCGCGGACCCCTGCGCCACCCCGCAGCTGACTGTTGTGGGAGGGTCACTGCATACGTTGTCGATGCCAGTAAGATAACTTGACAATGCTCCAACAATAGATGCATTTGCCGAAGGCCTCATTCCAATCTACTTCCCCTTCCCGCTTTTCCTTATAAGGTTCGGATGGGATTGGGAAGAGGATTGGATGGGGAAGGGGTTAACGGGGAAAAGGAAATATCCTTTTTCCTGTTTATCCCCTTCTTCTGTCCATTAAAACTAGGCAATGCATTTGCAACACATTTGCTTGTTTTGGATGTCTATGGGTAGCTGTCATGCGATTCACTTGCTCGCTTGCCACATTATTCTATTAAAAAAATGCAAAAACCCTATCAAAAGACGGCGCCATCTTTTGACATTAATTACTTCCATAGTTTTTTTTGACGTTTTCAAGAGCAAAACACCTATTAGATGAATTTAAAAATAAAAACCGAATCTAAATATGAACAAGGAAGATGTGCTTGGACCGTGGTAATTAGTAATCTCTGCCTCCGTAGTAATGTATGGGCGTAATACGTACTTCCCGGCCAAGCGGGCTCATTTATGCATTTTTTGCTGGAAAACTGCTAATATATTACTTTTAAGACTGGAGATTTCTCTCTCCTTATAGTCAGAGACAATTTGCAGAAAGTGAGTTAAATTAATGTTGCTAATTAATGTATCTAAAAACGTGTGAGCAAATATCCTTTTGGAATACTCGTTAAAATTATTCTAAAATAGATGGGGGCTAAACGCCTCGCCATCGTTAGCAAAGTGGATTAAAATTTAGTAAATAACGTTATGAATCGTGTCAATATAAGCCTTCCCAATTTAATTTATATTGTCATAAACTTTTATATTAAATTATATAACGAAAGTTAAGAAGCCTTATTTAAGATTAAACTTTTTTTTACTTTTTGAGATATGGCAATATGTATAATAAATAATAATTAAAGCAAAATAATAAACAAAAATAATACTTTAATAGTGTAACTTTATATTGTTATTGAGTATAAGCAGCGTCCACAACCGACGAGCATCATGTATGCGTCAATGATAAATGTTTATTAATAAATGTGTAGATTTAACAGCGGTAGAGCTGTAGTCGCAACAACCACTTCCGTTGCACGAATGGGCCGGCTCGACCGGTGAAACACCACGACCTCACAGAAAACAGGCGTGAAGTAGAAGTACTCTGCATATTGTCTGATGAGTGAGGTGCCGGAGACCTAATTTCAGTCCTCTTCCCCTTCCCATCCTATCGTCATTCGGATAGGATGGGAACGGGACGAAGATTGGGCGGTGAGGTAGCGGGGAAAAGAAGATATCCTTTTCCCTGTCTACGCCTACCTTTGTCCATTAAAAGTAGGCAACGCATCTGCAACACATTTGCTTTTTGCAGATATTTTTGTAGCGCTCACTTAACATCAGGTGGTCCGCTTGCTCGTTTGCTACCTTCTTACATAAACAAATGTAAGTGTGAATGTAAAATAAGCGAGAGAGATCTGCCAGAATCGCACCAAATTAAAACCCATGATCTTTGCCTACCCCTCTGGATTACGGGCGAGAGCGCATTTTTATTTTGTTTGTTTATTTTATTGAGAATATAACTTTGAATAGATCCTGAAGGTTCTTAAGCGTAAATAATTTATTAACTTACAAGAAAATCATTACTTATACATATATGTTTACAAGTAATTTATACATTCTTATTGATATTATAAATAAAATAACATATACTAGAGGATTTAGAAATACGTCATAAACTACACAAGTTCGTAGCCCGTTCGTAGAGAGCTCTACGTTCCGGCGTAGCAGCAGCGATTCGCTACCGACGCCAGTAGACTGCGAGGCGCCACACTGATCGCCCACTAGTTGAGTGCGTTGAGTTCAAGTTCGCCAAACCGTATTTAGCTAATAAATAACTTAACGTCGCAAACAGCGTATGTAGCTGTAACTTAAAAATCAAGTTTTCTTTTAATTTTAAGTGAAAAAGTTTAGTTTCCAATAAAATTGCTTAAAACAATTGAAGTGTCAAAATAAAAAGAAAAAAAACAATTATTTTAAAGTTCAGGGAGAAATAAATCGAGGTTAGTGTAAATTTGAAACGAAATTTTTGCGGTGAGTTTTACTTTTACGTTTTTGTTATCACAGTGTTTTGTAGACATTCATAATTAAGTTTTAATTAAGAAACTTTTCCTTGGCTTCGTGCTAACTCGCACCTCGATGAATTTGTGCCCCGTGGCGAAATGTCATTTGGCATTCATATTTAATTTAACGGAGAGCGATTGATAAACGGCGAGAAATTATTTATTTTTATTCTCCTTAAATAACGTCTTATTTAATAAGGTGTGAAATGAAATATTATACATCTTAAGTAAATACCCATTTAACGTAACTTTTATATAATCAAAATTACATTGCCATACCGGAATAATGATATATTTCTTAATACGTTTTTGTTAATCACAAAACTGAAAAAACCATAGTGTCGTTCAAATAATGATATAATTAGTATGATATATTGATCAAAGGGGATAAACAAAAATATACGACAACATGCGCTCCCCACAGCATTAATCAATCATGGTCAGGTTACGGTGTAAAATAGATGCTTAAACGCCTATAAATACATTACATAACCTATTTTCAAAATATTATGTTTCGCCTTGCTTTCTTCACCGCCATTTAAATTCTATAATTAATTGCTGAGAATATAAATCAAACTAGAACTAAAAAAAAGTAAGACAAAAAAAGAAACTGCATGAAATCGATTTCGAATACCGCTCCAAAAAAATTTAACTTGAATACTGTTGTGGCTGGAAATGAGTATGACATGCGATTTTTTTGTTCACATTGCTTTAGGATTATTGAATGGAGGACAAAGAAAGTTCATGTGATATATTTCCGTATGACGTATGGAAATATATGAAGTTATAAAATGCAAGAAACTTGCAAATTGTAAGCCGTAATTAGTATTTTGTGAAAAAAATATTTTTTTCATAGTGATGATGGACTGAATGAGTACGCAATATCCTATTGACTCTTTTCTTGATGGTAACTGAAATGGTACATGAGTATCGTCCGTCAAAACAGTCCTTCGAATCTTCATTAGTCATAAACAGTAAAAATCCAGTATCAGTAAGACCTGGCAACTGACTATATCGTTTTTTCGAAGAATGATCCTTTATCTTTTAAATATTATTTAAAGAAATATTAATGCAAGCGAGCTACAACGCCTACTGTGTTAATATTCGGCGGGCATCTGTAGCAAGGCCACAGCTTATTCCTCGAAGTTTCTCGCTAATTTTTTGAGATCAATTAAACGATTGAAGTCAACAGTGGTAGAGCCCGCAATAACAACATCTTTTGCACGAATGGGCCGGCTCGACCGGTGAAATACCAACACGTCACAGAAGACAGGCGTGAAGTAGAAGTATTCTGCGTTTCGTCTGATGAGTGACGTGACTCCTACCCTTTTCTAATAAGGAAAGGATGGGAAGAAGAAGAGGATTTGACGGATGAGGAGGGGATGGACAGGGAATGGAATTATCCTTTTTTTTGTTTGTCCCCTCCTTCGTCCATGAAGGTAGGCAACGCATCTGCAACTCATTAGCTTGTTGCGGATGCCTATGGGTAGCGGTACTTATTTCCAGGGGCCGCTTGCTCGATTGCCACTTTATAACATAAAAAAAAAGTTAAGTTTAGATTCGATGTTAGATTATTATATGAATATACCCAGAAAAGTACTGGTGCAGTTAGTCTGGTCTTTATAATCATTTTGTAAATTATGGTTTTGGAAATGTTGTTGAACTTACAACAGACTAACTAACCTTTGTTTACACGAGAAGGTGGCAAATAAACAAGCGGCTCACTTGATATTCAGTATCCGTTACTCACAGGCATAAACATCAAGCTAATGAGCTGCAGGTGCGTCAGACAAGCGGCTGAAGTACTTCTAGCCGCCCTATTCGTACAACAGATGTTGTGGGCTCTACCTCAGTAAAAATCTTATTAATAACATTTCATTATAGAAGTAGTGATTATTTGTTGTAATTATTATAGTTATGTCATATTTTAGATATAGATTACATGTTTATCATAGGATTATAATAGTTTTATGTTACGTAATATATAAAATAAACAGAAATTGACTAACAATCAATAAATAAATAACGATATTTCACATTCCAGTAATCTTGTCTAACTTTACGTAATATGATAATTCATAATTATAATTCCACTGACATTTTCTTTAAAAGAACCCCGAGAGTTAGCAAAACAAATAGACGGCTTTGAATTCTTTGACACAGCTCGTTAGATTAATGAAAATCGATTTTAATTAAGGAGACTCTCTAAAGTTTGTTTTACAATTTTTCTTAATGATTTTACACAGAATATTAAAGCCCTATTAACTTATATATAATATCAAAGACTTTTAAGTTCTGTATGAATTATTTATGGAACGTGTCTAACAAAACTTTTCTTAGCTCTAGTAACACATATAAACGGATTAAGGACGGTTTAAATTCTACGATACACACCTTTCACCGAAACGACTGGTAAGAGAAGAATAAAAAATAACATTTAAGTACTTTAAGGTACTTCACACACCCGTGTTAATATTACCGTTTAAATATTAGATTTCCAGTGTGCAGATTCACGTGTTTGGAATATGTCAATTCATCTATGCATACGTATGTATTATATGAGTTGGGAGTAAATTGATATGGCTAACATTTATAGTGTCAATCAGGTCGATATGTTCGTTTACTATATTCGATGTTATGTAACACTATATTTCAAATCATCTTGAAGTTAAATTCTATATTGTAATACTTACTACGTTACTAGTTACTTTAAAAAAATACCCGACTGACTGTATACTTGTCCGGGAAAGAGGTTCCACTATGCTGGTAAGGACGGTATTTTGGTACACCACGGCACAGATTTACCCCTTTTTCACAAAAAAACACCTCAGTTAAGCCTGAATACGAGACTCCAAGCCAAATCATGAGTGATGAAGGATAATGCTCTCGTTGAACACTCGGAATATATGAGCTGGCTTCTTTACTGCTGTGAGCACACACCTTATATCATTTTGTGTGTTCGCAACATAACACAACATAATCACAACTTTCTTCGATGGTAAAAAAAATAATCTGAATACAAAATATCGCGGTATTTCCTACCTACCGTCGTAACAAAGCGCGGGATCTTTGCAGCCTATTTTTTTAAACGCTCGTTCAAAATTGCCTTTTAACGATACGCTTGTAGTCCCAGATCTCTATTTAACACTCTTTTACCGTGGATCTGCTTGTCCTTCTGAAGAGTTAATATTTTTTGCTTACGAACAGCATTTTGTTGGATTCGCGTCTTCACTGCTTTAATGTCTTCACTCTTATGATCTTTGAAACTTAAATCTTCAGTGTATCGTTTGATAATACGATAAACAAACCAGTATTATTTTAAAATTGTGCAGAATATTAAAAATCTCTTTTGACGCGTAACCACAGCGGTGCAAAGCGCATAACCGGGTTCTTTCTTCCACCCCTCCATGTTCGGCAATGAATGAAAATGAATTACCTTTTTATATTGGAAAGCGCAAGCGTTCCATTTTTAAAATTAGTCGAAGAATATTTGGCCAGTATTCGCAAATTAAAAAAAGTTTTGACAGTACTTATGACCTGACTAGGTATACAATAATGAAATAAATACCACTACATATGACGATACCAAGAACGACTATTAATTCATTTATACATTATATGTATATAAAAACGAATCCATGTTTCCCTTGGTCACGGCATTACGTGTATACGGCTTAACCAAATTCGCTAATTGCTTTTTTGGGTATGTTATTGTCAGGCGAAGGTTCTTGTGTAAAGAAAAATTAAGAAAGAGGCGCGGAAAATTAGAAAATTTAAGCAAGCCGTTCGTTCGAGCGTTCAATGAATGTTAATTTAGCAGACGGCTGGTTTTGTTACGGCACAAAACTTTATTTTTTGCCATGTATTTGTAAAGTGATTCCATTTAACTACAATACACAGCAGGTGAAACCGCGGAGTAGAAATAGTAAAATGATGCATATTTAATATATGTAAGTTATACGTATATGCATCTTGGTGCAATAATAAAAAAATTGCCTACACTCATACCGTCGACATATTTCGCTCTCCGATAATCAAATCAATAGGTGATTCATACGGTGCAATTAATAAAGCTTTTAGCGATTCATGCGATTTACAATTTGATGCAAAAGCTCAGCCGATGAACTGAGAGAGGAAAGAGAGAGTTTTTATAAATATGATTTATTCTATTCAATAGTGATAGATGAATAGTTCAGTTTTGTGCTTTCTGATAGGACAAGCAGGCAAACGAGTAATGTTCTAATTGTAAGTGTCCATATGTACCCAGTACTTGTGAACAGCAGAAAAGTAACAAATGATTGACATGACAAACATTCAATAAACAAAAAATATATCTTCCACTCTCTCTGTCTGTCTTTAAAGAAGTGCCACTTCTATCGTATAATGTATTGTCTGCAAGTGTAATTTTTATTTTTTATAAATAACATATTTAATTTACACTTATAAGTAAATGCGAAGTAATTGTTCAAAAGGGGATAATTACAGTTCTTTTCATATCATCTGTCTACCACGTTCCATGTACTTAATCTGCCATTACTCTGAAGCCATAAGATTTTACGGGCATTTTCCGAGTGTCCTTACGACTCCTGCGGGATTAAAAGCTACAATTAATTCGAAGCTATCTATATAGCGATACAGAATGTTTGTTTCGTGAGTTCTTAATAATAGGCTGGTGGAAATAGACACAAATATAATGTATTTCTTCGAGTACTTTGAGTTTTTTGGATGTTTCTGAATAACAAAACATTAAAAATATGTGCTAGCGGCTTGGTTGGTGTATCTTAACACTCAGTACAGCTATTTACCTCATTTTTCGTTCACGTAATGAATTATGTTACTCTAGATGTGTAATGCATGACTTAATAAATGATTTTAACTATTTCTCTCATTCATTATAATTTCTTTCTAATCCCTGAATTTTACTGAATGTTGAGTGGCGATGTGATAAATGGAACGCACTAGTTTAGCTTTAGAAATTGCTACCTCGCTTCAATGGAATTAAAGGTTCAAGCGACTACAATTGAACGGAAAGACGCCGGCAATTTTTTTGTTCCAATCTTATATTGTACTCACAACCAACGAACACTTACAACAAAAGGACATCATAACCGCGATTCTAATCGTTCGATGGAGATGGGGAAACTTATTTTTTTTGTAACTCCTACACATATTCCAGAATGTTACCTGTAAAACGATAATTCTTGCCGTCTACTTGCCATCTGGCTCGACATTAATCGTGATATCGCTATATTTATAATATGTATAAAACAACTTCCCCACGCCGAGACTGTCTGTCTGAACAAGAACTCATAAATTACTGCACAAATTTTCAAATGGTCTTCAACAAAAGACGGTGTGATTTGTGAGAAAGGAATTATTTAAGGTTTTGTGCAAATTGGATAAAATGTTATGATAATTACAAAAGACAAAGTAATATACATGTGTTACATGAAGATGTTTGTATATATGACCCTACTACCCGTGCGGGTGTCGGGTGGATCGCTAGTATAACATTGGCATAGGAGAGCGCTGTGTAAATTCATAATCAATGGACTTAGAACAAGGCTTTGCGACGTCCCCGACCAGTCTGAATAGAGCGATATCAAGCTCAAGGCTGAGTGCGGCTTCTCACAAACACTTGGCTCAACTAAGGTTTGTTGTTAAGATTAAATTGTGACTCGTATCATGAACATATTGTACTTAAATATGTACAATGTATTCGTGATACTAGTCCATGTATTGTAGTCAAATTTACAATAAAATATTAAAATTACTGTGACCATGATTTGAGCGTGCCGAATATCGAAAATGGTGTTGTGTAGATTAAATTTAAATTCAATTTATGAATAGTTATTGCGAAGGCGTAATAATAAGTCCACCTGTGAACAAGTTGATTTTGCGTTATGGTTTGTAGTATTATAACGCTTTTTATATACCTTTTTGTACAAAGTTATTAACAATCTGTACTGAAAAAGTCATCGTGAAAAGCTTTCTAAAACAAAAGCGCTTTGTCAGCGAACGTTTAATTAAAGTAGTTGTGGTTGGCCACAGCCGGTGCCAACGCAACAATGTCGCAGGACAAACATCTGTTGCCGCAACAAACCGCAGTCATTCCCAGATCGCGCATTATTAGTTCACAGTTTTGGTCCTCTTTATATCACTTTTTTATTGCTTTTGTCAACTTATATAAAGCTTACATACAAAATGAATCCGATTTACTACATTGACATAGTTAAAAATTAAAATATCGGGGGACCGTTGCCGCCATGCGCCGGCTCGATCGAGATCACAAAAGGCTTAAAGTAATAGTGATTTTAATTATATGTTTCATCTGATGAACGTGACATTCACTCATTACCTTTCAATTCCTCACTTCTCCGTTCTTAGATATTACTTCTATTTCCAACACAAAGGCTGACAATGCATCAGGAATTCTGGTGATTATTAGCGAATATTTATATGTAGGTAGCAATAATAATGCAATAAGCGAATATTTTTGCACGCAGTACATATGAAATGATTAGATACAAACATACGTACTGCTAATTACATTTTATACTATAGATATGTTATACGCATATGAAACCACTGGACAAAAGCTTTCAAAAGTAGTGACGGCAACATACATCTGTAAATTGAGTAAAAAGTAATCAAATAATAAAAATAGGACAGCTAGTGTTTGTCAACCACGCGTAAATGTAAGCATATACCATGAACTAACGAAAAATCGTTCGATTTCAAGCCTTCAATTTTCGACCGTTAATGCCATATAGAAAGAAAATATTTTATTCACGCCGCTACACTACTACACTCATTATCTCTATCGCTACATTGTATTGTATTACATACACAGGGTTATTGGTAATTTGACGTATTACCTTTAGGAAGTGATAAGGGATTATTGTGATAATTTTGAGCGCCATTATTATTTTATTATTAGGCATTATGCAAAAGTGAACCATTTTTGAATTATCGAGGTTTTTAGCTTTTTTCGAAACAAGTCAAAAATTAAGCACCAAACATTTTTTTTAAAGTTTCAATAAATTGTTACTTTCTTTGATCAATTATCAATCTCAATTTTTCTTCTGATTACGCTGAATCCAGGTCTCAGGTCATAACATTACAAAGTCGTCATTCTTTTTCTAATACTCTCTGTTCAGATTTTTCTTATTAATAATAGATTTTAAGTCGAAATTAATTTTGCTTTAACAGAACATTGACCAAAACTGTATCTAAAGAATGAATTGATGAATGAAGAAGCATGTCGCAGTTCGTAAGCGGCAGATAGTGAAATCACAAAATGACAAAAATATATCTTCGTTTCGACAGTATCAGAAATGGGAAGGTTTTAATATCTAAAGAATCAGATTTTTCTCAATGTACCTAAGTTTTACGTCTATTTTACAATTATTTTCATATTTCAGACAATTCGAATAAAATCTTAATGTATTAGTTACAATATACCTAAGCGTTCGTTATAAATTACTCTCTTTTAGTAAATCCCTGTTAAAATCTGTTCAGTAATTTTCTGCCTTCACGACGTCCATACAGACACGCGGCGAGGGACTTTGTGCTATAACAAGAAATTGATGTTCCCCGCGGCGTCGCACGCATTCGTTTATCATTTCCAATTTTTTTTTGTGATTTGATTCCACGTATAATATTTTCGAATTATAGGTACCATGTGTCATAAGGTTGTGAATATCAAAACATATCACTACCATGGCAACTTATAATGTAAGTAAAGGTTTATAATTTTATCTATTTGCCTTACCCAAGTAAACAGTTTATTTTCGGGATAAAAGGTATCTGCACTATATTATTTTCTGTACCCTTGACAATGTTTCTGCTAAATTTCACGATGAACGATTGAGTCGTTAAGGAGTTATAGCATAACAAACAAAGAAACTCACGTTCGCAATTATAATTACTGTTAGGACGCAGTGTAAATAAAAAGAATTAAATGATTGAATAAAATTCCTTAGAGTAGAAAGCATTTTTTATTTTAAAGTATCAACTAGACTCATGTCAATCGATCCTCTATGCGCCTTGTATAAATAGCGTTAGTT
The DNA here is from genome assembly GCA_029849275.1 of Papilio elwesi. NCBI lineage: Eukaryota > Metazoa > Arthropoda > Insecta > Lepidoptera > Papilionidae > Papilio > Papilio elwesi. Next base: position 3,126,337 of record CM056710.1, on the reverse strand, counting down.
GAAATTCCACTCCGATGGCACTAATGGATACACGGCTCATAAACGCACGTATAAATACTATAACGACGACCCGTTTCCAAGTTATTAAGTTATTTATGAGCAGCATGTGGTCTTTATTCAAAACATTTTTATTCGACAACTCGTGTATCTTTTGAAAAAGTATTTATTTCGCATAAAACGTATGGAAATTAAAAAAAATATTATTGAAATTCCTGCTTGGTTTTAACATGAATTTGATGGTTTCATCATTGAGGTGAGCCGTCGTCATGGTTTCAGTGTGCAGACAATTTCATTGCATCAAGCCAGTAGGAAATACGATAATATTAAAAAATCTGACATACGTTACTTCTGAATAACTGCTTTCTAGTGGTAATAGAACAATTAAAATCGGTTTAGTTAGTTTTCGTTAACTGAAACAGTAACAAACAAATAATTTCCCTTCATGCGAGCGTAGACTTAACGCTCCTACACATACAACACTGACACGCTAAGCCAATTCAAGATAAAAGTTCGAAGAGTTCCATGTTCGCCATCTCTAAGGCCGGGATTAACTGGTCAGGAAAAGGCAGCGATTTCAAAGCACACGCTTAACAGATAAAATGGAAACTGCCGTTCTTACATTGCACGGTAGCTTATTCCGGAACAAAGGCGATGGAGGTCAAAAGTCAATTTAAGCTGTGATAAAAGCGAGGTTAAGACGAGTTATTTTTCACTACCTCTGACCTTTCTAGATGGACAACCGATCGTTGAAAATGATTTCCTTTTTGAGATAACATAAAATAATCTTAGCCTATCGGTTGATTGTTTTGTTTACATAGCAACGGTTATATATTCAAGTAATAAGTTGATTTCTTTTGTTTTTCCATGTCTAACACGTACGATTTCGAGAATTCAATAATTATTTATTTTTATTAGACTCTTATAGTACGAGCTTCCCACAAACTTTATAAAGTCAGCATTTCTAAGGCTTACTGGTATCAATAACCTACTAAAGATTGCAGTGCTACAGAATTTTATAAAAATATAATTCAATGTTTGCTTAGTCTAGTCATTTTTAGTAAAAGCGGTAAACGAGCAAGTCGCCCAACGATGTTAAAGTGATCACCGTAATATCCGCAACAATGCAAAGATTTAAGTTTCCCGAGAAGGAAGGGACAGGAATGATAGCTTATAGTCCGATGAGTGATATACCACAAGCATCAGTATTCAGAAGTATAAAACATTTTTGTCCACGCTGGTATTCTGTGAGGACTAGAATAAATTTGAAAAGGGAATATTTTTAATTCTCGTTATAGCTCTATTAAAATTCAACAGATGCCTCTCTTGAGGAATACAAAACTACTTTCAAAACAACACTTTATATAAAAATAACATTCGGAAAACCTCGTACGATCGTACGTTATGGTTTAATGGTCGGATATAAATCCTGTTTACAATAGTCTAGAGGTTCGGTAAATGTAATCTTAGGTTCAATCGGATTTTTTTAGAATAGAAGTTGGTGTAGTAGATAGTAGATGATATTTTTTATGAAAGAAGAACTCAGAAGAAACGCAAGTATTAATGCTTCTGTGGGGTCCGACAAAAGAGACCTATTATTAAAATATAAATTTCATCTAAATATTTTATATATGGTGTACGTAATAGTACATATGTCATAAATATTTTTTAAGAGTTCGTAGTTCACTTTTCGTTAGTTAAATTAATTGTTGTGTTTTTTTAATATCCTGCAATTATTTAATAATGTCCCTTAAACATTTTATATTTTTTATATAAAATCTTGCAATTTACCGACTCAATACAATAAATTATTTACGAATAAATAAATATCTTAAGCTACAATATCCTCTGCTGTATCGTAATGTAACGTTAAACCGACCGAATTTTCGAAAATGGAACGTAAATCGAAATGTAAACAAAACAAATTCCCCGCTCGGAAAATAAGTTCAAAGTAAATCGGTGCAACTGTGCGAGAAAATCAAGTAGAACGGAAAGTGTTTCCACCGAGTGGCTCGCTTCGAGTCCCCGCCGGCAATGGCGTTAGAAAATAATACTTAAAACGAGAAACTTGCGACTAAGGTAAATGAAATACCAAGTGTCCCGGACTACGAGTACAATTATTTAATGTTAGCTTATTATTTGCTTCATACAAAGTTAACATACATCTATAAAGATAATGGTACTAGATACACCAGGTAGGTTCAAATTCATGTTTCAATTTTAAATATATGAACTTTAAGAATTAACTAACCCCATAATTTTTTTAACACCCGAGGTTAAATTAAAATTAACAAACTTTACTAAAGCGAATTAAGTTGGTTATTTTGGAAAAGAAATACTACATACACGTAAATTTAACACGGCATTCAACCTTGTATTTTATAAGCAGATAAATCACTTTAATAAATGAAGTAACTTGACGGAGTGTAGTTTTATCTTATCAGCTAAAAGCCATCCACTGCTATATGTAGGCTTCCTTATAAATAGCTATAAAAGCAACTTTCACGAGATCGTCAGCGTATACGTGGCTATCATTGTAAAATCTTTTGGCCACATCGCCTTTCCATCCATATTCAATAAATTATTTGCCAATCTATTCATTAATATTAATGAGTTACCAGTTCGACCTATAACGAAGCCCAGCAATAATTAATGATATTTCTAATGAAAATTGAACAGCACAGCTTTCAGATTGAATTGTTTGAGTACCAAACTTGATAATTGAAAAGGCCGGTAACTGTTCAGGAAGACAGACCATGTCTGGATCGTTTCTAGGCAAACGAGTAAGATACGAAACCAAACTTTTTTTTTATGAGACGGTGGGAAACGCGCAAGCGTATCTGCCGATTTTAAGTGACCGCCACCCATAGACATCCATAACAAGCCAATGTGTTGCAGATGCGTTGCCTACCTTAATGGACAGAGGAGGCCATAGACAGGAAAAAGAATATTTCCAACCCCCTCCCCGTCCAATCCTCTTCCCTTTCCTATCCTATCCATATGAGGAACGGGTGAGACGGGGAAGACAACTGAAATTAGGCCTCCGGCATCTCACTCATCAGGCGAAACTTAAGAGTACTTCTACTTCACGCCTGATTTCTGTGAGGTCGTGGTATTTCACCGGACGAGCCGGCCCCCCATTCGTGCAGCAGATGTTGTTATTACGGGCTCTACCACTTTTTCTTTGTCCTTTAAAGGTAGGCAACGCATCTGCAACGCATTTTTCTGTTGCGGATGTTCATGGGCGGCGCTCACTTGACATCAGGTGATCCGCTTGCTCGTTTGCCACCTTCTCACATAAAAAAAAATAGTTATAAGAAGCCGTAAGGTTAAACTTTAGATTTTATAAAGTAGGTGTTTCGTATCAGGTTTCAAAAGTTGTAACAGCCACAGGACATTCCTTGATAACCAAATAATTTTGCCCATCGCAAAAAACAATTTACAGCCAATTTAGCCAGCCTATTTTTACTACATAAGATTCTAGTTAGGAAGTAATATAATAGGAAGTTAAGAAAAGTTGCAATGCTTCTGCCTTTTATAAATTCATTAAAACTTTCGCGAGACATTTTCAATTAAAGTAACTTAACTCATGTTCGTGTACTTCGGTGTGAGTACCGACAAGTGTCGGAACTATCGTAGTTCTTCTTCTTCGTCCTCTCAAGTTACGACTTGCGAGCTCAAGCACGCAATGCGAGGCAGAGGCAACCACAAAATAAGCCCACTTATCCTAAAGGACCGAGACTTGTCGGTACCAACGCTGAAGGTCACAATGGGAGTTAAGTTGTTTAATTTAATTAATTATATATATCTTTTCTTTTGATAAGTGGAGTGCCATCCCTTCCACCTCTTTTCTTTTCGCTCCTTCCTAAAAATTGGCCGGATGTTGTTGAGTACCGATGGTAACGTAACATTAAGTGATCCGTTTCCTCATTTGTCTCCTACTTACTATGAAAAATGAATACTTCATTTAGTCAAAGTATGAGTACCATTGCGTCTCCACAGAAAATGTAAGCTCTTAAAAATACAACGTCTATTGTAAAACAAATCTTTTGTGTTTAGAAACCACTCTGCTTTTAAATGGTTCAGGCACAAAATTAAATATCACAGCGACGAGGATGTTTTTTTTCTCATCAGATAAATATAACAAATATGGTACCATCATCAGTGTTTAATTTAATAATAAGCACGGCCTGTTTAAATTAAATTGCGTGGATAGGGGCAAGAAAAAATTACGTATACGTAAATGGAAATCCATGAAAAAGCTTTAGTCTTTGAAGTCATATTTATTAACTTTATTTCAAAAATAAGATGATTACATATTTTAAAATTTTACAGTAAAGCACAAAGTACGTAATAATAAATATAACAACATTTATTTGTGATCTTGTGAATCGTGACATTTGTGTGTGTCTCTCGATCTGATATGTATCGTATATAGCGCCAAGGTATTTGTTTTCCTCGGCGTGTATTGTTGAAATTTTTTGTCTTATATCCAACCATTTTATCTCTGATGTAGCAAATCGTAGAGCTTGTAGAGTTCGTAGCACTTGGCGTTTTAATACTCGTAGCGGTCTGTGGTTTAGCAATTTATTTCAACTGAAACGCTACGAATAGTAGACGTAGCTTTGTAAAATTAATAGCATTAAAAAGTGATTTATAACTGCTATTGCAGTAATGTTACTTCAAAACAATTTAAATTAATATTTACGATATGCTGTAAATTTTTAATCTAAGTTTTGCTTACCTCTTTACAATTACAATTATCTAAAAAACAAATTGTAAAAATACCGTTTACCTTATTAATTGCTATAGCTTCCTACACACAATAGAGGCGCGTGTGGCATTCAGAAGACTATTATTTTGATCGGTTCTTTTCATCGTATGATTTATAAGCATAACATTTGGTTACAGATATCCTGACAAAAGATTCTAAACCGTTGATTAGAATGAAACATCATGCAATTCGTTAATAATAGAATTAATATAAGAAATCATAGCCATCTTATACTTGGATACAAGCACCAACAGACATTGAACTCTGAAGTAATGCTGCATGCGTGAGGTTATTTTCTATTGGCGGCGAACTCGCTGATACTGTCGCGCGCTTTACTCCATGATTCAATTTGTATTATGGAAAATATAATCGCGTGCCCGAGGAACTAAAAAAGTCAAAGGATCATGACCTTGTTTAGATAATATAGTTACATGGTTATTATTCAATCAACTTACACTTGTCGATAAGTATTGATATGAGTTAAAGATACATGAAATCTTTTAGTGTTTGATTCTTGTAGTTGGTATAATATTAGTATGCTCTTGGGTATACATAATATGTCCTTGCATAATTTGTGTGTCAGTCAGCCCAGCCTATGCATTGAAATAAATTCACGGTAAAGCGGACTACCGGAAACTATTAAAACATCTTTAATGGATCTTCTATATATATTTTTAACGGCGATGTATGTATATATAGACTTCGACACGGCTGGACCGATTTAGATGAAATTTTCAGGAAGCGTTTACTGTTACTTTTTGTTTACTTATATACTTTTTCCTGCCTGGACCCTTGTGCATTAAGGTAGGCAATGCATCTGAAACACATTTGCTTGTTGAACACATGTCTATGGGTAGCGGTCACTTGGAACCAGGTGATCCGCTTACTCGCTTGCCACCTTCTTCCATAAAAATAAAAAACGGGCAACCGCAACACCAGAGGAACTGCAGATGCGTTGCGGAGCTCTGAGACAGAGATAGATAGATAATATATCTCATTTATATCATAGTGAATTTAATATTCTCTTGTTTTAGCCGTGATGTGAAGCAAGAATGGCGGCGTTACAGATTGTCCGGCGAGCGAGCCAGCGCGCGACCGGCTTCTTACTGAAAGCGGATACTAAGACTTGAAGTTATTAATAATGCAACAGAAACAACTGTCTCACTAACATGGAGTCCACCCTCGTTATACCAACTTATGTAAGATATTATTGTAAATTCTGTATATATGATTTAATAGATTATTGTACTAGTGAAGTGTAAAAATATATATTTTGATTCCTTTTTATAGAAATTATGGTAAATATTGATAGTAAAATTTACTAATATTATTTATCTCTACTAAACTTAAGCTTATTCGCTAGGGTTCTATCGGGGTAGACAGTGAACCAATCGAAATTAAACGATCGCAAAATTTCTGCCCCTGATTTATATATTCATGACAATCAGACTTTAGTAATACAAATCATCAGGGACATTGCTTTACCTACGTTCACTTAGAATCATGAGCTCGTTATATTCTTCTGTTATTACTTCTTTGTAGACGTTTGTATATGCTTCGGATTTTAGATGTGATCCAGAGAGATTGTGATTGTTTTAAATAAATTGTCTCGAAAAAGCGTCGTAAAATTTTGTATTTAGGCTATTTAGTCTAGTCACGTTTGTAATCTTATGCTTTCATTGAGACAAAAGGTCGTAAATAATAATTAGTATTAGTCTAATTTTATTTTAATGTAAAGTCACAAATTATAAAAATTCCTCTATTATAAATTTAAGTCATAACAATGAAATTTCAACAACCGTTTCTAAAGAATAAAACGAAGCCAGAGGTTTCGGCGCATTTAATCAAATACACGAAGTGTTCTGTCTGAAAATTACTAGGTTTATAATTTATGTTGAGCTCTCTCTAAATTCCCACAACAATGCCTATTTGAGGTCGAGTGATTTCGATCTTTCCCGAGGGAATAATTGAATAATTCAAATGTTCGTGACAGGTGGCAGTGGAGCCAAACGATACGGAGGTCGAATACGATAATGCCGAGGATCCCGACGCTGTCACACTCCTATCTATACTCCTTGTCGGTAAGTCATTTTTTAACCTTTGATTATTGCCCTTGCTTTAAAATAGACTAATACATACTAGCGCGAATATTTAAATTTAACAAAACATTCTCTCGACTATATTTCTGCCATTATATTGATGTAGCACCAGTGTATGTCTTGAAACAGCGACAAAACATTGGTAGGGGTACCATTTACAATAGCAATTGTAGCATTCATGGGCCGGTACAATGAAGAAATTCCCACGATCTAACAGCATATCATTAAAGGTCATATTTCCTACGATCTTTCGCGTTTAGTTTTGAAGTAACGCCTTCCATTACCTGCTTTTCTTTCATCCTCTCCTTTTCTTTCTTTCCTATAAAAGGAATCAATAAAAAATGTCTTCTCAATTCAGCCCTATTCTACTTCTTTATTTTCCTTTTGTTTGAATACCATACATACATTTTTTTCTTTAATCTGTCTTCATTACTAAATAAGGTTTTACTATTTATATCCTTGTTTTTCATTTCCAATATGTATCTGCTAATGCAGTATTACTTCGCAGGTATATTCCTATCGCTATTGATATTCGTCAGTGCAGCCGGCAATATATTAGTTTGTATAGCCATTTACACCGACAGAGGTCTCCGACGTATTGGTAACTTGTTCCTTGCATCGTTGGCCATCGCCGACATGCTTGTCGCTGCTGCCGTGATGACTTTTGCAGGAGTCAACGACTTGTTAGGGTAAGTCAACCAGTATATAATATGTAATATGTAGGTAATTTTGGTTGAAAAACTATTAAAAAATACCTGGGTCTACTGGTGCAATTCAAGTTTCAGATTAAATATGTTTTCGTTTTTTTTTTAAATAAACTTAACTAAAATATTAAGCCCAAACACTCTTCATTTTTACGCCTAGAATCGTAGTAGTTTTTAGCATATACATTATTAACTAAATATATATATATATATATATATATATATATATATATATTATACTCTTAGCTCGGTACTTATTAGTTCCTTCAATATAGTGGAACCGTATCGTGAACTAACTAAATCAGAAATTAAATACTCTGCGATAGTTCGATCTATGCCATAGATAAATCGAACAGACTCAAACCCAGGTCTTGGGGAAATGTAGGTAGCTACGTTCGCTGTTCTTCCTAACTATTTTTATTAACCACTGCTTACACTTCCTTATAAATGATTCAACTATAAATAATGGCGCGTTCAACCTGTGGCCATTCATTTTAAACACCGCGCCGCTAATTATAATAATGCCTACTTTAATCATTAAGCAAACCACTTTTGAATAAAACGTTTTTTTCAGGTACTGGGTATTTGGAGAACAGTTTTGCGACACGTGGGTAGCGTGTGACGTCATGTGTTCAACGGCATCTATCTTAAATCTGTGTGCCATATCTCTGGATAGGTACATACACATCAAAGATCCCCTCAGGTATTTAAATTAAATATTTGTATCTATTTTAAATCATTATTATCTGTTATACGTGTTATTATATGTTGGCATTTCACTGTCGCGACAGCTGTCTCGAATTTTACGTGTCATCTGAGAACATCGATGCCTATAATGTCAACTTAAGTACTTACCCTCGTCACCTAGAGAGGTAGACAGATACCACTAGATATATACTAATACTGACTTTGCAATATAAGAGTTACAATTTCAAATGTCAATCTTCATTCATCCATTCAAGTTGAATGAAATATAAACATAACAATAACGTGCAATAGTTGAAAGCCTGTCGGAGCAATCTGTGGGTCGTTTAGAAGACATTGAAGTTTTCGCTGAGCGAGACGATTGAGGCTTTATAAGTTACTTTATTGAAGAGCGTTTATGTTGAGAAGTGATTTATAAAACTTTATGCTTCATAATTTTGTTTGCTGTTTTGATAAATCACTTTTAAATTATTTTACACTAATATACAATTTAAAGCGGGATTAATTTAATTAAACAATTATAAAATTATATCTGTTTATTTCTAGCGTTATTCAGCTATGCTTTATGTTGCTTCTGAATGATGTGGCATTCTAGTATTGAAAATCCTTGAATTAATGTTTTGTTCGAAAGCTTGATGTCTGCTATGAAAGAATGGAGATCTGCCTATGTCTAAATGGCCGCTGGAATGGAAATGGGTAAATGAATTCGTGTAATTCCTGCTCCTTCTTACGCTCCCCAAAATGCAACCCGTAAAACACTGAGAGGCTAGGCACTTTGCGTCTGTCCTCGAGACTGAGTAAATTACGGTCCTGGCCACCAATGAGCCTTCTAGCCCGTCTCTGCAAAGAATCTAATGCCGCGAGTTGGCATTTGGTATAGCGTAACGGTCGGATACCAAACTTAACTCTTTGTTGGCAGGTATGGTCGATGGGTTACAAGAAAAGTTGCCATTGTGACAATCGCGCTAATCTGGCTCTTGGCAGTACTTGTGAGTTTCCTTCCCATATCGCTGGGACTACACCGGCCCCCTGAAGAGTCAGTGGCGACAGAGAAACCGCCGAGATATCCGACCTGTGCTCTAGTGCTCACACCCACCTACGCTATTGTATCAAGTTGTATATCATTTATACTACCATGTATTGTCATGATTAGTATTTATTGCAGGTAAATTTTTATTCTTTCCTATAAACATTACACTTATATAATTATTATGCCACACATATATTGTTGCATATTGTATTAATCTATATTAATAGTTGTGTTTTATCTAAATTTAAAACAAGTAAAAAGAAAAAATAAAATAATTTCCTGCACAGATTGTCCAGTTAATAAATTCTGAAACAAAATATGAAACTAATGCGATCAAAAATGAAACACGAATCACACGAGTAATAAAGGAACATTTTTTGTAGGCTTTACTGCTACGCCCAGAAACACGTCAAGTCGATTAGGGCTGTCACACGCACGGTACAATTGCCCGACAATCGGACCAAGTCGGTGCGGACGAGGGTGCATACCCACGTACATTCGTCCCCCTACCACGTGTCCGATCACAAAGCGGCCATCACCGTCGGAATAATTATGGGCGTTTTTCTATTATGCTGGGTGCCATTCTTCTGCGTTAACATTGTGGCAGCGTTTTGTAAGACTTGTATACCAGGTGAGTTTTTCGCGTCTAATGTTCAAATTGAAATTGATAACATGAAAATGACTACAACAAACACTATTAATGAAAGATGTATTCAATTATTTACTTATTTTTATTTACTTCTTAAGTAGTTTAGTAAAAGCTTCTTCAAACATTCTTAGGTAGTCCACACTTCTTAATTCACTGTTTGTTGCAGATTTAGCATTCAAAATACTAACGTGGCTTGGCTATTCGAATTCGGCCTTCAATCCAATCATATATTCAATCTTCAACACCGAATTTCGTGAGGCGTTCAAGAAGATTCTAACTTCGAGATATCCACCTTGTTGTGGCTATCAGACAGTTAGAGCCAACACTCCAACTCGGAACGACAACTTCGTCACTGATTATGGAACCAAGACCTTGGTTGTAAGAAGAAGTGGATCCTTGGGTCTATCGGGAGTGGAACCCACACCCAGGTCTTCGGCAGAATCTGTGAGACCCCTGAAAGACTATCATATTTGACAGGAAGACGGGAGTAGCAATAACGGGCTGCTCGATAAAAGTGATGTGGTTTAACATATTTACAGTTTCTCTGATTAATAAATAGTTATAGGTTATAAAGTTTATGTAATATAAAACAAGATTCCTAAGAATTTAACTCATACACTAATTAAGGTTACGTGGGAAAAAAATTGTAGAATCAGAAATGGTAACAGACTAGACACAACAAAGACAAAATAATATGTTGTGTGTTCAAAGTGTAGCCTATTGTCTTGTTCTTTCAAGCCTTTGTTAAGGAATACATGTGGCAATAATTTTAAGATATGTGCGTGGTGAAAAACCGTTGAAAACATAAATTGAATGGCATGAACTTGTTAGTTTGAATAAAATTGAGTTTTCACCTCTACATCCAATTACAGTCTAATACATCGGATAGATATTTCATGTGCTTTAGCGTATCTATAACGATTAAAGATGCTCATATTCAGAAGCAAAGTAATAGTACACCTAGGTAGGATAAAGCATTACTTTGTCAACAAGGAATTCATTTGACTGACCGGAACGGACAACGGATTATCATCAAATTACGCTAAATTGAAAAGTTATTGGGGTATTAGGTAGGATTTATCCTATCACTTTCAAAGAACATATTTAAGATGCACACCATTGAAATCGTAGTTAGTTAACATTATTAGAATAAATAATAATATCCAAAATAAACCAGGAATCATATGTGTTGTTTCTACACATACATACAACAGTATACATTTCTAAAATGTATGCTCGTAATATGTAATTATATCGGTAGATAGTTTATTTATCTGTGTAACTATGCTCCATATATAATACAAACACGCTGTACTATCAATTTCGCACTTCGTCGTAAATACTGTACAAAGAACTTTATAAAATTAAACTCTATCGAGCTTCGATTATAAAGTAACGAACCAAAGCCATTGTTACTAGTCTATCCAAAACGGTTAGATTCTAATAAACTTAATACAATACTGACATAATTCGATGCAAATTAAATAGATGTGGGTATAATGGAATAAAATGAAATAGAAAACAATTGTTATGTTAGTGCCGCCGTTACCTTCTTTGTTCCCGAATTTGTTATATTGCGAATATACATTTTACTATACCAGTTTCGTGCAACAATGATGATGTCGTTGACAATTCATTTTTAAAGCTCCACATTATCTTAGCTTCAAAGTCCGTATTGATATCATTAATTCCTGTGATACTTTTGTAAATATTTTTATAATGAGAGCTTTATTAAAATTATTGTAAATACCACTGTATAGAGTTTACTATTTTGTCAAGTTTTTGAAGTAATTCTTCTTTTGGAGCGCTGTTGACAGTGAATTTGTACGATGCGCGATACCAATTTCATGGTTCAAGACTTCAAAAATTCAAAAGCTCTTTCAAAATCTTTGCACAAATTTGAAACTATTATAACTATTTGTTTCATTATTATATTATTTATTATTAGCGTGCTCTTGACATTTACTGCTTACTTTGTAATAACAGATATAGATATATACGTACACATTTGTATGCTAATCGATTTAGTTATCTAAATTTCAGTGTATTTAAATAAATGTAAAATAAGTAGTTATATGTGTATTATAAATATAGAATAAATTGTAAAATAATGTTTATAATCTGCTTTACTATTTACGTAAAATAACAAAAGTGAATATGAATTTGCTTATAAAATTTAAAGAACTATATTTGTGTATTACAAATAAGATAACTCTTTATGCTAGAATAGGTCTAATGATAAAAAAATTAATGGGGAAAAGCGCTAATGATCTTTATTATTAAACAATAAGTAAATCATTATATTACAATGTATTATATTATTAATAACTGTAATTCGTATAATATGTGTAGCATACATATCAATATTATAGTGTGAGAATTCAAAAACACTAACTAAATATGATAATCAAAATTATGTATTTCTTGCATATAGAAAATAAAAGAAAACTATATATAATATGTAGGTATTTCTAAAAGAATTTTAAATATTGTTAACTAGTTTAAATATAATTCAATATTAATTCTTCTTCTTCTTTGCTTAGGTTTGAAAGATATCCAAATGTTATACTTTCTTTTAATTCTAAAGACTGAAACTAAGAAGCAATTGTTAGAAATATAAGTTTTTTTTTGTTTATTATCCCTTTTTGGCATATTTACATTTGGTACCTAATAATCTTGCTGAATATCTCGGTTGTTGTTTCTAATTGAAATATAGTTGGCTTCATTACAATATTTATTTATATTTTAATCATTAGCTAATCTTTATGAAAGTTGGTGGGAAACGAGCTAGCAGTTTAGCAGTTTACCATATCTGACCAATGCCCATATGCATCTGCAAGAAGCTAATGAGCTGTAAATGCGTTGCCTGCCTCTAATGGACAGAGGAGGGGGTAAAAGTTTGCGTCATCTCAGCAATAGTTTTCTATATAAATTTCTAAGACTTGATTTAATCATTTTTGAATTCAATTGTTATTACAAACCGTTATTTTTCCGGATGTAAATAATGTTATAAAGGCTCGAAAAATCCTGTTAGAAAAGATTTATTGCAAATAAAATATATTTTTAAATGTTATCCAAAATAATTCACTATATCATATTATAATTTATAGAGATTAGTGTCAAATCATATAGTAATTGTAATTATAAATGTTCGAAAAGTTTACATAATGTATATAACATTTCCTAACTCTGTATGTACTGGGTAGTTTTGTTTGAACGCGCCTACAGAGGTTTGTGAAACTTGCTACTTGTTGTATTAAAAAGAATTTCTAGTCGAAATAAACCATTAGTCAACTATACTTATTGTTTCATTGTTATAATTTTCTTTTAAAATATACTATATGTTGCGAAACTAACTGGGATAGTTAGTTGGGGACCTCTCTTCAGTTATAAGTGGTAGCTGCTTTTTTTATTCCATTTGGATCTTATTCATCCTGTGAGCCAACCAGTGATCGTGGCGAGTATACGACCGGCTTCAATGATAATCAAAGGTAATACGGGCCCTCCGCTGAACTATTTCGAACAAATTATTTCCTTGGTCCAATGCCTGATACTCATATAAATTTATAAACAAAATAACATTTTTTATAATAATTTACTGGCGGAATAAAATTTCAGTTTAATTCAGAATCGGATGATAAAATCGTATAAATTGTTCAACAAACACTTCACACATTATTTGAGTAACCACCAAGTTAAGACAGCTTCACACTCTCATAACTTTCACTTTAATGGAACATTTTCAAACTCCTCCATCGCTTTTTGATGAAATGACGAATATAATACGTATTCAGCGAAAATATTCCGCGTCACAGACTTTTGAAATTCATTAACACATAAAGAACCTTAATGAACGATGTTTTTCAAGTATTTAAGTACGACGTGAAAATATCTCTTGATGTTAAAACTTTTATGTTCAAATTTCAGTGACAGTGATAAACAAACTTTTTTAATTAATTAGAGGATACGTTAAATGAAATCGTTATAGTATAAAAGAAATTAAGCGTAGGTACACTTGCATATATGTGTGTACAAAAATCATGTAAATTATTCTTCTGCTACCTACTACCTTTTTTTGTAAGAAAAAGCAAGCGGCTTACGTTGTATAAGTGATCAATGGACCAGGAAGTTCCATTCTACGGTGATTTCAAATGCATGACAATTGTTTTAAGACAATTTTAAAGTAACAACTATGAAAATATTATTTAAATATAGGTATGTGTATGAATATTTGACCGTCCGCTGTATCAGCCTTTTGCGATCCGCTTGTTGCCAACCGCTGTTGCGAATGTATATGGGCATTCGCAACAATAAGATGAGTAATAGATGCATTGCCTCCCACGAAGAAGATCAGGAAATGGAGAAGAAAAGTTGGAACAATTAATTCAGATTAATTATCTACACAAAATTGTTGATACTATAGGTTTATTATTTGTCTTTTTATTGCGGTCTTGTGGTATTGCGATGTCTGGTAAGCTCATCAAATCTAAAATTTGTCTTCTCTGCGTCCATTCAAAACCTTCGTGCATAGTTATTGGGCAAGGAATATTCGAGGTCGATGTAATAATAAATAATATGATAATAATAAATCAGCCTTTATTAGAATATTCCCACTACAGGAACACAGGCCTCCTCTCTGAGAGAGGGAATGAGTCGTAATCCACCACGCTGGCCCAGTGCGGGTTGGTCGATGTCACATGTCTTCGAATTTGGTGGTTCTAAGAATATGCCGGTTTCCACACGATGTTTTCCTTCACCGTTTTGGAGACTGCTCAGGCAGGCGCTTTACTTTGTGTAACCCAGTGGTTATGAAATAGATTACACAAAGTAAAGCGCCGGCCTGGGTTCGAACCAGCGACCTACAGTACGTAAGTCGTGGCCTAAACCGCTAAGCCACCAGTGCAGGATGAGTTAGAGTATACCAATTACTTACGACGGTATCAAAAATAAGAATAACTTTAAAATTGAATAATCAGCGGTGGGAGTGTAATAGTGTTCCTAAGATCTGTATCAATTTTTAGCTCTATGCAAAATGTCGTAAGTCTACACTTATTTTCTTGTATATACAAGACAGACCAAAACAGTTTGATTGATTTATAGACTTCAAAGCAAATAATAAATTTGTGTTCATCTGGTGTCTTTAAATAAAGCAATAAGTCCCTTGTGACGGCTTAATTCAATTACATAGAAAGTTACTTTTAATAAAAAAGTAAATGAAAATGATCAAGAATGACATAAATGAACTTTGCAAGAACATTTAATTCTTTTGCAACGAACTTTAACAAGTTATGCCTCGGCATGGAACTGGGGACGTAATATTATTTTTTTAAGATTTATTGCGGAAACTTGTTTCGCGTTCCTTCATTTTCTTTTAGCTGTATTGTAAAACTTTTATTTCGAAACTCTAATGTGGCCTCGTAGCTTTTATGAACTTCAATTTGTGACAAAATTTGATTCTATCGTCGTTGGTCGTCTTACTGAGAGGCAAGATTTAACTTAAGTCCAATATTACGGCCGTATCTCTTCGGTTAGGAACTGATGGCTTCTGTAATTAATACTTCTTCATAGACACTCATTAAGCTGGATGTTTTTCAGCTAATTTTTATTATACTTAAAATATTATTTTGCGAAAGTGAGTGGAGGGGATGTTGGGGAATTCCAGGAACTTATATCGCTCAAATTAGTAAGATATAAAAGATGGGCGATATAAGGAGTACCTGTCATCGACGAGCATGTATGCGTAGAAGTATGGGTGTAGATTCTTCTACACCCATACTTCTACGCCTCTCTCGCTTCTGCGAGAGAGGTGTGCCAGGATCGTGCCAAGCGGGAATCTATAATTTCTGCCTACCCTCTGGTTTTTTTTAAATTACAATTGATTAATTATAATATATTATATTATAAAAAGTTACATTACAGTGATTTTATGTCTCTTAAGAATATATGTATATAATTACATTGTATTTTTAATGTCGCTATCACCTTATTTTAATGGTAGTCCTAGTTTAATGCGTGCACCGATTCATATTCAATATTTACGCTTGCTTTCTGTTAGATCTTATCGGTTTACTCTTGCAACAGCTGTTGCTGCAGGATCTATCATTGTTAATCCCCTTCGAAATAGTATTTGGCCTATTAATCGATAACCCACCACAATACTCCGTGCCAACTATGTAGCTATACGTTAATTTTAAACATGAATTAAGATTGTTTTTAAGTCCTACCATATATAATATAATAAATATATATTACGTATAATATTATTGAGTTCTATATTTAAATATACAATTTAAGTTCTATATTTGAAAACATAACTATTTACGTCAATCCATACTTTTCCTGATCAGATGAAGGTGAACTTCATAGGTCAAATCTATTTTAGTTGACCGTTGCTTGAAATAAATACGCGTTAAGTTCTTCGATTTAGTTAAATTGCGATGTATTTAACTGGCGCCGTCTAAAGCGATTCAACTAAATATACCTGTTCTAAGATAAAAAGTCAATTGTCATTCGCATAGCTCGCTCGTTAGCGAACACAATTTAGCGCTACAAGGAGCTAATTACTTCTTAATTGTAACAAGACATATTTAGTGTCACGTACTTCTAATGATGATAGTGAATGTTTAACTGGAAAAGATGCTGATAAGATTTATAAATATTTTAATATGAATTTACTAACTCAGGACTTTATTAACACTTGATAAAATAAAAAACCCTAGACTCGAGGTCCATAGTCCTTATCGTACCATGCTGATGTTACCACGTGTTATTTACCGACGCTTACATTGAAGATTGATGGCATATTGATACTAGCTGACTTCGTAATTCAGAGGGCAATGTACATTTTTATAGGCCAATATTAAATAGAAGTCCGTTTAATTTGTACCCAAAATAAATTGTAAACTTTGTAACGACTCGTATTTCCCCGTCGGTATTCTGTAACCACGTATTTTATGATTCGATTACAATACGTAAAGCCGCTGTCATCAATTTTAATTAGTTAGCAAATTTGTGTCACATTGTACAATCGAGTGAAATTTGGTAAACGGAGAAACATTTTCTGTATTTTTTTACTTTGTTTTGGGTTTACCTCTAGTAAATTAAATTACATGCCATCGCGTAATGGTTTAATAATAGAAATATTTCGATTCAGAATTTCTCCTGGTCTTATTTTCTTTGCAGCTGAAATAGAGGGCCTTGTAAAACGGAAATATCACGCCTCGATAAATATGTAGGACGTCATAGTCAAAGACTTGAAATAAGATCGGTCCTTGTTTTATATAACGTACGATCTATTTTTTGGTCTAACATTTTAAAATCATTTTATAGTAGTTTCTTATATATGCTTACGAAAGATTTCTTGTCCAGTATGTATTCGTCGATATACATAGCTTTACAAATAGATGTAAAAGAAGAAAAGCGAAAGCGAAGCGTCGTTGCTCAGCTATGTGCTGGCTACCCGCTGAAGTCACCAACGCTGGTGTTATGCGAAAACCCTTGGGTCGTCCATGCGCCAGTTTCAATTTCAGTGCTGCTTAGAGTTTTGAGTCAGTCTAATATTTTTTTGCACTTCTTTTAAATCAAAACAATATATTAAACTAACCTGCTGTTGAAGGCGGCATCATCGAACGCCATGTTTTCTCCGATCCTATACAATCCAAGTAACTTCCAGTTCAGTTACCATCTATGGAAAGATTTTATAAACACAGCACTGTTCACATTCACCACATTTTAAAAAATCACTGTAAATTTCGATATATTCACATTGTTACTAAAAAAACCTTCGCGAGTTATCGATTTACAGAAAATAATTAAACAGTCACACGGTTAACAACTCCGACATTTGCAATTTTATCAACTGACGTGCTGGGAACCGCATTACATTCTAAATTTGAAAATCGGTATTCTAAAAATGAATTATAAATATTTACGAACTACCTTCGATGACTTTTGGTTTCGAACAGAAAACCGAATGAAAATCAGTAAATTTGTTTGGTACTTACGATGCCGCAGACAAGCGTATGCAAACGTGAAACTGCTTTTTTTGCACCTGGGCATGAAAATCGAAATTAATTAAGATAAAATTGGACTAATAAAGTTCAAGGAAAAATATAAAAGAAAACAGAAAACTTATATATACCAACTTATTACTTTATTGATAGACACTTTTTGAGAGCACATAAACTCAGTATTATTATGACTAATGGTTCGGTTCGTGTTTCAATTACGTTAATCAAAACCTTCGATGGACGTGAAGGGAAATTGTCTCAAACTCATGGTGTGGGAGAACGCCAAATGTGTATGTATGAATCAATATACATACACACATATCTGGCGATACTTGTATTACTCAATATGACATTCAATATTACTAGTACGAATATTGTATAATATAACATATTGGAATTATTGTAAATGTATGTAACAATAACGTTTCAAATTTTCTTGTAAATATTTTTGTACTAGGAAACTGTCTTTGCTTGTTTTTGGTTGATCAGGATATTGTAATTGAATTTAAAAGTTATACGAGAACGGGCACAGGTTATATCCGATATTTCTCGATGTTCATCAATTGGCTTGATTGAAACTCGGAGTGGACCATCAGTCATATTAATACATCGTGTTTTCTAAAGAGTTGACTATTTTGTTTTTGAAAAAAAAAATTTTTAAATATTGCGTTGATAAATAATATGTGAGTCCGATTTATATTTTACATTTTATTTAGGGATGTTTAATGTTGCTGGCCGACAAGTGGACTGCTCGCCGAGAATTTTTCGTCTTCTATTTTTGGCATTGTGGTTTTAAATTAAAAAGAATTGTATTAAGAGTTTTATTAGTTTAGTTCAGCTTTTTCAAGTCATTCGCCAATTCTCTACTTGGCTATGAATATCTATTTCCAGTTATTTTTTGGTACGGTGATGGTGTAATTATTTTTACAAAAAAAATACGTTGCTATTTTGTAATTATTTTTACAAAAAAATACACAGTGCGGCTTTGGCAACACGTCATTAATTTTTACATTAGTTAATAAAATGTCAGACGTCTTACTATGACTGTGTGTGTGTGTTTCTTAAATGGATAACTAGCGACGACTATTTGTTGTCGTGATAATGTCGGAATTGTCTATGATTTTAAGTTTTATGGTGAATGTAGCAACAGTGCTCCATGTCATATGATATCTCAATATAGACGTTAAGTGAACTGGAAAAGATGAAGTTTGATGATGCCTCCTTTTACAGGTTACTTAAAAATATAAGACTGCTATCTATATCTTGTGTCACAGCAAGATGTAATTTTTGTATAAATTCCAAAGTATTTTCGTAAAACAACTTTTTATCATATTATATAACATGATAAAAAGTTAAGTTTGGTTTCAACGCTGAGTGCATAACCACTACGATCTGTTTTTCAAAAATCATTTTAAAAGCTGAATGTAAAACGATTGCAAGATGAAAAATGACATTTGATTTTTCAAAAAAAGTTTTATTTTAAAATCTGTAGGTTTTATTTGTGGCCAGTGCGAAAAATATTTTTGTCTATGTATTATAAGTAAATATGATTTAACAATATTCCAATCATAATGCACGACTATATTAGTAGGTTCATCTTTATAGCTTCCATTCAAGTCTGATTTTTAAATTTAAAAATATTTTCTCAAAGATACCTTTGAAGATAAATCAGGTCACGGAATATTCGCTCCGGAACGCTCCCAGTTTCATAAGCGTAGAAATTCGAAATTGAGGAGAAAAATGTGTATTTGAGGAAGTGAAATTCGTTCAGTGTTATTTCTTATTTGAGCATTGTGCAAATTGTGGTTAAAATATTTTTCTTTATTGTCGATTACCCTTCCATGGAAAATTCTGGACATTTTTTACATAAGTTCCGTTATGAGCAAGCGATTCAGTTGATGTGAAGTGACTACTGCTACCTAAATATATTCGCATAAATAATTATATAAGAAAAAAACGGGCGTGACGGGAAGCAGATGTGGAACATTACAATGAATACATATCCGAATTTATAATAACTAAAATCAAATAGAAAAATAAGGAATAAAATACTAGAACGGATAAAGCTTCCTTATTTAAATCAATACAGATACATTACTGAGTATTTTAATAATTAACAATATTTAGTACGTGCACTAACATTCAAGGGATTCGCTGAAGTAGAAGAGAGGTAATACCATTATAGCGTCCCGTTTGCCCTCATGGCATACTGATTGATTGACGTTTGACATCAAAAGAAGAGAATGGTAAGGAGATTGAGCCTCTAGAGCAAAAGTTTTCAAAGAACTTAAATAAGATTGACACATAAAAATACACAGTTTATTTCAATTCAATTGTAAGTACATCGAGTCATAGGTCTACAAGTTCCCGAACAGTATTCGTATTCGTATAAATTGGTCTCTATGTCTGAACGTTTAACCTTTTCCCCTGCGGTTCGTAAGCCACAGAAAAACAGCCGAGAATTACTTTAAGATGTATTTCACCTCACATTATATCCCCAGGTCGAATGTATCGGATAAAAATAAATTAATAAAAAACGAAAGGTCGAGCACTTTCATCGGTTTCATCGACATTTTTATTTTTATATAGACTTATCTATCTATCTACATAAGCTATTAGTCATATAGATTTTAATTGCAGTACAACTACAAAAAACTTTCTGCAAGTCGTCCTGAATAACTCTAGCACCAGTCATCGGATTGGGCTAAAATTTAAATGATACCAAGGTGTCCCACGCCGATGTCACATCCAGGCGAACTGCATTAAATATTGTACATTCGAAGTTTTACTTAATGGAGACTTCATTTAAATCTTAAACAGAATTTAAACTGCATTCCAAGATTTAAAAAAACGCTGGCTTAGCAGGGAACCAAACCGGCGAAAATGTGAAAAAATTAATTTTGCCGTACCAATTATTCTCTAGCGCTAGGGAAGGTTTTACTTCAAAAAATCGTACCAAATAACATGCCTAATACACCTTCACAAGTACACTATATCAATCTAGGTTAAGAAAACTTGAGCTTACCATTATATCAATACATAATGTGGCACATTTTTAATTATAACCGAAACACACAAAATGTATGCGAAGGATATTAAAAAGGAACCGGGCCGCGGTCTCGCATTCCTCAAGTTGCGTGCGCTACGATCTATTCCGGTTCCCCTTATTATTCACTTCGCATTTATTTCACATGCGAATACGTGATTATAGCCTCAATTCACTTTTATAAGCGTTATTGTACTAAAAACATAATAAAAAACAACAAAGATGTTATATGGTCGTATATTTTAGTTCCAAATAATAGATACAATCTTGTATATAAGTCACCGAACCTATTTAGTTGTTATGTTTCTCCTCCGATGACTAGCGATAGCTTTCTTAAAAATGTTGTATAATATCTTTTGGCAACGTCAACCGTTCAATGCTTAAATTAGATTGCAGCTTGCAGTTTCTTGGTAGGCATTTAAAACTCTACAATTAACTGAACCACGGTGATCCGGTGGCCCTGCGCAAGAATCTGTTTTCGATCACTCGAAGTCGGTGTATTTGTTTATGGGAAATGTGCGCGAACTGCGACTAGATTATAAACTAGGTAATGCTCACGACTTCTTCCGCATCAATTGTATGGAACACCTAAAGTTACATACATTACATTATTGTGTCAATAGCTTCAGCAGTTCATTTATTTTATGAAATTTTCAACTTTTATCTGATATAGTTTTCTTTTATTTTTTTAGCAGTCACTTACATTATATAAATACGCTGCGAGTCCGTTTATTAAATAAGCTTTACATGTAACAAATATAAAAATAATTTAACAACGTAGACTCCCGTAGCGTATTTCATTCCACCCTTCATTTTCCATTTTTATCGGCAACGCCATTGGGTTTCTATTTATAAAATTGTTCGGCGCAGGTTCTCATAAAATTCAATAACGCGACCCTAAATTACGATCCCAGAGATAAAATGAAGCTGCTACATAAATAATTGAGTAATTTGTACGGCGCTGTTAATAAATGGAAAAAGTAATTGCCTAACGACTTTCGAATGATACAAAAGTGGTTTGACGAGCCGGGAAGATGTTTATTATTAATTTAATTCACATCTGAATACGTCAATTACATATTATACCTTCTTTTAAATTAATAAGGAAATAGATGTTTACTTACTATCTCTTATGTTTTCAACCATTCATTCAACATGCCTACACAACGATCAACAAACAAAACATACTAGTTTATTCTGGGAATCTAAATACTTTTGTGTCCACCGTCCAGCATGCTAATACATATGCAAATGTAACGAGTAGTAACTCCGGCCGCAAGTTCGAATTGAATAATTTGCTTAAGAAATCCGACCAACACTTGTAGGATTTTACAAGTTAATCGAGAGATCCCTTTTCTGGGATGGTATAAGGAATTCAGGTATATACATACATATACACATACCCACACACATACACACACACACCCAGACACAACACGCATACAGTGATATATTCTACTGACTAACCCCCTGTAAAAAAAAACTTGAACTTGGCTACAGTAGGAACGGGGAGGCTGAAAATCAGCGCGGCTTCCAGTGTGAAACTGGTAGCAGCATCAGCTGAGCCTCGTCGTATTACCCTAAAGATTAGTTGTTTTGTTTTACCTCTATTTTTATGTTTTTTTTGGGTAATAAAGTAAATTTTTGTTTTTGTTTTGTTTTTTATACGCAAAAAAATTCCTAGGGGATGAAAAGGGGAATACCATTGTATAAAAACGCAAGCAGCTAAAGGTGATGTCAAATTTAAATAAAAGCACAAATGAAATAAAAATCGTTTTTATTTAAATTGGTCAACAGGAAATTATGTTATTTTTATATGGATTAACAACAGTGCTGAAACTGTTGAATTTTTTTTTATTTAATGCCAATGAGTGGAAGCAATGATTGAATGCAGACAAAGTCCTAGGTAACCCCAAGCTTTTATAATTACGAAAAAGCCATATTATAAACAAAACCTTGCCTGGGAGAGTGCTGATAAACGGATAATGAGCCATTGTGGTCGACGGGTCATTATGTAGCGAACGACCTCATTTATTCGTGGGTGTCATTGAATATAGCAGTTTATTGTTAAAAAAAGAATATTCTGACGTCATCACTTATGGTTGTAGTACTTACTGTACAAGTGTTGGCTACAGTTTTTACATCCTCCTCGGGAATAATATTAAGATGTAATTCCTTATCTACATATAGAATCTTTACCAATGTTTATTTATATAGCAAAAGAGGGCAAACAAACAGCGGATAGCCAAAGGTAATGTGATCACTAACGCCTATGAGTATCGACAATACCGGAAGCGCTGCCGGCTTTTGAAAAGGAGTACGATCAGATACATTATTCACAAGCTCTGTCACGATAGTTTAAAACATATAATTAACTAAGTTATATCGTCATACGCAAAGACCCTCCCAAATTTCTCTTCCAAAGACCGCCTTGGCTTCCTTAAGTCGCAAATATGACAGGGCATGAGTCTCACATCGTACTGCCATTGAAACATTTAGTTTTTGAAAAACTTTTGACCTAGAATATATAAAAATGTATTGTAGAAAATACAAAATTCTTTGGGACTACTGAGCACGAAATATCTTGCATAAATAAAATATTTATCTGGGCTTTTATAAAAACGTTTCTAAAGAGGTTCGGTAAGCCGCCAGGGACTCCCCGAGGGCTCGAGGAACTTATATTTCAAACTGTCAATAAGCACAGGTACAGTGGTAACTATATATAATTTAATATTTCCTTTTCTGTTGCATTTCCTGTTAGTCTAGTCGCTTATTAGATAGATGAATATGTATGTATGGAAGATATTTGAGAAAAACTATTATTGGGGGCCCTTTATAAACGCAATATAATCCAAAACAATAATTATTCGATTTTTTGTCTGTTTGTGTGTGCGATTTGAGTGCGGTTTTCACTAATGTATTGTCGTTTTAGTAAAATTGCAGGGCGGGTGAAACCGCGGGGCTCAGCTAGTCGATTCTAATGTTATAAGGGGTAACGTTTGTGATGTTTTGAGGGTAATCGCTGGATCTACCTAACCGATTTTTTCACTGTTAGAAAGATATATTATTCCTGTGCAAACTCAATCACAATGCCATGTCATATAAAAATTTCGTATCACGATGTTTGTCCGGTATGACCTTCGAAACGACTAAACAGATCATTATTTAAATTTAGTCTCTGTATTTAATTTCGTTTATTTAAAAGATAAGCAATAAAAGTATGATTGGCATCAAATTCTCAATCCTAAATAAAGTATATGTATTTAAAAATCTATGAAAAATATTTGCATAACAGAGGTGTCTTTTAAAAATATTATAGCAATAAAACTCGATTTAAAGTTGCTACATTGGTACAGTAACGAAGTACAGAAGTTTTGATGATCCATTTATGGGGTAACTGATTTTTTATACTGACAAACTTTTTATCTGCTTTCAGGTTTTTTATTTCTTTTTCATAACAAGCGGGGGTTGTCCTAGACTAATTTATGCCGACCAGACTAACGGGGTCGATATCATGTCCTAGTAGTGTTAGTAACTTAATAAAGGCCTATAACTGACAAACATACATACGAATGAGTATGTGTGCTAGAACTCTGACAAACTGAAATCTGTAATCAATGCCTGCCCAAATTCAAATTATTATAAAATTCTAAAAGCTATAACGCAATAGCCAACACACAAAACCATCGCATTTGCTAGGTAGACGTTAAATTAATCCACATTTCCCATTATAGTACAAACTCACTTTAAATTGATCCCTAAACCCTAAACACATCTTTGTCACAAAAGGATTTTCGCCTTTACTGAAATGTTTGCGTGCCACGAGCGAACACCAATCAAGCCTATATTGTAGTCGAACATGTCAAGCCGACATTATGAAGCCAATTTGCTATAAAATAACATCTTCATCTGTAAATTGACCCAGTATTTTCATTAAATATTCACATGCGTTACAGCAACTAGATTAAATAATTATCCAATCGTACCTTAATATTATGAATTGAAACCTGCATTCGTTCGTTCGTTCGTTTTTATTACGCTTTAACGCCTTTATCATCATTAAACTTTACACACACATCGTCCAGGGTATGGGTTTGGGGGGGAGACTGTTCCCGTGATACACTCACACTCATACCTTTTCACTCACACTTCACAATATCGCTTGCTATAGTATGTTTTAAAAATCAAAACTTTTTGAATCGTGTCACCTATAGTTCGAATCTTCATCGTCAATTTCCCACGTGGAAAATGAGAAACGAATGCGTGCGGACGCGGGAAACAACGCAGGCGGCCTAGCCATCCATTCCCCCGTCCAATCCTCTTCAACCTTGCATAATCTTATTTTAAGACAATAGGAAGGGGAAGAGGACTTCACGCCTGTCTCCTGTTAGGTTAGGTAGTAGCTGTATTTGGCTGTTGTTGCGGGCGCTGTTAATTTTAAAATTAAAAATACCAAGCACTTTAAATTTGTATTGCGATAGCCGCTTGGACACTAAAATCGTTGGGTATCGGAGATTTCCCTAGCGTTGTGTGCGAAGGGTCTAATAGTGGCATTTTTTGAAATACATTACATTAGTCGACAGTGTCTGAATTTGTATTAAAGATTTATTATAATTTTTGTTATACACACCTTCTAGAGAAGATTGAATTGGCTAATGCTTAACTAGTGCGTACATCTTTTAATCACATTTTCACTTATTATTACTAAAGGATAGATTTCTTGCACTTTTCTATTATATTTAAAGAAAGCTGGGAAACTGTGCGTGTGGTCTTGCTTGCGCTTATGTGTACCTTAAGTTATTAAGTGTATAAAAGTGAAGTATTCAGTGATATTACGCGAGCGAACGCGTTCCCTTGAGCCGTCAAAGGTTTGTTTGTGTAAACAAGGCTTATTGTTGCCAGACAGATGACTGGCAGCGTTGTTTTGAAGGTGTTTATTGTTTCGCGCCTCTGCTTCATAAGTACTACAATAAATTAAAAATAATTAAATTATAATTTTATCAATATCAAATTTCCATATATTTATTTTTAAACTTGGGTGAGTTTATTACTCTATATTACCTGGCTCTCTCACTGGGTTACAGGCGTTAGTGCATATTAATTTGTTTATTAATAATAATCGTAAACATTTTGGTAATAAGATTTAAATGAATAAGTGCAGAACAAGATTCCTTCCTTCCTTGAAAAAAAACATAAGATCGGCATTTAACCTATTTTGTTTTTTCAGTAGGGACATTTATTTTTCTATTTATAAATTCGTCCGAACCACAATCCCAGAAAATTCAATAACGAGACACGAAATTGCGGCCGAGAACATAAAACGAAGCGGTAACACAAAATTAATTGAGTAATTCTGATAACGACTTCAAGAAACAAAATACGTACATAATTGTCTAAGTGAAAACAAAATTATGTACTCATTATATATTTAGGCTACAGTTAACACGACAAATTAACAAATCGATTAATTAATCTATCACCTGAATTAACCCATGTACAACAAAAGTAATGTAATTATAAAAGACTATTGAGGTCAACATTAAATTTTTTATTTAATAATACTTTTTTTAAATTTAAATGCCAACTTAGGCAATGTATTTCATCTCACCTACATACAATCACAAACATACATAAATACTAGTGCAAAACACTGCCCCTTCTGTCAGTCGGGCAAATGTAGGATTAGTTATTTAGAAGTGCCAGCGTTTGAACCAAGCTTTCCTTTAACTTTATATCTTTTTTTAAATTTTGAACTTTTAAATATGTTCGCCCAGATAATATCCTGCTTTGCATATGCCTTTTTGTCTTTTGTTCTTTAGACGATGAAAGACTCAGATCACGTTTTTTTTAATACGAAAGGCTTAATTTTAATTTTAACTTCTTTCATTTTAATCTTTGTTTTATAAATGTATAAAAAAGCAAATAAATTTAACCGAATTCCGATTCTTTTTATTTATACATATCTGAACCATTAACAAAGATTCCGAGTGCGCAAGAAAGAACCATACGAATGTTACCGTGAATGAAATGCTTACGATGAAAATAAAGAAAGGGTACATTAGTCAGCGAAGCGAAGGAGTTTGTCACAAAAGAACACAATACTCTTACACAGCGATTTCCGTTAGGACTAAATCATATACCATTTGTATGAAGAAAAATAATTTGGTTTTCTTGTTGAGTATTCAGAATCTATTTAATATTCCTAAAGTCACATTTTTAAAAAATTATAAAATATATGTACTATTACTAAAATTTTGTCGTTTAGTTTTTTTTTGTGATTGATTGAATTCGCCTAGCCTGAACCTCTTTAAGTCATAACGTGAAAAACTTAAGAAAAAAAACTATCCTCGCATTGGTGTGGAGAGGTCTTAAACAAGATATCCTGCTTTTCGGGAAACACAGAGATATGTGGGTTTAACTCACTAAAACCTTCTTGGTGATCATGCCCGAGTGCGATGGGCGGGGGCTCCGGGATCTACAGTGGAACGCACCAGGGTCCACTGAGCTTGAAAGAAAACTATTCTTCCGTTATTAGAAAAAAGAATAAGACGAAGACAACACACAATATTCTGTTTTGATCGATCTTGTTCGGTTTTAATGTTGTCATTACTCGATGTAATCAAAAAACCACCCTTAGCTGGACTGAACTTAAATTCGTGTTGTAGAGTAATAAGATAAATATTCAAAAAGTTAAAAAAAAAGTATTATGTTACCCAGAAAATTCGTCTACGTTATCATGCGAGCACTGGTTTACTGAAAATTTCAATGAATAGTGAAATAGGTTACGAGAATAACTAAAAACAAAATGCTGAGTTTCTCGTATAAAACTTGTAAAAACAACGCGAAAATATCCCTCTCGTAGGAATATGTAAATTGCAATAGACATTTTTACTGCTGATTATTCTACAATATCTTAAATGGAATTCAACCTATATTTATGTATAAAATATAATTATACACACCTTTTAATTATATGACGTTAACACAAGAACAACGAATGTTCTTCATGTGGTAATAATGAGCACAGTAATCCATAATGTATTCGGCATGTTGTGACACGTCTACAAATTATCAGATTTGATATTTCACGGTCGAATCATTTATGCATTTTCATTTTTATCTATTGTTATGTTTATAAAATTTTATAATATACTATATTGTTATGTTATCGTAATCCACACGTATTCGAGAAGTCGTAAGAGTTGTCGTGAGATAGATGAGTATTGACATACATACAATAAGCCCAGACATAAAACTGTTTCTTTCACATCTTAGAGTTGTACCATAAACTCCCTAGAGTGAAACGAAGAGGTATGTTTGTGTTTGCGTATCGTCCGATAAATGATGTGCCGCGAATGCCATTTCCCCTCTCCATCTCCTTATCTTCACTTAGCTGTTTTGCTTGAACGCTGGTACTGCACTATTCATTGTGTGTAGCGGGGTAGCTGTCATCACGTTACGTTTTGCGTTCTTTTATCGTGAAAATTGTCCCTTCCCATCCTTTTCTAATAATTTCTGAACCTCCAATTACACAACAACTAATTAATTAATTTGGAATTATTTCTGGCAAACGAAAGGCTCTATCTAATTATTTTTCTATCTTTGGCGGGTTTTGTTTGTCGTGATTAAATATTATGAAAACGGAATTAATTTCTAAGCTTCAAAGATTCTATTGTGCTTTACCATCTAAAACCTACGTAATTACTTTCTTTGATATATAATCTTTGAATTAATTTAAATGCAGATATCAAATTAGTTGTTGTCTATCGAAGCCGATTCTATTGAATGAAATTTTAAGTACAATTTAACTGAAGCTAACTGATCTGCGAGTTATAAATGTAACTCCGCTATTCATTGATTCATAAATTTTAAAATTAGATCCGGTACATATACATGTATTGCTTATAAACCTCTTAGTAATAGTTACAAAGTCTTTAAAATTGCTGCGTTATACAGAAAAAGTCAAGAAAGCTGAATTATGCATAAATAAAATAGGCTAGAATTTCTATGATTAATGCGGGAAATTAAAATATATTATAACAAAACATGTAAAGGCTAATTCAATTGCTCAACGTAATTGAATTTATGTAAATTCGATAACAAAAGTTTCTTTCAGTATGTTTTCGCTGTACAAATCCGTTTGATGTTTAATAAAACCGAAGACTTTGTTATCCACTGAACGCGAGCTTCGGTTATCGGCGCCCGCCTCTCATAAATCTTTGTTCGCTCTATTCACTAAGTTGTCTAGTACACATCACTTGTGACGTGTGTGTCGCGAGTAACACGTGAATAATACACTATATTTCTTTCTTAATTGCATCCAGGCTTGATCAGAGAATAAGCCATTAGGTTTAATAGCCAAAACTAACATTTCATTCAAATTATTTTGAGTTAAGTTATAGGACATTTCTTTATGTTCATCAACTTCAGCAGTGGTGGCTCAGCAGTTTAGGCCCCGACTTACGTACTGTAGATTGCGGGTTTGAACCCAGGCAGGCGCATTACTTTGTGTAATTTATTTCATCACCACAGCTCCAAAAACGGTGAAGAAAATATCGTGAGGAAACTGGCATGTTCTTAGAACCACCAAATTGAAAGACATGTGACATCCGCCAACCCGCACTGAGCCAGCTTGGTGGATTACAGCTCATTCCCCTCTCCCGGAGAGGAGGCCTGTGTGCCTGATGTGGGAAACATTCTAGAAATGGCAGATTTATTATTATCATCGACTTCATCAGTCAAAAGCGTCCACTGCTATATGTAGATCCTTGCATCACTACGTTGCAACCTTAATCCAGACCATCATCTTCCTGCCCTGTTCCTAATTTTTGTGTGGCCGGTGTAACACGTTATCGAATTCCAAGTCGTGTCATGCGCTATTACGACAGTCACTCCCTTCAAACTCTGAACCCCAAGGTGCTAAAACACCTATCGACAAGATAGGAGGCTGTCGAGTTATGATGAGTCGTTAATCTATATCTTTGTAAACACAACTTGTAGAAACGTGTATATCATAATAGCAGCACCCTATAATATATCTATATATTATAGGGTTATGAACGTTACTATGGACACTAAGATAATATCTTCATTTCTTATTGCGTCATATAAATATGTTCAGTATCTACCCACCGCAATTACTCGCCATTATAAATTGTTATACTTTCCTACTTTTACTTTCCCGTAGGAGAAACCAAGCTATATGTTACAATAACGATCTACACGTTTGTACAAAAGTTGTAACACGACATCAATATACGACTTTATAATCTAGAGAAATATAAGAAATTGTAGTACATTTTGTATTAAAATTTCGATGACGCATCACGTTTAGGTTTTTACATTTCGATAAATGAGAGAGAAATAAGAAAGGTAAAGAGAAAGTAAATGTTCATGGGAATGTTCATGGGAAACAAAATGTTTTCCTTTTATTTACTGAACTTAGATGCATGGATATAGAAGAAGGAAGGGAGGTGTGCAGGATGGCGCCAAATGGAAAACCGTGATCTCTGCCTACCTTTCTGGCTTACATTACATAATATTTTGAGAGATGAGGAGGTTCTCTTTTTCCCCATCTCTCTCCCTCTTTCTGTATGTGCGTTTTTTTTAATTAGACTTACATCGCGAGTATACTATACTTGCCATGCCTTTTATTGTATATTAATAATAGTACAGAACTATCAATCATTAATTATAAGCTAATCTTCAATTATTCTGCATTATTATTAACTTAACCTCTTCGTGCGAGCTGAAATTCAATGGTGTAAACTAGGGTGACCACGTCACACAACTGACTTGTCAATTAGGTTACATTCGCTCGATGCTCGACCTGTCTTGTTACGATGCCGCTAAAGCTCCATTCACACTGGATGCACGGACACGACAAGGAAACAAACACTTCTCTTGTGCGGTATTACAATGGAGTACGGACTTACTAAGTCAGTGTAAAGATTTATTCCTACCACACGCCTATGATGGCAATAGATACAAAGTAATTTATGGACGTTTAAGCAACGTTGAAAAAATTTACGCCCTAAGATAATCCTATAAAACACATTAATATATTACTGCTGCATCGCTTACTGTAAGTTCGCTCTTGGGGTGATTAGATGTTAGTGGATTGGTGCGTCGTATTTCACACAAGTCTTATGTTATTTTGCATGGGCAGTACCTATCTACAAAAATTGTACGTCAATCTAACATAAGCATTTCCATAACGATGAGCTATGTTCTCTAGTATTTTTAAGAAACGCTTCGTAGAAAAAGTCCAATACAAGCTACAAGCTAGTTAAAGTATTAGAAATATTAATGTAAATTATTTTGTATTAATTTTACGGCTACTTCACAATTCACACTTCAATTTATCTGTTCACTGCTCCGAAATGTGAGAAGACTGTGTAATATTAACGTGAGATCAATATCAAACATGAAGAGCAAGTCCATAAAGAACCAAAACTTATACGGTATCTGCAAAGTTTTCGTTTTGAAAGAATGAATGAAGAGAGAGTAAGGAAACAAATTTATATATAAATTTATACATATAGCGTTGGCAGGGGACGCCCAAGGAGAACTTATATCGACCAGATTAGTGATAGACTAAAGAAGAGCGATATAAGGAGTACCCGTAAACGACGAGCATGTATGCGTAGATGTATGGATGGAGAACAAGCAAGAGAGGTATGCCAGGATCCCGCCAAATGGAAATCCATTATCTCTGTCTACCCCTCTGGGTAACGGGCGTGAGTGCATATTTATTTATTTATGGAAGCGCCATACACACAATTTTACTTCAAAATTTTGATAAATACTAAGTACTACTAAACTGGTGCATACAATAATATATCGAAATAAATAAATAGATAGCGTAGATCTTCTATGCTCATCAAGTCTGGAGAGAAAAAAATTAATCTCAAATATATATACAGAGCTTTGCCACGCGCTAGATTGATAAATAATTTATTTGGAAAAGAAAAGAAAAAATAATTATCGTACCTCCAGTAGTGTTCTCTTTCTAGAAAAATATTTATAACATAACATAGTAGAAGTAATAAATCGCGAATACCAAACATTGGAATATAATTAATTTTACGGATTTTACGACGCTTATTTTAAGTCTTTGTTCCCGACGTTTTGAGTTTACAGGGCTATTAGATGTTACCTGCGACTTCACACGCATTCGTTTCTTATTTTCCTTCTTGATTTTTTTATATGTTTATTCTGTGTAATAACTTGGAATTACAGATAAATTATGTCACAAAGTTGAAAACATAAAAGCATAACAACCATTAAACATTAATAATTAACATGGCCACTGATATTGTAAATGAACGTTACTGTGAGTAGTTACGTGAATGAGTTACGTAATATGTCATTCATGATGATAGATTGAATACTTAAGGCGTGAAGGCGAAACAGATAATTTTACGTTCGCATTTATGTTAAGTAATTAGGATAAAATCTAAATCAAAAGTTAATGGACAAATTGTCAATAATGGTGTAATGTATACTAGCGATAGACATAGAGAAGTATTCAAAACGTGACTGGAATGATAACTTGGTAAGGCAAAATTAACATGTCATATACTTAAGAGATGAATGACCTTGAAACCTCGAGGTCTCTAGTGCTCACTTAAACGCTTGGGCGTCAGCTTAATTTTCCGGCTCTTTTTTATTCTAAATGAAGACAGTATTTTGTATAAGAGAAGAATGGTCAATGACCTTATGGTGGTTAATTTCTATCTAACAGTAAAAAAAACTTTGTCTTGAGTTAAAATATTGGCGTATTATTTTGTGATTTGCAAAAAGTACAAACCGTTAAAATACAAATAATATAAAGTTCATCGAAGCAGGCTCGCCTTAACAAATTGGTTAATTATCTGGCCTAATGTTTCATCAACAATATCAATTATTTTGCTCCGATAAATTTTCACCGAAGAAAGTAAATTGATATTTTCCATTAACGAGGAGTTAATTTTCGTTTCATAACGAAGAAATGATCAAAACTCGATACAACTAAAACTGCTGACTGCAACATAATTAAGAATTATTGTTCGGTGCAAAGAAATAGAATAAAAATATACATTTGTGGTATTAGTATTTTATACATGATTACTACGCGTGGAAAGCGATGCATCCGCCAACTATTAATAGTGAACTAGCGATCCGCCCCGACTCCGCACGGGTAGCGCTAATTATCTATAGCAGGGAAAACACACGGAATATGTGACGACAGCGTAGATAACAAAAGATGTTAGAGTTATGTCAATAAACTAATACTGCGCTAAATTACAATGCCATCTGTAAGAAACTTATGGTACTTATTAATAATTATATCCCATCTCATCTCTCAAGTTGAACCAAGTCATGGTGAGTATGTAAAATTTTAAAGAAAAGATAAGTAGCTTCGGAGCTCGTCACGGATCAACATCCTGATACGTGAGTTTTATATTTTAAAATAAATAAATCAATAAAAAATACGACTAAATGTCTTTCAGATTTGACTGGAGTATTAAATATCTGAATTTTATGATTGTTTCTTTAAATTAATTAATAAATTTCCTCACTAAAACCACGCTTATTTCAATTACATATAGTATACATTTTAATATATATAATACCCCGATGTTGTTATCTTCAATTTAAGTACGCAATGTTTTTAATTAATCCGCTAATAATAAAAACATATTGAACATTGTACAAAACAAATCCATCAAAATACACGCGCAATAATTCACGCAAACCGTATCATGGTTTTATATATTAAAACTTAAACTTGTTGCTCAAACATAATTAGAAACCGAAGCTATGGTTTGTTCCACTTTGATCACCTGTTTGATATCACCTAGGTGAATTTATTATAAAATTTGGGTTATGTAGAGACATAAAATAGTAAATAAAAATAAGAGGTACCCCTGTGTACCCACTAAATAAATTTTCCAGTGAACTTTTCCACTTTGTTCACCCAATCGCATGACTTAGATGATTCAAATTTTAGGTGATCTAAGTGGAATAAACCGAAGCAATCACCTTTAATTGTAAAGTCGTATAAGCATCGGTTACGGCTTAACTCCTATCGCCTGGCATCGCTAAACGAGAAGTTAAGAATCTGTAAGGGGATATTTCAAGTCTGAACAAGTTTTAATGGCACTCTCGATGTTTAAGTCCGTAAGTCTGCTCTCCTAGCTCGTACCGTACATATATATAGCTGTAAACCAAAGATATGTATTTTAGCATTTACGCGATATTTCAACCTGAGACTCGATCTTTTCATATGTTTATTCACGTCCAAATACTTTTAATCTCTTAGCATAATAAAGTGCATTAATGGAGGGAAAGCTCATAATGTAAAATTGTGACAAAAGTAAAAATACGACAAGTCATTAGGACTAGGGTTTGTGGACGTATATCGTTGTGGAAGATATTCTATGATTCATAGTTGTGCCA
Organism: Papilio elwesi; assembly: GCA_029849275.1. Classification (NCBI taxonomy): domain Eukaryota; kingdom Metazoa; phylum Arthropoda; class Insecta; order Lepidoptera; family Papilionidae; genus Papilio; species Papilio elwesi. Next base: position 3,091,881 of record CM056710.1, on the reverse strand, counting down.
TAACGGTGCAAAGTTATTGTCCACAGTATTTCACAAGTATATTAGGGGAAGCTTGAGAGTTTGGTAGAGGTAGACCTAAGAAAAGATGGATGAATTACATGAAAAATGACGTGATATGAGCAGCAATGGAGAATTTAATGAGATGGCGGTCGACAGAAAGGCGTGGAAGAAGGAAACGTAGCTTCGCCATAATTACCGTTCACTACATTTTAATTTTTTTTTATTAAAGTTGTTGTATAAGAAGAAAGAAATAAACAAAATATAATTATTACCGGATAAAAATAATAAGAAAATATTCACCACCTTGCTAAAATATTAAATAACCTAAGTACATAGTTAAGTAACGCAACAACCAGATGCGACACAAAAAGCTTAACGCCTTCTCTGCGTAATGGAGATTATAAGTAACTTGAGGTTTTGAAATTTAAGATAAGCAGCACACACTTTGAAAGTTATTTTAAACTAGGTAAGGAAGTATAACAAAACAATACAAGGTCGCGAGATGGGATGCAAGACTTGAGAGGATTTTTTTAATGAAATGAAGCTACAGAAGAAAAGATTCACTTGTTGTTTAATTATTCTTATAATTCATATCTATGCAACAACTACATAAGTTGTAGTAGTTGTTTTGTAGGAGTAGTAATAGTGTCCATATAAATAATTGTTACCCAGTAAACCTCGTCTCTCTGTCGCATGGTAAGCTGTAAGAGAACTCTTTTAGAGTTAAGCTCCTCGGTACTTCACCATTCTTTCAAATGTTAATATATTTGTAACTGATTTCATGTGCAAAGTGTCAATAAATAAAAATAAACTACATAAGTTGCATAAATTTAGCCAGCCTTTATATTAAAAAGACTTGCAGGCTCAACACTATTTTAGAAAGATACATAGAAAGTTAAAAGGGGAAAAATTGATTGTTTGCTGTTTTAATTGATAATTGCCACAGGCCTCATTCCCTTCTACGTCTTATCATCGTCATTATTACTATCAGCCTGTAACAGTGTCATAGGCCCTTCCTCTGTATGCGATCCTGCGCTTATTGCACACAGAAACTTTATGCCATTTTTGCGAGGTCATCGTCACATAACATCCCTTAACCCCTTTTTTCCTTATTTTCTTCTAAGCTTCTAAGCAGAGAAGTCTCTGTCGTAGATAAAGGCAAAGAAGCCGTAACTCTTTTGATTGTGCGGATGATGAGTAAGAGATGGCGGTCACTACATGAGGTGAGAAAAACATGGGGATTATATGCGTACAATACATTTAATGTGGGAATATAAAGGACTATAAATAAAGGCTACAATCATTTAGGTAAGTTATAAGGCGTCGTGGATAAGTAGGGTCGTCCGCAACATAATGAGGAGTCTGCCACAATATCTCATTACAACGTTATCGACAATCCCCCAGACGTCAAGCCTTTGTTTATTGTAAGCTTATGAATATAAAAGCCTCGCTCAAAATAAGTTACTGCTGCAGACATAGATTCTCTTTTACGATGAAAGCGGACGAATGAAATTAAAAAAATATCTACATTAAACCCAAAGATGACTTCACTTCACTTGATGAATGAATAATAAGATGTTTATAAAACGGGTACGGGTGCGCAGCGCGAATTAAAATTAACTCGCCCTGAAGAAGGACCTCCGTCGGGTCCGAAATTTGGCGTTACCAAAACCGAAAAACGTGAACGTAAGTAAAGCCGTTTAATGAACAGGTAGTTTTGAATTATCCAATGTCTAGCGATATCATGGAAAAATGGTACGTACTTCGTCTGATGTCAAGGTAGGACGGTTACCGGAGATCATATTTTATATAGATATGTACAAAACATGGTCTATACTTGTTTTTAATTTAATCTTTAATTTAATATAATCTTGCGGAAATTGCGAAGACTAAATTCAAATACTTTTATTGGCTTTAGATTTAGGTATGAAGCGTTAAATTAATCCAGATGAAAGGCGAAATAAAAATGGAAGGTTTTCAGAGTACCGCCCATTGTTTTATTGCTGGGATCGTTTGTTTCGTCTAGATTTTATTGCCTATCTGAATTTCTAACTAAAGTGTTTTAAGGTATAAACGTATCCTTCTACTGGTGTACGCCACTCTATAAAAATACATTCTACTCCTAAACAGTGGTACTAGATACTCGGCTTTACTAGATTTTACAATGCGATTTAGATACAGGTTTAAAAACCTGGTAAGCAAATTGCTTGCCAAGCCACTTTATTATTAACGATATGTCTATCTTCTGCCACTTGGATATGTTGAATTAATTGATTCAGTTTATTGAAAAGTATATCCTAGCTTACAAGTCGAAGTAAAATGTGGAAGAGCACTTCCATTAAAAGAAAGTTGAAAGAAGGAGTTCCAAGTGCTTGGCTGAACACTCTCGGTGTTCACATGTACCCCTTGGCCCGAGAGCTAAAAAGTAGAGAGTATTGTTCCCTTGCATTTGTACCTGGTACGTAATACAGTACGCGTGATGAAAGCTTGACTCTAAATTTTATCATCACGTTATTTCAATGCAAAATCACTCGAGACGTCGATTGACGTAGATCTATCTCGGCAATCGCTATACCACTGTCCAGTGATCTCCCACAGCCTTAAATAGTAAATAAATAATAACTGGCATTAAATTTAAGAATGAATTGTACCATTTTATTATTGTACTAGGGCATTGTGTTTAGCTGAAGGGCCATACGCTCGATACTAGAGAACGTGTCTTTCTAGAGGTTATCGCTTCTGCAATTAAAGTGAAAAGCCTATTGAGCAGGTTGCTTTCGACTTCGTCTTTGTCTAAAATTTTCATTCAGTTTTTATTTTTAGGCTTCGTTTGTTGAATGTGAAACTTCAATACGGTCTATGCTTTTGTCTTAAATGGTTATACAACTCACTATTTGCTTAAACTTTTGTCAACGTAGTTTAATCACACAACTACATACAATAAAGAAATACGCATACAATAATGAAGATACAAGTAAATATTCACATTTTATTGACATGTATCCACTTTTTGAACTTGAAAAATGAAAGAAATTGTAATCAAACCAAACCTCAGTCTACAGATCTGTAGCATACTGTAAAAAAGTACAGTGCCGGGAGGTACCGTGTCAGTATATGGCACGTGAGGTGTGGCTTTTCAGTCTATAGGTCAGATTTAATAGTATTACTTATATAAGATAGGATTATGTGCGAGCGTGTTAAACCATTTTTTTGTCGAAAAGTCGAAATACGAAATAAAAGGAATAAGTGACTGACAATTTGTACAACTGTCAAATTATAAATTTAAACTCTGTAAAACTAAACTAAGCTGTCCAACATAATTATATTAAAATTTCTTCGCCTATAGTGTTACAATATTTTACAAAAAATGTGAGCGATTTTCCACGAGACTTAAACTTTGAGTTATTTCTTTTTGTAAAGGTGCGAAACTGTTATCTCTACTTTTGTCTTTCTCAATTTAAAAAGAGATTGAGATCTTGTTTTATAAAGTCTACGATGTTGTAATCAACATTGGGCTTTCTTTACATTAATACGGCAAGAAGGTTCGGTATTAAGGCTTTTATCAGGACAATAATCTTGATGAAGGGACTTAATACTGAGATTTGTCTGCACCCCTGCATAAATGTCTACAATGTAGGATTTTCTCGTGATATTTTCTTAAAATTGTTCTTAGGAGTAGCGAAAATGAGTTAAACAATATAGTAAAATATTCGGAGGTTTTTTTAAATAACTTAGCTTAACAGCACACGACACAGATTCGAATCTAATTCTAAATTGTGTTTCGTTCAAATTTTGATTTATTCTTGGACGAAAAAAAATCAATAGAGTCGTAATTCTTAAAATAAAACATTAAATGAATATAATTTGTTCAGCCAAACGTATTATTTGTATAAATACCTTAAACGCATTTATGTTTTTACGGAAGAATGAACATTATCCCTCGCGCTGTAAAACATCTCTGACGCATTACAGAAACCCTACAGAACACTGAACCGAAAATTTTAAAGCAAATAATTGTCAAACAGAGTGTAAAATGAAATTATATTACAGTAAACTTACTGCATGCGGCACGTGTTATGTGTAAAAAGACTAAAATAAAAAAGCAAAGGCCTAAACTTTCGTGAGACATTTTTAATATACTAGTAACGGCTTAACGCACGTGTAGTCCGGTGTATGTTCCGACTAGTTTCTAGTGAGAGACGGGCCTGGACCGTGAATTAATCCCAGTCCCACTCACCCTGAGGAAGCGCCACCGACGGGCTCCAAACTAGTCGCTACATACACTGGACTACACGTAAGTTAATCCATTACTTAATTAGGTTATTAAATGTCATTCCGTTCTTTATAATGAATATGTATTTTTATTGTTATTGAAATTTAATGATTATAAACCCACAAGCTGTAATAGCCGAATGGTAAAGGCCACGGACTTCCGAACAAGAAGTCAGATTCGAACACTGCCATAAACCATGTACCTAGTTATTTTTATTATACACTAGTTAATTGGAATAAGCTTATTAAGCTTAGATGGAATTGTTAAAAGAAATATTATTTTCAAAGCCAAATTATATTAAAAAAGTACATTTACAAAATCCGGTTCGTTTGTTTACACAATACTTTAATTACTTAATTGACGAGCTTGTACCGTTGTAAGAAAATTATTACTGCTGGTTATTCCCCGTGGTATTGTTTTACTTCAATCAAGTTATAAAAGAAAATATCATAATTAATGGAAACGATATGGAAATCCTTGAGATTATAGGACATTTTCTATGTCGTGGAGAATCCAGACTTTAAAAAGGAAATTATTAAAGATGACGCCAATTTTTTCTTAATTATATCCGAAGAAAATGACTCACGTGAGACACAACACGATCTTAATAGAATATTGAAATATTATTAAGCAAACCAGGTTTTTTCTTAATCTTGATAAGTGTCCTATAATTACATATACCCGCAACCGAAATCCTATTGTATTCGATTATAAAATTAACGATCAGTCTCTTAATAGGGTGAACTCATTACGTGATTTGGGCATAATAATGGACTCAAAGCAGACATATAATAATAATAAACAAATGATCATTAAGAAAGCGTTTTGCCAAAAAAAGCATCTGGTTTTTGAATGTCATAAGACTCGCATCGAGAAAATACCAAAGAAATGTATAAATATTAAATACCGCAATAACAATACGTGTACCTGTCATATATGTAATACCTCACTTATCTATTAACCTTGCAACTGTTGCCGATTGACCAACTTACTTTGACCAAATCTTTATTAATTTTTTAAATCATTGATTGGACTAAATAAATAAAATACACGTGCTATTCACACTGTGATTGTAGTGTAATGTACAAATAAAAATAAAATGTTAAAAGATATGTACTTACTAATAAATAACCTCTCAGAATGACTCAACATGTCTCAGTGACCATCAAAAATTGATCGCGAATTGAAATCGAACCACAAATATGAAATCGTCCAGCAGATATGAAGGATAAAATAAATTATGTCCACTACGGAATATTGAATTTGTAGTTTACATGAAAATTTATTCAGTTGAACCTCACCGAAAGTACACGTCGCTGCAGCAAATCCAATTTTACTATATTCTAATAGTATCCTAATACCTCATGGGCATTTAATTTTTACTATTATTGTTTTTAATGACAATACACGTGTTTTGATTCCATGTTTCATATTACTTAACTTGAGTGTACCAAGTTATTATGCGTAAATAACCTGTATTCAAGATACTAAAAGAAAGCCACGCCACACGTTGTATGTTCACAGGCGCGACAATAACTCATAAATAAATAAATAATAAACAAAAATAAAGCCTTGTATCTTAAGAATAAAATTTAAAATTGAATACAAGAAAAAAAACAAGAAATCATCATGTTGCTGGCGTGTAGCTCACACGAACCTATAAGATTTTTCTATGATATACATATCTAACGCAGGTAAATGAGTTTTCACTTAATTACAATTTTGTGAGTTAACATTTGCTTTCACTGGTTAAAATTCAATAAAACGCGATGTCTTATCTTTTTTTTTAAATTTAAATTGTTCAAGAGAGCGAATAGAATAAAGCTTGCAGTAACATCGACTGGCATGCATCGAAAAACACTGATTGATTCTTTTTTATTTCCTGTGACACAGATTTAAAGTCTAGTAAAACAAAACACTAATAAAATTCTCCAAGTCATTAAAATTGCTGAGCATTTCGTATGCTTTATTTAATTCAATTCCCTAATATTTTTGAACAACTATAATTCTTTTTAGTATTTGGATTAAGTTCCAAGCAGGCCCTCAAATCTGCTATAGTATCTTGGTACAGTTAAGTGGGTCCAACTTCGAGAAGGATGTCCAACGCCGTTATCTTAATGAATTAACTTAGTCCAACGCAACGCTGTTATATCCGACTCGGATGGGCAGCGTTCGGGAATATGCAAGAAATCCTCTCGTCCCAGCGCCTACCGTAATGTCTCAAGACGAAAGTATATGAACAGTGAGTGTTGCCAGCTAGACGCAGCCCCGCGCTACGAGTACTATTAGACTGCTCAAGGTAACTCAAGGAGAGCGTAATGCTCGGAGTCCCTCGTCGTTATCGTATCAGAAATGATGTGATCGAAGGTAACCGACATTTCGCGAAGAATTGTAAACCTTAAATGCCAAGGGCCGGACATATTGCTCATAGAACGGATGTCAGGGGCCAAAAGATCCTAGAACGGTGGCCACATACAGGCCGATGCAGCGTATGCAGTAGTAATATTTTCGCAAAAATCTTATCTCGTCATAGGCTTTTTAGTAGTTATATAGTTTTTCAATAAATCAACGTCAATAAACGTCTTTCAATACAACTGGTTGCCTAACAGAAACTCTCAACACATCTGCTAGCTACGCTATTTATGAAACAAAAACGCATCTTAGAATAAAATTTATTTTTAAATTAATTTATTAAAATTAAAAATAATGGTGGATCATGGATTTATCCAATTGTATAAATAACGCAAATATGGTGTATATTTGCGTTATTTAACCGACTTCAAAAAGGAGATGGTTATCAATTCGTCTCCATGTTTTTTTTAAGTATGCCAGAACCAAGCACACATTTATAGGTCATTAGGCGTTCTTCTTAAACTTAACTGAATATTTTAATTTTAGTAGATGGTGCTAGTGTTCTTACAAACAGCGGTGTACTATATTTCAGTATGATTTTACGTTGATTACTTTCAGGTCGAATACAAACAGACATTTGTTTCAATTCATTCCAATGATGTCAGCAGCCTTCGATGACCCTTCTGTATTTTATATGTGTAAATTAAATCATGTCCAACATCAGCAGCTTATGAACTCCTTTAAAGATAACTTATGATGTACCTGATGACTTTACTAAGTCAGTGAAGTCATCAGGTACATCTTGATTGAAGTAAACCAATGTTTTTTTTAATAAATAAATAAAATTATTTGATAATACATTCTCAAATCAATCAATTTATATTTTATCAATCAAATTTTAACGAATGCGTGACTGAAACGCTAGATTGTTTGAAGCCTCCACAGATTGTTTCACTGGTAATCCTATACTGCTTTTGAAATAACAAGGCTGATTGTTTTGACGAGTGTTTTATATACACCAGCGACCATTTTTATACAAGCGATTTTACCGATTCTACGAATAAGTTTTTGTTCATTAATGAGCAATAAATGTTTCGATGCTTGACTTCAATAGCAGATTAACCTTACGGTCTATGTATAATTTCAAAGGTTCAACATAGAATCTTGGACGGCCTGTACCGATTTTATTCTGTATAAGTCATGAACGCTTAAAGATAGGCAGCATACCATCTGCAACTTATTGGCTTCTTATCAATGCCTAGGGTAGCTCGTCTCATAAAAAAACTTTTAAATATTACGGTAAGGTACGTAGAGTAAAGTAACAAAAGTATGTTTATAGTTACAATTAGGCTAATAAATCTCTATACATTTCCCTTCAAGCGTTCGCAGCAGTTTGGCGCTGTTAACGAGCAATTTTGTCAAGCTTCCGTTTTAATGTCCTGCGTTTATCTTGTGCCAAGTAATCAAATGTATTGACTCTAAAGCGCCACGACATTCACCTTCTTAATCAATTTTATTTAAGTCATCACTATAAAGAAAAATTGGATTTGCTTAAAAGTAATGTAAGAAAATAAAAAAAAATTAAATTTATGATTTATATAATTTCAACTTGAAGCTCGCACATGTCAAAATTTAAAAGTTGCTGCAATTTAAATCACTTCAAATGTTTCATATTTAAATCACCAAGTCCTGAGACTTTAATTGAAGCTATTAATTTAAAATTACATCATTTAATAAGTTCCTATTTTCTCCCCAATTATTTATCAATTATTTGTTAATCAATATTAAAGTATACATCTACAGAGAACTCTCGACGTCCATCACATTATCAAACTGAATAGTGTCATATTCAGAACATTGTAATATTTACAAAAAAATGATAACCATAGAATAGAATATAATTCATTTGAGGGGGGGAAAACGTTCATTTCCAAAGTACGTGAAGTAAGTTTCCTTTACAATCCTAACAGTTTCACTCCTCCTCTCGACTATTAAACTTCTGCCGATGTTTTACTGTTGCTAAGGTTTTTAAGACGTTAGTCGCGTCGCTTGTAAAGTTATCTTGAAGACGGCGCTTTTAAATGTGCTTAAAATAAATACACATCTTTCAAGGAACTATTTCAATATAATCTATTTCTAATGTTTTTCTTTTTGAGCTAAGTTTCATTGAACCATTGTATTACTTTATTTGCGATGGGTATAGAAAAAAAAGGAAGCCAGTGAATTCGTTTGCTTAATCCTTAACTAGAAAAAAACGTAATATAATAAGTTGCCAAATTATTTAATTATTATAAATAAGTAAATATATATGTGCTCACGCCCGTAACCTAGAGGGGTAGGCAGAGAACATGGATTTCCATTTGGCACGATCCTGGCACACCTCTCTCGCTTCTTCTACATTCATACATCTACGCATACATGCTCGTCGGTTATATATGTTATATTATATTATTAAATATATTATAGTATATTATATAATATGTAATATATAATATCCGAATAGTAATATGTTTGTCAACGGACAACGGCAACAACGGACAAAATCACACAAATGTCTCCGTCCGCAAACTTTGTTTGGGCTTTATCCTCAAAGGTATAACATTGTTTTGGAACGCATATATAACATTAAATTAGCTGTGAGAACCCCACGCCAACAGCGCGATTAAAATAACGGTAAATTTATACATAAAAAAAACCTACGATGCTTTGAGATATTGTAGTTTTCTTTTGGTGAAAGCATTGATAGGTAAGATAGTAACGGACCACTACAAAACAAATATTTCCTCTTCATGTTTATTTATATCTAATCAAAAGTCTACAACATAAGTTTCAAACTTCCAGCTTCATTCATGAAGGAGCAGAACAGGAGAAAAGAAAAAATGAACTTCCATACAAAGTTTTATCCACTATTTCAACCCCTCACAACCCTTTTTTAACATTAAAAAGTAATTTATGTCCTTTCCTTAGTGTCTAGACTACCTCTGTATCAAATTTCAATTAAATTGGTTTAGTAGTTTAGGCCTCAAAGCGTAATAGACAGACAGGGTTAGTAGGGATTTTCCTGCAATTGCAATACTTGAAGTTCGTTAATCATGCCTTGTTGAATTTGCGCTTCAGTAAAGCTTGTACACACTGAACTAACAAGAATAACTATAACAATTGAGAAGAGTGTACACTCACTACGAACGAGGCAAGGGAGACACAATGACAAACTGATTTGTATGCGAATAAATTTGCGTATGTATGAGCAGATTTCTAGCTGACATATCACCACGTTTGAGATGTCGGCAACGTAACGAGTGATACTTGTCAGAGAGCTTTTGATCTCTTCACTCTACTAGATGTAACACAAAGTAATTTAGAGTAAGAATAAAAAAATTATATCACTTTGAATTTGACATAATCGACGGAACAATAAAAAAATGTTACAAAATTAATAATAGGAAAGCTTCAACCCTACAAGCTTCTTATAATTTTTTTGTTAAATTTTTTTTTCTTTCTAACCTTACCCTCATGAATTCTACTCACAACTATTTGACTGAACGTGATTAAATATTCTCATCAATTCAGCTACCGTCATTTATTTAAATCATATTTTTTACCTTACCACTTTGTGAAAGAACTAGCAGCAAAGTAAATTCTGAAACTAACTGACTCCAATGTAGTATTTTTTCTTCTCGATCTGGCCTTTTCCCAGATCTAGTAATTGGGGTCGGCTCTCATAATTGACGTTCTCCGGAGACATCGACTGGACTAAAACTAGATTTTCTAGAAATACTTAGGCTATATTTTTGTAATATTAAAATTCACCCAAGCGAAGCGGGGCGCTAACTAGTCATGAATCAATTTTAATTATATCAATTCTGCACGTCCTAGATAATTTATGCCAAGAAACATAATTGACGACAGTCAATCTATTACCATTATAAATCTAGTTTGTTATTCATAGGGATAATCTACACTGTCTGTAATATTTCATGCAAAAACAGTTGTACGTTATATATTTGGGACATTCAGTTCCGTGATGTCCGTATGCAATATGAACCAATTATTGGAAAGGAAGTAAAAAGAACCGTTCCTAAGGAAACATAGATAATACAAAGTAATTTTTGCCAGGTTATCGGAAGTTCAATTTTTTTTATTTAAGGAATAAGAAAAAATAATAATTTGCTGTCATTCCTTTCAGCTCAATATTAATGTTACATACCTTCTCTTGAATCAATTACATGAACTACAAGTAGTATTTCAAATATTGAGAAAGGCAAATTAATTTTAACCACTCGGGATTCAAGAAGCATTATATTGTAATCTTGGCTGGAACAGCTAACTGTTCAAAAATATAATACAAATGTAAAAAAGTTTTTCAAAAAAGAAAATTAAATCCTAAGCAAACTTATAAAGTAAAGCAAATACTGTAAGGACTAAAGCACAAATTTAATAAACGAACTTTACGTCTGGTTTGTGGCCGATAAAGCTACAATGACGTAGTTGACAGGGCACTTTCTTAAAAGTGCTGGAGACTTTTTATTTGCATTCCGTAAAGGAAAGTAAATTATTTTTAACTATGGAGTATTGTTTTATACGGTACAAATATATTATGTTAGATCGTGGCTTGGTTACTAGGAACTGTGACAAACGGTGCGATCTGCGACTGCGATATCGTTTTGTTGCGAACTGCGAGGTTTATGTCAGAGATCGTTAACTTGATTATCTTTAAATCCTCTGTCACCCCTCCGCAATGTGAACCCCGTGTAAGCCTCGTATTCTTGCTACTGGTGCGGTTTTCGTGAACTGGAGGTATACTGCGTTTTATCTAGAGCCGCAAGTCCCGTCATGTTCCCTTTACCTTCTTATCCTTTTTTACATCTGCTTCCCTCCTACTTCCGACACAAAGACAACTCCCGGAACTCGTCTGACTGCGCCAACTATCGTGAGCTATTTATGGCAGAAGTCAAAAGAGTAAGAGCTGTTTCTGCACTCTTACTATAAAAAAGTACACGTCAGGATTAGTCTAGGAATGTCTTCGTCGTTTCGGACAATATTCGTAAACTTTTGGACGTACGTCGGCCCTGTCATACTCATCCAGTTGACTCTCGCAACTTAGATCAGGTCATCAGTCCATCGTGTGGGAGGCCTAACCGACGCTGCGTCGACCTGTTCGCGGTCGCCATACTGGCGGGATCTTTCGGCCAGATCCGGAATCCGTTCTGAGTAATGTGACTGAGTAAGGTTTTTATTTTAAAAATGTAAGTAACATATTCTACGACCAAAGTAAACGCTTGTTTTGCGACAAAACATTTTTGCTCGCTTTGAGCGATGTAATTAATGCTGTAATTAATCCGTTTCGTACTTTTTTAATACAGAAAATTATTTAAGAGAAGTTTAGATAATAAATATGAATTTAATTTAAAAAAAAAGTTACTAACATTTTTTTATTGTTTTGTTGGCGTTATTTTATTTTTAAATACTAGCTTATTACGTCGACGGTATTTTCGATGGGAAGAACAGAAAGAGTGCTCTGAGGTATGTGATTGACACAAACGAATAGCCTCGTAGTATACATAACATATATACTTCAGTTTCGGCCATTCATGCAACAGCCGATGCCTCTGCTGGCTTGTAGTTTAGGATTACTTAAACTACAAACAGTGCAGTAGTCTAGTCAGGTTTACTTAGTTGCCGGGTACCCGAGACATCCGGATACACGCGTCCGAGTCCACGAATTGGAAAATCGAGCTATTGACAATCCTACATGGGTTCTCTATTGTGGTTTCGATTTCATTGTCACATTTGCAGATGGGAATAAACGAAAAAGGAGTATTTAATTTATATTTACTGAATTCATTTTTAACTTGATTGAAGCATAGTTGTCATCATAATTATTAATTAATATAATATATCATTCAAGGCCGTTTGGATATTTAGGCTTTAAATGCGTTTATGCAAAGACAGGGCGCATCGTTGGTGTTTAATTTAACTAACAATAGCTGACACGGCTGCGACCGGAATTCCATTAGCCGTGTGCCTTTATATCGGTTCCTTGGAATGTATTCAGCAACAATGTAGCTCTGATTGGACGCGCTCACAAATATTGAATGAGACAACGGTCGCCTTGTGGATATTGCAAATCATGACCCAAAGCAACAATAGCGTAAAGGACTAGGGTGCGGACTGAAAAACATGATATCCGCGCTTCTAATCCGCCATTTGACTTGTGTCGTGAACCGTCTTCATCATCAAGCTGTACTTTTTAGCACAAATTGGATCTCAGCCAGCTCAACTCTTCTAGATATCTCATACTTTTTTAATATATAATATCATATAATAATAATATCTTAGGACACATTCACACACGGCCATCTGATCCCAAACTAAGCAGAGCTTGTGCTATGGAAACCAGATAACTGATATACTACTTATACTACTTTTCTTTTGTATGATAAATACATAAATTACACCCCAGACTCAGGACCAAACAGACATGTTCATGCACACAAATATTTGTCCTGGGTGGGAATCAAACCCACGACCTGCGGCGTGAAAAGCAAGTAACTTACAAGCCACGCCAACCGGCCCGTCATTAATGGAAGTGTTATGAACTTGTGAATCTTGACAAATCAATATTTTAGGATTGATTATCCTCTAAGTTTATAACGACGGCAGGGCCTGATGAAACTGAAACAAAATGTACTTATTTCAATATGCTATGAGCTATCCTCTGCAACGCTTAAAGATATTTTCAATACAAACTTAATTTCTTCATCTAAATTTCAAAATAATATATGAGTTCATAAGTATACCCGTATATAAGTATAACCGCCCTCTGAGGTCAAAACTAACTCCAAAAGTTATAACAGAAAATTCAATACAAACATTGTTCAACTCGATAAGAAACTTCCTGTTCCGTGGATGGTTTAGAATATAAATGGATGTTATACTATATGCCAACTTAGCGGCTTTATAAAATATGAAAGACTTAGGGATATCTAAAAACGCTTTTCATGTGTTTATGCGTTTGGAATGGACAGAGAAAGCCTGTTTCGACGACGACGACTTCAAGTTATGTAAAACGAGCAAGTGATCACTGAGACAAGGACATTCGGATCAACAGAGAACAGTTGTAGATAAGCATCACCTATCCTTTATCGTAAATTTATTAATGTATTTGTATTGTCGATATTACTTTATCAGTTGCTCGCACACGTAGCTCGAAGCTTGAAACTTCTATAAATAGACTGCTTTTTTGGCTTATGTAGGCTAAACTATTGAATCTACATACTGTGGTGTAGGTAGTTACAAATATAGAGTAAATGTAATACCATACAAATGATTGCATAAATTGTAGTCAGTCGGATTACACATCTTGGACTAAACACCCGTCTTTTATTCAGTACACTACACATACAAGTGATGTATGAAAGTTGTCTTTGAAGTTTCACTTGTACCTTGTGTCTCAGCACACATTTCGATTTTTTTGATGTTTACAGAGCACTAGTAATAATAAATAGACAAGCACATATATTATAAGGTGTTCTAAACAACGAAACAAATGAATATAGTAAATACAATATTTTCAAATAAAAGATTAAAGACGATGCGGTCATGACAATGTCTCTCATTACTGTTATTCCGAAGACAAGACTAAACACGTAATCCATTACCAACTTTCAAATCTCACGTTTTACTACCTGTTTTCATAAATTATGTATTTAAGACTTCATGGACACTATGGAAACAACACCACTTCTATATTGTTTACGGAAAATTTAGCGAAGCACATAAGAAAATGAAATTTTGTTACGTAAGAATTAATTAGTGTTATTTCTATGGTTATTTTTTATATAAGATTGTTTTATGTCATTGCAAGGCCTGTTGCTGGAAAGGATGCCCACTTGCCGCCATTTTGTGTGTAGATCCTCACGTCCAGTCTTACCTTCATAAAGCAGTGTAAATTTAATAAACGATATCACTGTTCGTCTTTTCCATGCGAAGAAATAGATAGAAAATAAACTGTCCATAAGGCAGCGAACTGTAGCAAGCGGTGGGGGGAATCACGTACCCGGAGGGGTTGGCAAACGCTTTCTCTAAAATATGCCTTACCCTCATCTAGTGGACAGCAACGATCGACTCAAGCGTCGGTACATCTTGTCAAATCTTTTCCTACTCTGCGTCGTGTAACTTTTCTTTTTATTTAAGTTGCTTTTAATTCAAAAAAAATATTTTAAATACTAAAAATCGAGTCACATGTTACCAGTGGCTTGTGTCTAATGCTATAAAAAGGATTATAAAACTAATACGTATCAAGCCTCTGACCTAAATGCTAAGTCGGCTATTAAACGCGGTAAAGCCTTGGGTAGGCCAATGAATAAATTTAGATCTCCGCGTACCTCGGTTGACCCGCTCTCAATTAAATTATAAAATTACTCAACATAACAGCCTCCTGTTGCTTACTTATGACGTCACTCGGGGTAGAATGTGAGCGATTCTCAAATTTATCGCACAGTCTTTTTTAATGATTAAAAACGATTTTATTAGCTTGAACTTTGTGTTGCGATCAGTTTACGTTAGTAAATAGATATATCCGTTTACTTAAAGGAATCTTAGTCTACAAAATTCTAAAAATGGTAGGAGTCCGCAACATCTGTTGCACGAATGGACCGGCTCGATCGGTGAAATACCACGACATTACAGAAGACACGCGTGAAGTAGAAGTTTTCTGCGTTATCCCTGATAAGTTCTCGTCCTTTCCTAATAAGGATATTAATGATATATTATAGAATTGGACGGGGTCGAGATTGACGAGGAAAAAGGAATATCGCTTATCCCATCTGATTCGGTGGATGGCGGATTCAAACTCTTACACCATGTTGTTCGTGTTTCGCAGTCCGTACACTTTTAACCATTAGGTTACAAAATTGGCACTACACAAATGAGAAACTATTTGCCATAAATTATTTGGGAATCTTTTCTTTTTCGGAATTACATTTCTAGTTACGCTTAACTATTGCATCAATAACAAAGTAAAAACATAAAAAAGATGAAGCCATAATTCTTTACAAGAAAGAAATTAATAAAAAAAATAGTGTATAAATAATTTATAAGTAACTTATTCGCATCAAAAAATCTAGGTAATTATCAGGAGAAGTATGTAAATAACTTTTCTTTTGACAAATATTAAAAAGAAGTTATTTTATTTAATAATCCCTGGGTATCAATTTAAATCCGTAAAACATTTGTGTTTCGATTTACGCTCTATTGTGCAAAATAATTGACTTCGCAATTGGGTTGGTCGCTGTGAGCAGATTAAAAATAAATGAAATAAACCTTTTTGGACGGAGAACTTTTTTATTTGTCGAATTACATGCTAACCCTTTTTAAGTTTGTATTCTCTGGTATCGGAAATT
This sequence comes from Papilio elwesi, assembly GCA_029849275.1. NCBI lineage: Eukaryota > Metazoa > Arthropoda > Insecta > Lepidoptera > Papilionidae > Papilio > Papilio elwesi. The sequence continues at coordinate 3,075,852 of CM056710.1, read as the reverse complement.
CTTATACTCTTATATTTATTATGATTTAATGAGGTTCCTTTGACAGTTTACGTAAAAGTCAGCGTAAGTCAAGTCAGAGTCAAAAGTACTCAGTCATTGAAGTTAACACTCAAATATCACTCACCTATGTTAACTTAATGTAATTTTTTGATTTTACTATATACTATACTATACTTTTACTATTTTATTTAGGGTGGTATTTGTGATTATACTAAGTAACGGATGTAACAAATATCCCAATTATAACTTAAATAAGTTAACCAGTTATAATCCATTTTAAAATATTCTCTAATAAATATTGAGCTTAAACATTCCTATAATACAGTGGTGAGATTTCTTGTTACAAATATATACATCAACAAGGCGTACTTCTGAAAACCATTAACTCACTTAAAAGGCAATCTCACTCAGTTTCCGGTAAATTAAGCTTCACTTAACTTGTTTATCATGGCGGTTGTAGATCGGGAACACCTGCCAATTTGCAATTAAAATAGAAGTAATACAAAGTACTTTGTTATCCTGACTAGTAGTCGTGATAAATATTTCATCTTATACGTACACCTCTCATGCTCCTTCAAAAACAACACGAAATATATTCATTTTATTACTAAATTAACTAAAAAGTGCCTTGTGAGAAATTGCTTATTTCCGTCTAGCGCGTTCTTCAAAGCTACTTATAACGAGAGAGAGAGAGATAAGATACTTGTAACGACCTCACTTATACTAGTAACCAAGAGGGGTAAGCAGAAATTGCCTTTCTCGTTTCTTCTAAATACAACTACGCACAAACTCAAGGGTTACGGATATTCTGAACTTGCATATATTTAGTCTGTCCCCAATCTAGTCGACAAAAGTCCGTCTAAGACCTCTCTTACCAACACAATTTTGAATACAAATTACGTCATCCATTCTTTCGTTGTTTATCTTTTCTATAAATGTTCAAATACATATGCCTACCTTTTTCATTTTCAAACATTACAATTATTCACGTTATGACATAAAATGTATAAATATAATGAAGAAATGTAAAAATTTATCAATTTTTTCTTTTAAAACCTGAACAATTGGCAGGGTGGCAATTCGTAGGGTGTGTGACCTGGAGTCATGGTAGTGCTCCCGAGACGAGCCAATGAAACAGGGCACTACCTCCTATTTCTCAAAGCGTTTCGTAGATGATGCCAGAAAGCTGAAGTCTTTAGGGTAAAGTCCTCATTAGATTTATCAATCGTATTTCTTAGCATAAATTGGAGCTCAGCTAGGGGTTTGGATATACAAAAGATAACATAAGTTTTTAACAATAAAATTACTATGACCTTGTGAGTCTTGGAAACCAGTTTTACATTAAATGTCTTCGGGTCTGGTTGTCAAACAATTGATTGAATTTACATTATAATTATATCATAAAATAAGATATGAAACTTTGATGAAATAACCGCAGAAAGGTATAAGTTTTCTTAATAAATCGGGATTTATAGCTAATTAAGGAACCCTTTTATGTTACGACACGCCGACAGCACTCATTGCCGGTCTTTTGAATTCTTAATAAATTAGTTTTCCTTGACAGGTGATGAGGCATATATAATGAATGCAAATGACATGTTTTGTTATACTCATACGTTTAATGCTTTATGTCCTAATATTAATGAACCACCAATCTAACGTTCCTGCCTACATACATACATCAGTTCTCATTTAAAGAATTTCATTGTACCATAATTGTTAGCACAAATACAGCACTAAGTCTAAGTCCAACAGCAATAACTTGAGTTTATCTAGAATCTAGGACCTAAATTGTATTTAATTTGTAATGACAAGATATGGTACATTTTTATAGCATCCTGCGTTGAACTTCCGCACCTTACCATAAGCAATAAAATATAGTTTAATCATAACTTTGAGAATAGATTCAGTAAAAGTAAGACGTAGAGACTTTCCAAGTTAGCCGACTTGACATTCAATTAACTCGAGTATTCGTAGCTGGGTCGTAGTAGGTCGTAGAGGTGAGTGTACACACTTCTATAATAGATTTACTGCTGATGATATGATATTGTACACCACATTTTACACCGTGAAGGATTAGTAACAAAACATTTTGCCATTTCCTGCAATACTATTAAAAATAAGGTTATTTTATTACGCAATGAATTAATTTAAGATTAATCGAGTATAATAATTTCCTGGTGAATGCAAAGATATTTCGTGATGTCATTTAATGAAATCAAGCTTGTTTTGAGGTCCTAGATCGTGTATGTCCGATGCATACCCGGTGTTCTCAGTCACATTTTAGATGTCAATAAATAAATAAGCACTCACGGTCTTGCCCCAGAGGCACCAGCAGGTTTTCTCGCTTTTTTTACATTCCCTCAATCCACAAACATGTTCCTCGGTTATGGGTACTCTTAATATAGTTTTAAGTAAAAACTTTCCTATAGGAAATAGTTGTTTCTTTCTCTGGATACATTTAAAACTAATTTTATCTTATCAATTTATCGATTCAAAAAAATCAATACCTACTTATTTCAAATTTTCCATACAACAAAAGTAAATTGAATAAAACCGCAAAAAATGGACGCTCGCCTCTCCCGGTGAGATCTGTGCGATTGTTATGTTTGCTGGTCAATAGTGCATTTGAAACTTGAATTGAAATGGATATTCTATTTGTACGGGAGTTTTATTAAGAAAGTTATTGCATCCTAAAGTTATTTAAATGTTTATATTTCTTCTATTTCAAACATGATCTATTAAGACTTATTAACAAGCCGTGATAGTTTTCCACTCGAAAATTACACATATTGTTTCAAAATAATACGACAGTAATATTTTTTTGGCTTATATTCAAATGGACAAGTTTTAATTTAAGCGTGTAATATTGTCCTCCTTTAATTACCCAAACGCGCCTATTATATCTATATAGAAATATAACTTTGTTAGAATCACTTCAATAGACTTTTCAAGACCGTTTCGTTTTGCAATGTATTTAGTTATTTTCAATAAAAAAAATCTATTATTTCTTTCGATCCAATACTCCTTTCAATCTATTTAGATCTGTAACAATACGTATGAAGCGTCACTAACTTCCGAATACCTTTTAAAAGTTGTAAGCATTGCAGACAAAATTAATTTAACTCTATACAGAGGGAATCCTGAAAACTAATAAAACTTTTCCTGGACTCTCGTTCATTAATCTAAAACGTGCATCCAGCTTTGCAAGCGGCGTTCACGAGCATCCGCAATATCCGAGAAGTTGAAGTTTATTATGTCTATTACTGACTGATGACAAAAATTAGGCAACATTTTAGGGAAAGTAGACATATAAATATCCGCTTTGTTATTAATAAAAAATTGAAGTCAATGGAAAGTTTGTAAAGGTGAATCTATTTGGCTGCTCTGAATATATTAAACTTCAGACTTACAAGAAGTTTATTCAATTATGCGAATCTTATGATAATTTTAAAGGAGAATTATACATCTAACAAGCTGTAGTGTTTGTTCTTTGTTAAAAATTTATTATTACTATGACTCATCTTAACAGCAATAAGGTTTAATTATTATATTTTATTTTTTTCCATGCAAATTGCGTAACGGCATGAGAGGTCTGTAATGTATCTTTTCATTGTCTGCCAATCTGAAAATTAATAATAAAAATAGTTTCAAACAAAATCTTTCCATTTAATATTTATAGTCTCGGGCAGTTATTTTTGTAGTCATTTCATTTCAACTAATAGAATATATTAAAAATAAATTAAATCAAATACTTTTATATGTAATTATCTAACACTTATATTTGATCTCGTTTGCTGTGAACTAGTCACTTAATATAAATGCTTTTGCTATTGTTTACTGTTAGCATTTAGATTTGATGTAGACACATATTCAGCACGCGCGATACACCTACAACTTGATGGAGTGGGAGAGCACGCCCACAATCTTATAATGTAAAAACTCTTAAGCTCTATAGATATGTTAAGTCCAACAACAATATAATATCACACTGATAGCATAAATTTTTCCCTTTATATAGCAAGAACAGCTGCTGTCGGCGACCTGCTGACTCGCCACGAAAATATTAGGCGCGTCTTGGAGACGAGCCACAGGCAAACGGCTTTGAACCGTCCTAGCTCAGATCCGGATGATGCTAGAAATTAATATGGAGCTGATATTGTCAGGATAAGATTCTCTTGGCAGATTTGTCACAGATACTAAGTCTCAATTATGTATCTTTAAGCCGTTTCAGAATAATTAATCCCTGAAATACATCGATTTCGTGAATGCCCCGCCAATACTTAATTAAATCTCACCAGAACATTTAATGTTAAGTTGGTTTTTGCAATACTCATGTAGTCTAAGATGTACACATCCAAAATCTAATACAGCGTATAAATCCTGATGGTTTTGATAATTGATACGATAGGAGTCCTTACCCGTCCGGATGATTATCCCATGATATATGTCTGTGTATCATTTCGAAACCTCGTTCTTTTGCTGGTAAGTCGCAAATTGAGTTCCCTCGTCTGAAACAACCAAAAATATTACGTAACATAATTTACTTTTTATTCGTAAATAATACCACCAAAAATACATTAATTTATTCTAAACAAAAAGAAGCCATAGTTGAATATATTAGAGAAGGACACTGAGAACTCCAATGTATGTCTATTTGCTATTATATTTGACCGTATAAGCCATTATGATAATTGATTTAATTTATAATGCATAAAAAGAGGGGCTGTGAACATTTGTTGAAAAATTTTCGCTGCAAAGACCGCAAAACAGTTTCAAAATCTCTGATAACATCTTCACACTAACACCGTAGCTTCAGTTGCAGAAATTATTATCAAAATATACACTACCTTGTGCTTGGGTTAATAATACAATTTAAGAAAGCCCCATTGCATTGTGTACTTGTGTACAGATAGGGTCCTTCGCATTTCGATTCAGCATTCACGCGGAACACAGACGCGACACCAATGAGGTACTCCTTCCCCCCGATCCAAGTCACCAGCGGACCTCCGTGATCGTTCTAAATAAAAAAGTGAAAATTCTTATATGAATGCCAGATACCCGTATCCGTATCCACGGATACGGGTATCCGTATCCACGGATAAATTTGAGACAAACAATTAATAACGATCTTGGACGCATCTTCAATTACATTTCAAATATTTATTCAGTAGTAAGCCAATATATTACGTGCTTCACCTACATCACAACATAAAGTAAATAAATAAATATGCACTCACGCCCATAACACAGAGGGGTAGCCAGAGATCATGGGCTTCCATTTGGCGCGATCCTGGCATACCTCTCTCGCTTACTCTACATTCATACATCTACGTATACATGCTCGTCGGTTATGGATGCTCCTTATATCGTCCAATTTTAGTAAGCCACAAATCTGATCTATATAAGTTCTCATCGATTTAAGTTTTCCTAGGGCGTCCCCTAGCAACACTGCCACTTACTTTCGCTACATAAATTTGTTTAGTTATTCCCTCGTGATTCATCCTTTCAACATGCCCGAACTACCGAAGCATACCTTTCTCAATTCTAGTCACAGCATTCACATTTAAGCCACACTTTTCTCTTTTTTCTTCAGATTCTGAACTATCATATAGAATTATGAAGTTGTCATGGGCGGCGAAATTTGTTTTTGTTTACTGGTGGCGAATGTTTAGCCATCATAGATATAGCTAGGTAAAGATAGTCTGTTGTTATTTACTCGTGCTCGGTGTGGTTTCATATTTAAAAAAAACTAGTAACACGCCCCAGCTTCACTTACGAATAGACAGAAAAAAATAAATATTGCCCCGGTCACTCGTTAATGGAAGAGGAGTTGTTGAATTGTTTTTTCAATCGATTCAGTAGTTTTTGAGTTTATCCGGAACAAATAAACAATTGAATCTTTTCTTGTTAGATTTATATTAACAGAGTAGATAAAATAAAAATAATAACAATGTAAATATCAGCACACACCCTTATTAGGGAAACTTACCTGACAAATTCCTTGTCTCCTGCTTTGCACAAAGTACGTTGTATTCGGAGGTTTCAGATTCATTTTGTTCTCCAAATTCCTTCGGCAATCGCCGTTCTAAATATAATTAAATTTTTATTATTTCATGAAATATTTATGTATTTTTATTCTGGTGCCGTTCGGTCTATCTTTTATTAGTGGTAAATTCCGTAGCAAAAATTCTAATCCTCTTTTCCGTCAACACATAAGACAAGATAAAGGTACTAAACGCATCTGCAACTCAATTGCTTGTTGCGAATATCTAAAGTTGAGGTAGTCACATAAAATCAGGTACACTTGCTCGTTTGTCACCTTATTAAAAAAGAGGGCATCTACTGTTGTACCCACCACCCATTAAATGTACCTAGAAAGACATCGCTAGAAGAATAAATAAAAAATAATATAAAAATAAAGACGCCAGCTCGTGCTTCATTGTAATAAAAAAAGTATTCGGGTTTCTGTTCTCTTTTACAAGTGAAGCATTACTATACCTCCGGATTCGTGCATCCTTCAGCGTCAGGCTTTACTGTGGCTATGAGGTTACCCCCGCTGTCGATATTTCCTTTGCCATTCGTGCAAATCATGTATTTATCAATAATTTGTTGTAATTCGGGAAAATCGTTGTAACTTTCCTTGCATTTCTTTTTATTTATAATTGATACTGATGCGTATTCAAGATCCCTTTGTACCATGCGTGCTTCATCTCCGGGCTTCAAATATTCCATTTAATTTATCAATGGTGTAGTAGTACTTTTTATCCGTAAAGTTATACATTAAATAAATAAATTAGCACTCACACCCTTAATCTAAAAGTGTAGGCAGAGATTGCAGAATCCGTATTTGACATCGAATTTAATTACTAATCTACTTTTATTAGTGCATTGAATTGCCTTTGACGAGATTGTCAATAAGAAGAAAATCCTCAAGAATGAGGAAATGTAGGAACACAGTGATTCCTATAAAGATATCCTATACGCGCATGAAACTTTAAAATATTGAAATTTTGAAAATATTGTGAACACAATTGTCTGTGAAGTGATGTGAGAATTCGACTGTTCAATCAATATTAGATTGTCAAATTTTGCATGAACCTCTTGAATTCATAATCTGTATGGTTTGGTCATCCGTACAATCAACCTACCCCTAATCATTCGGTCCCGGCGGTAGCTTGTTTTATTGTTTGATATCAACTATACAATTTGTGAGACGGCGCTGCCATCTTTGCTTTTAGAAGGCAGCGCATGAGGTACCACAGGGTCTTTCGTTCGACGACAGTTGCGCGTTGTACGCGCTGCATCGTAATATTATTGTTGTTACTTATAAAAAAAATACTTTTTAAGTTTTTTAAGAAGGTTTCGACTCCTGCGCCTATATTTGTTCCATTTACTTACTTGTTTCCATACTGACTTATGCCCCCAACCCATGACTATTGCGTCGACGCCTGCTTCTTGAAATTTTGGATCGTAATTAATGGGTATAGTGTCCGGGGCGTATGAACAATGACCCTTGCCAAACTTATATTCAGATTCGATTTTCGCTATGCCTATATCGATAGCTGACCATTTCTCAACATTTGCGTAATCAAACTCATAAGCTGAAACACAAATCAAATTTACGGAATTTTCATAAATACAATGTCAATAATAACTTTATTATTCAATATGTTGCCTACATTTGCTTGGACATAGCGACAAAATTGAAATAGAAATAAATAAAAAAGGTATGGGGAGGGGTCTTCATTTAAAAGGAAATACTTTAATTACTTCTGTACGTTAAGTAAACAGTGTTCATCAAGTATAACATTTTTTCACTGTAGTGACGCGTGACAAGATCACTTTGATGATGGAGAAACTATATAAGCGTGCATATTTTAAAAGTTAAACGGCGGATTGCGTATACGTAAAAGATATAAAAATATGAGATGGCGTGTTTTTTTAAAATTAAATCGCCCGAGTCACATGACTTGATCAAAGTGGTATACTTGTCTGTCAAATGTATTTAGTTCGGAAAAACGTGTGTATATGTAAACACTAAAGGTATCACAGTAGGAAAATAGTGTAGAAACATTGCATCAAATTAACATACCTCTTGGAATACAAGTGTATACGACTTTCTTTTTATACGATTTTGTGCACTTATCGACTTCTAAATCTTTATTCTCAACCAATACCGTGTAGCCGGCTACGGCAAACAGATATCTGACATCTTCTAAGCACGCAGCGGCGGTGACGATGAAAAGCTTGGTGACGAGTGCCCCGGCACAGACCCAGTCAGTGTATTTAACTGTAGATTTATCAGACTTCGCAAAATAAATCTGTAATAAACACAATTCTGCAATGCTTGCTAATATCGTAAATGCGAAAGTAATATTATATGTATGCTTGGCACACCTTAACACGGCTCAACCGATCATCATGAAAGTTTGTACACATATTCTTAGAGGTATGATATAAAATAGAATACGTTTTATGAAAAAAAATAGTATATAAAAAGCGAAGTATGTATGTATATAGACTCCGAAACGACTGGACCGATTTCGATGACATTTACAGGAATTGTCCAGATTGGCACATTCCTGTGCTTGGTATCGATCGGATCAACATAATTAGTGGTACCCGGGCGAAGCCGGGGCGGGGGGGTCTCTAGTAGTTTAATAAATTAAAACATCAAACCAAGAACGAATGGCACATCAAACACGAGTCATGCACGGAATAATACATACAAATGATAGCAACATACATTAGAAAATCTTACCGATTTTGACAGTTGATGATTTCAAATAGGAAGTTTTATAAGTTTTGCCAAATTTGTATCAATTTTTCCATTTCCAGCTCAACAGGCATCTCATCATTCACACACTCGCTTACATTTAGTAATTGTTATGAGCATTTAAAGAAAACAAAAGCACGTATTTTAATTTTAACAGTGGTAGAGCCCGCAACAACAACATCTGTTGCACGAATGGGCCGGCTCGACCGGTGAAATACCACGACATCACAGAAAACAGGCGTGAAGTAGAGTATTCTGCGTTTCGTCTGATGACTGAGGTGCCGGAGTCCTAATTCTAGTTAGTTCCCCCTTCCCACCCTTTTCTTATAAAGAAAGGATGGGAAGGGGAAGAAAACTTGACGGTGGGGGGATGTATAGGAATTGTAAACAACCATTTTCTGTTTGTCCCCTTCGCTGTCCATTAAAGGTGGGCAACGCATCTGCAACTCTTTAGTTAGTTGCGGATGTCTATGGGTAGCGATCACTTGACATCGGGTGAACCGCTTGCTCGTTTGCCACCTAGTACTATAAAAAAAAGAAATAATTAAAAAACTTACCATATATCGCTTCTCTACGGAACCTAACGGTATACCATCAACAATCCTCCTTTGGGACCATGAACCTAAAATCACCAGAAATGGCTTAGTTTTATATTTGTAATTTATTATACATTAGTTATAAACAAGCTTTATGGTCTATAATAACACAACAATTGCTCAAATTAGCAACGCAATAGAATAAATAGGAATGGTCCGCTAGAATTATTCTCCAATAAGCAAGTAACTGGGTGTGGCGCATTTTTTCACAGACATTGAGACGGTCGAGTCCCAGGATATCAGTGGCATTATTCTAAAGAAGAAACGTTTATAACGAAGAAATAGGAATCGTTCACGGCCAATTTCACACAGCAATCGCTTAGTGGAAATTGGGTTTAAGTGGGCTGTATGTTAGACATGATGTTGCATCTTTGCCTGGGGTGTACCACGCTCCAGTAGAATAAAACACAAGCACACTACTTAGACGTCTACTTTTGCTGGGTATTTTTTTACTAAAACGACAAGCGAAGTTGAAGTCACAATGCGATGTTCAAAAAAATTATGTTGTTATGAGAGATTAGGAAAACCATATTGCAGGAAATTTTCCTTTTGTATCGTCAGCTAGCATTTTGCATCGATTAAGAGTTAACCTTTTACAAATCCTCGATCAAAAGGACTAAATACTTTAACAAATTGTGTACTTTCATTAAAAGTCCAGTTTGTTACAAATCTGAATATTTTTAAAATGCAAATGCAATAGCCCTCTTCTTCGTCGGCAATTTGAATTCGTTTGTACACTAAATATTTCGAAATCTAATTCAGTTTGTATACTAATTATTCCGAAACATCAGAAGATGATTTCTCTCTCGGAGAGGACATGCAGGGGAAACATACTAAAAAAGCTTTTTTATTATATTATATTATTATTAACGTATTTTTCGTGTCTGTCCCACCATTATTTATCTTGGCTTTCACATTAGCGCAGAGGCGCTACGGATAAACAAAACAGTCGCCTTAGATCGAACAACTAGTTTGGTCCAAGATTTATGAGTGTTACCTAAATCAATAAAGATTTAGGTAACATTCATAAATCTTTTATCACCATCGTTTTGAGTCCCGAGGTGGAGCCTCGAGATCTAGTAGATTTGGAAGGAGGACGACGTGATTTTCAAAATGAATATTTTTTATAAACTTACTCTTTATTTCATAAAATATAAGAAGCCAATAAATTAATCCAGGTAATTCCATATTACTAACGAAATACACTTCAAAGTTAATTAATAAAATACTCACTGTGAAGACATATTTGATTGTTTGTTCTTGAACACAAATCGTAAAGTCGTTTCAATTTCTCGGATCATTTATCTTATCAATAACGAATAAAGAATTTCCAATTTATTCTTTTAAATTTCCTTATCGTAAATACATTTGTATATGAAATTGATAAAACAAGCTTTAAATGCATGTTTTTGAGATTTAATAAATCATTAATAGGTAGACAATATTAGTTTATTAGGATTAATGTTAATATTAATTATTAATTATCAAATCGTCTAAGTCTTAGATTAGTCATTTCTCTAAAGTTATTACAAACTTATGAAACGCAAATTCGGAAAACTTTAATCGTAAGTATAAGAAGAAAGTTTTATAATTTATCTCTTAATAATAATAAAGCCATTTGTTTCCTACGGATAATAATCTTTATTTTTTTAAATATAAAAATCAATAGCGAGAGAGGTGCGCCAGGATCGCGCCAAATGGAAATCCATGATCTCTGCCTACCCCTCTGGGTTACGGGCGTGAGCGCATATTTATTTATTTATTTATATAAAAATCAATGGCTGTTCGTTGTGGCTTATGCTCAAAACGGCTGGACCGATTTGGATAATTCTTTTTTTGTATTAATGTCCTCTGTTCAGGGAAGGTTAAAGGTAAAGAAATGTTATTTTTACTTATTGTTTCTGCTCCGATTTACGCAGAATAAGCTTAGCTTAGCTAAGTATTTAGATATCTTGCAGTTGTATGCTACCCAGCCTTCTTCCCTATGGACATTAGAATGTTATATTTAATTTCAATAGCCTCGCGTTTCATTATGGGTAGGAAGCTGTGGTCTTTTGCCAGGACTTGTGACATTGGGACGTCGGATACCTTAGTCCCCTCCGTGACCATGAGCGCTGTAAAGTAATTAAAACGTCACGGACAAAAACTTAAATGCGTTGAAATCCGTGAAACGGGTTTGTTCCAATATTTTGAATTTTACAATAATATTTTTGTTGATTATTAGATGTCTTGACATCACGTGATCTCGTTTTTCTCATATAATATACATATAAAAATGTAAGCACCTATAACCGTGTTAATTATTCGTTCAGTTTTTTAGCAACAGTACAAAGGTATAGGTTTAAAACAATCTTAACGCTGTTAAAAAGCAATCTCGCTCGCTTTCCTCGTGAACACCGGTCGGGAAGCTTTCTATGCCTCGTTAGTGTTCAAGGATATTGCAAAATTACTGCCAATTCGTGATCAAATATGGAAGGGAATAAAGCTCATTTATAGACATTCAATTCTACATTATGAAGGAATAAATATTATGCAATTTGATTTATACAAGATTTCCAATTTTGTTATTATTTTGTTTCTTGTTAAATTTAATGGTTAATTGAATAAGTATGTTTTATTTATTTCATTGGCCTTCTATTTTGTGAGTTTGTGTTTTAAAATATTTAATCAATAGATAATAATTCTCCATTTTCTATCCATTCTCGCTTATTTTCCCTTTATTCATTTTAACATTAATATACATTTATATCCTACAAATATTACAAATGCGAAAGCTTATTAGTATTGATGTATGGCTGTTTGTCATTCTTTCACGAAAAACGGCTGACAGGATCTGGATGAAATTTGGCACAGAGATAGATTACAGTCTGGAATAAAATATAAGCTACTTTTTATCTCGGAAAAATTTACGGTTCCCGTGGTAGGTGGCGATATTATTTGTCTACTTATGTAAAAGGCGATATTCCCTATAGATTCCGAAACGGTTACCCGGGCGATTCCGCGCGAATCACTAGTATTACATAAAAATGCCGTTTTGTGGCATTTTTAGCATTCAAATCTTTTGATACAAGATATGATAAAACCTTATTAATATTAAGCGATTTTTCATAATTAATACTACATATATGTATATATAAGTTCCAAATAATTTGTTCAGGAAAAATCAGGAGCAGTAAGAGCGAAGTGAACATTCACTTGACTCGGTCTGCAAGTTTAGAACTTTTAATGAGCTACGGATTTTTTTCCTTATTTCATAGGTAAATATTACAAAAACTTGTACAGCTTATACGTTAACTTATACGCGTGATGAAATTTGGTTTGATTTTAAAATCGTAATAAGGTCTTTCTGCTCTAGTATAACGCTGAATCAAAATAAATAAGCTACCAGGACCGTAGCCCCCAAAGCAGATTACCATTTAGCAGGGTCCTGAAAGACTTCAGATTTTCAGAGACCACGATTCTACTAGTTGCCCGATGCGGCGGGAGCCGCGCACAATCTCACACGTTGCGACCCTAAAACATCGTGAAAATGTATTGAATTTTACATATAGACATTAAAATAGTGAATGTTTTACAAAAGTACTCTTTTTTACTTTATTTTATAATAGTGTAGCCGAGTATTGTAAGAGTGTGCAGAGAAGATGTTGTAAAAACCTTATTATTTTCGGTTATATTATAACTGCCTTTCTTTTTCTTTCTTTTTCAAATATGTGGACTGTCAAGACGAGCGAAAGAAACGTGCCAATGTCACCTTACTCTCGAACCTTTCGGAACAGTGTTGAAATACATCGACACATCAAATTGTACACGATTCACTCTGTTTAAAATCTGCTGACAGTTTACAATGTAATACAAATCCGTTAAAAATTGACGAAGTTCACAATCATTCTGTAACAAAGACTTGAACGTGAATTAAACACAAAGACCAACCACAAAAAAATCAGCACATTTAGTAGCCGCAATATTCCGATAAACAAAAGCTCTAATTAAATTAAAATAGCATAACAATATTAAGTAATATGGAAAATTCGATAAACTGTGCGATATCTTGTTTTAACCGACAGCCAGCGGACAACGAGCTTTCGGTTAAAGATTAATTTGTCGAATGGGCGTTATCTATTCCAGCTTAATCCCTGGTTCAATGAGAACTAAATGACAATCGACTAACTAATCGACGACGTTGTTTGCAGGGGATTTGTAGTGTAAGATAGTTGAATTACAGCTACTACTCACTTCAACAGAATCGAAGCCAGTGTGGATTACCTTTATCTATTTATTTAAGAGTTATGTACAAAGATCAGATTTTTTTTAACAAAATAAATATTACGTAGTAATTGCTCTGGCCATTCTTGTGTGAGATCGACGTCCAGTAGTAAAGGTATTATGTGAGAAGAAAATAAGGTTATTATAGTTTCACCCTAAAACAACAACCGATTGCTACAATTGCTCTCCAGAATATTTCGTATCGTTTAATAATTCGACGAAAGTCATTAGTCATTCATCCTGGAATCTCACACCAAGCAGGTTTAATTTTAATTCAAAGTGTCCGATACTTTACCTATTTCATATTTAAGCCCATTAATACGACAATTTCAAGAACCTTTTAATATTCTCTCTTTGTATTGCTTATTATTATTGCTGGTTTGTTGTTATCTTGGGCCGTTAAAGTTTCTGCGTAGGTAAAGTGGAGAAAGCATTTTTTTAATGTAATCTATTTCAAAAATACACTAAACAAAATAACATATTCCTATGTATGATCAAAGATTATTAAATAAGCTTACTGTACTAACGTATATAAGTAATTCATTTACTTCTTTCACTAAAATTCTGTACCACTTTTATATCCATACGAGTATTTGTATCCATAACTCCAACATAACAGCTTATAAATCGATAGAAAGATATCGTATGGAATAAAGCGAGTTTTCGTTTTCCTAAAAACTAACACAATTTTCATTTCGTATTTCAATTTTAGATTTGAGGCGAGGTTAGGAATACTAAATTGCTTTTCTGTGTTGCCAAGTTTTTCTGTTTATTCATTTTGATTCACTTCAGAGAATGTTTTGTTTACTTTAATATTCGGATAGTTAATAATAAAAAATAGTTAATAATTTACACGATTATTAAAATACTTACATTTTGACTATGAAAGCAAATATATCGTTATTCAGAAAGCCATTGATACGTAGAGCTTTGAAATTAGACGTTGTTTTCTTATACACATTTATGTATTAAATACATTTACTTACAAAAACCGATAATAATGTGACTTAAGCAGAACGTTACTTAAATAGCTTTGGTGGTAGGTAGCTCCGCGTCCTCGAGCTACAGTCCGACTGCGAGTGCTCGGGGATGGTTTAGTCTTTCCACCTTTCCAGCAGCAACTACCGTAATTCCCATTCTCTCTGCTGTGGATATTCCCCTACTTGCTACATTTCTACACTATTATATAGATTTAAGTAGCTCCGCTCCTATGTCCCAGCGGGAGCCTGCCAAGCTGCATGCTGGCTCGTAGCTCGTAGCTCCAAGGTACCTAGCTTTATATAAAAGATATATAAGACGCCTTCCGAGGCTTATGGAAACAAATAGCCTCGGACTTGTGCACAATCCCATGTATTCTACAGTGGTATTCGATTAGACTCCACAAAGTTTCTCCCCGGGTCGTTTCTGAAGTATCATCTGCATAGCAGACTAAACACACGCGCAGGTGAAAGTTTTTACGCAGAAACCAATCCCATACGTAGGGGATGTTTTTTTATAACATAAGCGGGCCAACGTGTAGCGGACCCCCTATTATATAAGTGATCACCCAAGCCCATGAACATCCGCAACGCCAGAGGATCTACAGACGCAGAAGTGATTGGTGAGTTACTAAAGAAAGGCGATATTAAAAGTACCTACTCGCTATCATGTTTATGGAAGCGAGGCGCCAGCGCCAGCTCTGTTCCCATAGTAATCCATAATTTCTAACTACACCTCTGGGTTATGGGCCTGAGTGCTTATATATTTTATATCCTATATCAATGTTAGATAAAATCAAATTCTAGAGGCGCAACACGCAAAATAAATGGGAAACAAACTTAATTTATTGTATAACAGAAAGATACATAGGGTTGGCCGTCTGTCCTAATTATAACTTTGCTCCCTTCCAAACCTTGTCCCTGACGGCTATTACATCGACCCTCGTCGAAGAACATCAAAAGTGATTGCCAACCTTAACTTTCACGAAGGTTTATTTTATAATTTGTGATGATCGTGGAGATTTTGAATTTGAAGGAGTTCTGTTGACTCGGTAAAAGTGTAATACTTATGCATTATTATACATGTATAGTTGACATGACAAAAAGAAGAGGACAGATAGAAGACGTCAGACTCGCACCGAAATTAATTCACTTACGCGAGTCTTATATTTATTACTAAAAAGAATAATTATACAAACAAAATCTGTAGACTTCTTTGTTAAAAATGTAAATAATATAATTGTGACTCATCTTCAATGAACCTTATTTTTTCTTTTCCTGTTATGTAAACCGCGTAACGGTTTTGAGAGTCCTGTAATTATTTTTTTCATTGACTCGCGTCCTGCTAATAAAAAAAATACATGGATATTAATTTTTTACATTTAACAATTTAATAAGGAGCACCCATAACCGACTAGCATGTATGCGTAGATGTATGAATGTGGAAGAAGCGAGAAAGGTTTGCCAGGATCGCGCCAAATTAAAATCCATGATCTCTGCCTACCCCTCTGGTTTACGGGCGTGAGCGCATGTTTAATAATTTATTTAACAATTTAATAGTAGATAAAATTATTAAAGTAGATTATAATATTTATTAAATAATAGAGAAATAATTCTTTGATATTTTCTGTTTACCCGAATCTGTTTCATAACTATCCTATAGCCATAAAATACAATTTATCCATGAGTTAAAATTACATAACACAAGCTGCAGATGGCTTTAAAATACATCCTGTATTTTAACGTATGGTCGAATCACATACCACGATTCCCGTAATTGTCTTGATACTTGTCCTTACCCGTCCGGATGATTGTCCCATGATATATGTCTGTGTATCATTTCGAAACCTCTTTGCTTTGCTGGTAGGTCGCAAATGGAGTTCCCTCGTCTGAAACAACCAAAAATATTAATCCACGTACTTTCTCTTTAGATTGTATTCATATATTTAAAAAAAATATTTAAAAAGGAGCAAGCGAAATGCGTTAATTACGATTGTTTTCACTTCAATAAAAAAGGAATCGGTGGCCGAACACAGAATAAAACATTTTATTGTAATGTTTTTTCTATGTTTTAATTCAGCTGGTTGCAAAAGCTCGTTTTTAGTTTTTTTGAATGAAAACTTCTTTAGCTGTTCGCAACATGTGTCAGCAACATGCTTATTTAAATTTTGAACAGTATCGACGAATTTTTTTAATGTATTTTTCTTGTATTCAATTTTTAATTCAATTTAATAGTTAAGATGCAAAGTTTATGTTGATTATTTATTCATTTTTGAACTATTGTGGCACCTTCTCACCTGTTTTGAGTTTTTACTTCTGTCGGCAGTCCTCATGACTGCCTGTGTTGTGTGTTTTTAAATAATTATTTAGAGCACAGGAGCAGTGGTCTAGTGTTAAATTATGTGTGAAATGCTAACAAAGTCTCATCTTCTCTTGCAGAAATGATCACCAAAACCTGTCTTACCTTGTTCCGTTGCTAAGAATACAATTTAAGAAAGCTCCATTGCACTGTGTACTTGTGTATAGATAAGGCCCTTCACATTTCGATTCATTATTCACGCGGAATACAGACGCGACACCAATGAGGTACTCCTTCCCCCCGATCCAAGTCACCAGCGGACCTCCGTGGTCGTTCTGAATAAAAAAGTAGAAATCCTTATAAAATATTTTAAGGTTATTATTAATATACAAGAATAAATAAATATGTTTTAGTTACTTGAAACTCGGTTTGGCCTTGGTTTTTAGAAAGAAAGTAACATATTATAATACAAATAGCGTGTAAACTCTTAATATCAGCTAGACAAAAGAAATATTTTGACTGACAGCATATTAGCAAAACTCGCTTAAGAAAAACGTACCTGACAAATTCCATGCCTCCTGCTTTGCACAATGTCAGTTGTATTCATAGATTTTAGATTCATTTTGTTGTGCAAACTTCTTCGGCAATTGTCGTCCTGATCAAAACATTATATTACTGTTGTATTTCTAACATTATAAATTTAGAACTAGCTAGAAAGAAGAGACTAGAAACTAGCTGTACTCGCGAATCCTTCCGCGGCCAAAAGTGGCTTATGTAGTGCGTTACAACATCAATACAAACCACGCGGTGTAAATATGATAATGCGCTAGTTTTTTCATTA
Source organism: Papilio elwesi (assembly GCA_029849275.1). NCBI lineage: Eukaryota > Metazoa > Arthropoda > Insecta > Lepidoptera > Papilionidae > Papilio > Papilio elwesi. The sequence continues at coordinate 3,058,097 of CM056710.1, read as the reverse complement.
TAAAATAAACTTCTTTCTTGCTTTAAAATTATTATTGTTGTTATATAAAATGATATACTAAGGTAACATAAAAAAACCGTTAATATTTTACAATTCTGTAAAACAAACCTAGACTATAAATGCGATTTTAAATTTATTGTTGTTATATTTTTCAAATCAGATAAGTAGTTCCTTAAGGTTAGTGCGTTCAACCAAACCCTTTAATAATATGAAATATATATATACCTTTGTTTTCGTACATCCTTCTGACTCGGGCTTCATTGTGGTTATAAGATTACCATTGATGTCTATGTTCCCCTTGCTTAGCGTACAAATCATATACTTTTCTATAATTTCTTGTAAGCCCGGAACGTCGTTGTAGCCTACTTTGCATTTATTTTTATTCATAATTGACACAGATGCGTATTGAATACCTTTTTGTAACAAAGGTGTGTCATCTCCCGGCTTAAAATAATAGTATTAACTTTTAATTCATGTAATATATCCGTACGTATATAGAAACCGTAGAGCATTTCAGAAAGACTGTTATTGAAATCTATATTAAATTTAAAATCTCTTAGTCTTCTCTAAAAGTAGGTATTGAGGAAAACATTGAAAATTAAAAAAAGTTTATTTGCAATAAAAAACACAGAGCCTGCGATGTTACAGAGTTTAGTTGAGTATTGAATATGTACGGCGGCAATCACAGTGTTAGGTTATGCTAGTGATGCCCACACTAGGCAAAACCTGTATCGTGGGCGTGGGCACTAAGTTGATTACAAAATATTACAAAAACCCAGAATCTACGCATTTCATAATTTTGATATATACTTACACAGGTGGTTACAAAAATATTGGTTAATATTGTGATAATGTTTCCGGGCATCGTTACTTTCTAAATTGTTTATTTTTTCTTTTGTTGCAAAAGCGATAAGAGTTAAAGGAAGATAACCGCAATATTATGGAACCTCGCAAAAGTGAACCATAAATTATATTTCTTGAGTGGAGTAACGTTGACAAAAGATTTCAGAGTAGCCGTTTATGCGTTCTGCTTTACTAGCGAGAATTAGGTTGCACACGCAGTGCTTTTTTCGTTTTAATTTTGTCGTCTGACCGACAAACGCTACCGCGCCACAAGAGTTGTGTATATTAAGCATAGAAGAAGAATATAAGAAGTATATAGTCATACAAATTCCTTGGCAAAACATACAAACTTATTGACGGTGCCTGCGGAGAAGTGTAAATTGTAGCGAATATGAAGAGTACATTGAAGTTTTCTCCGTTGAGAAGAAACGTCAAAAGATACGAAAAACAGGAACCGGGCGGTATAAACAGTGCTTGCTGTACGGAGAAATACCCAAGAAAGCTCATTCAATGTTAAAACCGACCATGGTGACCGCATTTTGCGCAATAATAATAATGAACTGATGTGTGTGTGAAGTGTGATGAACAAAAGTGTGAACTGAACTAAATTCACGATTGTTTTACTATCGAAGCGTCAAATAATTAATGTTGTGTTGGTTTGTCAATAAACTTCACCTGCCGTAAAATTGTCAACTGATTGGTGGGCCGTGTCTGTTGTCTTGTTGCCTTTAAATCCATAGAGTTAGGGAACAAGCGAACTTAACAAAGAGCTACCAATTATTTGTTTGTTTATTTACCTTTGGTAAGTTTATAGTGTCGCGAGTAAGATAATAAATGTTCACAATCATACGGCTGCATGTATAGTATTTTTTTCATTTAACTTACTTGTTTCCATATTTCGGTATGCCCCCAACCCAAGACTATGGCGTCGATACCTTCTCTTTGATATTTAGGATCGTAATTAATGGGTATAGGCTCCGGCTGGTAGTCACAATAATTCTTGTCAAATTTATATCTGTCAGGCTCGACTTTCGCTATGCCTATATCGATAGCTGACCACTTCTGAACATTACCGTAATCAAACTCGTAACCTGAAATATAGAATGCAAATTTTAATTATCCCTACTTAATATTATAAATGTGACTGTAAGTTTGTTTGTTACGCTTTCATGCGAAAACCACTTAACCGATCATCATGAAACATTTATTTAGTGTTTGGCAAATACAACTGCAGATGCAATTATAGTAAAACAAAAATTATTAAATATTTTATTGTAACACCGACGCTGTGTCTTTATAATTGTATGAGTCTCTGAATACACGAAATACGAAGTGCAACCTGTTTATCATTCCCCCGAATATATACTATACACCATAAACAAATTAACATACCTCTTGGGACACATGTGTATAGGACTTTTCTCATATACCATCGAGTGCACTTATGCTTGTCTAGATCTTTATACTCAACCAACTCCTTGAGGCCGGTAATAGCCCACATATAATCTACATCTTCTAAGCACGCAGCGGCCGTAACAATAAAGGTGTTGGTGACGAGCGCCCCGCCGCACAACCAGTCATTGTATTTAATTGTAGATTTATTAGACTTTACAAAATAAACCTGTAACAGTTGAAAAAGCATCATCATCTTCCTTCTCTTTTGCCGTCTATCTGGAGTCGGCACTCTATATTTATATGCATAAGCATTAATTCAATCGATTCTGAGATGTCCGTGTGAGATTATACTGGTACCTCACGGCATAAGGCCATTCCTATCGCAGATTTGACAGCTTTACTCCCTCCAGTCTAAATGCAAGCGCTCCACCAATTGTAGCCAAGGGAAGCCATGGTTTACTTTACAAGTATTATTTTCGTTTAGTAAAATGTAGCTTTCGATCGAACTTGCATCACTCACCAAAAGTTTGCGTTCAGTATTTCTATATGGAACCGAATTACAGGCCGTATTATTAGAATTTAATACCATGAGAGGTCGGCTAGCGTGAAATCCCGAAATCATCATTGAGTCATACCACAATTCATACATATCGCTGTCATACACCACCCAAGGCGTGTAGTTGTAGTGAGTGTGTTATGTTATTTAATATTTTTCCAACACATTTTATGTAAAACTTTTAGCTTGACGTACGGCTCTTCCAAATAAACTTTAACCGAGCCAAATATCTTACGCCTTCGTTTTCGAATTATTCTTTCCTTTCACGAATTAAGATGTTAATTTAAAAAATATTTTTCAATTTTTTTGATTATAAAATACTGTATTTTTATTTATGAATATATTTAAATCTGCGCATTTATATAAAACATATACCGCATATTTCTTGTTTAATTTACCCAACGGTGTTCCGTCACGGATTCTTCTTTGGGACCATGAACCTAAAATCACCAGAAATTCTCAAAATAAATCTGTATAGCCAGTACTGGTATTTATGCTTCCACTTTTCGCTACAACATTTTATAATTATTCAAGTATGATATTTGTCGCAGCAGAGGCATTAAAGATATTTTTAAAAAGAGTGATGTCAGCAGCGTTGCTGCTAATAGTATAACAAATTTGCTTTACGTTGATTGAAACTCAGTCACTCTCAGTAAGTAAGACGGGTAAGATAACCGAGGAATTCTAAGTGATCACCGGACTCAAGCACGGAGACGCGCTGTCCCCTGTGTTCTTCAATATAGCTCTGGAACACGTTACTAGAAAAGTTCTATCACTGGAGACATTGGTGTACTGCTAAATGCACAACATAGGGTGATGGGGTATGCTGACGTTCTGGCTCTTCTAGGTCAGACTAAGAAGGAGGTGGAATACTCAGAATTCTGTCAATTTTTCATGTCCGAATCCTCCAGAGTTGGGCTCAGAAGCCACCATGACAAGACGGAATATATTCACATGAATCGCTGCAGAAATACGAATCAAAACACAAAGACCTTTGCGTTGGAGAAATTACGTTCAAAGGAACCGCTGAATCAAGTATCTTGTACTATCACGGACACTTTTTTCTTGGAAATCCATGTAGACGGATAAAGTATTAATCCTTATCAACGTAATGCATGCATGCATATTATGAACTTTGAACCATATTATTTAGATGATATTCTTAGTAGTTATTACAAACAAAAACTTATGCGCACGAAAATAAAATCAAGCGCGGTTTTCACGCCGATGTCGGGACTATTTGCTTGATGCGACCGACTCCCGGGCCGCGCCCCTTGCAGTTGTCCACTGTGCTCAAGCTCAATGTCCTATCAATAAAGGTTTCACCCAGGTATACTCCATCCAGCAATTTAGTATAATAACACAACATATATTAATTTTATGGCATAAAAAAGTTCGCCGGGTCTAGCTGACATAAATGATGAAGTGAACAAGAGACTCGCTGACTACTTTTTCCGCACCTATCTACCTCATTAATCTGTGTCCAGCTTGTAAATTTCTTTGAGCTATTTTTTTTAAACGGTCCTCTTGTTCGTCAATAAATATTTTGCTGTTAGTACAGTAGTAACAAATCTGATATATAAATCCTATCATCATATCCGGATTTAGCATCGTTACCTTAACTTACTTGGTGTATGGCTTGAAGTAGCGCCTCTCTCTTTCTGCTGTATCGGAAAAGCCAGCGAGTATTTCCTACTACTAGTTGTCTTCAATAGAGTTCTCCCACATAACACTATTCCCACGTGGAGATAATCCCCTTGTCCCCTTTATCTTAATTATCTTTATCACTATTAAAGACGTCGACTCTCAAGTCTAGCAAATTTACGAAAGCAAGTGACGTGTATTGAAATATTACAATTGGAAAAAAAATTAATTAACTTACTTTCCATTACATAAATTATTAGAAGCAAATACATTAAATGATGTAATTCCATATTATCAACAAAATACACATCAAATATTTAAAAAAATTACACATTATAGTGAAATATTTGATAATGTTCGTGAACACACAGTCGTTGCAATTTCTCGCATCATTTACTGTATCAATAATCAAAACAGAAATTTAATTTATTCTTATGCGGTAAGCTTTGTGAATGTGATGGCACATTGTTATATGAAATTGATACATAACTGGCTTTAAATTTGATGTTGACGCGTATTTTTGTAATACTTCGTGATTTTCAATTCGTTTTCAAAATTAACAGCCATGGAGAAGTGTCTTCCCTATCTTACTTGTGTAGATCAGGGTATAAGCTTAATTTATATGATATATCGACTTTCCTTCATTCCATCAAACTTATATTTAAAAAGTTCTATTTCAAGTACTACTACTAGTACCATTTATCAAAACTATAAAAAGGTTCCTGATTTTGAATTGTTATAAAGCAAAAAAATTGTTTATTATTTTTCTGAAATGCGAATGCTCAGAGCGACGCCGGACACCAACATTTAACACGTAACTTTTAATCAAACAATTTATTATGAACTTTACATTCAAACTGTACTTCATGTACTTTACAGTTTGAATGTAAAGTTCATATAAGGTTGACAGTTTTAGTTTTTGTCGGAAGTCCTGATGACTGCCTCTGTTTTTAACAGGCTACATAATTGAAAACAACTTTACAATAACTCGGCATACAAGATATCGCTACTTGCAAATTGATAAGTTGTTAACAAATCTGTACATATTAAAAAAAACATACAGACTAATTGATAGTTTGAAGTCGATTAAAGTTAGTTTTTTTAAAGCAAATCGAACTAAAAACGAAAACGAAATATCACTATAAAAAATTACTATCACTATTCTGTGCTTTGTTTGACATTTTAAGGTAACGCTGCGTTTAAAAAGTAACGAATAAAGGAAAGGGAAGATCTAATCAGTGGGAAATTTTCGGTAATCGGACAAATAATCCGGATAGTCCTTCTGGGAATCGGACCCAGACCTATTGGTGACGAATCGCAGAGTTAGTTTACAAAGTCACAGCGCCGCGCGCTTTTAGAATAGTGACATTAATTTTCTCATCAGTACTTTTGTTATTAGGCTAAGAACTATTTTTTATTTTTTAGTTTCATTATTGCTATTGAATACCTATCAGCGAAAACCCTTATTAAAAAAAACGTACCTGACCAATTCCTTGCCTCCTGCTTTGCGCCATGTGGTATTCGTGGACTTAAAATTTATTTGGGTCTGCAATTCCCTTCGGCAATTGTCGTTCTGCACATAGCATTATATTACTGTTGTATTTCTGTCATTATGAAGGTTTATATCAAAATGTCTATTCTTAAAACTTTGGTTTTTAAAAAAATCAAATTGTTTAGTGGTTCACAAATAGTATTTTGGAGAGCATGCGCAGGAATTACATGATTTAATTCTCCCCATCTCCCTTCTACGAACGAAATGCAAGAGGACATTCGAATCTTCGTTAATTGAATATACGGCAAAGGATTGATAACGTTTGCCAGCGTCAGTGTTTCCGTTTGAATATGGCGTACCTCATACATTCAAGAGAAGAGTGAATAGGTTGTTATTAATCTAGTGCGTACCATCTTTCGACCACATAACCACTTGCGCTAGTTTTTTTTTATTATAAAAAGATTGCTTTCATAAAGAGGTCAACTTGGCCAACAACCCGTCAGATCCGCAACAGCAGGAGAACTACAGGCATCTTGTGGGGGCTTTGAGTATGCAATTTTCTTAAAGACCTTTAATCTTCGAGAATTGAAGACAGATTGTCTCTATAAGACCGGTAAAAACTGCACGGTCAGGGAATGCAATGCGGTGTGCTTGGAACGTGGGATTTGGTCTAGTTATGTGAACTATGGGAATGATGTAAAAATTGAGAGAAAACGTTGTTGTCTGATAAATTCCGAAGTTAAATTTAAGTTTAATTGAATTAAGTAGAATTTTCAAATATAGTACCTTTGTACATCCTTCAGACTCGGGCTTTATTGTGGTTATGAGATAACCACTGCTGTCGAGGTTTCCTTTGCTTTGTGTACATATTATATATTTCTCTATAATTTCTTGTAAGCCCGGAATATCACTGTCACCTTCTTTGCACTTGTTTTTATTCATAATTGACACTGATGCGGATTGAATATCTTGTGATAACCAACTTGTTCTGTCTTCTTGCTTAACACAATCTTTTGTATTTGATATAAAGTCTTAGTTCAGCCTTTAAGAAGTTAGGTGACAAAAATACATACGGAATAATCATTAGACATATATTAAGATATACGTGAATCGAAAACTTGGGATACATTTTAATAATAAAGTATGAGGTATGTGTTTTGAATACACTAAATTAAAAGAAATAAAATACACATTCATAATTACATTACCTAGCGTAAAGTTGCCTTCAACAGTTGAAAGCAGTTTGTAAGTGAAATTCATATTACATAGGTAGGTTTTTTAATGAATACAAGCGGTTAAAATTTTTGAACCATTGCGACGCCTATGCCGAGAAAAAGAAAACCGGTAGGGTTTTGTTTTTCTCACTTCTGTCGGCAGTCCTGCCTGTGATTTTATTTAATATCATGTGTTATTAATAAATTAAATAAAATAAGTTAGTCATCGTGTATTCAGTTAGGCGAACTCTATTAAAAACTAACGTTTACAGCTTGTATCTTACGGGTACATTATATAGTATTTAACTTACTTGTCTCCATGATGCGTTATGTCCCCAGTCCCAGTCCCAGTCAGCCCATGATTATTGCGTCGACACCTTCTTTTTGATATTTAGAATCGTAATTAATGGGTATGGGCTCCGGGGTGTAGTCACAATAACCCTGGGTAATTTCATATTCGGACTCTACTTTCGCTACGCCTATATCAATAGCTGACCACTTCTCAATCTTAGCGTAATCAAACTCATAAGCTGAAATAAAAAACAAATCGACGGATTTCCAGAACAATGATTAATTTTAAATAAAAAAAAACATTAGCAGTCGTTGAAAAGTGACGATAAAAGTGAAAAACAACAACAAGGACTCTCCATAACGCACAATTACAGCGAGCAACACCGGTGAAAGGTACAGTCTTTTTCTTAGAAGAAGGTGGAAATTAGCAAGCGGTACAGCCAAATGATCGCTACCCATAGGCTAGGATAATTATTTTATGTTGCATTTCGTCAAACCGAGAAAATGGCGCAGCTTTGGAAGTTGGAGATATTGTCTATTGTATTCTGTACAACGAAATTGACCAATCAAAAGACACCGAGATCTTTAATTTTATTGACATTTTGCAAAAGTAATCCTCTCCTTTTTACTAAGTTTCCATTGGATTGATTTTCCTAATACGTTATGGTAACAATTATCACATTAAATTAAATTTTGTTGTCAGTGCACAAATGTCATTACTGATAATAAATAAAAAAATGATCAAGTCAGTTACGAACCACGTTAAATTCAACGAGGCGGAACGGCATTGTCTAAATATATACGACAATTTAATAGAAGTTATAAAAGTTTCGAATTTTCTTCTCTTTTTTTAAGCAAGGAAAGCTATTGTTATGTTTCCATTTCATTTCCATTCCTCTGGGATATAATCCGTCGGGAATATTTATTAAAAATTTGAGTTAATGAAACCGCAATGCTTTATGAATACGGTACGATTATAATTGGGTCCAGTAAGCTGGTACATGTTTATGTTTTCATATAAAACGATCTCGCACAACAAAAAATTACAACACTTATGTGTCACTGAATTCTAATATTTTAAAATGTTCTATGTCAAAACTTGCGTTTTGTAGAAAATATTACTGATGCTATCACGATCTATTGTTAAAAAACATAGAACGAATGAACGTACCTTTTGGTACACATGTGTATACGACTTTTTTGTTATTCCATTTTGTGCACCCATTATCATGAAGATCTTTATATTTAACCAACCCTTTGAGGCCGCTAACAACGTGCAGATAGGTAACATCCTCTAAGCACGCAGCCGACGTAACGATAAAGACTTTGGTGACGAGTGCCCCGGCACAGACCCAGTCAACATCGGAGTATTTAATTGTAGATTTTTCAGATTTCATAAAAGAGATCTGTAATAATTAAAAGCACATGGACTCTAAAAGGACGAAGAGATGAGACAGAACAACAACGCAAAACGCAAAAGTTTTATAGGAAACTAGTGACCCGCACCGGCTTCGCCCGGGTACCACTAATTATCTTGATCCGATCGCTACCGAACACAGGAGTGCGCCAATCTGGACAATCCCTGTAAATTTCAACGAAATCGGTCCAGCCGTTTCCGAGTCTATAGGTTTATAGGGAACATACATACTTCGCTTTTTATGTACTATTTTTTTCATAAAAAGTATCCTATGTTACTTCTAATACCTCCAAGAATATGCGTACATTTTCATTTCATGAACGTCAGTTGAGTAGTTTCAGTCAAACAAACTAACATTCTCATTTATAATATTTGTAGGGATGTACAAGGCTGTTGCTGAATGAACAGGCTATTGCTAATCTTGTACATCCCCTCGCACATCGCCACTTAATACCCAATGGGAATAGACAGTGTAAAAGTATATCGTTACTCGTATTATTAAATTAAAGGAATTTGAAAGAAATGGACGCCGAGGGTCGTGTCGAGTGTCTGGGGACCACAGAGTGCGCTCAAACTTTACTAAGACAAAAATTTAGCGCGAGTTAATTGTAAAAAGACATACCTTAGAAATAGGCTTAAGATGCCTAATTCCTATGTCAGATTTTAAGGTCTTATTATATATATCTGAATATCCAGATATTATACAATTTGTGACGCTTTTGGGATGGGTTTCCGACTGAGCTAATATTATCAGGAATAGCAAAACGAACTGACCTGGAGATAACATAGCTACAAAGTGGGCCCTAGTCTAGTCTAGTGGGATCTAGTCTAAATTCCGAAAGTGCACCGAATGAGGGCAAGGAATTATATTTTATTTTTATATAGAGAGGCACAAATATTGATGACAACGAATGCTTTTGTATTATTCATTTCTTTGTTCTTTTCTGAATTATAATTTGTATTATTTTAAAATTGATGTATATTCAAAACAAGAATGAAAATTGCCTGCATCAATAATACAAGATGTTTCACTTAGAGGGCTGAACAATTTAAATCTTGGTGTGTAAACAAAACAACAACTCCGAAAGCTGTCGTAAATTCCCATTCCCCCTTGTATAAATTACCGGAGAGAACTGTAATCCTTGAGATTTGTTCTTTAGCGAAATTCTCGAAAAGTGAATGCTCGTGTTTTGAAGTTTGCCATTTATGGAAATTAAATTAGTTGTTTATTTATTGCACAATAGTGATACGCGCTTGCCTACAGGTAGTACTAATTGTTTCTTTGTTTTAAAACTGGTTATCGTCATGCATTCCATGTAATTTGCTTATGTTTTTTCAATCCTGGTACCTATGACACAGATACCTTCTTAGTTTCATCGTCTATTAGTTCTAAATAATTTCAGAGGAAATAGACGATGGAGTTATTTTTTGCAACAGCAAAGGTCTTGCTGTTTAACCAAAATTAAACATCTACCCTGCAGAGGAATTTAGGAAAGTAAAGGAAAAAGTAATAAAAATGTGTAGCGTTTACTAGTTATTATTTATTTATTAAGCAAAGTAAGAAACATAATCACAAAATAATTGATTAAATAAGTTTTATTGCTTAATCTTAAACGTTTCTAATAGATATTTGAGATCTTATTTGTACTTCTTCGTCGAGGACAGGTCTGAAATTTGATTTCACATTTTTTTTATAGCACAAGGGGGCAAAAACTGCAACGGGTCGCCTAAAACTAAGTGATCACCGCCGCCCATGAACATCCGCAACACCAGAGGAACTGCAGTTGCGTTGCCGGCCTAAAAGGAAGGAGTACGCTCAGTTCTTGAACGACCCTAAGTCGTATTGATTTTGAAATACCGCTGACGACAGATCATTCTACAACGCGGCCGTGCGAGGCAAGAAATTACGCGAAAACCGCACCGTAGTGGAACCCCAATCATCAAGATGGTGAGGATGGTAATTGGAGCTCTGTCGAGTTGAGCGATGACGAAACTCAGCGGCAGGAACTGTTCCAAACAATTCTTCGGAACACTCCCCGTGGTAAATTATAATTAACATTTTTTCATTATATATTACGAAACCTCTGATATAATACCACTAGCGCCCAGCCCGTCTTCGCATGGTTTGTTTTTTCAAACAAACTTTCCCCTACTTGAGATCTTTAGGGGATTAACTTAGAAACATCACTTTTTTCAGAAATCTCTGCGTAAAATTGTAATTGGGCGTGCGTTGGTATATCAGTCAGTTATATAAATATATTAAGTGACTTACATTTTTGCTGTCCTTAAAGTTACTTGCTTAAATTTTTTCTCTTTTTGTTTTCTTGATTGCCTAGAAAAACTCTAGTATTATGTATAATCAAATTTCAAAAACAAAATCGACCTTCCTATGTTCTCATGTCTACCCCTTGCTTTACCTTGCTGCACTGTCTGTCCCACGAAGTCGGAATGTTTTAGATATTGATGGGTAGTAAGATAACATCAGGTGCGCTGTTTATTTTCGCTTTTTTAGTTTTTAGTTTTAGTTAGTTAAAAAATAAGCCGACGATTAGTAAAGCAGCTTAGGCTACAGGTTCCAGGTTCTTCGGTATCAGACGAGCTTAAAAAGCCTAAGGAGTGGCTAGAAAACGACTATCTTTCTTTGAGGTTGTAATACATTCCGCTCGAGGCATTCTATGCATTAACAAGTGCCATTTTTGAACTGATTTAAGAACTTAAATGAACAATTAAATCGAGATAAAAGAATAATTATCTTCTTACTTTTTTATATGCGTATGATTAGGCCAAGAAATATATCTGTGTATCATTTCAAAACCTCGTTCCTTTGCTGGCAGGTCACAGATGGAACTCCTTCGACTCCTGTAACGCAAAGGAATAGGTGGAAATTATGCATTTTCATTTTACGCAGTCCTGACACCTGCTCAATCCCCGTCACCAACAGCTATTACGACACCATTACGAGATATATGGTATAACAATGGGAGAGTTAGCCGGTTTCATTTCCGTCCGATAAAATTCTACGACCAAACAAACAACAGGCGAGAAGTAAACATATTTCGGCGTTTCGACCGAAGAATAAGGTGCCGGAGGCCTAATTTCGCTCCTCTTCTCATTCCCATCTTTTCCTAAAAAGGACAGTATCAGAAGGTGAAGGGGATTCGACGGGAAGAAAATAAATGGGAAAGGAAATATGTTTTTACCTGTCTATCCCCTTCTCAGCCATTAAAGGTAGGCAACGTTTTGCTTGTTGCAGATACCCGTGTGTAACTATCTCTTAATATCAGTTGACTCATTTGCTAGCTGGCCACCAAACAAGGTGAACACCATACAAAATCTATATCTTTAGTTAATCTAAGCATGCTCACTCTTTGGTTATCTCTCTCTACTTTGCTTTTCTAAATTATATACTTCAAAGCCTCTCTTTCTTCAGAATATAGTTTAGCATATTCACTAAAGCGCCAAGAGCAAAATTGACCGACATTATACCAAAGATATCTAGGTCGTTGATCTAGACGAGACTACTAATAAAGTACTAACTAATATGGCTGCTTTTAAATACAACAAAAGACAGAGAAAATTAAAAATAATAGTCAACCTTATAAGTTACGATGTATTGAAAAGGTAAATACAGAATGTAGACAAATAATAAATTGACTTTTAATAAATTCTTCTAACGTCACGCTTTTTGAGTGTCGAACTGTACTCCAAGCGTATTTGGAATGCAGTGCTGACCTAGTCTACTTCCACAAAATGGCTGCTAAAAGATTTGGTCTATCGAACATTTCCAGCGTTAGAATATTGCCACTAAGCTGACCCGGCAAATTTTGTTCTGCCGTAGAAATAATTTATACTGCGTTATTGAATGAATCTCAAAGCTTGCATCGATAGCTAGACCCGTCCCTATATCAAAAAGCTTCCCTAACAACTTAAGTTGTTATATCTGTGTTATATGCTATGTTGCTAAATTGGGCAATCATAAAACGAAGTCCTTTATCGTACGTTATTCGCTTGTTTACTGGTTGACAGGCTATACCGAAAAAAGTGTATCGATGAAAATTCGGGTGTTCAGTGATTTTTGAGACACTTCCGGAGCACCTACGAAACTAAGACATCTATGAATCAATTTAGCTTGGCGTTGTGAGAATATTCAAAATATCAAATCTTTTACCTTTTCATGCTCTTTTTATTTAATAACTCAGTACAAACACAAAAAATGTATAGCGGAGACCATCCCAATCGGATGTCCATAAGACATCTCTCTCTTTTATTACTATTCCAATTTAGCCTGAATTACATTACCTGCTTCTAAGTTACAAGTTTTATGTTTTTACCCTGCTTATATCATCAAGTGTGTCCAGATCCAGGATTATCATTTGACAATTCTAGATGTCGCCACTGGCTTTATTAATTTGTATAAATTGCTAAATTTGCATTCGGTTCGATTTCCTTCATTATACCACGCTGTATCTAAATTTTCGTTCGATGTAAATAAAATGATATTACGTTCCCATTTTATATATCACATCAATACTACTGAATTACTTTTAAATAATTTTGTCCATCTGGATACATTTATCACAAAAATTATGGATATATGACATGTTTAAATGGGGCTTCTAATCAATACCATGCAATACGGAAACTCATACTTATGTTTTGTAAAAAGCTTTGTTTACTATGTTTTAATATCTTTTATGTATAGACCTCACACTAACACTACAATTTTGATGAAATTTGAAGCCCTAAATGAAGCCTTAAAAAATGTAGGCTGTTCTATATACCCAAATAAGATGCAAAGTGATAATAAGTTTCACGACCAATAAAAATGTAAAACATGCCTTACCCATTCATATCTGGCTCGAGCACACAGTTTAGGAAGGCCCCATTACACTGTGTACTAGTGAATAAATATGGTCCAGCGCATTTCCCCTCTCTGTTCACCCGAAACACAGACGCGACGCCAATGAGATGCTCTTTACCTCCGATCCACGTTACTAGCGGTCCACCGTGGTCATTCTAAATTAAAACAAAAAATTAAAAAATATAATACATACAAATAAGTTAAACAATGCCTTTGTTTTTGTACCTATATACACTCCGTAGGCCAGTCCGCCGGAAGGCTAGGCACAGGTTACAGATTTCTATTTGTGCTTGTTCTATTTATCCTGGCACACCTCTTATACCATCCATACATCTAAATGCACGTAAACTGTTTGTATCTTGACTTATAATACTAAAAACTGTTATTAAAAAATTAAAAGTTTAAAATCATAAAAATTACGCTAGACTCTTGTTACATGAGGTACTTTTTTTTAAACAAGATAGCATTATTGTTATTTTATTATCCTGATGATCGTAGACAGGAGCAAGGCAATGTCATGATAAAATCTCATCGGTCATTGATTTGATCAAATAAAAAGGACGTTCACTAAGTTAGTAAAAATTATATTGATTCACATGAAATATCACATTGTTTCAAATGTAATTTGCTGTTTTTTATCTAATATATAATTTATTTTTTCTATAAGAATAGACTGCTTAGGATGAAAAGTTTAAAAAAATCTGAAAACATTATCGCCCAACGTGGGGCTCGAACCCACGACCCTGAGATTAAGAGTCTCATGCTCTACCGACTGAGCTAGCCGGGCTGTGGGATTTTATTAAAATTCTAATATCACATTTTCATTATATCTTTTTTAAATAAGATTATTTTATGTTTCTTCTGCTTAGTTCAGATTTCTAATGGTTTACCCATTACAATTTTTTTCTTCTTTATTACATGCTAAGATTTTAAATAGTCTATCAACTTTCATGTGTATTCACTCTTGAAACTTTGAAGTGTTAGCCTGTTCAGTCTAATACTACACTCGTGTATATAAATAGATACCTACTTGACAAATTCCTTGTCTTCTTGCGTTAAGGCTGTACGTTATATTTGCACCTGAACTATTCCGAAGTGGACTGTCCTCGAAATTTCTTCGACAGTGTTGGTCCTGGAATATATACACACAGTTTTAAATATTTTAGCAGTGTACAAAGTAAAACATTGTAATTATCTAGTTATTTACCAATCATACATTCAGAAAAAAATTGTAGGGGTAACCTTACCTGATTACATAATCATCCACTCTCGCAACAGTCAGAATAGTTACAGATGCGTTGCCATTCATCTTGTCAAAATGAGGGGAGTAAAAGAGGAAAAGAATATATCAAGTAACAGTAAATTAAAAAAACAGAACTCAACTGTGTAATTGAAGAACACTTCAGGAAGAATAGCGATCGAGTGATACCTCCACTCTTCAAAAAAAACCATTTAAACTATTATACATGAGGTCTCCATGGCACAGACATCTATACGCGCAAGAAATGTTGCCCTGCTTTTGGGTCATCGGATAATAATGGGCCTTTGCTGCTGAATTTCCGACTGTTCTTAGTACCATACATACCTCTTCTGTACATCCTTCCAAGAATTCCTCCGGTCTCCACTGCACGACGCCATCCGAGTTAATTTTCCCGCGCTCCATGGTGCATATCATATATTTGTCGATTGTTTTTTGCAGTTCAGGAAAGTCGCTGTAATACTCTTTGCATTTCCGCTTATTCATAATCCGTATTGATGCGTATCGCGCGTGGCTTTGTACGTAAACTTCATCGTCTCCAGGCTTAAAAATTACGTTCAAATTTATAAAAGAAGGTGACAGAGGAACACGCATTTCTAGTACACAAGTACTGTAAAGCAATCTTACGTTTCTCCAATGTTCCAGGTGACCCCAACCCATTACTATTGCGTCGAGGCCCGGCATTTGGTATGTAGGGTTATAATTAATTGGTATCCGTAGCGGTCTGTGCGTACAAATCTTTTCATAGTTTTCGCTTTGCCTGAATGGTTCGTCAACTTTTGCAATACCTATATCTATAGCCGACCACTTTTCAACAGTAGCGTAATCAAATTCATAAGCTACAAACAACATTAATGTTATAACATTTTGAAAAATGTAAATGTATTTATTATTTGGAGAACACGGTGAAGCTCTGTTAAGTAAAATAATGTAATTTCTTTAATAATAAATGAGAATTATTTATTTCGAACTTCGTCTATAGCGGTAATTGTCAGTTAGAATTTATTTAGTATCTAAGGTATCTAGGTTTAATAGTAGGGGTTTTTTTTTAAATAGTATGTAAGACTTGTAATATTTTATTACATTATTAATATTTTATCACTGGTGACTGTACTACTTGTATCCGGCTGGTTATATGACATTAAATAAAAAAGGTTACGTTTAAAAAAATACAAATTAGTAATATGTTAATTTTTCTTTCTGTAAATATAAGTGAATCTAATGAAGTAATTCGATACATATTCGTATTGAATTACAAAAAAGGAAAAAATTCAATGCGAGCGAGAATAGCACAAAGCGTTTTCAATTAAGAAATTTTGATGTAAAGAAGCACTTCACTCTGGTCCCTGTTACGGATAAAAAGAACTCCATTTTCGAAAAGGTGGAGCAAGATCAGCATATCAGACCATAGCTGAAGATCTTTGACCCATTTGAAAAGCTGGGTACACAAAAATGCTCGATATTTGGGTGCCACTTGAGCTCACTGAAAGAAAACTTATGAGCCGCATACACTTTTGGGACTATTTATTAAAAATAAAATTTTTGCACATAGTTTTCTGTTATTGATTCAATCGTCTTAGGTGAGGCTCGGCTTTGGCTGGACAGTCGTCGGTTAAATTAAATTAAACGAAAGATGAAGTCGCGGGGCTCAGTTTGTCCATTATAAGTTATATACTTATTTAGAATATTAAAAAAAACTATTGCGAAGTTATTTAGCACACAAAACATACCTTTCGGTACACAAGTATATATGACTTTATTTTTATATGTCTTAGTACATTCATTTTTGTCAATCTCTTCGTATGGTACATATTTGAGGTATCCAGCCACAACGTATAGAAACGGGACGTCTTCTATGCATGCCGCGGCCGTAACAACATAGAGTGAGTGCACTAGCGCCCCCCCACAGGTCCAGCCGTCGTAACTCGTCGTGGATAGTTCCGAATGCACGAAATACACCTGATATTATGTTCAAAGTGATTAATAATTGGTCATTAGATGTAACGGGGAATTACGACTAATGACAGAGGACACTGTGCCGATAAGTATTGATTTATTATCAAATTATACTTAACTAGGTTTTGCCCGTTGCTTTCCGGGCATTTGCTTCTTATTTTCCACATTGTAATATTTTGTACGATGATTACACCACACATAACTACAAATTATAGGTAATATGTGTCAAAAAGTTGTTATTGTCAAAACATGAAACATTACCATGGCAACCGATATTGTAAATGAAAGTTTTAGTACCTCGGGAACAGATTTTTTATCGGGATAAAATGTAGATGCCCCAGGTCTTTTTCTGTACCCCCTAACAAACTGGGTGCAAAATTTAATGATCATCGGTTGAGTTGTTAAGAAGTTAACGAAACAAACAAATACATACGCATTTATAATATTAGTCAGGATACCATATACAAAACACACAGATTTTATTGCAAGTTTATATATACTATGTGTTAAAGAATATTTCCCATATTATGCCAGGGAAAAACGAAGGTAAGAACGAAAGTACACAAAGGTTTAAATTGAAAAAAAAAGGTTACCAAATAGCTTTTTTCCGTCGTTAGCTTTTCACCATCACGGATTTTTCGTTGACATCGTAACTCTAAAAATTTATATCATGATCGATGTATTTTTATTAATTATATTAAAATTAATTAAATATTCAGTTAACTTTCGCCTAGGTAATGGCAGCTCTTGACGACCATGATTACGATATTAAATGATGAAAAGTTTCTCGTCGGAGCTGTAACCCTTGGCAAGGTTGTTTTACTTTAATTTTCTATCAACTAGCGACCAGCGCCCGCTTCACACAAATACCTGTCTATAAACTCAAACATACATATTTTTGTCTAAAGACGTCAGTCGTCTAGCGTTGTCGTGTTGACATACATATGTTTTGTTGTCAGTTTGATTAAATAATCTATATCTAATACTTTAAAAGACTTGGTTTGGAAAATTGTATCTTTATATATGTACTCATTTGTTTTTTATGTAGGATTAGGATGTACTATGGCCATAAACGTTTCGGAAAATGTTTCTTCATTAGGGTGTAAATTTGCGAATAAAAAAATTAAAATTATTTGCGTATTTTAAAAGAAGTTAGGGTAGGTTAGATAAATATACTCGGATGGTGATTTGTATGCTACGGTGTGTTGACTATGTAAAATATTTTAACGTTCTTAAACAGGGAAGAAATTTGTAAGACATATGGAAAACTTTTCATTATATAAATTGATTAACGAATAACTTTTAACTCACGTTTAATTGCATGAAGTATTACAACCACGTGGAACAAATGAAACAATATCATTATGTAAGCTGAGCTTAAAATAGTTTAACTTGTGCCGATGAGACTCACGTTTAGGTGGCCGTTTCATTACATGCACCACTGGGAAAATAATTGGACATTAAAACATTGGTTTAATTTTTCGTATAATTACAAATTAATTAAAAATATACTATATTACAATGTGTATACCGAATGTACAAAAAATATAACAATTTAAATGTATAAATATAACTAAATTATGTTATTGTACAGCTTAACGTTTTGGTTTGAACACTTCGAAATATATTTAATAATAAATGGTAACATATTACGTACCACGACTATCGTAAACATGCGCACGTTCACAGTGTTTGATTTTCATCCCAAGCGATCTCCGTACACGTGTGGCAATGTACAATTACAATTTATACGAGAGAAACTAATTTCATGTCTAATGAAACAACCATGTTACTATCTGATATAAGCCAAACATTTATATGTGATAAGCATACTAGCTGTTGCTCACGGCTTTGCACGCAATTGTTTATTATTTTCCACGCTAGAAATTTTTCTTATTTGGTTCCGCATATAATGACTTCGAATAATAGGTAAAATTTGTCTAACACTTGTCATGTGTCAAGACCCGCTTGCTCGTTTGCAACCATGGTCCTTACAAAACTCATGGTCACGGTCCCCTTTTGTCCCTCGGTCCTCGCCCCCCCATTAAACAACATTTTAAAACAATCTGTAAAGATTTTGAACAAATGAACATTAAACTTTTATACATATCTGTAGATTTGTTTACTGCACAAAAACTGGCCTTACACTAAAATATTATGGGAATAATATGTAAGATAGCTCACAGAATTTTAAGATACCATTCATTGACAATGTACCACTGAAGAGAGCGAAGTATTATACTTTTTCAAGTTTTTTTTCTTTTGTGAAGGGTTTTATCACCATTACAGATAAATCAAATATCAAACCTTACAACAAAATTTGATTATTTGTTTTCGAATTAAACGAAATAAATATATACGGATTAAATTGTGGTTTTTTCACATATTCAGGTTTTCTTTCATGCACAAAGCCACAACACAGCGTCCGTACAATCTCATTGTTGTATGACAAGTCAAGTGAAACGCTTGTTCGTTTGTTTTCTACCAAAGAAAACTGAATTTTGTATATAGTACATAACATACAAACATTTGAAACTTCTCATAAACTATTCAGCCTTTGCCAGCTACAAGTATAATTGTTAGGATCTGTGCAGTCGCGCTTTCTATTCAAAGATAAGACATATTCATAACATTTGAATGGATGCATTGAAGTACCGGCTGGACGTTTAATTCTGAAGCTTTCACAGCGCCTTGACGTCATTAATTCTAGGATTCTCGTCGTTTGAATACAGGCTTTATATTGAAATTCAACAATTTATCACAAAAGGAAAAGCTCGCTACACTTTTTAAAATATATGTTAAAATAATTAAGCCGTGAAAATACGTATTCACAAAGCTGACTTGTCAAAGCAGTTGGCAGCTATTTTAACTCAATTTTTTACACGCTTTGTTTTTTATTTTATCCATGTATGTACCGGAGTGTTTAAACGTAGTTTTCGCCAAGGATATAACAATATTTTTGCCAGCACTTAGTAGTCGCCGTAGTGTCAGCTTATAATTTGGTTTAAAGATAAATCGCAGAGCAGACGGAGCTAACAACTTGCAGAACATAACTAAAAGAGCAAACTGCGACATTGTAGAATCCTATATCTACCTTGGGGCTCTCATCTCGTATCAAGGAAGCTGCGTAGATGAAGTTTATAGACGCATGGCTCTGAGCAGAAGTGCAATGGACAAGCTCAAGAAAATATTCAATTCTTTGGTTGGTTGGTTACCATTGTAATGCACATCATTAGGTCAGACAACAACATGTCAAAATGATGTTTCGTATTCTTTGACAACTTCTTTTTGGGGATAATAGATACCCTATGTTATTTTCTGTACCCCTGACATTGTGTGAAAAATTTCATGATGGTTGGTAGAGTTGTTATGGGAGTTCAAGGGCAAAAAACAAACAAACTCAAATTCGCATTGTGACCTCTTGTAACCTAAAGGTCTCGACAGATTTTTAAGAGTGTGTCAGGATAAAATTCTAAATTCTTAACATCTCAAAGATCATACTTGTAGTCGTGGATGTTTTTAAATAACTATTAGTTGTAACGCATTCCTTGTGATGAAAAATTATCTGAATAATGATTATAAAAACAAAAGTGATATTAATCCGTGATTGAAATCGCTGGCGTCCTGGTCATTTTGCAGCGGAAATTGCATCGTTACAATTTCGCCTGCGCCACGACCCGGCCCATTTGCTGTCCGTGTTACAGATATGTACTTTGAATACGGTGAGCGATATTTGTAAGTTGAGAAAAAATCGACAGATTTCCATTTGATCCTGGCAAACTAAATTATAAAAAAAAATCTTATATCAATGATTAAAAAATTTTTGTATTTCACCCGTAAAGTAACATTGGCACAGCCTGGTAAACACAAAATATTCCCGACCTCGTTATTTATTTTTCCAAGCTCACGCAGCGTTCCTTTTCAAAAACATCTGAAAGGGTCCTTTGTAAGTCAAACTAAAACATTTAATTTTGACATCGGCTTTCGACCCGTCATCGTTGAAATTTCCAAGTTTCCAGATGAACGTGTCTGTGAGGAGCCGGCCTCGCCTGACGTCACTTCTTTAAATTTATTCCCGTTTTCAAAGCATTCGATTAGTCGAGTAAAGGGACGGGTAGCTGAGGACAATTGAAATTAGGAAATTAAGGAATCGTTGGTACGTTTTCGCGATATAAATGGTCTCTTTCAATATATTTAACTTTATGCTATACTTGTCGCAAAATAAATCCCAATATCTGTTTGTTGACAAAGTGCAAATACGAATATAGGTCGGTTGCTAACGCACGAGGATAGTTCAAAACCCGGGCTTACGCGAAATTGTACGTCATTTCCGCTTTCAAATGGCCGCCACGCGAACGCTCGCAGAAGCGATACATTTCAAATTTCAATGTTTATATAGATCACGATAGAATTATAACATACTATGTTTGATACTTATTAACATTAAGGACGAAAATTTAAATTTATACATATCTATAACTCTGACACATCAGAACTGTTTGTAACATTAAAAATTTAGCACTAAAGTGAAACATTAGCATATTAAAAAATAAACTTTTCTTGAATTTAAACTTTTATTAAGAAAAAAAATACATTCTAGTTAGTTTGCATTGCACAAAACTAAGACATAAATTAAAACAAAGATATTCTGTTTCATATTTTTAGTTTTAGTTTGCGTTAGAAAAACTCTTAGCAGAAAAGGATAATGCCATCTGAATTGTTGAAGAAAAAAAAATTGGCATAATTCCTTTTAATCATCTCAATTCCTTTCTTCCTCTTTTTACAAAATCCTTTCTAATTAAAAAATATCAGACTGTAGCTGACACGGCCCTCTCACACCTCTGTTGCTTCTTATAGGGTATATAGGGTATACATTAATATTATACGGAAAAAATATTTTTTTAATTTCCAGGACTAGCCTATTTCGGGGCCCTAGGGCACAATGTAATATTAAAGTAATAAATGATTGTTACAAAATTTGCACAAGCATTGAGCGATGTTGCTAGACAGTCGAAAAATACTTCTTCATTACTCTCTAAATATGTTGTTGTTCGGTTACTTCACATAAAAAAGAAAAAAATACAACAGCAATAACAATGGCCCAAGCTCCGTGTAAGGGCAGGCTCATGGTAAAGAGAATAATGGTTATTTGTAAGGGATAAACTCTATAATTACTTAATATTTGTTAATAATTACACAGCTACAATGTCTGGACCCAATGCAATTAGAGGACTGAATTCAAATGGAACACAGAAATACTTCTACTTCACGCATGTCTTTTGTGTCGTGGTATTTCACCGGTCGAGCCGGCCCATTCGTGCAACAGAAGTTATTGTTGCGGGCTCTACCAATGTTACAATTATGAAGTGTATAGGAAAATATTTATTGCACAAATGTAATTTTAAATTGCATAACATTCTGCACAGCCCGGCTAGCTCAGTCGGTAGAGCATGAGACTCTTAATCTCAGGGTCGTGGGTTCGAGCCCCACGTTGGGCGACGAATTTTTTACAAATATTAAAGTAACTTTTCTACTTAAGCATTCTACTCCTCTAAAAAATGAAATGAAAAGTTAAAACAGAAATGTAAACTACCCCGAGGGTATTTTATGAAAATTCTTCAACAACCTATTGATAAAACTTTTAGTTTAGGCGGTTCTTTTATGTCGTTCGGATGGCTCTCTCGGGACCTAGCATTAAGATTACCTCTGATGGCAGAGATCTGTACGCCTCTAACCCTTTTTCATCAATTTAACGAAATTATTGACATTCGTGGACTTGGGATTATCAATAATATCTCAACTAAGCAATAGGCTGTATATTTCATGCTGTAAGTCTTGATTTTTTTAAAAGTTTACTTGGAAAAGTAAGTCTTAACTATAACATAAATCTTTATAAGTAGATCAATTTGTGGTTTTTATTTAATTTAATACGAGTCGAGCCGTCGTCCGTCAAATTTTAGTTTTTTTTTTAATGGAGGCATCCCCAGGAATCACCTTAAAGGTCTCTTGCCGCCCAGTTCTTAGTAATCAGTTCCTCGGTCAATCTTGTGGGAGTCTTACGTACTTAGCAATATTGGTTGTAATTTTTTTTAACCCTTTACAATGTACGGTACGTAATTGAACGTATGATCGTAGCTCGGCGACATCAGTCGGTAGAGCATGAAACTTTTCATCAATAAGTCATTGGTTCGAGTTCCACGCGCTTGGGTTGTAGCTTTTTTAATAAAAACCTTCAACTGAAATAAGCTTTACGTATTTATTAACACTTTTTTTCACGCAATAATTATTGAAGACATGACTTAAATGTGTAAAAGACTAAACTAAATACTGAAAATTATAAAACAACAATTTGTTGCTATACTTTCTCAATCGACAAAACTTTGAGAATAAACGATAGTTTAATCCCGGGCAATCCCATCAGAATGTAGCATGTTTTATCCCTGAGGACACAGGTTTGACACTTCTAAGCCCTGCTAATGGATCGTTCGTACCATTAACGATAATTTAGAATATAAAGTATTCTTCAGTCGAATAAGAGTGATCCAATAAAATATTATATTTTTAAACGCTCTCTTGTTCCCTCTTCTAATGCAAATTCGATTCCACTTATTGCAGCAATTTATTTATCTATTTATTGTTGGTTTGTTAACATTAATTATAATTTAAAATTCAGAAACCAATAAGCTATAAATCATTGACAATGTGAGAGCCCCTACAAACTAACTGGTACAGTTTGCAACAAGCTTACAGCCCGGCTAGCTCAGTCGGTAGAGCATGAGACTCTTAATCTCAGGGTCGTGGGTTCGAGCCCCACGTTGGGCGACAACTTTTTATTGATCCATTTTATATTTTATCATTCCAACTGAAAGTAAAACTGGCTCGTACATTTAAAAAGAAATAAAAGACTAAAGTGCACTGCGAAACAAAAAGCTCTCGAAATAAAATTACTTTTCCATATTTTCTCAACGTTTTAACGACCAAAGTTTGAGTTTAAGCGATACTTTAAACTCTGACCATTCCCTCAAGGCGTAGCCTTCGCCTTATCTCTTAAATAGGGGCACTAATGATTGAAATGAAAATAAAGGACGATACCCACGTGACTCCGAAACGTAGTATCGGTTAAAATATTGTTTTGTCAGAATCTATCTTCTTATAACATTTATATACACTTTTTTATAATTTTTACAAAAATAAACTTGATTTGCATAATGTACAGGGTTTTATCTAAAAAGATGAGACCGCACTTACGCTTTTGTGATAAAACCAATTACCATTTTGTAAAAAATATGTCAGTCAAAACTTATGAACACATAAATTTTTAACGCTTGTCAAACTGACTCACAAACATTTATAAATCCTTTATTAATATATTTATTACGGTCAACAGTCAATAAAACACACCATTAACTCAACAGGCAATGAAACTCAACTTATTAAATGAGGCAAATCGCCTTTAAAAGTAAAAACACACTATATATAAAAGTTTTGTTTTTTTGAACACGTTCAAATGTACCACCATTTACTAGGAATAGAAATGGAATCGACTCAAAGCCCCGGTTAAAAATTCTAGTCACGTACATGACACATTTATTGTGTACGAAGTATTTTCGCCCAATAATATATAAACGTTTGTTGACAATCCACTATAAAAGAGAGCACTGAAATAAAGAACTAACAATGAGAGGTGTCGTATGACACGCGGTAGAAGTAAATCTTTCATCAAGTACCCCTAGCAACTCATCCCAGCCTGCGTAGGATACAATAACTTGTGCAATATTTCTATGACCCAACATAATTGAATCGCCCTCGCGCGGATCACCCGATGCTTAGTGAACACTACCCATAGACATCCGCAACAAGCAAATGTGTTGCAGATGCGTTGCCTCCCTTTAATGTACAGAGGAGGGTATAGACAGGAAAACGGATAGACAAATTGATTATCGGACATACTCGAGCGCAGATTCAGATATGTTGTAGGGTTTTTTACATGCGAATAAGCGTGCATTTTATTAATCCAGCGATTTGAGCGCGCAGCCGAGTGCCGGGGACGAAACTCGAGCGCGGACAATTTTAATAATGAAGTTTATTAATAATTAAATAAATAAACTCACCAAAACGTACATATTTTGAAAATAAAAACATTGTACGGACTAAAAATACATGTTTACGCTGGCCTACGAGGATCATTTGGTACCGTTCATAATATATTTGAACGTAAAATATATATTCCGAACGTGAGTTCTTAGAACACAGCTTGCTCTGGTATTTTTATATCTTCACAAGCGAGGCACGTAATCAATTGACTCCAAATAATACAGAACTGAAACTAATTCTGCCGAAGACCTGAATACTTGTTATTTATTTATTACGACAATAAATTGATGAGTAAAGTGATGACGCCGATATTCGAACTCGTTGCCATTATATATTTTACTAATGTAGCACGTGTTTACGAGCTAAAAAGTAGAAGATTGTTTTAAATATCTTTATTTTCATTTTTAATATGCTTTTTTTTATTTTACCCGTTTAGAATATTGTTTTAAGACAGATCATCGACAACTTTTGGCTTAAAATCGCAAGAACAATTAAAATTTTTGGAAACGTCGCAAAATCGCTACATTCCCGCCCCCACCCAGTGAACTGTCGCAACTCTAACTATAATAGATTGGCGATCCATCCATTAGATCCATTAGCGAACATATCTACGCTGCGTCGACCGTTACTTGACTGCCATTTGAGAATGTTTTGGCCCCATCGACTGTCCGTTCTCCTGGTAATGTATCCGGCAGATTGATATTCAAGTTTAGCAGTCCTATTCCTAACTAATATTCATGCGAATATGGGTTTGTCCGTTGGTTTGTTAACTATTAACGACTCAACCAACAATCAAGTAATTTACACACACATTATCACGACTGCAGAAAATGACCATTTATCTCTAAAATAAAAATGTTCCCGAGGGATAGGAAAATACATAAAACCCTCATTCACAATGTCGTTTTTTTTAAACAACTTTTTGACACAGGTACCAACCTATAATTTGATGTTATTATATGAAGAATCATCGTACAAAAATTTACAGTGTGGAAAATAAGAAACCAACCTGACAAACACTTATAAAAATGTCAGAGACAGTGACAGATCAGAGACACCACGTGAAAATACTATGTTCTTAATTTTCCAGCCAGCGCCGCACAAACTGGCTGAAGTAATAAAGAAAGAGCCATGAGACCGCAACTCGTATATTAAATTTATCTCTTGAACTGAACACGTCGCGCTTGCATCAAATTTGAACAGACTCGGTAAGTTACAAAATTTTACCTACTATTTACTTTGTTTATACATATTCGTTGGCAATTTCTGGGTCTCTTTGAAATATAACAAGTTATTACATTACATGAAACATCCGTATGCGACTACTTATTTACTTTTTTGTGTCTATGGTTTTTCTTTAATTTAAACGTAACTTTATTTCTTATGATGCATCCAAAACGTTCTTCCTCTTCGTGGAGCAATGTTTCCAACATTGTTGTCAACATCCGATCACAATTACCATAGTTATTCGTTGTTAGAATAAAGTTCCAGTCAACGTTATATTATAACAATCGACAATATTTGTTACAGTTACTTTCCACATATTTTTTTATAGTACTTGGAGGCAAACGAACAAGCGGTTCAACCGATGTCAAGTGATCGCTACCCATAGACATCTGCAAATATATAATGAGTTGCAGATGTGTTCCCCACCTTTAATGGAAAGTGAAGGGGACAAACAGAAAATGGTTGTTTACAATTCCTATACATCCCCTCCACCGTCAAGTTTTCTTCCCCTTCCCATCCTTTACTTATAAGAAAATGGAGGGACCGGGGGAAAAACTAGAATTAGGCCTCCGGTACCTATCTCATCCGACAAAACACAGAATACTCTAACTTCACGCCTGTCTTCTATGAGTGTCCAGTATATGTACATGATGTTGTAATAATCACTTCTTCATCTGCCATATGATAGATACATGTAGTATATGTATATATTTGTTGTGGTAGAGGTGCACGACTATTACCTGCAGAAGTTGGTGAGTATGTGCCGTGACTGCCGTGCGACATGCTTGTAACTAAAAGTTATTCTTTGTTGTTTGTTGTATGGATGCGATGAGAAACGTTCGATTGAAAGCAACAAACGGTCTGAAACATTAAGGAATGTTAACCTACTGTTATCATTGTGCATTATGTTTCTCCACAAAAGGTAACTGTGGTGGATGTACACTTACCGTAAACGCTCTTTAAAAGGACCCCTGACATTGTCTAAAGCAGATTGGCCTTGCCTCTACCGCTGTTAAACGACAACATCGACGAGTAACTGAGAAAACTATCTTTGACAACTTTCAAACCAACCTACTTTGATGCAAACTTCATATTTGGGGATCGTTTTATTTCTATATTAAGAACATACACAGAGAAACCCTTCGGTCCAGCTCTTTATTAATTATTTATCTCAATCTTAGATATTTTAAAGCGCCATCTGTATTATAATTTAAACATCATAACGTTTATGAAGAATGTTCATAAGTGCGAATCCCGTTTGATTGGTTTTTTTTCGTAATATATATGTAAAGAGGGGAGGCTTTATATGGCATCACTGGTTATTAAATAAATGAACATTTAAATTTCATTTATTATTGCATATCTTAGTCAACATTAATATATATATTTTATCTATATCGAAAGCGCCATCTGTGTGTTGCATTTAAGGGTAAATATTTAGTTGAACCAGTGTAGCCAGCCTCATTTCACTAGATTAGCTCGATTCCAATTTGCTGTGGATAAATTCGTGCGATTGCAATGGCAACATTGCAAGTGGCAATAGCAACTCTATTTTAGTAATAGAGTTGATGGGTATGAAGAGGAGTGTAAAGTTTGTCGCGTATTCAAGTTTTAAATTTTTAATGAAAATATAAAAGTGTAGAAGTGTATATATTTTTATTATTCAGTTAAATAAATAAGTAATCATTTTATATTAAGTGTTTATAGAATTGAGGTCAAAATGCATAGGCGTAGGGGTCCGAATTTTACTTATGTCAGCGGCTGCGTGAAATACATGATTTTTGTTTTGAATTTTATATTTTGGGTGAGTACTTTAGGATCATATCCAATTTTTATTTTAGAAAAATCATCAAAGTTACAAAAGTTCTGATTCTCATCTGAAATTATCACAGTGTTTAGAGATCTCGCCCATTGTTCAAATCCAGAATGATTCATTGTTTCTCATCGTGTTTGCATTCCCATACATATTGTAGCATCAGTGTAGCATTAAAATGTCATTCAAGCTTGCATACGAACTTCCGTTCACTGATCCGTCGCCGACCATAAAAATATTTTTTTTCTGTGTATTGTTACAATATCATTATTATCAGAGTAAATTGAATGACATTTTTGGTAACTTTAACCACAAAGTATTTTCCTTAAATTTGAATGTACAACAAACAACTATTTAAGCATAACTGTAAATTTAAATGTAAGAATTATGAAAAGGTATTTATTGTAGAAATTTCGGAAATTCGCGTTCATCGTTTTGATGTACAGAAAAGGAAATTACCATCAGAATTGATAATTTTTCTAAATAACACATTCTGATTATAATGTTGGAATTCGTCTTCAAAAAAGTAATGAGTATTTGGCATTTCCAATTAAAATATTTGTGTTAGTAAATAAGCATTACTTTTGGTAAATATTACTTTAATTTTGTCAGTTATCATTCCATTCAGTAGCTCTTACTAATAGCAAAATACTGCAAGTCTTCACTTAAATTCTTTTACTTGATTATTACAACATCCCCTTAAGTATGGGATGGTGCAGTAATTAGAGAATTACAAAAAAAATCATCAGAGGTCACCTGGTAATTTCAATCCACCAAAATTGCATTCACCGACAGGAAAGTACGCAAGTTACTATCATCTAGGATGCTGTTGTCTGAGGTTTATATATTGAGCAGAGGATTTAAGCAATGCTAATAAGAAAGAACAAGCAAAAAATAAAAGTTTCCTCCACTCACACTGACATAATTACCTGAGGGTTTTAGTGGTTGCATTTCCACATATAAGTCTTGCACCAGTAAGCAGTATGCAGTAGGCCATAGCAATAGACATATTGAATTCTGTTTAAAATAAATATTTCTTCTGCAGGTCACATGCAAGTTGTATGTCTAAGGTGTTTATAATTGCTTACTCAGGTTGTGTATTTAAATTTCATGATACTGAGGTTTATATATAAATAATGTTTACAATACCAGTTTGATTGTAAACTTGTATGCTAATAGATTGTTTATTAAATAATAATCAATAACATAATTGTAAATAATTTAATAATAGCAAGAGTGATTAGAAATTGACATATTGTTCAAACACTACTATGAATATTGCAGAGAATAAAATCTTAAATTACAGTACAAATTTTAATAATTCACCATTAAAAAGCTGTGGATATCCAGAAATAACATAGGCTATATTTTTATTATTAACATACTGTCTTGAAATGCACCTAAGCATTCCCAGGTACTAAATAAGCTCACTATTAGTATTGAAAATTATATGTGTAATCTATATTTAATGTAATATCATATCATGTCATATGTATGTACAATGTAACAATAATATACTTGGCTTTTTTACAGTTGTTTGGAGGCCTTATGATAGCGATTGGACTGTATGCTTTTATTGACAAATGGCAGGCGACTGGATTAATAAAGGTAACTTTGTAATAAATATAACAGTGGTAGAGCCCGCAACAACAACATCTGTTGTACGAATAGACCAACTCGACCGGTGCAATACCATGACCTCACTAAAGACAGGGGTGAAGTAGAAGTATTCTGCATTTGGTGTGATAAGTGAGGCACTACCGGTGGACCAACTTCAGCTCTCTTCTTCTTTCCCTCCTTTACTAATAAGGATAGGATGGAAAGAGGATTAGATGGGGAAGAGATAGATAGGAAGAGGAAATATCCTGTTCCTGTCTATTCCCTCATTTGTCCATTAAGGAAAGGCAATGCATCTGCAACTTATTTGCATTGGTGCTTTCGGGTAATGGACACTTAACAAAAAACAATAACAATAGGCTTGTAATAACCAAGAAGGATAGGCAGAGGTTTGAGATCTGACATGGTCCTAGCAGACCTCTCTGGTTTCTTCTACATCCATACATACATGCTCATTGGTGAGGGATACTTTACTCTTAACATTGCCTCTATTCACAAATGTATACAGCAAAATTAAAGTGCCCGTTGTCTGTGCACCATTTAAGGACAATAGAATATGAACTAATACTATAATAACATTATAAAGAAGAAAGATTTGTATGTCATGGATAAACTCTGTCACTACTAAACCAATTTTAATTATTCTCTTATTAGAAAACTATATTACTTGGGATATACTTGTTAAAATGCATATTCAATTATGTTACACCAGTTCTTTGTGCCCAACAATGTCCGTTTGAATTTCAAAAATTCAAACGGACATTGTTGGGCACAAACAACTGGTGTTGTTTACTATTCATTTGTGTTTGAGCTTAGGCAATATACTATGAGTGTTGTTGCAGCTAACTTCTTACCACTATTTATAAAACAGAAACTCGGCTAACCGGACTAATTCCTCTTAGGCATCTGGATATTCGAATGTATGAATAAAAGCAGTATTATATATATACATATATAATTCTGCTATGTATACATAATAATGTAATACGTAATATATACGAGTTAATGATGCGGCGGATGATCCAACTACTAACTATTTAATAATGTATTTTAAAGACAAGAACATTATTAAAAGATACATTTTCGAATGTAAACACTTTTATACAAACATACTTTCGTAAACTATTAAAATATTGCAACTTTAATCGCGAAATAAAATGTGTTCATAGTAGATTAATATATTTGGTAAAGTAGAGCTGCGCTCCGCGGTGTTTCCCTCAATTAAAAAGTATGCTCTTTTCTGTGTCCCATGTATACAAAATGATCGGTTGAGTAATGAGCCCGTGAAAGCGTTACGAAGAAACAAACAATTATTGTATAAAAAGTTAAAAGTTATCATTAGGATTCCAATAAAGTTCTCTAAATAACATTTATTAGTTTTTTTTTAGTTTTTGCGAGATCAAAATCAGCCTGTCAATTTCTGACCCCTAAACCACTCTTGCTCTATGAAAAATTAAAACAAATATATCCCACGGGAACCATTAATTTTACCGGGATAAAAAGTCCAGACTATAATCTATCCTTGTGCCAAATTTCATCCATCATCGTCCGTTCAGCCGTTCTGTCATCCGCACCACCTGGATGGCTGGCATTCCTCAAAAGTGCTGTCTCGCGATATTTCCTGCCACGCACAGCCGCGTTGTGGAATGGTCTATCCTCGGCGGTATTTCCAAACCA
Source organism: Papilio elwesi (assembly GCA_029849275.1). Classification (NCBI taxonomy): domain Eukaryota; kingdom Metazoa; phylum Arthropoda; class Insecta; order Lepidoptera; family Papilionidae; genus Papilio; species Papilio elwesi. The sequence goes on along the minus strand of CM056710.1, from coordinate 3,026,742 downwards.
GTACGACTTAGGGTCCTTCAAGAAGCGAGCCTATCTCTTTCTTAAAGGCCGGCAATGCATCTGCAGTTCCTCTGGTGTTGCGGGTGTCCATAGGCGCCGTAGTACATTTTAATTAGGGTTCAAATATTTAATAATTAGCAGTTGCTAGGCCAGATAATCGGGACTCACTGTGGGCCGGATATTCGAGTCTCTATACTGTGTATATATATATATATATTATTATTTCATATATGGCACAATTGTACAAGGAAAAAGAACTGTTTTTCCAATTGCCAGTAAAGGGCTGATAAGTATCGGATTATGGAAACAAATCAGTCATTTTATTCATCAAGTTTCTTTCAAAGCATAGACTGAAAATTGAATAGAACGAGGTTTTCAACACTGCAATTATACTGGCGAATGACCAACCCCAACCGCTGTAAACCCACAAAAACGCTGGTTCTGTAGAATTCTAAGTGTACCAAAAGTTTCTTGCAAAAACAAATAATAATTTTATTAAAAAAAGTTAACTTTGGGTGCATTTTACAATTCGGTAGCGGGAACTTCAAGTTTATCATTAACTTTCTTTCACGTTAAGTCACAAGGCGCAGCCGGTCCTTGCGTGTTATGTTTAACATAGACCTCACGCCAAAAGCGACGTTATGTTTACGAACTTCATTTTTTAATTTTCTCAAGAACAGTGTTGTACTTTGGCTAGTACAATGTTTTAATACAATACACAGTGTACTCTACACATAAAAAAATGCAAAACCAATCTGATGTGATGATAACCAACAAACGCGCGTCTAGCCAGGCCCTCTCAGTTAATAGTCATATTGAGGGAGTTGTGATAAAATATGTAATAAAACACAAAAAGTTATTACCACTATTATTTAACTGTTGTTTGGTTACCGGGGTGGTAAACGGTCACGAAACATAGACGCAGAAACTTCGGGCTACGTTTGAATACGGCGTAACACTGCTCCGAAGTAGTCAGTCAGTTACGTTTTTGTTTTCCGTGAGTAATCGCGGTACCCATCTCGCTCGTTTTTATCGTGTTCGATTGAATTGTAAAACATCCACGATTTCTAGAAGTTTAATTCACGTATGTAATTCGTGTAGGTGGTTGACCGGAAATATATATAAATAATATATTTCATATTATCATTATTCTACTTAAAAATCAAACATCCTTACTTCCCCACCTCTCCACTCCCCCACTCCACACTATAATAAACAGGCAAATAATATTGTAACAAATATACACGTAATACCGACATAATGGGAAAATTAAAAGAATGTCATTACAGTTTGGCGATAAAAATTGAAACTTCCTGTGTTGCAGTACACAACACCACGAGTATGTCAACTTTTATCATCGCGTAGGCGAAATACGGTAACCTGTCTTCCTGAATGCGATAAATTCATAAACCACTGAACGGATATTCATTCCTTTTTTTATTTGACTGACCTAAGCGCGTATTGTATGTTCGTTCCCTCGACCTGTGACCTAAACGGCTTCTTCCTTTATCTTGAAAAGTGGAGCGTCAGTAGATTCGTCTTCTTCCCTCGAGTGTCATACCTAATATGATCTATTATTGTTATGAGAACAAACCCCAGTTTGATTGACAAGAAAAATATTTATCATTTAGTTTTCGTCGTCGGTGATCATTCCTCTTTGGTTATGTCACAACTTAGCAAGTTATAAGTAAGTTAAGTTTTTGCATAACATAGAAAGTTGTTCTCGGTCGGAACTTGACTTTATTAGGCAGGTTGCTTGTGAGTCGCATATGTTATGACATCATTTGGTCCTTCATTTCAGTGTTTACTTATTCTTATTGAACGTGCGTAAAAGAGATCGAGGCTTTTAAATTTGTGATAATGGTCAAAAGTAATGAATATTCATTAGCAACCTTCTCCGGCTTCTCACGCCTAGCAAACCATATATGCCAACATTTTTTTTTCATTAAAAACTTACTACAGTTCTTCAGCGATCTTTATCATGATTCATACAATTAACACAAAACTAATGATTGTATAACCTTCTTTGATCTCCTCGCTTATTGATGATATCCGTATGCCAACCCGTAGAGTAGTTTTTGAGTTTCTCGCATTCAGACAGACGCGTTGAGGTGACTTTTTGTTCTACCCGACTGACCCAAAAGGTAAAACTAACCCAGTTTTTCGCGCGTAGTGTGTCCATTCCATTGTGACCTCCTCCCTTAACAGCTTGAAAGATTTTGATGAGTGAGGTGTCATTATATGTATTCGTATTCTTCCCCGGAGTGTTTGCACAGTCTAAGTCATATTAATGTTAGAGGCTCCACCGTAAAATCTTCTTCCCCTTCACATTCCCCTTTATAATTAAGTAAAACGAAATCTTTCAATTAAAGCATGCAGTGTATAAAATATTCTTGACAATACTTTGGAAAATGAACTCGCAATTTACTAAAAAAATATATACATACATACATAAAGTGAAGGAAAGGCGAGAAATGATTCTGCACTCTTCGGATGATGTGAAACGATACCGGCTGCTAAATAGACAGATTTCGAAGAGCATTAAACGCGATATACGCCAATTTAATACAATACGTATTAAAGAGGCTATGGGTACCTGGGCGGTGCTGCAGTCTCTCCAGCGGTGCTAAATCGACTACAGGTACATCGCAGCGCTGAGGTGTTTGTATGAAAACGCCACTATGTCAGTCCGAGTACAGGGTCAGGACACGAAACCTATCCAACTGCAGCGCGGTGTAAGACAGGGAGAAGTTATCTCCCGAAGCTCTTCACCGCGGCGTTGGAAGACGTCTTCAAGGTCCTGGACTGGAAAGGACTTGGCGTCAACATAAACGGCGAGTACATCACCCATTTACGATTTGCTGATGACATTGTAGTCATGGCTGAGACCATGGAGGAACTCGGTACAATGCTCGACGACCACAATAGGGCCTCCGAACGAGTGGGTCTCAAAATGAACATGGATAAGACGAAAGTTCTGTCAAACATCCATGTTCTACCCACTCCTATTACGATCGGAGGCCATACTCTCGAAGTTGTTGACGATTATGTCTACCTAGGACAAACTGTCCAGTTAGGTAGGTCCAACTTCGAGAAGGAGGTCAATCGCCGAATCCGACTCGGATGGGCAGCGTTCGGGAAGCTGCGAGAAATCCTCACGTCCCAACGTCTACCGCAGTGTCTCAAGACGAAAGTCTATGACCAGTGTGTGTTGCCAGCGATGATTTGGTACTGAGACGTGGCCGCTTAATGCGAGTACCATTAGACGGCTCAAGGTCACCCAAAGAGCAATGGAGACGGCAATGCTCGGAGTCTCTCTGCGGATCGCATCAGAAATGATGTGATCCGCAGTAGAACCAATGTAACCGACATTGCCCGAAGAATTGCAAAGCTTAAGTGGCAATGGGCCGGACACATTGCTCGTAGAACGGATGGCCGATGGGGCCCAAAGGTCCAAGAGTGGCGGCCACGTACAGGTCGACGCAGCGTAGGTGGGCCTCCCACACGATGGACCGATGATCTGGTCAAAGTTGCGGAAGCCCACTGGATGAGGGTGGCAGAGGACCGATCTTTGTGGCGATCAATGGGGGAGGCCTACGTTCAGCAGTGGACAGATATCGGCTAAAATGACGACGAACGACGATACATAAAGTGTAAAGCCGCCATGTGTGGTAAGATTTACCTGTATGTCTTTATACGCCTCTACATATCACGAGACTATGACAAAATTAAAACAACGGCCGTGTGAATGCTCATTAAATCACACAATCAAGGACAATCAGAAAGTAATGTATACACTTGGTTAAGTGCTACATGTAAGCCGTGGCTTAAAACGTAACACTGAACCAAATAAATAGATCACGATCTACGGTGAATGTTGGACAGATAGCGAAACTATTTTTGATCATTGGACAGCTTGTTAAAACTACTTGAAAAGATTATTGTTACGGTTCATTGTACAATGCTCTCAAAACATCGGTATCATAAATTTTAAAATAACTGAATGTAAGAAATGATGCATGTTCCAGCTGGACACGATCTACGACGTGATGCTGAACATCAGTCTGCTGATTGCCCTGCTCGGGGGTGTGGTGTTCATCGTCAGTTTTGCCGGCTGCGTCGGTGCACTCCGCGAGAACACGTGCCTGTTGAAATTTGTAAGTCATTCTATGCTATATACGTTGTTCTTTCACTGAACGGAGTTCTTTATCGCACGCTATTAGTTTGTTTGCAGACTGAGGGGCTAGACCGAAAAAGGGTAACAATGAGAAACGCCACCAAAACCGACATCTTTTGGGAGTGTTTTTTGACGACGTTTGCCGTCAATTTTTGTACAGGAAAAATTCTTTTCATTACTTAACTTAATACCCTTTTTTATTTAATAATGTTTTAATACAAACACACAGAAGATATATCGAAAATAACTACGTTCCAACCTGATGTCCATAAGGCACATTTTATAGAACGTTATAATATCTTGCTTAATTCTTTAATAACATTGAATATATTTAAAGTGCAATTTTTGATTTATTACATACTTAAAGTTTTGAATCTCGGTGTGTCCTAAAAATAGTGGAACTGCCTTAGCAGCTGGCGCAAGTGGGACCGCAAAAGTGTCTTAAAGCGTCCCCGCAGTCCGTCAACTTGCGCGAGAGGAACATTGTGAGGTTTTAGGCATTAACTCGCATAAATATGACCAGCCGCAGCAGAAGCAGCTGTTGCATTTCAAATCATCCACGTATAGCATGACGCGGCTCACCTGAATACTGCCTTCTGTCTCGTTGATACTGATGTCCAGGGTCAACTAGATGAGTTGCAGATGTTTTGTCATCGAATGTTGGACAGAGGAGGCATAACTAAAGATCAGTGACAACGACCTTAATTTGATAAGTCATAGCACAGACGCCAAGTAACTTTTCGGTTTTACAGGCTGCTTGGGGAGTGTGCGCAGGAATTACACGAGTCGATTGCCCCATCCCCATTCCATCGGACGTTTGCACATACGGCAGGTCCACCCTTTTATAATAGAGATATCGCGCCTTGCTGTCCGAATTCTCTAAGAGTTCAGGTCAGTTTCCCTGTCAGTGAAGGTCTCAGACTCGCGCAATCACAAAATACCACCGAACACTGGCGCGTGTACAAAAGGAATGCATAAGTATAAATTAATAGAGGCGCGGGAAGAGTAATTCCCTTCCCTTCTTTTTTCCGCTTCACTTTGCCTAAGATCTGTTTTTTCTTACTCTTACTTTGACTAACATATGACTGGTCCTGACGAATGCATTGTCTTGCCTTCTCCGCTTGTTAAAAGTATAATACTTAACATCAATTGAATCTTTTCCTTTCTCGTTTGCTTGCATAGTACTCCCTGTGCCTATTGATCCTGTTCCTGGTTGAGATGGGCGGCGCGGTGTGCGGCTTCGTGTTCCCGCGGAGCCTACACGGCCTGCTCGAGCTGAGCTTTACCGAGCGCGTCGTGCACGCCTACAGAGACGATCCCGATCTACAAAACTTTATTGACTTCGCGCAGAGTGACGTGAGTACTATGCTTTCAAATATACTATCATCTAATGATAGGCACTAGCCAAGACATTGCTGGACGTAGGACTTCCCCGTCAATCAACCAGCCAGTTCTTGCCATAATTTTTTGTTTTTAATGAAAAATGTGAGACGTAATTGGTAAAAAACCATAAATTATGTAACATAACGAATGAAAGAAAGATCGACTTACTGTCAATATTATAATTATTATTTTTTATATTGTTATTGGGATCACCAGGATATCAAAAAAATATCTGTATTAAATCTGCCAGGATTAATCGATTCTTAACGCGTGTGCAATTTATTTATTAAGTCAATCGGGAATTTACAAGTTACTCTTAATCACATGAAAGTTTCTTTAACATAGAGTATAAAAAGCTTGTTCAAATGTTGGGAATTCTCTGTAAAAAAATAAATATAAGTATATCAATAATTAACTTTACGGTTTGCAGTTCCACTGCTGCGGGCTCACTTCTGACGGTTACATGGACTGGTCTAAGAACGAGTACTTCAACTGTTCCTCGCCGTCAGTAGAGAGATGCGGCGTGCCCTTCTCGTGCTGCATCAACGCCACCGACATATCGTCCGGCCTTGTCAATATTATGTGCGGCTATGGGGTGCAGAATTCACCTGTAAGTAACTTATCTTAATAACTTACCATCTAAAAATACAGCGAGTCTTAACGGATAATTACAAAAGTTTTAAGGAAACTGGTATGTTCAGGTAATATACATTATAACAATACTTTCTATGTTTTTTTTACAGAACGAGGTAGCAAGTGGTTAGTATGATATTAAGTGACCATTGCCTATATGCATCTGCAACAACTAATGATTTGCAGATGCGTTTGCCACCTTTAATGGACAGAGGAGGGGATTAACAGAAAAAAGGATATTTCCCTTTCCTATCCATCTCATCCCCTCTTCTTTACTTATAAGAAAATTATGGGAACATGAAGAGAACCAGAGTGAAGCCTCTAGCACCTCACTCATCAGACGAAACGCAGACTACTACTTCACACCTGTCTTCTGTGAGGTCGTGGTATTTCACCGGACAAGCCTGCCCATTGGTATTATTATATATTTTGTTTAAACTGACTTCAGGTGGCTGAAGCCAGCAAACGCGTGTGGACTAGCGGCTGCATTGAGATCGTACGGCTGTGGGCCGAGAGGAACCTGTACATGATCGCGTCGGCGGCGCTCGGCGTAGCGCTCTCACAGCTCTTCGTCATTTACCTCGCCAAGACCCTCGAGGGACAGATTGAGCTGCAAAAAGCCAGGTGGGTGTTGATGCCACCAGTAAAATAACTGAGCTATTCTCGTTGGCGTGCCATATTACGAGATAGCCTATAGGGTATGTTGATGGTCACTATAATCAACCGTTGTATCTGTATGTTTATGCTCGACCTTACAATTGTTTTATAATAGTGTGCTTACAGAAATACGGATTTATTGATAATTAAATAATAACAGGTCGAAAAACCAAACACGCTATAAAGTGACAATATCTGCACGTTAAATGTCTAGTGCAAATAACACATTTCAATTAATTTACAAAGAGTCAAAACAAATAATAGTTTTCTTAGTTTGAACATTCCTATAAAACACTACTGGATAAGCCATGACTTTAATTTACGTGAAGTCACGGCTTTAAAAATTGACGCCGCTGTGACGTGGTCCGAAAGTCGGTTGTGGCGGCAGGCACCATTGCGTTCGTCTACTCGGCAATCTGTGCGCAGCCTGAGCTAGCCAGGCTATACGCGCCGCGAGACACGAACGCCATCTGGAAAATTACTAACGAGAGCGATGTTAACACTTAATTTTTGAAAGAATATATGTAATTAATATATAGTCATATATCCTACCCACTTCAGTGATTAAAGTTTTTTTCTAATATGAATTTCATTTTCAGATGGCAAACATGAAATAGGGGTTATGCAGGAGCATACCGGGACGAGTCGAGGCGAGCCTTACTGTAGCCTCGTCCGCCTTCGGGCACCGCTACCCTGCATTTCTAGGGCCACACGGACCCTCTGGTGTACATGCACCAAGTAACCTCCCGGGCATGGACATGTTAAGACAAGTAATAGTGATCAGTGAAGCCATACTAGTGCATACAGTGATTTTAATCATTACATTGTTATTTGTCATTACTGTAAATGTCATCAATGACCGTTGCCACAAATATGATCTGTGCTGCAGTGCTTACAGTAGTCAGGATTGTGCGGGCTACTGCCAACAGCAACCTTGAACGTAGAGCCTATACCTATATATAGAGTGATCAGTGAAGCCATACTTAGAAGGCATAGGCAATTTTTGACATCTGTCAATACCGTCAACATTGATGTTGAATGCTGTCAAAGATGACGTTGACAGCTGTTTAAGCTTGCATCTCTTCCATGCTACAATGTTCGTGTATATTAATATAAATAATTAAGGATTTTTGTCTACTTGTTGAAACAAAAATAGGTTTTAAGAATTCTAGTCTAAAGATTAATTGAAATTATACTGGCAATTGATGTAATATTTCGTATTTACAAAACGTTAAAAGCATTTAAGAACCATAGAGTAGTGATGGAGTGAATTTGTCAATACTCATATAATCTTTTCGATGTGAACTTTCCTCTCGTTTTCCAGCAATTTATGATTCCGTGAAAAAATGCGGCTTCCTATTGCACACTAATGGAAGCTGGAGAATTTCTAATTTGTTGACAACAATATTTGTGATTTTTTTTACATTGACATTTCATGCATTTAGTTTGCTAATACGACGACGACTGTCGACGACCAAAACAAATCTTAGACATTTATCGGACAGCAATGATATATCCATGTTTAAATAGATTTATTAAGGTTTTTACTTAATTTATACCTCTAAATGTAGAAATATAACGTATTTGTATGTACATAAGGATTGTTTTCTGCTGTACATTATTAATTCCATAATATTATTATTCAAGGACGATAATGATAATTTACATTATAAAATGTGTATTAAATACTCTGTAACATTAATGTTCTTAGGCTGAAAATTATCCAACATACTCAGCATTATATCAGTCGTAGCTTACGGGTTTAATCTACATTTCAATATTGTGCTCGCATTTTTCTCGCAGCTGTTCAGCAGCTCGAAGTGCTTACTGATTTTAAGATTACTGAACCAATCTTAATAGCTGTGGAGATGCAAGAAAACTACAACCATGCAGATTTGTCCTGCTTACATTATTTGTACAGAAAAGTAGGTTATACATTACAAACTTACAATTTTCTCTCAAAAGAGGTTTTTAAATTCATACTCCAACTTTTGCACATCAATGTCAGCATGTTGCAATTAACGTGTCCAAATTAATTTGAGTAGTAAACATCCGTTTTGTTTTTTACACGGTTTGAATTTGATTTGGTAAAGTCTGAATTCGAAGTAACAGTCAAAACCAAGTTTGAGACTGAAGTAAGTCTGAGTACACTGTATACATTTCTACTTTGTATTTTTAACATATATGTATGTAAGATTTCATTTCAAGACATGCGATTATGCCTGCGATTATAATAAGTACTAATTCAGTTTATCAATTTATGTTAAAAGTAATTTATTATTTTAACAAGTAGATACAATTTTTTATTCTATCGTTAAATAAAGAAAACTGTAAAGAATAATTATTAAGAAGTATCTTATACTTCGATTTTATTTGTATTGTGATTAAAAAGATTATAAAATTAAAAATGGTTGGCTCTGCCGAGATGTAGAGATGTGCTTTTAACGGTAGCGTTGACATCTGGGCACTACATGTGACCCCTAGATACCATCAAATATACCTAAATATCTATTTATTTTTTATATTTAAGTATTTCTGCGTTTTGTGTGATAAGTCGAGAGTCCTAGTAGTGCTAGTCCTATTCTCCTTTCCTATCCCTATCTAATGGGGTAGGGGAAGCGGTGGCTAGAAAAATTAGATATCCTTTTTTCTGTCCATTAAAGGGGGCTATGAATCTGCGACACATCAGCTTGTTGCAAGATGCCTATACGAAGCGGTAACTTAATATCAAGTGAACAGTTTTCTCTTTTGAAAACTGCTTCTATAAAACTACATAACGTTTGTGTTTTTTTCTGCATATTGTATCTTAGGTGCTGTAAAAAAGACAAGTGTATTTAAAAAAAAAAACATATTGTATTATATCAATATAAACTACTGAGGTGTAGGATCCCTACAAACCTCATATTGGTTTATTATACGAGTATTTTTGTATCTGAACTTGTCTTGAAAGGAAACAAAAATAAAAAACAAACTGAATTCAATGTATTTCTCAAAATGTAAATGGTGCCATTAAAAACACATTATTAAAAAAAATCTTGAACACGACCAATTTTGATTCTATATTCTTGAAGTCTGAACAAGGATAGTTTTGCCATTTCTATAGAGAAGTCTGTATAACAAATGGCTGGATGAAGATACATTACTTACATGAAGAATTAGAATTACATTACTTTGAGTAGTTTAACGTATGATATATGGATGTACTACATTGTAAGAGGTGTCAGGACCATCAATAATGGAAATCTATTCCCTGCTGCTGTCCACGGGGATATGTGCTTTATATATATATATATATATATATCTTAATTAAAAATCCAGTAGAGTATCAATAGGAAATGTTTTTCGCAAACATTTCTTTATATTAATGGGTCTATTAACTTAATTATGTTGGTACTATTTTAGTAGAACTGACAGATGAACGACACGATTACACGATAATAAAATGCCGCGCCCTTTTGAAGCATATTTAAATTTCTCTGAAATTTGTTTTGAGTAAGTCATTTTTGACACCCTTAAATAAAACCACAAAGCCGTTAATTGTTGCCGCTGTTGAAAACCACTGCTTTAGATTTATAACCTAGAATGAACAAACATACATGTAATCTGTTCATTTGTCAGATATATATAAAAATAATATTACTCAAAATAGAACCAAATATTGTCTTAGTGGTAAGGAATTTGAATAAGGTATGTAAGTTGTATATTTAAATATTATACAAGGAATCTTAGAAGTGGATAGTTTTTTTTTAATAATATGTCGGCTCAAAATTAGTATTATCTGAAAAAATGTGCTTCACAATTTTAAAACTGATTACTGCCAATATCTTAGTACTCATATTGTCAAGATAATATTAAAGTATTTGAATGTGTGTTCCATTTCATACAAATATTTTTCATTAATCGCGATAGAATTCATAAAAAAACCAGTTCATGTATATTTTAATCCCAAATGATATCTCTAATTTGTTGTGTGGACGCCTTGAGCGTCGCCAAGAACGAATTGCTCATAGACTGAGTCTCTTTGAAAGTAACTGTGGCCAGTATTATTGTACAGTTACAAATTTAAAAGAACAATGTTTATTTCGAAATATTTATGAAATTTGTTGTGTAAAAATATATTGGCTGGCTTGATAACTTTATTGAATGTTTCAAAGGTGCCAGTGCGCTACTATAAAAATATCAACAGTTATATACCGACATATAAAGGTGTCTACACACTATGTTCTTGTACCTTGAAACATGTTACAATGACTCCATTGCGAATTAACTTCCTACTACACATGTTGCTCATAGTGTGTACTCGCTTTAATAAATACACGTTAATGTTCACATTTGCAATCGCAGATAAGACAAATAATGCATTTTAGAATCATACATAATATTTTAAAAATTTATTGTCTTTTATATGAAAATAGATCTAAGTTACCGCGTATTATATAATTTATTGTGATTATTAAATCATTGGATTTATCGTATTTTATATATGAGGCGTGTGGGAGCAAAAATAGCATCATTAAATTTTTAGAAGGCATATCTCATTAGAAATATGTTTCCAACCATATACATTCTAATAAGATTGGATGATGTAATTTTGCTTGAACATGCCTTGTATTGACATGTGTCATAATCTATTGAGTAATCTACATAGTACATTATAATTATCATGTAACTCTCGTAAAATGTAACAAAATATGTAATAATAAAGATTAAATTACCAAATATTAATATTACATACACAATACCTTCATCAATGTCTCATAACTCTTGCATTGGTTATTTTAAATATTCTAGATCTTAAACATTTTGTAAATCATCGCAAACAAACGAAGGCTGGGTACACACAGCGTTATCCTGCGAGTTTTTTGTAGTATTCGATTTTAAACTTATTTATATAAAAATTAATTCGTGTACTTGTTTATGCAGTAGTCATGGGAACTAGTCTTTGTACAATGTATATGCTACTCTTTTTATTATTTAAGACATACTGAAAAAAGAACGTGCAGTGCAATGCCGTGTGAGCCCGGCGTAATGCGTCCCACATTTCCATCACATCACGACTTCAAGCACTAGTTTTTAAATTTAAAAAAGGCTAGTGCTAAATTTTTCCGAGTTTGGTTTCGACAGCAGTCCCACTTACCAAATGAAGGTTCATTAGGACCTTCTGATACAAATACCATGAAGAGATTGCTGGTGAACTTATATATTACAATATAAGGGATAGGCCTAGGTCGTCGTGCAAGTACTAGAATTAATTTATTTAGCCTAGTCGCTGTTTGACAGACGAATTCATGGATGAATATGTATACATCATACCTAAACGCGTCGTCTAGCGTGACTTGGTGAATATTTTCACGGTAGTTTGTGTTGGTTTAAACGAATACCGTAAGATGGCGACTATCTTAAAAGGTAATACAAATGGCTTTTTTAGACTTGACGCAACAAATGATGAACGTTGCTGAGCGGTAGAAAATAATAAAAACGATTCTTTAAACCAAACATATTTTAATAGAAAGGAAACTACAAGACACATTTCTATTATCAACTACAACTTTCCGATATCCTGTATTATTGACACTAATATATTAAAATAAAACAACATTTATTACTAAGCGAGTACATGTAAGACGACGTCGACGGTCCGTGATAATGCGATACCGCACAAGTTTTTAATATATAGATACTTACATAATAATCCATCTATTTCTTTTTCCCCTTCCCTTTGACCTCTGGTTCTGGCGTCGAAATGATTTCCGGTGTGGGCGGCGGCCAGTACTTGTCGAAGAACTCGTCGGTGACGGCAAACGCTAGCGGCAGCACGTGACTGCGCCTGTGCCAATCTTCTCTCTCCTTTTCGAGTTCTTCTTCCTTTTCGCGCTCTATCTCACTTTGGAGCTAAAATAGTATAACTTGTGTTCCCGAGTATATTCAGTAAGTTCTACAAATTGTTCCTAGATTAAGACTTGCGATGCGTTGTTAACTATACACCTATAGGAGGTGACCATTGCTCAGACTATGCTCAACAATTTTTTGTATCTTATAGCAAACAAGCAGTTATTCGCCCAAAGTTAAGTGAACACCGACGCCCATGAACACTAGCAACACCAAAAGAATTACAGATGAGTTGTCGGCTTTGAAGGAGTAGGCTCCCTTACGGTAACTATTTAGCAGTATTTTTTTAAGCAGGCAGGGACACAGGCCTCCTCTCCAAGAGGGAAGAAGGGGACGTAATCTAGCACGCTGTCCCAATGCTGGTTGTTGGACGTCACATGTGTTCGAGTTTGGTTTTCTAAGACAATATTTCGAAGTAATGTGTGCTATTCAGAGATAATATTGGACTGTTTACCTGAAGTAAATGTAAGAATTGCTCAGAATCGACTTCTTTCTTTTTTCCTTTCGACGGCTTTTGTTCTTTCTCCTTCTTGGGCGCTTTTTCTTTGGCCTTGGCTTTGTACGGCGTGTAGAAGCGCTTCGGCTGCTGCAGCTGATGCGGGGTGTCTATCACTTTGTACTCCGGCGTGAACGTGAACACTGATCTGATCAGATCGTACTGGAAATCTGAACTGAATCTGAAATATGGAATGGTGACAATGACAAAATATGAAATGTTACCCAAAACGAGAAATACAACTCGCGGAATCAAAATTTTCCACTGAACCAACTTCAGGACTCGTTAGTGTTATCAACTTAAAATTTTATACGGTCGTGGTTTCTTTACTGGACAAAAATTGTAGACTCACAAATCAAAAATGTAATGAATTATCTTAATTAAATCGGAGAGACAGCACTGGAAGTCTTCGAACGTGACGAGATGCTTGGACGTTTCCGTCACGGCGGGGGGAAGGCTGGTGACGATCTCTTCCGCCTTGTACGAGACGCCGACATCAGCTGGAGAGGGGAGGACATCGTACTGCGCCACGTAGCCCGCTGCTATCAGCATGTTGTCCTGGTACCATGGCATTATTGTAGTAATCTACCTTTACCAAGGGGTGTGTTCGGTATAGTTGCCAATGTGTATATTTTCTATAAGGCATACAGGTGACGAAATTAGTTACAGTAGGTAAACTCAATCATTTTTCTGCTCGCACAAGTGGGTTTAAGAAATCCTTTCCTCGGAACGAACGCGCGGGCTTTGCAGCAGTCGCCTACGAGTTCGTTCAGTTTCCTGTAATTAAGTTGAATTTGATTCCTTTCGAACGTATTGTACTACGTGTTGTAGCTGGAGCAACATCGCTCGCGCGCTACAGATCGTTGACCATCGACTTGACTAACTCGACTAAGACCTGGACAGATTAACTAGATCCTATGACAGCTGAAACGGCCATCGAGCGGTAAGTCATATGTGTCCATTTTCATTATTCACTTCCCCCTCCTTCCTACCAAAAACTAAGAAGGCATTTTATTGTGGATATCTGTAAGTTAGTATAATAGTAGACAGATTGGCTTAAATTTAAATTATCATTGTATTTCTTACCTTAAATCTCTTCAACATGCGTTGTCTTGTCGCAGCGTCAAAATGCTGCATCTCTTTCATCCACTCACAAAACCATTGAATAAGGACCACTTGTGAAGCTGAAAAAATATATCTTACCGTCGCGCATGAGAATTCACTTTGACAGTCACTGACCAAGCCACTTCATGAAGCTAACATTGAGTGGCTTGTAAGAAGACAACTGTTAAAACTATAGTTGTTTTCTCAATCCATTATTTTGATTAAAAGTCGGGCAAAAAAAAACAATTCCGTATCGTATTCTATTAGTATTATACAGTTTTTGAAATGAATACTTCTGAAGCCGCGTTAGACGATAATATCTGGTAGGGGAAAAATCTTGTAGGTTCGTGAACATGTGCACCACGCGGCAGGAACATGCTTCTTTGGATTTGGAACAGTTTCAACGAACTTTTAAAAAAAAATGGTATTTTTATGTTATTGTTGATTTTATATTTAGTAAGAACTATTGGCGCGCCTTCCCACCTGTTTGGACCTCACTTCTACTGGCAACCCTATGACTGCCTGTGTGCTTTTTATAAAGAAGTAACTCCTTTATCTCATTAAGGACACTAATTTGTATTGAGATTGAGAGAGAATGAGTGATTTTACGTAACATACAATCATGCAAATTGGCAAGCAAGGCAAAGGCAAGTGTATTTGAGGGTGTTATGAGAGCGCTCTCTTATAGAAATATGAATGAATCCTCATAATTTTGAAAGATGGCGATTTATACAGTCCGAATATTAAACATCTATCACGATTTTTCAACAAAAAAAATCTCATTCGCCCCAGCTGTATACATAATGTAGTAATGAAAAAATTATTCGTACGTTTCTCTAAGCCATCTTCCTGAGCTCTTCTCAACAAATTGGCCAAAGTATCCAAAAACCATAACTCCGCCAAACTGTTCCTATAACTTTTGCAACCAGTGATGTCGGCAAGTTCGCTGATATACTTTTGCGGCGGTGTGCTTGTGATTTTGGGAATTTTCAGCGGGTCTATATCAGTTTTGAAAACTTCAGGTAGAACGTATATTCTATTTTGTTTTTCGATGGTTCTAATTTTGTCCGGTAAAACCTTTCTTAAAGACGGCGTCGGAAATATTTCCGGCAGCTCCTCTATTATTTCTTCAGCGGGATACGAAGGTTCCTCCTCGATTACTATATCCTCGTGTTCTTCCACTATTTCTTGTTTTGACACTAAGGATACATACAACATTAATGATCTGCATTCGCACTCTCACTCACGCAGTCGTTCCTTATTTTCTCTGGAAGTATATATGGTATATGCTTTGACCAATATATTGCTTAGAAGGCGCATAAGAAACGGGTCACTTGATGTTAATTATAGACAAAATAACTGTTACTTTGACCTAATTTGGAATAATTTTGCGTTGCTTTTCGTTACCACACTCACTTAAAAGTACACGCTCCTGTACACCTAAATAAGAAGAAAAGAGAATACCTAAATAATATCGATCTTTCGATTTTAGAGCGTAATACGACGGACAGCACGATAGAAAATTAACATACAGCGATAGAAACAGTGGCAGCTTTGAAAGTGTTCCCTTTTGCATGAATGGGCCGGCTCGGTGAAATACCACGACCTCACAGAAGATAGGTGTGAAGTCGATGTATTCTGCGTTTCGTGTTAGGAGTGAGATGCCGGAGGCCTTATCCTAGTTTTTATCCTTTCCTTCCTTTTCTGCTATGCAAAGGAAGGGAAGGTGAGGAGGATATGACGGGAGAGGTGAGAAGATTTAGCTTCCTTTGTTCATTAAAGATTGGCAACGAGATCTATGGTTAGCCGTCATTTAACATCGGGTGAACCGCTCGTTCGTTTGCCACCTTCTGCTAAAAATAAACAGTAAATGTCGTCACTTGGTTACTACACAATTGAAAAAGTTTAATATATTACGTTTTTGCGTTGGTAAACAATGTGTATAAATAAAATCAGTAAATGCGGAAACTATTTATCGATTGTAAAATATTATCAACGTTGTAACCTACCTACCATCTTTTACTATCTCCTCTGAGCTAAGTGACGTCTCCTCGGACTGCGCCACCGTCCGCGTGCACACCACGCCCGACTCCAACAGCAGCCGCTTGAGGTCTGTCGAGTGAGATACTTCTATCCTATGAGACGTCATATTTTAAACAATTTCTTCTAATGTTTTGCAATTTAGTTATATTAAACAATTGCCATAGTGCAACTGTTTGTCAAACACAATGTTACTACGTTAATAAGAGAGTTGGCTTCGAACCAAATAGTTATGATACTTTGGAATAAAGTGTCAACCAATATGCAAATATTTAACGTCATATTTTTTGACATACAATGAAAAACGATGCTACCTACCTAACGGGCTAAATAGTGAAGTGCGGTTGAAGAAGTGGTTACCGATATGTATAAAATGTAGGGTTGTTATCGAGTCTCCTATAAAATATTTAAGTCCCATATTTGAAACAACTTTACATTAGAGCTCAGTGTATGATTATTATTAGTAATTTTATTAAACAACATTGAGCTTAAATGTGGCCAAATATAATAAAAATAACACTGCCTCATTCAAAGTATTCAATTCGGTTGATACTTCAGTGATTTTATTCAAATCGCATCGGATACTTCTTGATCGGTACATGCGGTAAATCCCCTTTAGTAAGTTATCAACTACTTTCAAATGCCTATCATTAATTTTACACTTGTAGAATAAAAATATTAGGTTTATAGGTACATAACTAGTAAACTACAAAATAACTAAACTAGGAATATTATACAAGATGTATATGGTAGTTTTATTCTCTTTGGTAAGCAGTGGCCAGTATTGGCCGAAAGAGTTAGCGTAATGATGGACGGCGATGGCACGATCCGCCACTAAAAGCACTACAAAGTCCGTTATCGTTCCATGGAAACTGTCAAAACGACACGGACATGGCACATAGAATAAAACAAATTTATTTATACATAGTTGGTGGTTGTAAGAGGTTTACTATAGTAAAGTGTGCGAAATAGTCATGTGTAGACAACCTCACGAACAGAAATACTTATTCTGGTAAATTTATCGATAAAATGATTTAAATTAAAAAATCAAACGAAACCCACAAACCTCGCTCTACTTCTGAAGTATAGCTAAGTATTTTATTTTAATTGCATGAAGTTATTATTTAATTATCGTTCTTGATGATCCTGAGATCAGAACAAAGTTGTAAATATAAGTTCATCGGAACTTAAGTGTGCAAATTTTTAAATTAACAGGACATACAACCATTAAATTAAAATTAATTTTATAAAAAGGATCGATAAGGAATATAGAAGAATCAAAAAGGGACGAAAAACTTTATGGTGGAAAAATATAGATGGCACATTTGTTAATAGGCGTCCAACATCAGACATATATATCTATTTCACCGATCGAGCCGGCCCATTCGTGCAACAAATGTTGTAAATGCCGGTTCTGCCACTGTTATAAGACTATACAATTAAAGATAAAATAATACAATACAAAAGTTTCTTATTAGCATATGGAGTGGCTGCTTTGAAAGTGTTCCAAAACACCCGTGGCTGACGTTGTAAAGGGGGTGGGTTGTAATGAAATTAATATTCTGATCTTGTGTCGCATCTTGAGCGAGGTCGCGGGGCGCTACTAGCTAAAACAAATGTATTATTACATCAAACAACGGGTAAAGTATAGGAATTCATTAAGCCCGCTTTACGGCACAATTACGCTGGCGGTACTAATTGGAGAACCAAAATACAAGGGCGACGCGCCCAAATACTAGGGGGCTAGGGCCCGAATGACGACGTCAAGGCATAAGAGATAGTTGATGGACAAATCGCTGTTTGTCGTCAACGTCTACGGTGTTACAAAAATAAATAAATATGCTCTCACGCCCGTAACCCAGGGGGGTAGGCAGTGATTATGCATTTCCATTTGGTGCGATCCTGACACCTCTATAAGCTCTCTTAATTAACAAAATAGAATTCCAATAATTTACTAAACGATCAAGGGATATTTATTTGGGAACATGGACATTATTAAGGAGGAGGATACATTGCTAATCGAATGTTTTCGGATTAAAAAAAGGTTTCTGAAGGTGAGAGAATTCTTTAAATATGTGTTTATAGCAAAAAAGGGGCAAATGAGCAGCGGATTGCCTAATATAAGTCATCACACCCACTAATGAATGCGTTGCCGCCTTGTTCAATTTCAAAGATTACCCGCTACAAAATAAAAAAAAACATAGTACATCTTAATATGCTTAGTACTTATTGAGTTTACTCGCTGATTGCTCACTACTTGGGCTACAACTGGCGTTTCGGGAGTCTCGACTTCCAGGCTTAACTCAACGCTTCCTAATTATAGGGGACAAAGAAATTTTTAACGTTTATATTCGAATGTTCGTGGGCGTCTGCTTTCCCACAGGTGGGCACAAGTTGGGCACAACTGCAGGTTGGTAAAATAATGTTATATCAGATGGGCTAATTAATAATCATAATTATTATGTATTATTATGAACTAACGTTTAGTTCATAATAATACATAATAAAGAATAACAGTTATAAAATCTAAAAATACGCTAATTTCCATTGGAGATAGTAGTTCCATCCATTGTTATTTAAACTTGCGCCTAGATGGCGTTCTTCTCAAAAAATTGCCAATTCCGTAAATGGTGGTAAGGATATTAGAACAAACTATTATTGCATTGTCATCCGTTTTTGATAGCAGTGCGACGTTTCCAATTAATCTGACGTCTTCAAAGGGTTCAAAATCACTTATCAAATATCGCATTTCTTTAAAAACCAATAAACAAAGGGATATTAACAAAGCTAATAAACGGGTTTTGATAGACGACTGTTGAAAAATTGTAAGTGTCAGTGAGTATTGGTAGGCGATGGCCTGGATAAACTTAACCTATCAGATTAGTGACACACCAAAGAAAAGTGATAACTAACTCATAATAGAGGCATACAACTATGTACGCGAGGAACGTGTACATGTATTTGTATGGATATAGAATAAGTCAGGCAAGTGTACAAGGAGGCAAATCGATATCCACAATCTCTGCCTGAATGCCGAGGGTGCTTGTATATAAATAAAATTGTTAAGGACTTGCCAAATACACACTGATGAAATTAATAAAGAGTTAGTAGTTAGTACAGAGAGATGACGACCACTAACAGCGAATTCGATATTTTTTTAATAATTACATTTATTGATTTAAATTTAAAGTATTTGTTAAGAAATGTAGACGTAAAATATTCAGCAGTTTATAATCCTGGTAATCTCTGTGCTCAACAATAGATGGCAGCACCAGTTAGCAAAAACATTGGTCACTTTGTTTTAGTTTTACATTTTTTTAAACTTAAAACTATATCTATGTGTATCATTTTATGTACAAGTAGTAGATATATATAAAAACGATTAGGGAGAAGAAGAAGAGTAATTTACATTAAAAGTTATTACAAAATATTTTATTTAATTTTATTTAGTAGTTGTAGTTGGTGTTCCATTGTAGTCAATATTTAATTGACTACAATGGAAATAATCAATTAAACTGCGTTCAAAAATCAAAACCGACTTTAAATAATAGTATGCGGGAGCGAGATTTCCCTTTTTTTGTCCAACCAAACTAGGATGAGCCCTTGCGTACTCGCAGTTGGTGAATCTAGGGGTCTTGTTTATATTGACGTAAATCGAGCCCAAGTCTCACGATATGCATTATGTCTTCAGAAGCCAAGGTTCAATGCCATTCAAACTAACATGGGCTCTAGATAATACCCCCTTTCAACAAAAACATGAAACGGTTTATAAATAAAGTTCTGAGGTTACAAACATTAAAAATGTAAAAGAGAACCGAAAAGTATACTTACATTATTTCAAAAAATTCTAACAATTGATAATTTAAATTAATAACATTTCCAAATTGAACCGAAAGGTACGCCCGAAAATAAACCTACAAAACCTTTGTCCGGTCTAACTAAGGCTATTGAATTGTCCTTAATTTCATATAAAAAAATGAAATATCTCGATATTTAAGAGCAGCAATCAGTGGGGGCTCAGCTCACAAGAGACCCACTTACGAGGTATTCATGTCGACAAATCGAGCGGACATTTGCCGCGGTTCTGGGGTTCGATTCTATCCAAATCCATCAATGTTTAAGGGGACGAAAAACTTTTATAGCTAGAACCAATAGGTTCTACTGCATATGTATAGCTAAGTTTTAGTTTTCTTATTTGTTTTGAATTTTATGTAAGTACTTTAACGACCGCTAAGATTTTATAGGGCGGACTGAAACTAAAATAGTCCATTGTTAAATAAAGTTCACCATCGTCTGATATGTCGAAAATATTTCATCGGTATTAACTTGAATAAACAAAGAAGAGAGAGGATTTATAATGGTCCCACCCACGCTTCAAAAGGAAAGGCCTATCAAAAATTTTAAAAAAAATTAAAGAAGATTAAAGTCTATGGAAACCTTCTTCGACAACACAAAACACGGCCAAGTGATTCTTACGTTCTTACTAAAACGGATTACGTATAAGCATTACAATTAATGGCATTTTTATTTATAATACAAGACTTCTTGCTCAGTTCTATGTACATAAGTTTCTTCTATCAGCGCTAATATTCTGTTTCCTGAAAATTCTATTTACTAGCGAGGGTGTACTAGGGAATTTATAGAGTCGGGAGATTTTGTTAGTTTATTTTGTATCTGGGGTTTGACTTTTTTATTTATTATTTAAAATATCGGATACAATTAGACAGGTAACATAGCATTTATAATCCTGTAAGGTTTGTTCTTAATGTTTGTTTAACTACCCCGATACGTCGCACCTAGTTATGTAGTTCCTACACCGACAAACCAAATAATCCCGAAGTCAACGATTACTTAGGTGTTTTATACGTACATGTAGATATGGAGGAGAAAAGGGGGATGAAGGAAAATGGGGGGTCCTTACAACAGCGGTTTACCTCACTTCCCTTTAATGTAATTTGTGTTTATCTACGTTAGGTATAGTAGGGTACTCTACAGTAACAATATAACAGCCAGACATTTCCCGCGCGTTCTAAGACTCTGCCTACCTCAAAAAGAATTTTAATGCGAGCCGAGTTGTACGTGAGTTAAAAAAGCGTTTACCATACGCACTTGCTCTTATATTATGGGCTATTTCTACGTAATGAGGAACGCGCGCGTGTGTGTGCGTGCGTGGCAAAAATGCAACTCCGCGACTTGGTTAAATATCGGACGTAAAGGAACTTAGTGGAGTGGTTGTTTGACATTAAATATACGTATAATTTTATTATTTTGCGTTTAGTTTTTTCCTCTTGTCTTGCCTTTTATAAGTCATGATACAAACATATACATAATCTAGAACAGTATAATTGTTACTATTGCCAAAATATTTTTAAATCGCTTAGACATTTTTCCTGTCATGAAAATGGGATAAAAAGTTTGTGTATTAAAGATTATTAATGGTAGGTTTTAATCGTATTAATCTTAAATCTTTATATAAATGTCGTGTCACGGTGTTTGTCCGGGACAACCTCCAAAACTACTTAACCGTTCATAATGAAGTTTGGTCACTACATGTAATTTTGAAGGCGGGGCGGGACTATAATTATATATTCTAATAAACATTTGTCATCTTGTGGCTGAATAATACGACCAGAAATTCGAGTTAATACTTGAAGTACAACAAACAGAAAAAAGTAGACACGGAAAATGAGCTATAAAGTATTGATGTTATGCCTTCTCGTAAATGTAAATAAATAAAATTAGATTTCAAAATGTACCAACGCGATCGAAGCAACCAATAAGTTTAGTCATAGCCACTCCATTACTGACTGTAGTCCCAACTTCCCCAACTAGCAGGGTGAATGAACTTACGAAATGCACGCACACTAGCGCGCGCTCGTCGGTACACGCGCACACAGCCGCACTACACGACACATTGCCGTAGGTAAGTGACGAGAAATACTTTAAAATACTATCAACGTAGGGCTCCTCCGCAACCGCAGGAAGTTCGAGCTTCCTCGTTTTATCCAACATTAGTGCATTTTCGATGCGAACGATGAATTCGTTTTGGTGACGAGATATGGTTATTACTTTTTTGCGACAAACTAATGGACTCATAGTAAATAATATCCAGAGTGTTGTACTTGAATGATTTACCGGAACAGCGAACAGTGATGAGCGGTATGTTACTTTATACTATAAAAGCCAAAGTTTGGATGGATGGATGTTTGTTACTCTTTCAAGCAAAAATGGCTGAACAGATCTGGATGAAATTTGGCACAGAGATAGATTATATTCTGCAATAGCACATAGGCTACTTTCTATCCCGGAAAAATGTACGATTCCCGTGGATTATATGTCATTTTGTTTTTCACAGATGTATTATATATTTATAAATATTGATTGATAGTTTGGATGCACTGGACTATACGGCGCTTTCAGCGAGCATCTTATGTATAATGATAAATTAAATTAAAGTGTTTGATTGTAATGTCAAAATAACATTTCTATACTAAATGCGTATGACGATTTATGGAACTTATAAGAAAAATGTGATGTAAGGGTTAACACGAACGGATAAGGTACGAGGCGAGTATAATAGGGGAAGCGTAAAAGTGGTACCTATGATAGGCTATTGAAATTACTGATGATAGATTGGCTTTGGAGACGAAAACCGGTTGTACCAACCCCTTATAAAGTGTTCCCATTCTATAAGGCGGCGGGACAACAACCAATTTTTAAAAATGTTGTTTGTATGTCTGTTCTTGCTAATCTATCTCTGGATTTTGATAACTACTACTAAATTCTAATTCTACTGGTATATGTTATAATAAAAAACTAAGACTAATTTAATTTGCACAAAGAACCAAGGTTCGACAGAATCAAGCGAATGGGATAGGATAGGATAATGATAGAATAGGAAAAGCATGTTACTAGAATGAATACCGCTAAGATGCGATCGTAGAAAATTATGCTAGCTGTGACTCTGAATTAAAGGATTGGAAATAGCATAGAGGGGGGGAAATGTGTCTTAAAAGAAGACTTTGTGACTAAAATTGGAATAGAAAGGCACGCTTCGGTGGTCGGGCATGAAGAAATAATTAATGAAGGAAAAGTGATAAGACAAAATAATGTTGCGAAAGTGAGCGAGACAGAGTTAGCGAACTCATATCGCACAGATTAGTGACATGTTAAAGAAAGGCTAAATTAGGACTTAGGATCTGTTATCAAACATGTATACAAAGAAGCGAGAGAGGTTTGCCAGACCGTGCCAAATGGGAATCTTTTGCCACATATACACATTGCCCACCCATCTAAGTACCGGGTTTAATAGTCATTTTATTTATTTCAGAATAAGCATAATGTTCAAATCAACTTTTGTCATCTATGTGACAAAAGTAATAATAAAGTACTTAACTTTGGCATAAAATATAATATAAATCCGTTGCCATTTGTACAAAATGAAAGGATAGATTGACACCTTTCAACAATTTTTCCCGCCGTTTTGAAGTATACTCCATATTGAAATCGCGCTTCAAGTCACTTGGGGTGAGGCCGACCGCCATGTTCGGTATAACCAAAACAACTTTTATATTCAATGACGATTTCTAATTACGAAAAAAATATAGTTCCTCGCTTTAATATTTCGCGAAGGGTTGTAACATTTGGGGTTGGCGCCGGATGATTTCGCATAAAGCCCTCTCTTCCTCCGAAATCACTCATTACGTCGGGTGTTTCGTCCTCGTGGGTATTCGAACGTTGTTGTGTATATTTCAAGCAAGCTTTTAAATTTAAATTTTAGGTAAGTGAATGAACATAAATGAAATTATTCCTAATAGTACGTATAATATATAATTATACTTGCTGCTTAAAGTGTTGATTGGTCTTTTGGAGAAAGACAATAATATTTCATGGATAGTGTAAGACGCTTTTCAAGAAAATGACTTTAAAAACCTTAATAACAACTGAAGCTACTGCACTGTCACTGCACAGGAACATCAACTGAAACCTACGAAGAAAGTTCTGCACTAAATCACTCCTGCGTTAACCTAAATTCTTGCATCCTCTTACTAATCTCTAGTCATTTTTCATTTAACTACCACAAATTATTTTTAATATTGCATACGAATGGAACATGTAATAAATCAATGCATATTTTTTGGCGGTTAGCGGACGTATAAGACCAGACGTCAATCCAACCAACTTATCTAGAGTTAAGAATACTGAATTCATAATTTCAAAACTATTTTACAGTATCCAGTTAAAAGCAAATGATTAGGCTAACATCATATTATTTTAAGAGCAAAAGCAATATCAATCATGGCAACACTGCGCCATCGACTAGCAATCGTATATAGCAAGAATTCATTATGAATTGTACTTTTTCTCGCGCGCAGGTTGAATGACCGCTCGGCTCGAGGCTTGTGGACGCTGGGTAATTTATCAAACTGTAATAATGTGGGTAAACGGAGGCCCGGGATGCCTCCTAGATGCGTAGGGGACGATTGAGTGCGTTCAGCGTTATAGCGCTGAATAGATCAAGTCTATGTTAAACTACTTTTTTAATTTGTGCCACTTATTAGAGTCAAATTGTATAAATTTTGAATTTGATATTTTATTTTGTTACACGACTTCTTATAACTGGCAATATTTTATTGAGTTTTTTTTACTTTCACTGAAAGTCATGATTACGATGTTTTAATTGCTCATGCACTACAATTTAATTTTTCTAAAAGATTTATGTTTTTATATGGTTCTTAATATGTCATTTTTTATGATATTGATTGATTTTTAAAGCGCTTGAACTATTTGTCTATGAAGCGCTAGCCGCTCTGTGTTAGAACGCATCCCCTATCTATAGCAAACGGGGTCGTCTTCTA
This sequence comes from Papilio elwesi, assembly GCA_029849275.1. Taxonomy (NCBI): domain Eukaryota; kingdom Metazoa; phylum Arthropoda; class Insecta; order Lepidoptera; family Papilionidae; genus Papilio; species Papilio elwesi. The sequence continues at coordinate 3,001,505 of CM056710.1, read as the reverse complement.
TTGGCGGAGGCCTGCCGTTTTCCTTACTGAAATCATGAAACGCCACCCTTTGTGCCAACAGTGCTTTAAGCGAAACAATACGCCATTTTAGCTTTTTCCCACTGCTAATCTAGGGGCTCTAGTCCATAGGGTAATGGCCGGGGGTGGTTTGGCTTAGATGACTAAGTAATATAGGGTAGGGAAGCGATAGCGCCGATGCAGCTAATGCAAACTAATTGGTCCTCGACCTATTAAGATACTTTATACATCAATCAGTGACAAGCTCTTCCCCTCGACAGATATATATTATATATAAAAGAAGACACTGACTGACTGATATATCAACGCAAAGACTACTACACTACTATACCTAGACTTGACATTTTGCACAGGGTTTTTTTTATTACGAAGGCGAGCACTAACTTAGGCTTTTTCTAAATTTATCCAGTAAAGGATCTATATCTAGATATATATGTTCAATCATATTGAATAGGATGAACCCTAGTCCTGTCTACCTGTCTAGTCTAATCGTCGATTAAATTATATTATACGGCGGGTGAAACATGTTGGCTTATAATACATATCTTAAAAATATTTCAGTTAGAGTTCACTAAATAAATAGGAGTTTATATTCTTGATTCACTTTACATAACATATATTGTACTCAAAATTGTAGTTGTCTAGAACCTAGCACTTTTATAAACGGACACCTAATTATCTAGCGTATAAAATATTGTAAAACATAATGAGAATGTGAGATAAGTACTGTCACTGTCAAATAGAAACATTGACTTTTTGTAACCCAACAATGGCAACAATTCGGTAGCAATCGGTAAGATTCCGAACACTAACAAAAACATAACGGTATTGTAATTTATTTATTTTATATTTTATTATCATTTATTTCTTTTTTTATGTGAAACGCTTCAAGATTTTGGGTCATTCTCGCTGCAGAATTATTTTTAATCTATGGGTACTAATTGTAACGGCGGCGGAGAGCTGGCGTCGTGAGACAAAATCTGAAAATCGTCGTCATATGATTAAATCAAGCTCGGACCGGTCGGATGGGTGCGCGCCTGTACACCGCAAGACCAGGTTTTTGCTGGGCAGGTGACGGGATGCGAGCTCTTCTTGTTGTCCAACAGGGTCAAACACCTCAGTCGACTAGTATACTCTGCTTCTGGAATCTCTTTTCATCCATTAATAACATCAAAAGAACGGTTAATCGATCGGTCCTTGTCAAAATATTGTTAACGGTAGCGAAAGTATTACTTACAATTTATTTTATTTTTTCCTCATTATTATTTGACTTCAGTACCTACTTCGTTTGTTTTTCAAAGAACTTTTACGTCATGTTTGACATTTCAATTTTTAAATAATTAATTATTATTTTTATATTTTATCAGTTTTGTTACATGTAGAGTGTGAAAGATTAGAGCTATTTTTATAAGACTGTTTAAATTAGTTTAGTTGGCCAATATTTGGCACACATCGGCGGTTCCAAGGGACTTAAGCGCCTAACCTCTTTTTACCTTGCCGAAACCTAACGTCAAGATCGTAAATCGGGGTGAAACCCAAACAATGGATAAGTCGAGATTAATTATTTTTATTGACAAGAAAATCGCTATTCTTAAACTATGATCATCGAAATATATGTACCTATTTTATATTCCGTTTTAAGTTCACCATACGTGACATCGTTAAATTTTAAATATCTCTTTAGTACGATAAATTGAACATGTCGATGTCTCTAAATGTATCGATTGTCTTTAAAAACAACGAACAAGCTAATTATAATTCGAAACGTCGCTCCCATACTTTTTCTCATTCGAAGAACTCAAAAAGTATATAAAGTTATACATCGTTCAAAGAACCGGTTTCTAACACCCGTCTATTTTCACCTCTATCGATGTCGAAAACCAATAAAAACGCTTCTAACAACAAACCACCAATAACAAGCCGGTGATATGAACGAAGAAAAAAAAACCGGCGGGATCCAGTTTGAAATTAGAATGCCGAAATCGAAACACGTATGCGCACGCTCACATGCACACCTACATCCGACGGACCTACCGCAACATGGCTTATCGAAAATGAACGTTACATAAAAATGATGAATACTTCGAATGCAGCGGATGAAAAATAAAAATTTAAATTCGTGTTGCGTACTGAATTTATATTATGATAAAAAATTCATCATACATACCCAAGTCGAGACGATTCGCATTCAGCCATCGAAACAGATAATTTTCGTGTCACACACGCACACACATACGCCGAAATTCAAAAACCGAACGAGCCGAATGAGATAATCGGTATTCATGACGCACACAAAATGTGCGGGTTGTCAGGCGGCGGAGCGGGATGGTGATAGTTTTCCTGTTTCGTTCAGCCAAAATGCGTCCGATATAAGAATGATGCTTCTAAGGCCGTTGACCTTCATGGTGAGCGCAGTTTGGACTGTGGATTTTTTTTTAATTTTATTGAGCACTTTAAATGGCAGTAGCGTTTTGTGTCAGACAGCTTGACAGTATATTTTGTCTGTTTACCATATTTATAATTAAAATAAATTTAAAAATAATACTAACATATCCAATCATAGGATGCATTTTTTAATTCATTATGTCATGTAAATAGGTACTTGAATTATGGATTACATTTATTTTAGATTTTAATTATATATTTATGAAATATATATTTTTAAACTAGCCGTTGCCCGAGATTTCGCACGCATTTGTTTCTTATCTTCCTCGCTGGAATTTCTTGTAACTAGATTTTGCGTAATTATATAATTAATTAATTTCATATAATTATATGTTCCAGTGTTAATGTATTATCGTGTCAAACGTTACCACAGCCACCTATATCAGGTTTTACTTTCCTATCCCTAAGGAAGTTTTAACAGTTTAAAAGTTTTAAGAGTTAAAACGTAACAAAACGTAAACGAACAAAGTAACATTTTCATTTATAATAATATTTAGGATAAGAAAGTCGAAAGATAGATCACTACTACTACGCTATCACTACAGATGAAAATATCATCAACTAAAAACAGTGACAGCAGGAATACATGGTGATAGCGAATAAAGTCGATTGCACATTGTAGTACACATTAATTATATATATCCTCAATATTATTAAATGACACGGGGAACTTACCTGTTATCCCGAAAATAATTTTCGAGATATATAAAACCTTCATTTACAATTACGGTTGCCATGGTAATGTTTTGACAATAACATTTTACCTATAAAAGTGCAGTGTGGTAAATAAGAAACAAATGCTTGGCAAGCCTCGGGAAACAGAAAGTAGCTACATAAGCACTTAACTTAATAATCGATCTCTAACAAAATTAGCGGACGATTTGCTCAAAGTTACGGAAATGCACCGGATGTGAGTAGCACGGGACCCGTTATTGGGATCCATTGGAAATTACTACCACCAGTTGGCTGTTGGCTACTATAAACTTGAGATTAAGTTTTTTCTTTATTGGATTTAGTTTCCATTCAACAACGATTAACTGAGTATCAATAAGCTGCGGTTTAGCTTTAGGACTTTCTAGGATTAGAAGTTCTTTTGTATAAGCGACGGAGCCAACGTGACGGGATGGACTCCGATAGTGGGCTAGCCTAAAATAAGAATTATTATTACAAACACTTCACATTGACCATTCCGAATAATATCGCGGGTGCTGAGTTCGAAGCCCAGGCGAGGCGATAACACAGGTACAAATGTAATCATATTCAGTGTAGTTGTGTACTGTAGCTTTTTCTTTCTTTCTACACACGCAAGCTTAGACAAATTATTTCGTTTTCACTTGTATTTGCTATCGGGATTAAGAAATTCAAGGTATTTTTATATGAAAAGCACAATAACTTTTAAACACAGAATTATATGTTTTTTATCTTCACGTTATTTAAACGAGTGCTAGTAGAGGCTGCATCGCGTTTGGAGCACGGCGCGGTCGCCGGCCGTTGTCAAGGCCGCCTCGAAATTACCCGCGCCAGCGGATAACTGGCAACATTGCGATACGAAGATTAAATAAATATATCCTAATATCTATATCAATAGTGCTAAGCGAGAATTTTGAGAGTCATCGAATGGAGAAAATTTCTCCTATTTGTAATTAGAATTACCTAAATAAGTGTCGATACGTCACCACGTTCGAACGAAGCTATTAGAATCGTCGTTCATCGCACGGAAAAGGCTTGGAACAAGTTACCAGCGTCAGTGTTTCCGTCCAACTATGACGTGGGTACAGAATAGTCAATAGGCTGTTACTACTAACTACCGGCACTAGTTTTCTTTTCATGGACTAAGGTGGGAACGAGCAAGCGGATCCCGATGTCAAGTGATCGTGGATATGATTATTTCTCTTTACTATTCCTTCCACCGTCAAGTTCTCTTCCCCTTACTGATAAGAAAAGGATGGGAAGGTGAAGATGGCCAGAATTAGGCCTCCGGCACCTCACTCATCGGCCTCATCGCGGAGTACTCTACTTCACGACTGCCTTCTGTGAGGTCGTGCCGTCCAATTCGTGCAACAGATACTGTTGTTGCGGGCTCTACAACTGCCACTGTCAAAACCGTTTAGTCCGATTTTTATGACGTACGACGAAAGCTGAATCCAGTTGAAATATCTATTAAGAACCCTGGATATATATTATGAGGTTCTCATCTTTGATGAATTCGTAATTACATTTTGGTTTAAGATATAAAAACTTATTTAAACAATAAACCCGTTCTTGTTGATATGTAGATAAAAGTCAAGTTGCGTCACCAGTTGCAGACGTGCGGACAAAGAGCAAGGAAACATTTATGCGCAAAAGTTATTTTGTGCAATCGCGACTGTTCCAAAAAGATAAACTCTCGCAAAACAAAGCGAACAAGTAAACAACGTTTTTGATTGTAAGTTATAGTGATGCGCTTTTTTTTTTTGACGTGGAATTTTCCGCTTTAGAGAGCTCGTATAAGTCCGTTTTTTTCACCGGACGACGGACCGACAATAATAAGCGGGAGCCATCCGGCGCAAATTGATCGCCGGTTCCGCTGCGTGTACGCACCGTCATTATAAACCTAGCACAAACACCACGGCCAATCCGGGCAAGGATAAGGTTGAAATTATTGTTAGTAATGCACTTTTATTAGCTAGATGGGTATGTATGTATATGTTTATTTGCTTGTAGGTAACATAATTTTTACATGTGATCCTGAACCAATTGAAAACGTTTAATTAATTTAAATTGTTGTACACTTATCAAGGACCGATGACAATGCAAAATGTAATCGGTTGTTCCGATTATCCTTATCAAAATTGTCAGGACTTACGGTTTTTTAAGATTGAGAATAGTGACATCTAGGTGTTAAAATTTAAAAACCCATGGATATGGGAACCTAGAGTGCTTTTTGGTTCCTAAAACGATTTTTTTCTTAATTTAATTTTAATGAAATTATTGCTGTAGGTAACTTAACTTTGCGTAGCTTAAAACTCTTCAATGCTTAAGATTAAAAGGTTTTTGTTTTGTAAATGACTACGAGGAAACATATGAAAACCCGTCTGATTATTTTTGAAAAGGTCTTACTTTTTAATGTATTTCCAAGTAATAAAATCGTCATTTTATTGAGGCCATGAAAACGAAAAAACGACTTTCCAAAAAATGGATAAACTGTTTTTTTTCTTAAATATAGGAAGTCTCTGCATTACATTAACCTTGAAATTAACTAGTGTCCAAGGTTTCATTTGACCGTCTTTATATTTGCAGTGTGCTATAATGGGAAAGAGACTAAAAACTAATACTCGTAGAAAAGAGTACTCCTACTAAACTAACAGTACTACTAAACTCCTACAGAGTAAATCACTGAACTGATGAACCTAGCTGATGCTTTTAAAGCTCACAGGATAGAACGGAATGTGAAGACTATGGCACACCTATCTTGAAAGAGTAGTGGGCAGTAGGTACATTGTCAGGTCTGGCGATGACAAACCGAAATTCTGTCTTCGAGTAATGCAGTCAGATACGATAACGATGCGTGGCGACATCAGATCTGGTAGGCTGCTCGCTCAACATCTTTGTCACGTAGCCTCTATATAGTTAAGTACTTACTGCTTCTGTTGTTAATATTCTTGAATTGTTCTTTCTCTAATACTTGAAGCAACTCAACAAGAACATTTCAGTTCAGCAATTTATTAACAAATAATTAAACATGGATAATACTTAAAAAATACTCTTAACTAATACGGGTTTGTTACCTTTAGTAAATGGATATAGGATATACCGATCAATAGCATTTATAAACACAAGGAGTATTCTATAACTCTCTCAAAATCCTGACTAATATTATAATTGGGAATGTGAGTTTGTTGACGACTCAACCGATCATTATGAAATCACGCACATTTTCAGCGGTCACATTTCACATGGCTTATTCCGAAAAAAAAACTTCTTGCGTGATAGAAAAAAAACTAATATCGGTTTCCATGGTAATAATATATTTTTGGAACCAAAAACAATTTTTGACATTTACCTATAATTAAAGCAATTTAACGCGAAATTAAGTAACAATATTTTCCGGCGGGGAAGATATAGAAATGCGTGCGAAGTCGCGGGCAACGGTTACAAACTTAATCGCAATTCTTACATATTTTATGCATGTTACTCTGAGTGTTTTTCCATGACTTCAGAAGCCCACTTAAGAATCGAATCATTTCCAAGTCAACACTACTAAAAGTAACAAGGAAAAAAGGTAATTGAAATTCATACAAAAACCCAATCTAAATATCAAAATATCTCAAGACCACGAACCATGTATACCGGTCACACGCGCTCCTCGTATGCAATACCGTTCGACTTGTCCGTGTGTGTCTGTGTGTTTGTGCGTGTACAGTTCATTGACTTTCCGTTTCTTTTTCAACTTCAGTAAGATAGGTCATGGTTATTTTATTTTTAATCTGCTTTGCTGTCGCTGGCAAAAACTTTTTGCTATCTCGACATTATATTTTCACATCTTAAGTGCTTTAACTTTTATAGACGCAGGATATTGCAAGTTTAAAATACGATGTTTGTTTTAACGAATGTATGTGTTATTTGATAATTAATTTTAGGTAATTCAAATTGTAGATATCTGACGCACCTTTTTTTAAAAAAATAAGAATAAGCATATGATCTGTCCGTACAATGACGTTGCTATCACACAGCAAATATAATTCAGTTGAATTAGTTTAGGTTAGCTTTGCTTACGCTGGCGAAAATATTCACCTAAAACATATTATCATCTCAATTTAGGATAGAGAGGAAGCTTGTATCGCGACTCGATTTTACCCCAGTGGAAACCCACGATTAGGCTAACCAGAATGAATTTACTGCAGCCGTGGATGTTGACGGTTTCCGATTCCGGTAATAACAACAGAGTAACCCTCGATCTTGGTTACTCTTAAATGACGTTTAGGCTAAGACTACATCCAGTACGGTAAAACTGTAGATACCTGGCTTATAGTGACAAGTCATTAACAAAAAATAGGTTAGCTGACGTAGATAAAAGGAAAGGTAACGTGAGGAAAAGGCGAGGAAGGCATAAGATGGGTACCAGCGATTCGAGAATCTAACTAACCAGACCTTATCTTAACCTTTCGAGTCAGAGAAAAATCGGGTTTACGTTTGTGACACTTTCCAGGTCTTGTTGCTTGCCCCTACAAATAAAAACAATTTTATTACTAACCCTCGAAATACCAGACAATAACTTCAGTGACATTTCTGCAGCTACTGATAGGCTCGCTTCCACCTGTCACTTGGAGTATAATATACCCTTTACCTAAAAATTAACTTTATAATTCCAGCCCATACAAAGGTGATGTGGGAGAGATCTTTTTTAATGATAACAGTTGCCCTTTATACAAGAAATTTTAATTTTTATGCTATTTTCATAACTTTTTGCCATGGTTAAGATATAAGCTATATTTTGTTGTAGTAATTTAATAAGAATAACTAAACATATTTGTAGTAACCTTAAAACAAACATTAGACGAAAACGCAGAACCGACTAGTGCAAAACCAAATTTAAATCTAAATATATTTACAGTTATTCGTTGTGTTTATGTTTATTAGATACATTATGGTCCGTTATGAACAACATTTTTTTATGTCTTTATTTTGAGATTCCAATTACCTAACCTTATGGTCTAAGAAACGACATAAGAAATACATACGCTCATCTGCTATTTGACCATGAACCAGGTTATCTGTTAGATAGTATGTACATTAATAAATCACAAGCGAGTTGCCAAGTAACACTGGGGCCAACACTGTTAACCATATTAGGTTGATCCTTTGCGAGCTCGCGAATCTAGTGGTCAAGTTTACCGTGGTGTTTTCAGCAGTGTAAGCCCATGGTTATGTTGACGTCATATCGAACTTGAGTCTTATATATTCTTGTACGTAAACATTTATTGTACGTCGTAGCAGATGATGGTACAAATTTCGTATGCTGCTTCTTATACTATAGTATCTATATCTACCTAACTATATAGTCTAGTATCGGTAAAGAAGAGTAGGTTCAATGATATTATAATTGCTAATGTCATTTCCGTTCTTTCTAATTATAATAAAAACACAAACAATTAAATTATCATATCAATTTATATCGTAAATTTAAAACGCTCTTTCATAATACGTTAAGCTTAAGGGCAATTACACTGGGCCGTCCGATAGGAGATCTAACGTACTGCGCCGTTAGGTTAGGCTATAAACCTAGGGCACCTGTAGCAGGTGCCGCAGATGTTCTGGACCGGTCCGCGCCGAATATGGACGTATGTTAGACTAACTCAACCGACTATGCACTGCGTTTGCTAGTTTTAAGCTGGTGTTTTTCTTTTGTTTATTGTTTTGTTTTTCTTAATTGAATGATGACCACAGACTAAAAGTGAAGCTTATTGATTTTTTGTGCCCTTTATGCAGTATACCATCACGTGTAAGGTTATTATAATCCGTTGTGTTACATTGTAACATAATACAGTTCTTTCGTTTTCATTCTTGACAAATCGAGGTTTGACAACATTTTGATTTTCATGAATAAGTTAAAAAAATGTGTCATACTAACAGATGAGTATATTTTCCATAAAACAGGGGACAGGCCAGGGGCCATTGAACCTTTCATCGGTGCCTTTTTATTTCTAATGTGTACCGAGAGGTAACAGATATTTTCGCGTCGTTTAATTAATGCTCAGTTGCAGGTACAGTTCACTCGCGAGCTTTACGCTCGTACGACGCGACTGTACCGACAGAACAACAAGTAGTAACAAGTACCTTGTCTTCTTCTGTAAGTGAATTCTCGATTAACTTTACTTCAAGATTTTGTCCAATTCAGTAAGCTGATTAACTCTTCGTGCCATTTCTCCAAATATTTAGGGTCGGCACAGTACGTACTACTCTATCATCCTCTATCATCCCTCCGTCAGCCGTCATATCTGAATTCACACCCCTTCTTACACATGTCGTCTTTGATACAGTCAATACACAATTTGTTCGGTCTTCCTCTACTCTCTCAACTATCCATATTCATTCTCAATACTTAACTACAATCCATAACGTAAATAAGTTATTTTGTGTATTTAAAAATTACTTAATTATGATCATTGGCGACCAAAAATCATGATCGAATTTCGACTACTAGGTAAATATAACTAGCAAAGGTACGGCAAAAACCCAGTAGTGTTGGGCTCTTTGTTTACGACGTTAATGCCTTTTGAAAGACACTATTGCAGATTCAGATAGATCTTTAAACTACGACCAGCATAGTAATAGAGCCCACCAGCAGCAGTTATTGCAAACAGACTGAAAGTCCTCACAGCATAGTGCGCGCGCTAATCGACAATGTAGTGCTTAAGATGTCAGTGGGTGCTTGTTTGACCATTCTTCGATAAACTAGTAATAAGTTGTTTATTGAAGATAGGCTCTGTCGTGCGGACCATCCAACATTGATGTGCGCCGGCACGGAAGCACCGATTGGGCAATTATCTGCCGCAGTGTGATCACAGCGATCACAGTGTTCACGGATCTACGCCCGGCGCTGGCCAAATCGGGCGTGGGACTCTGCACTGCACAGTAAGGAAGGTGACACACCATCACTTATATAAGCTGAACACATTCAAAATAACGATCTATAATATAATTTTTAATATTTAGGTAAATGAGATAGAGACATGATATATGTTGCTTAGAGTGGAAAAAAAGGGTTGAAGCACCAACTCGAGCGATTCGAGCCGCGTTTCTCTTCTGATGTATGAGGTGCCGCAGGATCCATCCCATTGTCATACCTTGCTCCTTTTTATTTCAATTTTCCTAAAAAAAGTCTGGTATCTTTTGTGATTGCTGTATATCTTGATGTGTTGCTATGGAGTGCTTTAATTTTTTTACACAGAAGTTAATTTAAAGCGCGTTGAGTGTGTCTCCCCACTAATTGTGTGCACTTCTGTGCGTCGAGGCTCGGTATACACTTGCGCGGCGATGCCAATGACCTGCAGTATGGAGCTTTGGTGCCAGATTTCCAAGGCTGCATGACAAAGTACTCCCCAAATGATTGGCTAATTAGATAAAATTCAGTATAGATTTACTTCATACTTAAATAGCCGTAGCCCAGAGATAAAGGATTGGCTACTTGGCCCCGTCCAGACATACATACTTCTCTCTCTTCTACATTCACAATATACCGACGCATACATGCTCGTTGGTACCTACTGCTTCCTAGTTTTAAATCATACAAAATTAACATTTTTATTTGAAGAATGGATGGGGTCTTTAGGGACAACGGTAAAGAGTTATAAAAATAGATATGTGGATTCTAGTTTTAGCACACTTTTATTACCTTGATCTAAGATTTACCTAATGTTTTCAAACTTGTAAACGTCCGATCGAAATGAAAGTGCATGAAGATGCAGTCATATAAAAACCAATGACAAATGACAAAAAGCTGTGATGTGTGTACGCACTGCACTCAATTGTATCCGATTTTTAATTAATTAATTAAAGATTAGTCACAATAAGACTTCGAGAATCTCAATTAAATCATAAACGCATCTACCGTAAATTTCACGATCGTTTACAATCCTATCCGTCTAAGAAACAACTTCCTAATAGTCGAGATTAGTCAGGTCTGCTCAATTAACGAGTGCACAGCACAGAACAGCTCAGCAGAGCGCTGATCCCCAGACTGTGTCGCTTTATTACTTGTTGCTGCAGGCGAATTTGTTTAGTCTAATCCCCACTTTATTGCTTTAATTATTCTTGTTCTGAAATTGTACTGATTGCAAAAAAGTTTAGATTAACATTCGTGGTTTATTTTTGTTACTTACATATTAATTACTTAAGAACAGAGATATAGAGGAAAAGTATTCAATGATTCTTGTTTGGTTTTTATTATTATTTATTTAGGATTTATTATATTTTTTTCTCTTTCTTTATCCCTTTCTCAATTAGCGTTTCCTTAAAAGTTCCTTCGATTGATCAGTTTTAAATTTACTAGTTAACAATTTCTTTGGTATCTTTTATCTAAAATGGCTAAACTCAGACACTATCAACGTGCGATGAGACCTAGTCCTAGACATAGGCATTCAGAAACTGATTCATCTAAGGTCCAAGGAGCCACTAAAACCCAACAGGGTCAAGCTGTCGAATTGTGAAGTTTCCATCTGGCATACATTTGAGGCCATCAAATAACGGTGTTTTCGTTGCGACAGAGGGAAGGGGGCGCCTTAGGTGCGACTGAGCGTTCCCGGTTTATGCCCGCCATAAACAGAGAGTGCTCGTAACTGCGTTGGCATTAGCCCGTCTCATTGCCCTTACTAAGGGAATTCGATTTTATAATAAATATGCTATACTGGTGGACCCACCAGACGATGACGATGTTTCTGTATAGGTCGAAAGATTAAAATAAAACTCTCAAGCATAAAAATAAACGACAGTGCCATCTACCGGATTCTACTTGTGAGTCTAGATTCCTAGATCCACAAAGATACACACCGTATCTTTGTGGATCCAGGGATAGTTCAAAAACTTATTTACGTCCAACGCCTTAGTAGTTCATTAAAGTTCCTCGATCGTTTAAATGTCACAATTTAAGCGTTTTCTATCTCGACGTAGGGCTATCCCAAAGATTACCCCTTTTTGCCCCTCATCCTCGGGTAACGTTGACTAAACCTCGATTCATCTCAATATCCTACATATATTATATATACACTTCCAAGGAAAAGTAAAACGCTACCGTAAACTTAGCCATTTAAGAATCCCCGGCCGAAGAACCAGATTACATACAGATCGAGTTCCAATGGTATGTACGCGCAATGTTCTAGATGGCCAGTGTTAAAATTTTTACGCAGCATCGAAACGTTGTGAGCTAACAAAAGTTCAATTTCCATTCGAGATCAGATGGTAGGATCGGTGTCGTTCGTCGGTTTATGCCGTAACATTCTAAAAGTGGGGAGTCGATGATAAAGAGAAAGGATAAACTGTTTATTGCCTTCTTTTAGATCAAGCTGAGTGTACTAACTGACTGATTTTTTATACGATTGTGGCGAGACAAGTAAAATACACAACTGACAGTAAGTACGTGACAAAATAGTTTTGAAAAATACAATCAGAAATAAATACACACCACTGTACATCCGATCATAATCCATATAAATAATTTGTTCAAGGACAACTTGCCTTAAATAGACGAACTTTTGGCAATTACCTCTTCAATACCTGTACTCCACATAAATATTACAATGAGAATGTCGACAAAAGTGAGTGTTTGAGTCAAAACCAATTATGTGTTTTGTAACTGATATGTCACTGTTTGTTTTGGATTTGGCAGAGCTCAGGGGGCGCATGCTCTAAACCTCTTTACAAAGCTCGCCTGGATTTTACACAGGAAACAATCGCCATCCAGCTTCCACCGAGCTTCAATGTGGCAGGTAATAAGGCAATCACTATCAAATATAACAATAATATTTTATATATTCGGCGTAAAACCTCCTCTACCGACCTCAAATTTACTCTAAGCTAATTTGTAGTTTATGTATTGAGTCAAAGTCATCAATGTCTCAAGAATGTGATAAAGATTAATCTAGAACTAAAAGTAAGAGAGCCGTGATGACATCAAAAATAATAACTGTTCATTAGTCTCCCACTCTTCATCCCCCTGGCTGCCATCATCCCCCAACCCACTGTGCGGGAACGCACGAAGTTGGCCGCGACGACATCCGACAGCCGACGATAATGTCCATGTGAAAGTAGCCACCGCGAAACTATGGTTTTCTAGCAACGCGAGATCACAGATGATGCAGTTATGGAAGAGACATTATGCTATTATGAAAATTAGTAAAAAAAGTTCGATAGGTGTCGTATAACCCCTGGTATGTACATTTCGCTATATATTCTTTGTAATAACATTAAAAATAAAATGCTAATAATTGTATTTTATAAAACTACTTCAACTTACGGTAAGCAGTAAGTTGATTTTACAAGTTATGAAAATAGACATTAGTGAGGTATCTCTGGCCTCATGATCGTCTACCTTATTCCCTCTCTTCCTCAACCCCGATTTTACAAATGTTTAGTAGGTATTATCTTATCAAAATAATTAAAGTTCATGCAAAGTTGTCACATAACAGTTAGCCATAGTCCATATGTTTTGCAACCCGTACCCATCAGGCTATTGATACTACCTCGTATTATATTTCTTCTGAATAATGATACTATTCCAACATCCGTACATCTGTGGACGCCGCCCGGTGTGCACATTCGATATTAAATACATACATATCGACACTTGTTTTATTTCCTATCTGTTGTACGAAAGAACAATTTAATACGTTCACTTCGTTTGTTCATATAAAAGAGAATTGCGCATTCGGCATAGGCCATGGGATTCGAAGCTGTCCAATATCAACTCCCCGCACAACTAAAAACGTGTCACAAAAGTCGATAAGTGGTTTCAAAATTGATTTGAAATTTTACTAATTGTGTTGTAATGAGTCGACAGTGGTGCGTCATTACAGACCTTTATTATCGATGCGAATAAAATAGTAGATGTGGGCCAGTACTGGACCGTGATACTGTTGCCGTGGGTTCACACTGCCGAAAACATATGATACATATTATATACACAAAACATACAACAGGAAGCTTGTATCGCCACACGATTTTACTACAGTGGAAACCCAGGGTTAGTCTCAGAACATGTGTTTTAATTGCACTATCTAAAAAAAAGACAATTTCGTTCCGTGGGGTATGAAGTTACGATATGTAAGTTTTAAAAAGCCTTCAATTATAAAGTACTAACTAATGTTTGAAACCAAATTGCTACTTAGTTTCGGTTGTTTCAAAACCTAAGCGTTGTCATTAATTTTTTTCCCAAAATCTGTGCATCGTTTTGATTTCAAAATTTAACACCACTGATTCTAAAAATTGCAACTCTTAACTTTAAAGATAAAATAAATCTAAATCTTAAATACGTAACCAAACCATTAACTACTTCATTATAAGTTGTATTGAAGTAAGTCGTAACCAATTAGCTATACAAAAGTGCAATCGATCGGGTGCTACGAAGGAAACCCTGCCCCGAGCCGCGTGGCGCCGCTACCGCCGCCCAACATGTTGCTAATAAGATTTGTGAGAACAAAATACAGCTAAACTGTACGTGCTGCTTGCTGCTTATTGGCTAATGGCATCGAAATTAGTATGCAATTCGATTCCCGGTTAAAGTTAAATACGTCTATTTTTATATGACACACATGTTTTTAATGATTCTCTAAAGAATGGAACCTACATGAAATAATTCTATAAAGAACGAAAGAAAGTAATAAGGGAGAAAAAAGAGAAGTTAGAGAGGTACCTACTGTCGATTTGTTGAGCTGTGCGATCGTCATCTGTTTCCTTGCACATCCGTTACTGGGCATAGTATGACCGTACTCCATACTGTATAGGTTTTGGTTATAGCTCTTGCGGTCAGCCGCCTGCCTGATGCCCACCCTCCTCGGGAATAATTGTTGAGCTATAAATGTAAATAATAGTGGAAAATAAATAAACAATCCGTATTTCCATTTCTCACATCTTTGCCTCTTCGGATTCGATGGATCACTTTACCTTTTGGTTGGATGTTAATTAGGGAGGGATAAAATGTATGATATCATTACATAAAGTGATTCAGTTGGTCGTTTACCTCCCTTCTAGAAAAATAAAATAAAATTTTTAGTAAATAAAATTGAACAACTATAACTCTGGAGTAAAGCTACCAGCTTTGGTTCGCGAAAAAATTAACTTAGTGTATGAAGCCGCAAAAGTGCAGCTAATGCTAACTGTGCTGAGGCGGACGTACGTGTACTGCGCCCTACACGGCCCGCGAGGAATGCAACATGTGCAAAGGCATTTCGACTGTTGTACTAACTGACATAAGAAAGAAAATATATATATTTACCGAAAAAAAGGATAGTAAAAACTAAACAAATATACAATTTAATTTGAAAACTGCGCCACAGCATGAACAAACTAATAAGGAACTTAATTTTAAATTAAAATAATTGATAGTACACGCCCCATTACCGGTGGATTAAGTCAAATAATAACAAAAAAATAGATAACTGAGGGCACAGTACTGATTAGAGTGGCAACACATCTTTCATCTCTTTCATGTAACGCGATATGCCTAAACGTGACGCGTCTTTGAAAAGCAAGAAGAATCGCCTAAGAAGTTTCAAATTAAATAAATCGTACTACTTGCTTGGCGTATATTTAAAATGATATATCTAATGGAAAACTAATCTAATGGTAGAGCCCGCAGCACCAACAGATGATGCATGAGTAGGCTGGCCCAGCCGGTAAAATACAACGACCTCGGCGTGAAGTAGAAGTATTCTGCGTTTCCTGTTCCCCTATCCACCCTTTTCTAATAAGGAAAGGATGGTAAGAGGATGAAGATTTGACGTGGGGTAGGGTATATATATTTGACGTGGGGTAGGGTATATATATTTAGATAGGTAAAGGAAATATCGTTTTCCCTGTTTATTTCTATATCGGTATTGATTTTTAAATTCACTTGATATGACTGATTCGCACTAGTACAAATCGTCTACTGGTATCTCGACCAGCGAGTGCATTGCGTGGGCGCCAGTTTGTTGCATTCCTGTGGAATTACCGCGTTCCTACTGCATCATGCCGACTAGACAACACTTTAATGTTATAAATTAGTAAATTGGTGTGTGCGTGACTGAATTATAAATAGCTCATGTGCTATGATTTGTTCTGTGCGATATCAATGAAATCAAGTATCATTCATTCCTTACTATTGGACGTTTAGGGAATACAAGTCTTTTTTGTCAAATCAATATAGAAGCAGTAGAATAGGATTATGTTGCGTAGGCTCGAAGAATTAGACTCGTTCAGCAGATTTAAGTAATCACCCCACCTATACACATATCATACAACATCTGCAATGAATAGTTGTAAGGGCGTTATCAGAGAAAAGAAGAAAAAGAGGCAGACAAGTCAAGGGATCTATCCATGATTCAAGAATGCTGGAGGGACAATCTGGTTAAGAACGACTGAAAATTGTGACGAATAGAAACAGCAGGAAGAGGCTTATGTGTCACAGGACACGCTGATAATTTACCAGAGAAATTAAAAGTAAATAATGTAAATGAAAGTTATCAGCCATAAATGCTTAATTATTATTATTAATACCATCGAAAAAAGGTCAAAGTATATTAAGCTAATTTTGTAATAAATTGCATCGCTTTATTGTCTACATTATTAAAAGTTTTCGGCGCGATGTTAAAACGTAATGGAGATAAACAAAAAACTCACAAAGAGCAGGAGACTCAAAGTATTCCGCCTTAAACATATTCCTTGTTCTTTTGTGAGCGCTCCTCTTTGTTGATACAACAGCTCTTAACTTTACAAAGAGCATTTTTTGGGGTTTTTGTTTAAAGTCTACTGTACCCTAACAACACGGTTCTTTATGTAAACACAAAAGGTCGCGTCAGACATTTAATGTACCAAGTAAATTTTGTTCCAACAAGAAAATACTCAAAGAGAATAAGAAACAACTTACAACTTGAATCTGTCTGAGTTGGTACCAATTAATAATAATAATAATATCCTAGGACACATTCACACACGGCCACCTGATCCCAAACTAAGCAGAGCTTGCGCTATGGCAACCAGATAACTGATATACTACATATACTACTTTTCGTTTGTAAATACATACTTAAATAGATAAATTACACCCAGACTCAGGATAAACAGACATGTTCATGCACACAAATATTTGTCCTGGGTGGGAATCGAACCCACGACCTGCGGCGTGAAAAGCATCTTACAAACCACGCCAAGCGGCCCGTCGAAATAGTCTATGTAAAGAAAATCAGCAATCTGTTAAAAAGGAAATAGAGGGAATGGTGATATCATTTGACGGTGGAGATGTATAGGAAAAGGAAATTCCTGTCTATCTGCTCCTCTGTCCATAAAAAGTAGGCAACGCATCTGCGACTCATTTGCTATGTATAATAGTATCGTGGTCTATGTATAATAGTACTGTAGACTGGTGAGTTGATGTACGAGAAGATATATTAGGTATTAGAGCTATTCTATGATTTCTAAATAAACTAGCAATCGCAGTAAGCATTCCATGATGTTACCACTTCACCGCGGTGTTACCGCACTAAAATATTAATAGTCATTCGGCGTTGAATGAATAATGAATATTCGGTCAAGCGCCTGGAGTGCCCCGACAGCCTAACGCGGGCGTCACTAGCACTGCGATTAATTGCTCGGCTCTGTCACGACTTTCTCCTGCTGTGACTAATGTCACCATGTTAATGGATGCTGTAAGGACAATCAAATTTAAACTTAATATTGGAAAAATGTATGGCAAGTACTTATGGGTGTTTCAATCACTTGCTACAATTTTGTTATATAGATATGGAAAGGATGTGAAGAGGTAGAGGATTTGACGGGGGGAGGGTACAGTAAGAGAAAATATCTATCCTTAAATATAATCTTTCTTGTATGAAAGTAGTGTAGGGCCATTATCCTTTTGGTTAACTTGGTAATATTAAGCAGAAAAGTTTATAAAACTACGAGGACTCCACCACAATAAAGCCACACATCCTTATCACATCATTCATGAGACAGGGAAAAAATAAGTGTCGGAATTTCCAAATAAGGCCATGAAAAATGGCGACTCCAGTTTTAACCACGGTCCATACTAGGTCCGACCGATGTTGGACATTCGGCTGACAATATATATCTGCTATATATATATAATACGTTCTCCTTCTTAATTAAATGTAAGGTAATTTTACACTCGGTGCGGTGACCTTTAAAATGTGTTTATCGGAGGGCTTTTACAAAAGCGGCGGGTCGCAGTGGCCTAATTATTTGTTGTTACAAGCATATTGTTATTTAATTTGGTTTGTTTTCACCCCATCAACATCTGTCGCCGCTTGGAAAGATAAAATGAGTGTGGTCCAATTGAACGATTTGAAGCGGGTGTTTTTTAACTGTTATCAGTAAAAAGAAACTTAGTCAGGAAAAGTTGACTTCTACCAATTATCTGGAAAAAAATGATCTATTATGATGAATTTCTAATAACTTACTAAGTAATATTGTACAGTTTTGTGATTTAAAATGAAGTGTTTCTACGTTGATTCGATTATTGGACGATAATCAAGAGTTTTGCGAAATTTCGAGGACATGGCTTTCCCATTTACGAAAAAAGATATAACAATAGATATGGTATAAAAATAGAAGGGTATATCGTCATCATGATCTGCCTACCCTGTTCCCACTCATGTGGTGTTGGCTCAGTAGTCCGTATAGGTTTTGGCTACACTTTTTACCATCGGTAAATAAATTATTCTTGTAATCTTCCTTATAGCGTACGCGTTACATTACTTTTATGAACGTTTATTTAATTATATTTTGATTTCATTTACAGTACATCATTTTAAACGTACGTACGTCATTGTACCTGATGTTTGAAAGTTAACAATAAAGTTCCCGTAGTTCGCTTATGTCTTCCGACGAAATGATGCTTTTAAGCTAATTAAGCAATTCCCAGTAGTTCCGTGGATTTACGTTGTCGGACGCGCGGCGCCGGTTTCGGTCGCAATTGTTTTCTCCTCCTCTCGGCGTCCTATTAGCTTATTCATTTTGTAATGATTTAAACGTTCTGTTATTATACTTCGATAAGATGGCTTTTTTCGAAATAAATGCTGTAAAATAGCATCTTAGTAGCGATTTCTTAAGAAATGCAAACTTCATGTCACTATTTACTTGTTACCCATCCCGTTTTTTCTATACATGATGCATCTATATCTGAGGGTTCCTATGAAAATGAAATGAATGAAAAACTCGGCAAGTCGATAAGCGTGGACAAGTTCGTGAGGGACAATGAGTTGGAGTTTTTCAGGCACTTGTTTACTGCCTCTGTATATGACGCATTTACGCGATTTAACATCAACGAAATCATGATCAAATCAAATCGTCCTAATATTTTACTATATCACAAGCTTGCACGCTGAAATTACATTTGCATTGAGAAATTGCTTGAAGATTGAATGATAAGATACCATCTATTCATTTATTTCAAAATAATTACATAGTAAAATAAAATGTTTGCAAAAGAATATAAAAAGTGGTTAGCCTATGCGTGTTAATAGCGTGGACCATACATGGAAAAAAACTAGAAGATTTTTTTTAATAAAGTAAAATTACTTGCCAAGGGGCTATTGAGTCCGGGGTATCAGTTCATTTTGGAAAATGGGTATCTTGCCCGAAATAGTTCCCCCCCAGGGTATCCCTGCTCTATAGTTTTATACTTTCGTTCTATACGCTTTTATATCTACATTGAATACCAACACTATTCGAGCATTTTAAATTTATTTTATAAGTCGGCGATTGTCTTAGGTGCTTATCAAACAAAATGGACATCTGGAAGTACATTATACGGACAGAAACATATAAAAATACAAGTTAAGCTTAGTCTCTGTCTACCCTTAAACTTTCTGAAATAATAACTAAAACTAAAAATATAAGGCACAAAACTAAAGCAGTTTTAATATATATATATATAAGTATAAACAGCAGCATACAATGGGGTGGTGAGGAGTACAGTCGCGGCGACAAATGCGACGCGTCGCCGCGCGACACTGACGGACGCCGGTAATTAGTCTTAAAAATTGCGAGCACACCGCCCTTGTATACTGGAGGACAGAATAATGTACACAAATTAGATTACACGTACTAAGAATCTAAAATTTTTAAAATAATAATTTTAAAACGAAATGACCATGTCACTGCTATTACTAACATATCTAGATGTTGTCCTACCGGACGTATATTTAATGTCCAGTCGAGGAGAGATTTGTTTATAAAAAAATCCCAAATACTGTTTATACAGGTATACCTTAGTTGAAGTCTGTGCAATGAAATACACTCATTCATTTTCCTTATCAAAGCCATCAACGATTGTTATAGGAACAAGGCCGTTATCTTTTCTGAAAAAAGGACAGAAAAAGCAATCGCCTAGCTACAAACAGTTTAACGTTAGTTCAAAAAGTAATAAAAGTACTGACATACAATTACATTAGGAACTTCTTTTATATTTACAGATAGCAGAATAATTACGAAAGTCTAGGGAAGGTAGACTTCGAAAATTTGTAATCTATAAAATATCGTTACAGTATGTATCGTTTTTCTTACTATAAGTGTACACTTGTAACTAGCGAAGCTGGAGAGGCGCCAGCGATAGATACGGGCCGGGCATCTGCTGTTCGTTACACCTCCTTCCACTGAGCGGGGTAATTGTACAGTTTTTAATCTATAAAAATATGTTGATCACTGTACTCGGGGGTAGAACTAAAACTACAGTAGACTAATCAGTCAGTCAGTTAGTATGCAATGTCTACTAGATTTCAGTATAACTTTTTTATTTTTACACGATTATACAACTTATTTTTTTTAGAAGGTGGCAAACGAGCAAGCGGTTCCCCTTATTTTAAGTGACAAAGTGGAACAAGCAATTGAGTTTGAAAAGTTAGAAACTGTTGACTGTGATAGTTATAGTCAAGCCTGTGTTACAAACCCCTAGCTGCCACCGCCAGTATGTTTGTTAATACGTGTCCGTGTTCAGTATAAATAAATTCGTGAGATGGCAGTAGTGAAAGCGAGTTAGTTCTGATGGACAGGTCGGACGTTAACAACTAACTGTGCATCAATACAAGCCATCTCCAGACGTACGGACGGACACGATTAATATTTGCAAACGCGGTAAGTGCAAACACTGGTAATGTAATATTTCCTACCACGGATCCGCTGCTGAACAGTCTTTAAATATTGAAAATTACACGGTATTTAGTGTACGGTTGTTAATGATTTCAACTGCTAAAATTCCACTAAAGTGATAGGAATAACTAATAGGTTCATAACCTAAAATTGGACCATTGTATAAAACAATTTTAATTTATTAACAATCACACAGAGGGGTAAAAAATAAGCGTTACAAATTTTGTAACATCTTAAGCGTTATGAATATGCAAACAGATAATATATTCAATATAATATTAGTTTTATAACGCAGTGTACGTACTTAAGCCATTGTATTTAGCAGCCAAAATCGAAACCATAAATAGTTCAGAACCTGTGACTCCACACGCTTCTATTCACTAAATGCTAATAACACGCACACAATGGATCGTTAACTCAACCATAGACAACGCGTATCATACGTTACACTTTACACAATAAAAATGTTATGGCCGTGTATTTGTGTGCATCTAACTAATAAGTAAATTTGGCCACTCCCGCGCATCCTCTAAATTCGGCGCGCCATTGGTGTGTTAGAGGTTAGAAAAAAACCCGTTCGAAGTTAAGTATCTATGGCAGCGAATAGGAATGTTTTATTTTTAATTCAGTTTGACGTTTATGTAAAAGACAATATTTCCCTCCTTTGATGTGATGTAATATAATATATATATATATATAATATATAATAAGAAATATATTTTAAAGAATGCCGTTGATATTTGCCACATACTTTAAATTCTTTGGCTCGAAATAATTCAATTCAATTTAAATTTTCAATCAATGAAAAAGTAAAACAAAATTACAGTGAATATTATTAGTTAAATTTTAATAGCATTTTTCGTAACATTTCTTAATAGTTAGTTCAAATTGTTAATAGTAAAGAAGCATCATATTTCGCTCTTTTGATTTATTACAATAACATTATAATTGGTTCGTAATATGTAGTACTATTTACTAATATACTTGTAGACTTGTATAATAGGAAAACTAAAATTAGGTTTCATACTATTTTTTATTTTGCTTTCTATAAACTTTTTATAACTTACTGAATAGTATAATATTTTATTAACAATTACAAAACGTTGTATTGGTATTATCATCTGAGTAGTCAAGTTATAAATCAATAAGACGCAAATACTTTTTTTCATCAAATCTTTTCTTTCTTAACTTGAATTATGTTTTTTTTAATTGGCACTAATCTAAACAAAATACTTTTAAAATGTTGATTTAACGTCCATACCTGTCCTTGGGTATATAAACGTCAAACTGCCAAACGCACACTACTTAACCGTGACAGGTTTATTTTTATTTTAGTGTGCGTCTAACAACGGTCGCCCCTCTCGTGCATCCGAAATTTGAAGCGCGTTAGATGATTGGCCGCCATTTTGACATGGGTTGGTGCTCCGTAGTTTTTTCTGTTGTTAGAACTGGTCGATCCGGTTATGGCATTAGTTCCATTGTAAACGGTCGATGGAGCGATGGCGTCTCGAGTAGTCGAGGGGAATTTGGAGCTAATGTTTTGTTTAGCGTATTTTTTTCGAAGATATTTTGGTAGGTACAGGCGTACTTTTATTAAAGAAATATGTCCCGTGTGTGTCGCAGATCTGTTTTTTAATAAAAACAAAATTGTCTTAATAACTATAAAATGGTATTTATATATACTATTTATAATTAGTAAATTACTTTTTTAACTTAGGAATATTTTGTGTCTTTTAACTTTGAATTTGGATATAATTTAATTACGTATAAATGGTACCTTACCCCACGTTTTTACCGTTGGATATTTGTAAAAATAAATCTATATATATCGCAAAAATAGAAACAATAAATAAATAATACACTCAGAGGGAGAACCAAAAATTTCGGTTTGCCACTATTCTGGGTCACCACTCTAGTCAATTACTTTGAATATATTGGTATCTCTACCGGCACTGCTTCTCATTTTAAATTCAATGATTGAATTTCAACGATGTAAAGCGACTGAATGATTTTGATACGCCCACAAATGACAATAAAGGGAAATCTTTGGTGATAAGTGACCGATAAAAGTTTCGAATCAAAGGTGTCGAAACAATACTTATTCAAAACAGCGATTAAACAAAATACAATTAGTCTATTTAAGATATAGGATAGCTAAAGATAAATGAATCAAAGAAATACAACGAATTTTGGCAACGTATATTTTTATAGCATCAACAATTATCGGCGCAAATCAAAATTCTTTTTAAAATTAAAGCATCTCATGAAATTAAAAACGGCCTTGATTAAGCCAGTAGGTAGAATTAACAATAAAAGGACAAAAGAATTTAAAGCGGTGTTTTATACCGGCGGAGCAACACGCACGGACAATTAAATAATCCGACTGACAGCACGAAAATCAAGGTAATGACCAGGACTTGTTTAAAATTCATTAAACGTCGGCATCACGACACACAGACCCAAAGAATCTTAACCCGTAGCGTAATACGTCTTTATAAAACCATTTGAGTTTAATCTCTAATCCAAATGTCTAATTATTGTTTTCGTAGATGTAGATTGTTCATGGAATCTTATTCCATTAACTGTGACAATTTTCTTATTTTTTTATCCTTTACAAGAGTTCTTATCAGCCATGCTGGTATTACAGCTACATTAAATGCTCGAGTTCGATTTTATTTTCTTTCTTGTAAACTCCTTTATTATTTCTTTGAGAGATGTTACGATCATTCAAAATACCTCTGCTCGTCCCTTGAGAGCATGTGCGTAAATGTTTTTACCCAATAAGTGCACGTCATGCAAAAATGCGACAAACATTCGAGCGACCACATAACGCATTCAAGCAATGTCCGAAAGGGGGAGCTATTTTTAAAACGATTGTCAAACGACAACAAAACCCCAAATTGGCCGCACACACACACGCTTAACAATATGCGTATACTATAGCAACGCAAAAACGTACAATCCATTGCACATGTTACGGATAAAGTGATAATACGGGCATTGTGTATAATGCCCAGCTAATTCAGGAAAGTAATTAGTAGATGTAAAATTCATTAGGTACTTTATCATATTGCCTGGTCAACCTGAGTATCACGCAGATATTGTAGGCCAATCTTAGATTAGAGAATCTTTGTATAAAATAAAGTAATTTTGTTATACCAATGTGGCCAATTGACTATTGAAATAATCAAATTGCCTAGGCATTATGTATCATGACCAAAATTAATCACTTTTGCGGCTACACGCATACAAGCAAAAGGACCCAATTCGAATTCGGGACGCGCACAGCACAGTTTCCGCGATGGCGGCGCGGTCGTTGACCTCGCGGTTTGGAGGGCGCCAGTGACGTCACGGCGCTGACCTGCCTCACTGCCTCACGACGACCTTGAACGCAGCACAAATATTTCGGCGGGACGGGTACACATTTTTGTGCTTGTCATGGAAGGCGAAAGCTGCACGTATTGTACGAGTATGTAGACATGTTTACTTTGATATATCGTCCTTAAATTTAAGTTATACAATACATGTCAAATCATATATGGCTTAATTTATTTATAGTTACCATTTATTATATTATTATTAACCTAAGGTAACTCAATACGCAAATATTTAAGGCAGTAACAATTTTAGTTCAAGACGATTTTTACATATTTATTAAATTTCATGCCGATTAAAAATTGAAAACATGGAATTACCAAACTAGAAAGCAGGCATATTGGAATTTAACCGAGAGACTGCATCAGAAATATCATGGTCCTCAATAGAAACTAGGTAACCGTCATTACCCCAAATATTGCAATGGGCAAGGCATTTGATTTCGGATGACCGATGGGGGAAGGAGCGAAATACGCTTAGTATAAAGCTGTTAAAGTATTTTTGTCCCAATCTTAATCGAATTTAAATATTATAATAGGTATCGACCAACAGGGACACCTGAACTGCTATCAGTGTCCGGTCGTTGGCATAGGTACAGAGCATTTGTATATTTGCGCCGTCAAATGAATAAACATTGTATGAACTGATAGAGGTGTGACTAATGTAGCCAGATGCAATAGAGGTGTGACGTGTGACGTCACTTGAAACTTTAAAAAACAAAATTAACCTGATAGCAAGCGATCTACACTATAATAAGTACATATCAAGATAACTTCTGAATAAGAGGCGAGCGTTGCAAATATATTGCTTCTGAAAATTGTAATCCGCATTTTCGGATCTATCATAGTCATGACCCCTGTCTGCGTTATTATATTTTTGAAGCTAAGGGCGGGTACTTTTTTGGCGCGTTAAGGGAAAAATGATTTTTTTACGATTCAAGACACCAACTTCATGATGTTACCATGGCAACTAATATCAACTTTTTGACATTTACCTATAATTCCAAGTTATTTAATTAAATCGTTATCAATTGCGTTTTAAGTTTTCTTTAGTATTTATTAGTTGTTTTTGTTTTTTTTACGCTAGAGAAATTGATATAATTTCTCATGTGCGGACTTAAAGTATTTTATTACAGAAAAAAGTAATCTGGCAATGAGTGTACCTGATTATAAATGGTCACTTTAACATAATAACAGTACAATAATAAGAACAGTTAAAGATGCATAAACAGACTTTGTTACAGTGGTAGAGCCCGCAACAACATCTGTTGCACGAATTGGCCAGCTCTGCGAATACCACGACATCACAGAAAACAAGCGCCTAACGAGTGAGGTGCCGGTGCTCTTTTCTAACAAGGAAAGGATGGGAAGGGGAAGAGGACTTGGCGAAGGACGAGATGTAGGTGCAAAGTAAGTATTCCTTTTTTTTGTTTCTCTCTACTTCTGTCTATTACAGGTAGGCAATGCATCTGCAGCTAATTAGCTTGTAGCAGATGCCTGTGGGTAGCGTTCACTGAATATTAGTTGAACCGTTTGCTTGTTATTTACCACATTCTTTTAGAAAAAAAATACTTATGAGACCAAGGAGTAGGAAAGGGCGCAGATTAGGAAAAGTAAAGGAGAGGATAGAAAGGACATGAACTGCGGTTTTTTAATAGACTTATCACAGTAAATTCACCTTTTGTATATCATCAAATCATTCAAAAGGCGTATACTTATAAGGACTGTGGACTTGTGTTTGTGTCCATGGGCGACGGTGTTAACTATTAGGCAATGCACTGCTCGCTTGCCCCTTCTCCTAAAAAAAACAACTGCATATTTGTGTGTTACAATATATATCGAAGAGCTAACTAATAAATAGAATAATTACACGTCCTTACGTCCTCAGTATTGTTTGTATACTGAAGATCTCTTTAAGCGCCGAAATCGGATATGACGTGTACACATCAGGAGAAAGGGACGGGGGTACCCCAGATAAGATAAGAGGGAGGGGGACGGGACACACAAATAAAATTATGGGCGAGATGCCGTGATTCACGGGCCGACGACCTCTCGTTTTGATGAGACATCCAACAGACAACATATTGAAACATTTAATGACTTTAACTACAGTGTTGTTTGCAATTCATACACATTCTGAATATGCGTATGGCAGAAGTGATAGAGTTATGATGGAAATCCGTGTAAATTTTATTGTGCTAAGCCATCTTAAGAAATTAAAATATAACAACCGTGTGCTACTTACTTTATATTCGTATACGCTTAGATTCAACACGGCTCAACCGATTTCAATGATTTTTTAAAAATATGTACATGGTTGCTTCCAGCTTGAAAGATGAGACTGTTTTGAACCCGATGCTGATGCTATCGCCGTAATCAAACTCTTCGCAAGGGATATACATATAAAACATACCTTACTCATAATTTATTGGCGTCGTTACTTTTATGTAATACACTTAAATGCATAAAATAATGCGTGCACTGTAAAGTACGCGTAATATTAATGAATACAGTTAAAGTCGGCGACCTAAATATGGTTTGACCACAAATTGAACGACGTTTGTTCGAAATGTCGCACCGCAACCCATACCATTTGTTATCGAGAGTGCCACTTGCGATTCTTTCGGACTATGTTTATTTTACCTATCATTTGTGATTGTAAATTCATATACTGAGTATTTATCATGCTGAAACACATTTTTTTATTTAATTTAGTGAATATTAAGTTAAAATACTTTTAATATCCTTAAATACGAATAGGTAAAAGCAACATTTGTCGACACAATCGCATTTTCTTCAGTTGAATATCTTAAAAGATATTCAGTCTGTGTCCGCTACTCACTTCTCTTTAGTGAGTCCATAACTAAACCCAGACTGCCTTGAAGCACAAAGCCAGACTACTTCCTTATGGCTTTCTACACGAATCTAAGCAACTGTATTCGCCATTTAGTAGAAAATTTGTTTCACATTGCGTAGAAAAAATAATACTATCAAAATAATTAGGTTAAGTTTCGCCATCGTTTATTGTCGTTTATTCTACGACAACAGCAATCTGAAATCTTATTGTGCACATGTATTTTACTTAAGGAATCAACTATCATGTGTAATCTTTACCCAAGTAAACAAAATCAACTCACCTCCAAATCCTTCGGCATTAAGAAAGTTTTGGGTAATGTACTGTGTAGGTGTTAGCTACACGCATGCACAGTACATTAGCAAAGTTCGAGTTAGCAAATAGTAAGGGCGCTGTTGATAAGTAGACGGCACTGACCTGCCCAATGACTGATGAAATGCGTCCTGCGACCGTTTATCAAAATAATATTAATTACGAACTCCAATTTAGCCCTAATTCTGCAAATTGATTGGCAGCCGCGGCCGTTCGTAGCCGATAGGCAGGTTCATTGCCATTAGCGATACCACTCGCTGCAATACGGCACTGATGTGTTTGTTATTATATGCCTATTGCACTATTCAAGTGTAACCGAGTTTTGTATTATGTTCTTTATTAGAAGAATATAACTTTGGGACTTTAGTATAATCGTGTTCGACTTTTTCTAAGAGAAAAGTGCAAACGAACTACTGGTCTCCCTAAGTTACGTGATCACCACCGTCAAAGGAGCTGTAGATACACTGCTGGCCTTTAAGGAAGGAATACGCTCTTTTCTTGAACGGAGCCAGTACATTCTACGAGGCGGTTGTACGAGGCAGAAAGTAATGGGAAAACGGCGCGGTAGAGGAATATCAACTATCAAATTATTGTAGTTAAATTTAGAGTTCTTAATTTAACAAACGCATTTATTTAATTTCGACTTTCCACATATGATACGTTATATTTACTGACGCCTGGTGGATTCATCGACTGTAATATGAAAACTTCAATTAAACATATCCCTTTCAATGGTTTAAGTACTTGCGTTCCCAGGCGGTCGGACCACGTTATAAATATGTAGAATGCTGTAAATCTACTGCAGTAATGATAAGGCCGGACTGAAGCCTGTAATCCAGTGTAGGTACAGATTACGGAAAACGGGCTCGTCAGCTACGGGCACCTATTTCCTGAAATATTAGTGTGCTTTTACCACATGTGTTGTGTGCTGGTAGTAAGTGCTAGTAAGGTAATCTGCTACGTTCACAAATGTGTATTAATAAAATCTTCAAATTAAACATCTTAAGGTACGTAGAAATTACTTTAAAATTCAGATGCATTGATAGACAAATGAATTAGTATGTAATGTACGTATGCGAATGATTTTTTTTTGTAGAATCTTTATCAGACATGATCGTGTAAAAAGATTCCATGAAAGCGGCATTTTGAAAGACATTTTTAATATCAGTAAGCTATGTTTATAAATTTAATCAATTTTTCACAAATCCTATATAAACGTTGCACTATTATCGCTCAAATACAGTAGATTTAACAGACAGCGCGATAAAAAACCTCTTTATCTGTCGTGCGTCGATCTGTTTCCAATGTCGCAGTATACACGAGCGTCGCCCACCACTGACACAAATGATTTGTTCAGTCAAATCACTACGACCTTGAATATGAACGATAATAATTTCAAATAATGACTAAGATTATTACTCTTATTGGTAACCGCCTTTTACATTTGTATGAGCGCGCTGTTCGCATAAATAAATCTCTGTTAACAAGTTTTTACTAGCTTAGTTCTATTTGAACGTGATTTTCAATCCCTTCAAAACGTCGGATTATTGACACGCACTTATCAAACACCTTTGACGATGTAATAATTTAAATATCTTCTTCTGAATTTGTCATCTATGTGCAAATTTAAATAACAATCGTAGATAATATAAGAAGACGGAATGAGTTCATTCTATTGGCGACTAACGCTACTCATCTACGTATTTGCAGATGCGTTGCCTACCTTGATGGTCGGAGGAGAGAATGGATATAGAAGAAAAAGGATATTTCCCTTTCCCCGCCAACGGGCCCCATCCACCGAATCCTCTTCCGAAAGGCTGGGAAGGGGATGGGGACTGAAATTAGGCCTCTGGCACCTCACTCTTAAGTCGAAACGCAGAATACTTCTACTTCACGCCTGTCTTCTGTGAGGTCGTTGTATTTCACCGGTCAAGCCGGCCTATTCGTGCAACAGATGTTGTTGCGGGCTCTACCACTCTTAAAACTGTTCTTACAGTAGATGTCGCTGCTGTTTTGATCTACAAGTTTTCTGGTAAATGTTTGACATTCACGGAAGTATTTTTACTAAACGCGTATTACAACCTAGTTTGCTTGCCGGCAAATATCTACAACGAGTAAACGCACTCACCTAATATTAGTCATCGTTAATAAACACCTGTAGTACCAGAAAATACCAGCCACCTTCCTCGTCAATAAGGAAAAGGAAAGAAAGTTGAAAACAATAGGGCAGACACAAGCTATAGCCTTCCTTGGTATTATGTTATAGATAGAGTTCTTCGCTACTAAAGGTTAACAATTGTAATTATGACTTAATAATAACAATTAATGAAATAACAGGAAGATTAATTAATAAACGTAAACCCTTATGTTGAAACATTGCTCTGTTTATCTGCCAAAATTTACGAGTGACTCAAGCGATTTCGTGGTTTTTATTTTTCATAATTCTGAGTATATTGTTTTAGGTTTAAGGAAACATTGACAATAATATTTACAGCAATCGCCTTGTATGTTACATCGACATTTGGAAGCTACTTGCCGTTTTATTAGAGACATATTTAGTTGCTTTATCTGTTTACTATTGTACTCTACAGTAGTCTAATCATCATTAGACGAATGACGTTCATGACCTAGGAAGTCTGGAGGGTCATCACAACGAGAGGCCCGATGCGTCCTCATCCAGTGGACCCTCGCAACCTTGATCAGATCGGACATCAATGCTCAATGGTTTCGTTAAAGTCTTTTTGTGCCCACGGGTCGTATGATCTGTCCATTAACATTTAAGTTTATCAATTTTACTTTTTCATTTGCATTATTTTTGATGTGGATATTAACATTTTTAATTTGATTGTAGTTTTTTTTTGTAAAAGTTTTGCGTTTAGCCCTTGGCAGTGAGCCGAACGGCCGTGTTCGTCACAAGAAACCTTGGGGCCTCGGCTTCCTTGTTTTCAGTTGTACATGATATGAGAACATATACATAAGCCGCCGAATTTGCGGTCAATCTGTTTTGTTAGTCACTGGTCAAAACTTTTGTACGCAGCACAGGACTACCATTGTTTTCGATACTCTTCAGTGAGTCATTTTAATTGTCTCAAAATGTATTGAGTCATCGATTTTACTAAAGAATTGGCATTACGAATGATTTGTTAAAAATTGCGGGCGGTGTTTACCTACTATCTATGTTTAGACACCGCTTAATACAGACAAAATATGAAAGAGTATTTTATTTTAACAGTGGTAGAGCTCGCAACAACAACATCTGTTACACGTATTGGCCGATCGATGAAATACCACGACCTCACAGACGACAGGAGTGAAGTAGAAGTACTCTGCGTTCGGCTGAGTGAGGTGCCGGAGGCCTAATTTCCGTCCTATTCTCCTTCCCACCCTACTCTTTTAAGCATAGGATGGGAACGGGAATAGGATTGGACGGGGAGGGCGTTGACGGGAAAAGGAAAAATCAATTTCATGTCTACCCCTCCTCTGTCCATTAAAAGTAGGCAACGCATCTGCAACACATTTGCTTGTTGCAGATGTCTATTGGTAGCATTTGGTGGTATGCTCGCTCGTTTGCCACCTTCTTCCATAAAAAAAATGTGGTATGTGTGCGGATAAGTAAAGGCAACTTTCACTTAAGTTTTAGTAGTTAAGGACCAACTTCAAGATGACCAATTACTCGATATTTTTTTAAATTTATTTAGGTGTTTCTCTGTTTGTTATATATCTGTTTGTTACTTGACTTTTATTTACAAAGGAAGTGTTTTTTTGGAAAGTTAAAATTATGTGATTTTTTCAGACCGACCTCGTCCTTAAAATTTTGTCTCTTGCGCAAATTGTACTAATATTGCGTCAGACAATTATTGACACGAGTCCGTACTCAAAATTGTGATTTCATTTTATGTTTTTTTGCATTAATAATTTATTGTAAAGGAAAAAATAAAAAGTGTTGCAAATAATCCAGGTGGTCAGAACGCAGTACTGTGTGACGTGTTCTCAGAGGCTCCCTAGTTCGATATATATACAGCTTATGCTGATAATAATCTTTTTTCACATAGTTGTTATGTAAAATCTATGTAACGCTCCCCTTCCCCGTCCTTCCTTTTACAAAATCTACTCCGTCCTTCTTTTTACTCGAATGACCCAAAAGTAGGGTAACGGTCTTCGCGTGTATGTACTCGTAGGTATGTACTTACGTTCCATATTGACCTTCTGTAGCCTAAAAGGCTAAAACGACGAAGAGTGAGGTGCCATTAGATTCAAATACTTCCCAGGAGATGTTATATGTAATACTATGATGTGATGAATGGTCGCGATACACTCTTAGTCGGGTTTTTTAGGTTCTTAAACTGTCACTTCGAAATTAAACTGATTTTACGAGTTTTATCCACCTTAGTTATTGTTGTTGTACAATACTCGAAATATCGGGAATAAAAACATTAAATAATCGCAATAAAATTCGTAAAATTAGTTGAATTTAAATGTATACCACGTATTCGATTAGCTATAAGGAATCAAAACTATTATGTATTTGCTTAGACAAAAGCTATCAACACATCTCTAATTGTTTTGGTCATTGCGGATGTGGTGTTAGCGGTGATCAACTAACATTAGGCGTACCCGTCTATTGTTGGGTGAACTCACCGTCTTCTTAATGCCGAAGTTATAACCAGTTTATACTTTATAAAGACCAAAATTGGCAGAACAATTGGATTTTAAAAATGTATCATTAAGAGAGCTTAAAGATTGTAACAGCTTGGAACCAAATCGACTTTCTATCGAAGTAATATTTGTCCGACGTTGGACGTCAAATCTATGTTCAAGACAATTTCACGCTATGTTCTTGTGGTTTTAAGTGTAGTGTGGATGTCAATGGCAATCTCTGCTTATGCTTACCCGGCTTAGTTAAGTAAATACTAAAGTCTTTTTATTATTCAAATAGTTTTAGACCGTTTTGAGCGTTATGTTACATATATACGTATACCTAATACGTGACTATAAGCACAACAATACGTTTGATTCAAGGATCAGCGTCCAATTACCGAATGATCCCACTGTTTCCCAATTGTCACCAAACTAAATTCGATTCTATATTTAATGTACTAAAGCATATATTAATATAACACAGTACATTACACTAAGCCGCAGTAATAAATGTCGTTCTAGCAAATAATAATCACATTTAGCCCGAAATTCACCTGTGTCAACAAACCATTGTATAATGATGAAGTGGGACGGGAATATGTGATAAGATAGGTGCGAGAGAGAAAGCTGATCGTACCATGACCTCAGACAAGGCGTGCAGAATTGGCAGGTCAGTGACATGATAGCAGCGATAAGATATGAAATTCGGGTGAACAGCGAGCATTATGTTGTGAGTTCAACTAGAGATATTATAGAATCATACAGTCTGTTTTTAATTTCAGCTTATTAGAATATGGCATAACATTACGCTTAATATAATATGTAAAGCAATGGGAATAAGAAAACAGTTATAAATCCATATGTATTATAAAAGTATCTATGTACATATATAACATTTTTCTAAATTAATCCCGTTAAGGCCTAAAGTAGGATATGAGCGCTTGTATGGAAAAACTACCCGTGTGATGTCGGGGGGCGCGCTAGATATTTAGTAATCTATGTAAAATAGCTCAGACTGACATTTCCATTCCCTTCTCCTCGTCTTTTCTTTCTATAGGAAATTAATGGAACCTTTAACTCTTCTGACGTAAGGTTATCTCCATAGAGGTATTACTGTTGCATATCAAAATTAAAAAAAACACACACAATACAACACGGGGAACCACCTAAATTATTGTATGAATGACCCTGTGCGAATTCAAATAATAATAAAATTATTCAAGAGCATGAACAAAAGCTTTATCATAAATGTGTCATTGTTGAATGACTACATCAAAATGAAGTCAGTTCTACTCGGTAAAAAGAATCCATTTATAGATTTCATAATTATGAAAAAACTAGCTTCTGCCCGCGGCTTCGCGCGCATTCGTTTCTCATTTTTCACGTTTGAAATATTTGTAAGATTGTACACTTATAATAACTTCGAATTATACTAAACATGTGTCAAAAAATGAAACACTACCATGACAATCTATATTGTAAATGAAGTTTATGTACCTCGGGAAAAGTTTTATTTCGGGATAAAAGGTAAATATCGCATTGCATTTTCTGTACTCTTTACAGATGTGTGTTAGTTTCATGATGATCGGTTGAGTCGTTAAGGAGTTAAGTAGTAACAAACAAACAAACTGAAATTCAAATATTAGTAAGGATTATCACAAACTATGCGTGTGTGAGCTGTGCATAGGGATGAAGTGTATTCTTATATATATTGTATCTTACCTCGGATTGTTTGATAATATTCAAAAGCAAGTTGATGACGATGAATAAAGCATATTTTCACACAGTTTTCCGTTTACATCAGTGTTTCGTTTACTGTCCAGTCTGCGGATGCCTGATCCGTGTACCACACCACATATTTTTACACTTTGAATGTTTAGCTGGCCTGTTGTCTTTATAGCTTAGTGTAGTTTTGAATAAAGTAACATCTCTAGCAACCTCAGTATCTTTGCAGTAACCACTAACACTTGACACAATAAACAATGCAGTCAACATAACAAATTAAATTCAAACTCAAATGTTGGCAAAATTCATCGCGGAATGAACGTTAAAATTAGTTCAAACAAAAGTAAATATTTCGACGCTTTCTTATTTTTAATATGATTTAATAGATAGGTATATAATATTTGTGGCCAGTACTCACAATAATTACAACAGGATAAATCAAACCTCTTTTTTCATTTCTCCAAGTTTCTAGGCAAGCGTATATAAATATAAATATGGGCTACTATTTATGATTTTCTTACCCAGAAATATTCTGGCTATGATTCAATCAGAGTTCCCTATATTATATTTAAGTACAATATGTAACTGAGAATGCAAGGACTTTCGTTGTATAACCTGTAATTGTATGTATTGTAATTCTTGTTCGTTTTTTTGCAAAACAATAATTCGAAGAGTATTTCGATGTATCTACTGCGGAAATTCTCTTAATAAGCGGCGCAAAATGAAACTCAACTGATATTGGTTGGGGATTTATAAAAGGTTAGTTGTTATTTAGTTTGACCTATATGTTTTGAACATTCAATGCTAAAAAACGAAAACATTGCCCTCAGTTACTGTGCCAACAAGATAACCGAATTCCACTTCCTGGCCGTCAAAACAGAGAGTTAAAAAAAAGAACTGGATTTTCGAAATTGAAACAAACGAAACGCGTCGAAAGTAAAAGCGCGCTCACACATACAAAGTGCACAAACACAAACCTGACCTTACCCAACTTAATGCATCGCCCAATACGTCGGGTCGTTGACACGGCCGGCGCCGAGGCCGCAGTGCATTTGGCAGGGCTCCGGCTCCGGGCCTTTAAAAAAAAACATTACTTTCGCTGAATGCGAATCAGCTCTTGCTCGAGCATTTTAAAAATCGAACGCATCGCATGTTCGAAATTTAAATTTTCGAATGCATTGTATGCGACGTCAAGAGACGCTTCCTTTGACGTTTATGATTTTTTTTTGTAAACAGCCTGTAATCACATTCCTTTTTGTGAGTGAATCTTTTGTATATAAAATATTAAATAAAAACAAAATCGTACTTGTAGACAACTATTGTTTATTTCTATTATTATCTGTGCTTTTTAATGAAAGCAGGAATCAAAACAATTGTTATATTTATATTGATTATATATTTTTCTCGTTATTGGATGAAGTGCTTTAATAAACTGTAGGTGAGGTCACATTGATCTAATAACATCTCAACAGGAGATCTCATCTATACACATTATTTACAAGAATCTAAATTTATACAAACAGAATCAGTGTTTATGTAAATTTGAATAATTGTAAATAGTCTGAAGTTGCTGGTTGAAGCGTCTTCGTCGACATAGAATAGTTTATATTTTTTCAAGAATTCGTCTATTCAATTGCCATTAGTTTTAATGTTCAACATTTTTTTGTTGGTAGAGAATAAATACAGTTAAAAGTGGTGTTAAAAATTTCCTAGTACTGCCTTGCTGATTCCTAAGTCGATGGATTCCCTATACAACATTTTATCACCTTTTTTATTGGGTTGAAGTGTTATTCTTGCAATAAATGGAAATTTGTCTGATCGCATGGTCTATTTTTTATCTGTCTATATACTAATCTACCATATCTATATTATAATTATTATATTAGCGTCAACGTTTCCGTGGTGTAGCGGTTATCACATCTGCCTAACACGCAGAAGGCCCCCGGTTCGATCCCGGGCGGAAACATAGATTTTGTATAAAATTAATAACAATGAATTTTTACGTTGTTACGTTTCTTATATTATCTCCTTTACTTTTTTGGATATAGAAAATAAGGTAGGTATCTTTTCAAGAGAAGATCGTACCAACTCCTTCAATAAAGCCCAGAAACACAGTAGTGTTTTTGGGCTTTATTATACAACAAAACAGGAGCTACAATAGGTGCTGTGGTGTTGTAATTTCTGGGAGGCGGTGATCATTCTATATCTGGCTCTTTGCTCTTGCCGATTAAATAATAAATATCGAAGATATACTGAAATACTTGCAAAGTCACAAAAAAAAATTGTATCGACCCCATACAAATTTTCTTTCGCAAGTTAGACATTATACATACCTGCTGAATGAACTATGTACAATAAAATCATACCACAATACAAGAAGATGACATCAATTATTTAATTTTCTTAGTCTGTACAGTACATGGATATTAAAAAAATGCTGAAAATTGTTTAGAGTATGTAAATTCATTCAAAATTCAAAAAAAAGAAGCCTCGAAGTTATAATTAAACAAAATTGAAGTCGAATTCACGATATCATAATTTTATTTATTACGTCGCCGCTTTTTTGAGAGAAAAATTAATATGTTGCAGCATCGGTAAGATTAATCAATGATCTTGTTGAGGTTACGGCAGGGGGCTGGATGAGAATGGCAGAGGATAAAGATAGAAGATAAAGACCGCCTTTATGGCTATACACGGCCTTTGTCCAAAACCCGATGGCTGATGATGCAAATTTACTTTTTTTATTTAGCATTGATTAAAATACGAAAGAAGTTAGTGAAGATGATTATGTTATAAATTCTCTAGGTGACCTAATCTCGTATTATGTAATTGTGATGAGGGTATAATGACTCAGTTCACTGTACCATAGCTCTTGGCTCTACGATTGACGCACCCATTTTCTTTGTCCACCATTGTCTGTTGTTAGGTGAAAGATCGGTCATTACCCCTCTGTTTGTATAGATACGTTATATAATAATAAAAACTGTTCACATATTTTAATCCAATCAAAATAAATAAAAATATAAATTACCTTTCACTTAACTTATCCACTAGATGGGTCTCAAAAGTGAGGCAGTAATTCTATACTAATGCGTACCACGTGGGATTGTAGTTAATACTAGTTCATCTATACAAATCAAATCTTGCATGTTTGTCCTCTATGCGTTCCTAAGCCATTGATCAGATTTTGATGAGACAAGGTGTCAATGGTCGAATAGGTTCATCTGTTAGCTTTACCACTATTGAAATATCATATGACTTGCCATCCACGGCGCCCAACAAACCCTGCGGATTTTTTATTTTGTAATCCTGGATAGCACCGCATTATAATATAGGAATGTAGTGGCTGTCTTGTCGATTTATCATGTATAAAAACATGTCCTAAGCGTAGGATAAACTAGGCTCTAACTGTTATTGTACGTTGTAATATATAAGTTTTTATATAGTGACAGACAAACTATGACAAGTGAGCACTAAGGTAATGCAAAATATTTAGTTCTTACTATTTAATTAGTCTTCAGATAAAGCCATAAAAGAAATTAATATAGCATAACTTTTTATATAAATTGTTCGTCAATGAAATAATTAACTATGTCGGTTAAGCTAATAAAGGCTAAAATATCATATAAATTATTTTTTTACTTGAGATGTGTAAATCTCTCTAGCAATCTGGTTTCGAATTGGTACTTGTAACAGGAAATCCATTTTTGTAATTCCATTAAGAGTACTTAAATTACGTGAAACAATAAGGTTGTTGTGAGCTCATATTTCTTAAAATTTAATAGGAATTAACTTTTTATAAAACTGCTTTACTAACGTTCGCGTTTTTTCGGTATTGGTACCGACTAGTTTTGGACCTTCAGGGTGACTAAGGTTTAAGTTTTATAAAAAGTTAGTCAGTAATGTCTCACGAAAGTCTTAATAATTTCGATGTGGATGTTCATGGGCATTGGTCATTACTTCAGACGACCCGCCGCTCGTTTTTCCTTTTATCCTATACAAAAAAGAATACCGGATAACTAACATTTGTGATCTTATAAACAGATTTTTGGCTCATATTGTACCTGAATTTAACTTGTAATTTACCAAATATATGATTAATGATACCATATTAACACTTGCATAGTCTACAAAAGCAATCGATGCTATATTTCACCCGTTAAATTTAATATTTCGCTGCACGAACGGGAACAAGTCTGCGAGCTTTACGAAAAAAAAACATGTCCGCTCATCGATCGTTCACCCGTCCTCCCGCACTAATGTGGCTACCGTACCATTAAGTCCTAGGTCTTGCTTACTGCGGATAATTCCAAAAGCATCTTTATAACAGTAAAATAATGACTAAAAGATAAAACCTAGAAAGAATGATGTCAGTTTTAGACAAAGTAAATTAAATTGAAGCACAATAGATGTCTTTGGGCAATCATGTGTAATATTTATTAATTTATATATATATATATATATATATATATATATATATAAAGTCTTTAACTCGGAGGTGTAGTCAGAAATTACGAATTTACATTTAGCACCGTTCTGGTGAGAGAGGTGTGTACTCTCTCGTTTCTTCTACATACACCTATGCGTACACGGTGTTTGGTTGCGAGTACCTTTAATGTCCTCTCTTTGTAATATGCCACTAATGTAATAGCTCGTCTAAGAAGTTCCATTCCAACTTGCCAGAATCACCAAAGCATTCTTACTTTCTCTTTGTGAAGCTATGGTCGTATATATTTTTTAAAAATGACGTTCTGACGACTTTATCATCATCATAGGCCTTTTTCCATCGATCTTCTATTGAATTTTGCAGCGTTATGTGGTGCATCACACTTGCGCTTGTGACGAGTAAGAACCGCAGCGATGACCGGACCCTTGTCAAGACGAATCAGTATCTACTGGATGTGCTAAAACGTGGGGTTACTGTTAGAAATGAAAAGTCATCCCCCTCCCTCACTCATACCAAGGTGTCGAAAAAGATTTCTTCATAGACATACATAAATAAGTAGGGACGTTTTCTTCGTAAGATGTCAGGGATGCCTTAATTTTTTTTTACAAACTTTATTACTACTAAACTATCTTAGCTTACTTCTGAGCAGTGGTGGCTCAGGAACAGTGGTGGCTCAGCGGTTTAGGCCCCGACTTACGGTCTGTAGGTTGCGGGTTCGAACCCATGCAGGCGCTTTACTTTGTGTATTTTATTTCATCACCACTGCTCCAAAACCGGTGAAGGAAAACATCCGGCATGTTCTTAGAACCACCAAATTCGAAGACATGTGACATCCACCAACCCGCACTCGGCCTGCGTGGTGGATTACGGCTCATTCTCTCAGGAGAGGCCTGTGTCCCTGCAGTGGGAAACATTCGAGAAAAGGTTGGTTTTTTATTATTATCTAATTAAATATTTTTTTTACAATATCTTGTATTATAAAAATCTCGCGGCACGATGTTTTTTCCGGGATGGGAAAGCTTCCAAACTACTAAATCGAGCACGATTAAATTCGAGCACTAATGTATGTGTAATTTGGTCCAATCTCGATTGAATTATCCACGACAAGCGTTAATGTAGCCCCTAAATACTTTGCTAAATCTTCTAAGTTCTGAATATGAAATAAAGAGTTGGTCACCATAAAACAGACAAGGCATGCAAGTCTGTTTGCTTAAGAAAATGCCATAATTAGCAGCTGCCTTCGCTGACCAATATCCTAATTAATATTATAAACATTAAGGAGTACAGAAAATGATGTGGGATACTTACCTTTTATTCCGAAAATAAAAGACTGTTCCCGAGGTACAACATTCATTATTAATATTTTTTTACATAGTAATTGTTATGTTACCTATAACTCGAAGGTATTACGCGGAATCATCTTACAAAAATTTCGAGTGTGGCAAATAAGAAACGAATGCGAAGCCAAGGACAAAAGCTAGTAACCT
The DNA here is from genome assembly GCA_029849275.1 of Papilio elwesi. Taxonomy (NCBI): domain Eukaryota; kingdom Metazoa; phylum Arthropoda; class Insecta; order Lepidoptera; family Papilionidae; genus Papilio; species Papilio elwesi. Next base: position 2,961,368 of record CM056710.1, on the reverse strand, counting down.
ATAAGGTTGTTATTAATCAAAGAATTATATCCGCTTCTATAGATCTCGATGTATTTGGGTTTGGCCGTAGTGACGATAGTATTGAAGGTTTATTGTCGGCAAGGGAAGCAGCTGTTGTATTCATTAGGTCTGCTGGGTATCTAGACTATAGGTGCCGTAATACGAGTTCGATTTCAATAAATAACACAGCTGCATTTTTATTTTACATCAAAAACTTGAAGGCAAAAAATTCAGACGTACAAAAAACTGCCAAGTAAAATGTTTTCAACAAATTATATCAAATTTTTAAATTACGTTTAATGATGGTTTGGATTTTAATGTCATGTCAATAAATATGACAAAAAAAATGGCATGCAAGGTTTATTTTACTCGTAGATGTTTAGAGTAAATTTATTAGGTGAACTATATAATAATAAACGACGATCGACTTCCTGGAACGTAACATGTAAGCGAAACAAAATGACATCGGTCGCATTACGAGCATAGCACTGGCCAGTTTATTGACGCCGCATCCGTATGAACTTGAGTTTAAGCCTGTGCGAATGTCATCTAGGCTCAGTGCAACTGCAGTTCTGCGGACGCGTGTACACGATCTATGCGACTCGCGCCCACGCCTGTACAGTTACAATCGCCGGCCGATGAACGAAACGCAATAATATAAAGAAAAACAAAAATTTAAAATTAAAAAAAAACAAACCTTCAAATGAATACATTTCGATGTGAAATTCCCGCTAAAACGAAACGTAGTGCGCGGGAAAGAGACGGACATAGCTCCCCGCGTCTGCTATTTCGGTGACGTCGTCCGGTGCATAGCGAAATAAAATAATGAAAAGTGGCATTCAGTAATTTCGTTGTGTTTACGCGCGTTGCTAGTTTGTTTGGTTGGTGGCTATTGGATTGTTTTTTTTCAAATATTCTATTCCCGCGCCTCTATTCGCGTCGGTAGCGCCATCTACACTACACGTGTCCTATATCAGAGGCGCTCATAGTACACATGTTCGCTACTCACGGAGCTGTCAAAACAATAGTAATAACCTCGCTATCGGCGACGATGTGCAAAGAGGCTATGAGTTTTTGGCGCAGTGAAACTGTGGCGGGATCGTGAGCCGGAAAATTGAACTAGCCGTGTATGTGTGTGTGTCTGTGTTTTTTTTTTCGAAACTTAACCTACGACAATCTTCAGTTGCGCGCGAGCCGGCCTGCACGCGCTTTGCGTCGCATCCGCATCGAAAAGCCGAAAAACCGACGAATGGACACCGATGCAAGGCCGATTCCCGCCGAATCTCATCTACGAACTATCCGTGAATGTGGGCCGAACGTTAGTTATTCGAAAGCAACAAATAGACGCTTTCCGAAGACCTCATAACGTGAAACATTTATTTTCTTTCGCTTTGCTCAATCTTGTGATGATAGACATTTAAAGTGCCTTCTACGTACAAAGTAATTGAATTTTTGTGATGACATAGTGCAAAGATAGACTTAGTTATTAGTTAGCGTAAGTGCACAAGACACGAGTGCGACCGAAAAGTACGTTTCTCTTGTTTCTTATGGACAAATACTGGTCGCGTTTAACAAGGTGAGTACAGAACAAACGAGTAGCTAGCGATCGTTGTAGTGATTACAGTTATAAGTTAATTCATTCCAATGGAACGCCAATCTTAATCTATGAACTTGATTGCAATGGAGTGAAGCTAGCGGCGAGCTAACTGCATTTGTAGTTAGTGCACACCATCACTCTTGTGCGGCGCCAAGCGATTGTAGCCCTTATCGACGTGTTGTTTCACAAGTTTTTAATGTGAAACTCGTATGAGCTCGCAACTTTTGGGTTGACGAACTTCTTAAGAGATATTTTCGTATTGCAAGACGTAGTTTGCTGGTTTTACACGGTCGTCCTTTACTCCAATGATAGTTTTTATTCATTACCATAATATGAAAAGCTGTGTCTAGGTTAACTACATTGTAGCATAGTTTACAGTATCATAATGATATCGAACTATGATGTTTATTCATTAAATTATAAATATAAAGGTACGAAAGTCGAACGAAACAGGTTTAATACAAGTTATATAACAAAGCTTAGGTTATTCTAGCTTAAGGTTGAACTTAACTGTTTGGAATGTGCAGGTGGCAATGTATTGTAGCTAAATTGTTTATAAGATATCGTATGAATTGTTACATTACAAAGTATAATCGCAATGTCGAATTTAAGGTTAACTTTAAATAAAATATGTTATTGTTTGAACAGGTGATAATTATTAAAAAAAAACAAATAACCCGACTGACCCGTATGTCACTCCAGGGAAGAATACGAATCGAATTACACATCACTTCAAAATCGGTCAATCTGTTTGGAATACAGGTCACAATGACACACACAGGAACGTGCTTACATATAAAGGTACATACATAAATAGGTATGTACGTACATTCATATCCACGAAAATATGACCCTTCTTTTTGGTCAGTTGAGTAAGAATGAATATACAAAACATACATGTAACGCGATTCACTCACGTGACAACGTAGAAACCACTTTTCCCAAAGCAACAAAGATTTTAGTTTGTCCTTATTCAGTTGACTCTCGCAACTCCATTAAAGATATACATACCTAGGCGAATCTTAGGTTTAATACATAGGCGAATCAGTCTTACTGGAGCTTAATAATCCATCGTCATCATCATCTCCCGGCCGTGATCGCGAGCACGGTCTTGTCTTCGGATTCTAAAAATCGGAATTCGGATCTAAAATCTGTCAGTACAGAAGGCTCTTTATACTCGTGTCATCTTTCAGGTAATCCATCCATTGTTTCTAAAGCTCTCAATTGAAACTCTTATATAAAGATGTGATTAAAATCACTGAGTTTTTTTCTTCGAGTGCCATCTTCTAGCGAAGATCTGCGATTACCAAGGTGACTTGGACTCAGGACACTGCCGTCGACTTTTAGCTAGGGTGTTCCCTCTGCCGTTTTTTGCGGGACTATATAGGTAGATAAAATATTTATAATGGTAATAATAAATTAGTGTGGCGTTTCTCTAAATTTCTCATTGCCTGTATTTAAACAAATCTTGCGATGGATGGTTTAGGCATACTTTTGTTTGTAACACATTTCCCTATTTTAATAGGTGTGAGAATTTTACTATTAATACATTTTATTGTTATGTAAATTTTTCTCAGCATCGCTGATGCTTGGAATTAGGAAATATAAATTCTCATGTGCGATTTATTACTATATGCGGCTAAATTTATGTAAACATCTTTGATTAGGAAAATCACTATCTTTCCGAGTTCGTGAACTCTTTTTAGAGCTAAATTTTAACTTTTATATAATAATTTTAAAATCAGCTTTACTGACGAAAAAGGGAATCGAGCTAGCACATGAATGTTGGGTATCTTGGGTAGCCATTCATATCCGCAGCGATCATCACAGTTACGGATGGTTGGAAGAAGAAAAAGGAGTACAGTGGGATGAGTTAGGAAGAATAAGGGGATAAGGGGTGCGGGGCTTCGGGGATATGATAGGGACCATCATTAAGTTAGGGATCCAGTCCACGGTACCAAAATACAGAAATATAAATACCTCAACTTCAACCTTGAAGTTGTGCGTGGTCACCCTCTCAAACTGAACCATTTGAGAAACATCTGCCGCAGTTGGTTCAATCAAGAATTGGTTCTTTTCGGATCTCATTTTTAGTGCTAAAAGTATCCGAATCCCTTTACTACGTTTTTCTGTTTAACGCAATAACCTAAAAAACTACTGAACGGATTTTCATACGTCTTTCATGAATAGACGTAGTCACGACGAATGTTTAATGGTGAAGGTAACTTGTTTTTTTTTAATATTTGCTAGAGTAGAAGATAATTGAAAATTGCCGTAATAGTGAATCCGACTACACTAATACTATATCGTTGCTCCGCTTATTGCTTCTAGCGGTAATGTCACAATGACGCGTGAAATCTGTTTTAGGGAAAAACCATTAGGTACGACGCGTGACTCAGTGTTCCAATTTACTGAGAGCAATGAAATCCCTACGACATACCTACCTTGGGAATGTACTTTTGTATATGTCACCTACCGATTGTGAATTTCGGCAGTTTATTATTGGACTAGGCAGATTATAAACTGTCTACAAATTGTAAATTGAACGAGTTATTGATAATTTGACGTATATATCAAACGTAGCAGTGAGCAGTGGTGGCTCAGCGGTTTAGGCCCCGACTTACGAACTGTAGGTTGCGGGTTCGAACCCAGGCAAGCGCTTTACTTTTAACCCTCTCCCGGAGAGGAGGAGGCCTGTGTCCCTGCAGTGGGGAACATTATAAAAAAGGCTAATATTATTATCAAACGTAAAAAATCTATTCCTGTATGAACGTTTGTGTGTGTAATCATCAGACCACAATTCGGCGATTTGACTTCGACAGTTCATAAATTGTCTACGATTGCAAAGTGAAATTGAGATGATTCGTTCAGTTTACAATTTACTGAATGTTTATAATATGTCTACTCGTAGTACTTCGCAATCGATCGGTGACATACATATTGTCGGTTCAATAGTTTCAAAGCTTACCTATTATGAACAAACGAATAACACAAAATCTTAATGAATTTTATATCTAAACCTTCCTCATGAATCACTCCCTTATTTTGTGAAACCCGGCAGGCTTAGGTTTCCGTCACGTCGTCAAAATCCTATGGGGGAAATCTCTCGTCGTATGAATAAAGACAAATATGAACTAAGTTTTTTTTTAACTTTTCTGTTTGAAGAAAATTATCTAAATATATAATTATGAAGTACGTTAAAGGAAAGGAACAAAAATAGTTTATAGGTAATTCTAATACGATAACAGTAGATAAGACTATATTTAAATACATAAAGGTTTTTCAGACAATGAAATTACGGCTGTTGACCCGTCTATGATATGTCTCATCTAGATAAACGTCAGCCGCAAGAGGTCGCTGACTTACTGATTCTCAATCCTACTTATCCTCCTAATATTATATCCTACTATATACATCCCTACAAATAGTATAAATGTGAATGTAAGTTTGTTTGTTACGCTTTCACGCGAAAACTACTCAACCGATCTTCATTAAACTCTGTACACATATTCTTGGAGGTATTAGATGTAACATGGGATGCTTTTTATGAAATTTTTTTTTTAATAAAAATAATGTTTTACTAAAAATCTAGCTACTTCAACGCCATATAATATATAAAAGGCGACGTATAGACCTATAGACTCCGAAATGGCTGGACCGATTTCGTTGTTTGCAGGTATTATTCAGATTGGTACAACGGTTCCTGTATTTGGTAGAGGTCGTATTAACATAATTAGTAGTACCCGGGTGAAGTCGGGCGGGTCACTTGTAATATTATAAATGCGAATGTTTGTATGTATGGATGTTTATTACTCTTTCACGCAAAAATTAGTAGTCTTCATTCAGTAGGAATGGATTTAAGTGCATCCTTGCAATAATATAGCTTATATATCAGAATAACAATTAGACTATAATTTATTAAGATATTGTGTGAATTGTCCATATAATGATAAGTGTCAAGTAAGGAGGACAAAATTCCGCCATATGTGAGCCATTTTGGTGTGCGTTGCAAGAACCGTTAGAGTTACACGTATATAATGTATAATGGAAATGTTTACCTTATATAGTCCTACAAAAAAGCCCCCGACAGCATATATCTATATTTTATGTGTAAACCGTTATCGCCAAAATAGTGAATAATCTATTAGTTATACGGCGGAACGTAGTTTGGCGGGTCAGCGAGTTTTTACATACATCGTCTTTATGAAGTCAGTCCTGTGATAAGTCCGAATTGAAGATTGTGCATTTCGTAGTTCACTATCTTGAATGTCTAGAGAATTCGATTGTTTCCCCTTTGCGAACAATTAAAATTTGTAAATATCTCTACCTTTCTATTCCTATGATTTATGTTATGGATAACTCAACCCGAAAAGACGGCAAAGACTCCGAGGATGTGAGCCGACCATACACATCTCTTAAAATATGATCGAAAGTATGTTTGTTTTAAAATTTCCAGGATAAGAAGCTAACTTTGATACGAAGGCGAGCGTGTCAATAAACTGACCAAACGACCGCCAGTACTGTGGGAACTTTATAAAAACAATTCGCTTATTTTTTTTGATATATTAGTAAATTCCGATTCCGTAAAAACGAGAAAGGTCAAACAAAGTCAACAATAAAAATACCGGATATTATTGAAAATGTTTCGACCTTCGAATCTAAAATTGTTTTATAACTTTTGTGTATGTTATTAAAACTTTTAAATAGTAGCTCAGCGAAAAGCAATATTTATCAATATTACTTCTGCATAATGTAGCTTTCTAATGTTGAAATAATTTGAAATTGATTCAGTGTACTCAGAATGTGTCCCTTATAATCACAAATATTATATCTCTGTTTATAATACACTAGCTGACTCGACGTAGTCCTAACTATGAATATTGTATTCATATTGGTACTATTAATTTTTTAAAAAATGTGGCTTGGATATGAATAGTTTTTTTTGTATTCTGTCAATCGCGATAACTGTCCAATGTCTGACAGATATGTCAAAAGAGGTAAGGTTATATTAGAAAAGTTATTATGGTCGCTAAGTTTTCTTCAATTTTCTGATTTGCCAAACAACTTTCACATTTCACAAGACCCTCTCCTAACAATAACAAAAAAAATGGGTCCAGCCGGTGCTATGGTAACACAGGACCAAGCCATGCTGCAAGATGCATGGATCGGGATTACGATACCTTATTCATTGATCGAAACGCAGATATTAAAACTACTTCACCTCTGCATTCTGTGAGATCATGCTACTTTCCCGGTTGTATCAGCTCAATATTGCAATAGCTAGAATTTGAAAAGTTGTTCTATTGATGTCATTGGCAACGAAATTCGTTTGATATTATCCCTGCGGCTTATGAACATGTAAAACCCTAAAAGAGCTCTGTAGCTCTGTTACGGTTGTAGAAGTTCATCAACAAAATTGAAATTCAAAAAGTTCGTTAAACGTTTGTCTTTAAGAAAGAAAGAAAGATTCACCTACATCTTTGCTTACTGAAGCCGATAGCTAATGTATTAATTTAACATTCGTTGAAGTTATTTGACATTACGTGTGCGTTTTGAACACGAATTCGCGGACGTAATCGATTAGCGAACTCGACCCGAATTCACTTCATTTAAATAATTAAGAACCCCTGTTTGGTAGTTTGGTTGCGATCGATGTTACCACCAGCCACGACGTGGACACGCGAAACGTTACTTTCGGCTGTGACCGATTCTAATTACATTCATTTTGTGAAATTGCATTCTAAAGTTGCAATTTTTCTATTTGTGGCACGGTATAGCGTCTACAACCCATAACCGTTGTTAAATAGTTATGGCATAATACCAATATATGTTTTTTTCCTTGTTTTCTTAAAAAAGCGAGCCGGATGGAGGCAAGTCAGCTTTCGGTTCACCTGATGTTAACTGACAGTGTTAAGATATCGTTCACGGTAGAAGTAGAATAGCAGTTTCTTGCATATGACCATTTTTGAAACTGTCTTATAATAATATAATATATATTATACCCTGAAATATAAATTATATCCTGCGATTAGCCTCTTCACACTGTGTCATATATCTTTTCACTCGCTTCTGTTCGTCATTGGATCTTATCATTAAGGGTCGATAGCGTAGCGGCGGTGTGTAAGGTGTGCGGGGACACGAGGAGAAATATATAGTTTCCAAATATATCTCGATCGAAAAGGTATAATATAGGTTGAGATGTAATATATATAACATCGGAGTCGAAATTATTCCATTTTAAAGTTCAGTAGTCGGTATTTTACATGCTTTTCACTATGGGATATAAATTTGGCATGAATATTGTACGTGTTCTAAACCATTGGGTCATTGACGCTTCATTATTTCTTTCCCATCAAAATATTCATGTCCAGTTTATAAACAATGTATTTCGTTTCACGCTAGCACGTTATCGGCTTTGCAATTCGGGGCCCGCGGGCGAGTATTCGTTGGTTTACGTGGAGATTTTTTTACCACTACTATTAGAGCTTGTCACGGAAGTGCCTCGCGCTGTGGCCACAAAGCGACATGAAATGCTGATGGAAATAATTCATGCAGGGTTCATGTACATGACATACCAGAGCTGAACAACTACGTACAGCCCCCACAGTAAAAATAGGTCGTTATCAAAATTTTATTAGTTTATTAAAGTGAAAATTTATAGATATTATCATCACTGTTATAATTACACTTACGATAAGTATGCTTCCTTTTTATATACGGTTGAGCCTTGCTTTATATATTAGGATTGCTTCAAATCACATACATATAGCTGTTCAATTACTTTTAGTTGGATAATGAATGATTAAATGGGTGATAATGTCACGCAGGTCACTTCATAGTCAATTTGATACGATAGGTTAATTGTATGCATCTAAATTGCTTGTATAGAGATAGAGGTATTTCAGTAGAAGACAAGCTGGTCGTGCCCAGCGTCCCAATGGCATATTCAAGTATTAGCGAATGTTAAAACTAAACAAAAATTAAGCGATTTTTTAAATTTTATAATATGTAGCCGAGAGTTTAGATCTGTTTGTTTTTCTTTTTATACAGAAAAAATAAAAAAAATAATAAAACGTAATTTCCAATCAATATGAGTTAGGGACCCTAGAAAAAAACGTACGACTTATTGAAATGTAATAACAGTTCCTCTGGTGTTACCGATGTGAATAGGCGGCGATGATTAAACTTCAGGCGAGCCTTTGCTCGCTTGCCCTATTCTCATATGTATGTATATTTACATATTTCTGAAACTAAGAAGTTTTCACTTCTGAGTTCAGTCGTACGGTGGACAGTTTTTTTTCTACATACGTAATTTACCTGCACCGCAGTAGGAATGGTAACTGTTATGCCTAGAACATGTTACTTTAAAACAGTTTTTATCGAGTTAACAAAAATAAAAGAAATAGGAAATGATATGTGTGAATGGTATTATTTCTTAAGTGAGAAATTGTGCAGGCAACATATTTGCGCGAACGATTTAAAAGCAAGAAAAGTCATCATCCGTCCGCCATTGGCTAAGATGGCCGCCGCTATTTTTTGTCTATGCTCTAACGGCCGGGCGAATGTTTAGAACCAGTTTCTTTGCGTTTCATGCACTTAACCTTGTCATTAGGACGGACTAGTCATTTTTGAATTTGGAATCAAATCGACGCAACGACTTACACAGCCGTTAGAATTACAACCTTGTAGTAATGAAATAGAGTCTATTTTCGCGTGCGAGTGTTGCCGATTCATAGTTGTTTATGATCGAGGCAAAGGAATTTTCGTCACAGCACCACATTCCCCTTCCATAGATAGATGTGAGCAATGACATCGCTCGAAAGTAAGTTTTTTTGTGTGTTTTAAATGTAAGTATATAAAGTTCGTCATTTCCTTAGGTTTTGACATGGTGATTTAAAACTATAAACAATTGCGAAAATAAACCATTGAATACAACATTTACAAATAACTATAAGTTTTTTATACTTATATTCATTTAGGTTGTTTTTATAGATGTCTAGAGGTGAAAAAAAATCCGTAATCCTTCTGATAATATCGTAACGGTAGACTTATATAGTAAAGACCAGGGGAGAGATAAAAATATACAAAAGCTTTTGTACTGCAGTTCACCAACTTTTAATAGATAAATGTTCATTTTTTTGTACAACCATAAATGATTGTAAATCTTATATACAGTATTTTTTTAGGTGATAAAAATCGTACGATTTCATCGCAATATCGAAGTATTTACAAATAAATGCATAGAGTGATATACTAAAAATCTAAACATAGATAAGCATGTCAGTATAACTTCATTGCAAGGTCTCATATAGTACATACTGCGTGCCGTCTGATAGTTCATGATACAAGGCGCCTTATCTGCGCAATGGCACCCTATTTGACTAGAGCAATAGCTACTTTAATATGATCTGTAACTTCCGAGGCTATCACTAAAACTAGTTTCACCAGTCGAATGCGCGGGAGTTTGAGATAAATTGGTCGACCGAACTATTCCGAGCGCGGCCGAATATCGTCGAACGCGTCTAAAATGGCGGTCGTAAGCGTCACGGTTTTGAGGTTAAGGTTTGACATTTCCAACCGTTCTAAGATAAACCAGTTCAACATGACTCCTAAACCTTGTTAAAGTAAACACGGTTAAGGTTTAAGATCGTTTGATTTGGTTCTATCTAATATGGTGGCCTCATAAATGGCGCGCAGACGGTTGTCATTTGTCTTACACTCATAATAAAAGGTCTTGATCTTTACATTGAATTCGCCGTCTCTCGATGTTTTGCCGATGCCCGGCTATCATTTAGCTATGCGTTCGCGCATGCGTTGTTCTCACGGATGCGTTCATTTCCCTATTATTGCTATTTAATAAGAGGCCTAGGTTGGTACCCGGTAATAGGCGTTTTTCTTCAGTCGTTGTACACAGGCTTTTGATTGGTCGGTGGGCTCACATGATCACATGATCACATGATTTATCGTATTGTTGTGGCTTCCCGTGTGCTTAGAATATTTAGAAGTTTTATAAACTGGCCAACAAACTGGTTAAATGAAAACATGTAAGCTTAAGTAGTAATTATAGCAGGAGAATACGGGTCATATAATGTTATGAGACCACTGCTACCTGTAAAGCAGGAGGAGATGTAACCTTGAGAGAAAAATAAAGAATTTGTTTTCAATGAGTGAAAATATGAGATGGCAAAATAAAGTTGTTCTTTTAAACTTCTTCGAAGACCATTACGTATAGGGGCTTATTTATGAATAAATATACTAGGAGATGAAAAGCGTCTTACATTTAATTAGTTGTCTAATTATTTTATCGGCAACAAAAAACATCGAACGATCAGACCTAAAATATTTACTGAAATCGTTTCGGCAATATGATGTTTATTACACGCCAATTTCGTTTACAAACGACACAATAATAATCAGTTACGAAAATCCATCGGCCATGTATCGAGAAACGTCGAAAATCGAAACCTATTTTACAACAATGCGCTCTTATCACTGCGATTATGCTACACAATACGGAACTGCGCCGCTAAAATGCTGCTTTCACTTACGAATTTAAATAAAAGTCTACTTCTTGACTTTCGTAAGCAAAAATGATTCTGTCATACATGGAAAAGTTCCACTTGTCATATTATTTACAAATTCTAAAAACAAACACTAGACCATCATGTAATGGTTTCATATTTTAATGGTGTCTTAACAATTCACAGGACACGGTTTCAAAGAATACCAAATCAACATTTGGTGACCATTAGAATTATTGATTACATAAAGTAAAAGAAACTGAGACAAAGTACTGAAAATAACTTATTATTTTGTTTATTTTAACATAATAAAAAAATAATAACTTTGGATTTAAAAACATGAAAGGCATCATCATGTCTACACTTTTATATTTTGTTTTAAAAAAAGTTTACCTATGCATATGCTGGTATAAAATACTATTGGATGCGTGGTAGTTTTTTTTTAATTTAATCCGGTCCTTCGCCAGTGTCATCCATAGTTTCTTTAAATTTATTTTTCATCTTCGCTATTTTTCGCTTTTGCGGCTGTGCTCGTGTGCAGATCATATGTCTGTAACTTAAGAAAATACACGGACGGACATTATTTTGCTGTCGTTTTGGTTCGAAAATGTAGAATTGATAATTTATTTACAATGAATAGCTTACATGCAAATCCTGTTATTGTACATGCTTCTGGCTCTGTTAAGTTCTCGACATTGTTCGATACGGTTGTTGTAATTGTTATAGGATTTTATAATGTCTAAGCTGTTATACTAATACAATATTTATCAATTAATCATTTATTCAGTGAGCTGCCGTGAGACAATGTGTCGATGTAGTGTAGTAAAACTTGACAGTATTCATGCCAGTTGCAGCGTTCTCTGCATGACCGGGAAAACTTACAAAATAAGTACGTACTACACCTTAGACAGGCGAGGAGTATATCTATGAGTAATTCTGCGTTTCCTGTGATAAGTAAAGTAATGCAAGTCCCATTCCCATCACTTCGTCTCCTTCTGATTTCGCCAAAACTAAGAGCTAGCAACAGTTGAGGATCTAGGATTCTCTAGGTAAAATAGGTAAAAAATTTAGGGGAGAGGGGTTAAGCACCCGCCAGTGGCTAGCAACAGTTCCGTAATATTTGTGATAGTTGCGAATGTTGTCTGGCAACGATGGTTATTTAACATTAAGTGGCCGACTTGCTCGTTTGTTACCATATAGTACAAAGAAATATCAAACCAACTGTGTCCTTTTCATACTATGTGTTGTAAAATGTAAGTGTACGTTACTATATGTATGTTTGATAAACATACTGTAGTACATATTAACAAAGGGATTAACTAAATGCAATTATAAAAGAATGCGTCATCAATGAACGATTGCCGGATACCGTTTATTGTGATACATTATTGCATCAGAATGAATCTATCAATAATTTGAACCAACTTTTAAAGTATTTAAAGCTGCCTTTGTTTGCTATAGCAACGTTTCGTCCGACAAACAGATGATTTTCTTCGAAATGGTTGCAGTAAGTTGGTAAGGCCCATTTTATAAGGAATAGTAGTAGGATCACAGCCAAACTACAATGCTAATTAATAGGAAGTATTGTGAGCGAAAGATGTTACGCACTAGTTTAGCATTTACTACTTATATTGGATTGAATTCCCAACAGAAGAAAATTATTGTTTCTTTATAACGCCATCGTATATATTGTGTGTATACATGATTGTTGAATTTGATATAGTTTTATTGGTTGAAGTTTGGAACTTGAATTCCGGATTACGTGTTGACTATACAATATTATGCAATAGCAAACAAACGTGTTGCAGGCACTATCCCCTTCCCAATCATTTCCTTTTCCTTTTTCCTTAATCACTCCTCTCTCTTCCATACAAAAACTTTCTTAAAAGTATTATTTAAATCATATTTTGTAATGGAATCACAAAGATTAGTAAGAATTGATTATTATCATAAGTTGAAGCTTAATTTCACCTATTACGTGTCATAATAAGAAGCTATAAGTGATATAGTATATCTTTATTAAAAAAAGCTGAACATGCCTAGGTCCGAGCCGGCAGCGCAGAAGGCAATGTCAGTATCGCTTACGCAACAGTCCTTCAATGCATTCCTTCGGAGATTACGTGGAGGCCTCATGAATATGAAATCATTTTGCATACAATTATTCGCATTTGTACAGATGGCGTTGTTTGTTTCCCTTAATCTAATTTTGAAATGGATACTTCTAGAAAAATAACTTTTTGATTTGTTTATAATATTTTTTTCTTAAGGAAAACCTTTCCAAAGAATCCCGCGTCTCTGCCTTGTAAATCTATGAAAAAATAAATAAAAAATGAATGTTTCCAAAGAGTTTGTATAAACTTTATGTATTTATTTTAACATGTTACATTGCATGTTATTGTATGTACAGTTAAAGTCCATATTTATTAAAATCACCATGCATATTTTATTACTTTTTATTCTGGAATTATAATTCGAAAATATATATGAAACTAATCATTAGTATTTACTTCCATTTGGAAGAACATACTTATTGACAGAATTTAGTTTCCTTTGCATTATACAAAATATCAGCTATAGGTGAAACGGTCGACCAACGGTATTGTTCTGTAATGTTGCAAGTACGAGTTTGAAATTGTCCATAAAAATAAAAAGTAACTTGCCGTGGTGACGCCATATTCGTTTTGCCAATTGAAACACTAATTGCTCTTATGTCTTTTGCTATAATTAGTTGAGATACGTTGACAACTACGTCGGTGCTGTTAATTACAGAAGTAGATTCTAATTTATTGGAAATTTATCCACGACAAATACGTTAATGTATTGTTAATAACTTTACTTTTTTAGACTGTTAACATTTTTGACCTGTTGGCTCTTGAATACTGAGAAAAACAGCGAAATAGCCTACAGTTAAAGTATCGCATTTCGTTACATGTGTGAGAAAAAATATAGGATAGAGGGAGCGAGAAATAGACGTTTGTGTTGTAAATGTGGAATAAACGGTATCTTTATATTTTTTGCAATGAGAGGAAACTATCAAGTTTATGGCAATAGACAAAATTAGACATAATCCGTTTTTATCGGCACCCTGAAGGCAGTAAATACTTAGTAAATTGGATATTAGAAGCATTTAAGAATATGAAAGTTGTATGCACTTCGGTGTACCGATGCATGAAAAGTTTTGCAAGAGGAGCGTCATTTTAGCGCTGCAACATTCGTGTTCTCAATTTAAAATCCGTTCGGGGAACACGAAAAGATAACAAAAATTTCCGCGCCCGCTCCGGGAAGGACACACGAGCCATTGTTTGACGTCGCAGAATGCTTTCGGCGAAACGCGCGCCAATCGACGATTTCGATTTCGAATTTTGCGAGCACTAAAGCGAGATGGACACACGCTAAGTTCTACAGATTGCGTGTGTGTTTCACGGTAGAAGGTGAACGAGTAGTAGGTCTATCGCATGTTATCCATGGCTACCTAAAAACTCGCGTCGTCCGTAACGGGCACAATATCTTCCTTTAGTACGCAACTAAGCTACATGATACAATTTTACCTATGGCTTTATTATTTCCACGGACGAATCCGTTGAAATAATGTAAACCGGGTAAGTACCAAAAACTCACAGTATATCGTCATGAAGACATTTCTACTTTCTTGATTGAGGTTTCGATGCAATTGTATTTTGTGCACGACTAGTTGTACTAGGCATCAGTTCCTAGGCAGTTTGCTCGTAGGTTTATCAGTATAGTTTATTCCGGTTGTACGTAATTGGGTATTTCCCTAAACGGCTAGCATACAAACTTAATTGAGTTGTTTAATTAAATTTCCGACTTAAGCCATTATAGAATTGAAATAAATTAATAAGTTAGTCTTTCTTAAAGCAATTAGGGAAAACTTATTCTTTCAAGTCTATTATGAGCCGGTATTTTATAAAAAAATAATAGGAGAAGGTTGCAAACAAGTAAGTGGTTCACCATTCAAGGCATCTGCAACAAACTAATACGTTGTAGATGCCTACCTTTCATTGTCAGAGGAAGTGATAAACACAAAAAAGGATATTCTTAACTCTTCCCCGGTCAATTCCCCGTTCCATCCTTTTTAGAAAAGGTACATTTTTCGTCGAACCGATTTCAGTTCTATCAGAGCTCTGATTACATCATTAAGCACCGGAAGAAGCATCACCCACACATCAAGTAACATCATCCTGCAAAATTTATAGATTGCCTACTTCCTATAACGTTCCCGAATTAGTGGAACTATTTGAGTTTCATAACTCGCGCATAAAATGTTGTTTAGGACATTTAACAAATTTCAATTAAGAGAATTAATGTATACAAATAATGGGTCGGCTAAAAAGTCGTATGTTTACACGTTACCGAACGTACGCTCGGCTCAGACGGTGAGTGAGCCTTTTAACATAATTAGATTAAACTCGGGCCCGGCCAGGCTTAAACTTGTATATCCCTTTGTTATACGACAACGTTGAATGAACTTTGGTAAAGTATTTCGTACTGAGAGGTAACACTGCCTCGATTTGGTTTGTTTGTTTTATTTAGAAACTTGAAAAATCTAATACGCGACAAACTTTATAATAACTAGCATTATTGTATACATTTACACTTTTTTGAAATTTTATTTAAATAATTTATTTTATGTAATTTGCTATCAGCTTAAATAGACTTAGACTGGTTGTAAACTAACGAAGTATTATGTATTTGTGTAAACAAAATTTTATTATGTTTAATTCGCCTTGTTTTAGTAGCGTATTAACCTTATTTTAAGATGGGATGTTGGAAATTTCGTAGGACCTCCTCATCGATACGTGCTTTGGTAGTTAAAACGATTATCGAATTTTGTTTACGTCCAGGTCGTGCGATATCGTTCAGGTGGTCTAATGGAGTTTGTTCGGTAGTTTCGTGAGCCGGTTACGACGGCCCTTATGTTCCATATCCCATATCCACTTAAAGGCTAGCAACGTATCCGCCTCCCGATCCTACTAACACAATTGTTTCGCAAAGGTTTAATTGTTGACAGTAGGCCTTCATTATGACATTTTTAAGTTGCATCTCTGCTCACACGCTTTAGTTAAACGGTTGATTGATTTGAATGTTATTATGTCTTATGCAAGTTATAATATTTGATGAATGAGGAGCGATTATTAGACGCTTACGACTTCTTTTGTTATAGACAAAACTTTGGGTTTAAGCTTCGATGTCGAAAGAAATTCTAATCTTCGTTCACTATGGTTTCGGCGAAAGAGTGGAACAAGTTCAATTCGATTATTATTATTCGACACAATCTTACGTGAAGGGGAAGTCAGCGATAGAATGACAGGCAAATAATTCGTTACATTAATAATATAAAAAAAATGCTTAATTCAAGGGTGTGATTAATTTTCATTGTTTCAATTTGTCATGCAGTTATTATATTGGTGTGATAGTTGAGCAACTTCCCTAGGTCCTCCTCTCAACTTGTTTAAGACATATGCCCAGAGGTGGACAACTCACGAAGTTGGATTACCGTGCCGTGACTAATCGATTAATCAAACCTAACTGTGAACATTTAAATGTGGTTAGCCAGCAATTAGGATTTCTAGGTATTAGAAAATCAACTCGCATCCAGTAGTAATACCGGCTCGAGTACGTCGTCGACTTTACCGTAAGCCAGTAATATAGGTTATGTTACATAACTTGACGACTGGTTCATTTACTTAATTATTGTATTTGTGGGAATTTATTTTTGCGCAAAAATTTGTTTGTAAAAATGATCACTAATGGGCGTTATGCGGCTGCCGGGACCACCTCACACTCCACGGAGCGCCAGTCAATGTATAATATGCTTATAAGATAGGGCCTGTTACGCACAACTCCAGATTGTCGACCATCTCTTCTTCCGAGTTGTCCTCTTTCACGACGTTTTGCCGACAGCAGGAATTCCATCATAGGCATATTTAAATAATTAAGCTCATTTATACGCATTTTATAAGTAAATATGCAATCCGGTCTCGATTTCTATTGGGAATGGTACCGAAACACCTCTTTCCATTAATTTACATTTATAGGTTTTTATTGGTTATGTATTTTCGGCCTATTGGGGTACGAAAACGACGGCAATATCATAATTGAAGAACATGAAAGACTTTTTATATGATAGTAGCAAAGGAATTTAAATAAAAATAAGATCTAAGTAAATCATGAGTCGGCGTAATGAATGAGAAATAATTATAGTAGATGAAATGCATCCGGTGAAAGGCGATGCCGCGCGGTTGCTTTCCCGCCGGTGGAAATGGCAAATTGGCCTCCGCGACTGCGGCACACCATTATCACGGCTTCCGGTACAACACTCAAAAATATCTACGATTGTTTATATTCTGTTAATAGTAAACTGGGGGGGGGGGGAACGAACAATCGGCTTTCCTGCTCTCCCTCGCTCCTCCCGCTGTCAGTTGTACCAATGGGCCGGCTTGACCGATGAAATACCACGACCTCACACAAGACAGGCGTGAAGTGGAAGTACTCTGCGTTTTGTGAGATGAGTGAGGTGCCCGAGGCCTAATTTCAGTCCTCTTCCCCTTCCCGCTCTTAAGGATAGGATGGAAACGAGAAGAGGATTGGACGGGGAGGGGATTGACGGGGAAAAGAAATATCTTTCCTGGCTGTACCTTCCTCTGTCCATTTAATGTAGGCAACGTATCTGCAACACATTTGCTTGTTGCTGATCTCTATGGGTAGCGCTCACTTAACATCAGGTGATCCGGATGCTCGTACCACCTACTTCCACAAAAAACAGCCTTTATGTAGGAAATACATGGATAAGGAACAAGCGATAGCTGCAAATGCAAATGCAAAAAGCAGAAATCAAATGACACCTCACTCTTCAAAATCGATCAAGTGATTCAGGATACAGGAGGCCGTAATGGAACGGACATACATTCGTACATACATACATACCCATAGTTCTACATAAAGTATCTATTGTTATTTAAAGTTTTCCCCTAGATGGCATTATTCTCAATCTGGGAATATACAAACAAACAGAAACATACAGAACTGACTAATAAAAGCTTGTTAAAAAAGAAGTATAGGTATAAAACACGCGGGATACCAGCGCTGAGTCAAAATCAAACCAATCATTACAGAACATTCGGAGATTTCCCATTAAAAAGAAGAACGTAACATCTTTATTCCAAAGATATAGAAATATTAAATTCGCGATGAATAACATACGTCAACATTTGCATTTCCATTGCGTGTTGAATGAATATAGCGGTACGCATACGCGTAACGTAATGGACAATGTAAGCGGAACTTTAATTTCCTAACGCCTACTTGTCGTGACGCACGATCGTCGGACAATGCATTTGTTTAATCATTTTCAATTATTTGCGCTCGCTTGTATGAAATGTTTACGTGTCCTGTTTTAAATTGTACTTACGGCCTAGTAGTTGGTCTTCTGTAGTCTAGAGTTCGATTTAAACGTTTTAATATTGTATCTTATCAAGTTACATTAATTTGTATTAATGGTCTACAACAAAATTTTGACTTTGACCCAGTTTAGTATTTCTATATGAACATTAGAACTCGATTTATTAGTACTATCCACAAGATTTACGCTTCGAATAGTGAACTGACATATTTTATTTGATATTGTATAAATTTTAAAATAAGTTGTCTAAAAAACTGTAATGTTTGTTTGTCAGGTAATGTATGTATACAATGGTCAAATTAGCTTTTATTTCTCTTTTTTCTTTCTTTATTTTTTTGTATTGTGTTCGATTGTTTATGTATTTTTAAAAGATTTGTTTTGATAAAGAGTACATCAATATTTTATGCCTTAAAATGAAACCGAAATCATAATTAAAAAAATAGATTTAAAGCTTTGCAAATATTGGTATACGCACGCAGTAGGCACGTACGGAAAGTACTCAGCAGTACGGTTGCCTTTTCTGCCATAAAATAGAATTGCAAAGTAAGCCATGTTAAAAAAAACCTGAAATCGTTTTATGATTGTGTTATAGCAATGAAAGCTGAGAAGTGTCTAAATGTAACGTGGATATGAATACAAAAAATATATCGAAGTTTGCACAGTCGCGCGCTTCAAAAGCTAAACCGAAGCAAAACGCGCCAGCTGTATGCGGCGTCAAAATCCGCGCGACAGTTCCGGCGCCGCGGGATCTGTGCACTGTCAGCATATTCATTTTAGTATTACTCTTTACAACTTTTTTTTAAATAAAATGTAGTTCTCACAATAGTCTTTTTTATTATTTTATTTATAGTTTATGTTTGCTTACATTTTTATTTATTAAACTGCTAGTTTTATGAAATTATCCTTAGGTGTTGTAATTTTATATAGTAATTCGATGCTGGTCAAGGATATTGACGCCATGATGTATGTTTTAGCTAATACAAATTAATGGAAGTAATTGAATGCGGTCCAACGGAACCATGCATCCAAGAATCCTTTCCCCACGGTTCGGTGTTCTGAAACTTGAAATCAGACCGACATCTCATGTCGATAACGATGTAGTAAACAAGTATCAATCTTCTATAATACAAAGGTACAAGCAGTACTTAGGACTGCCGACAGACGTGAAAACTCAAAACAGGGGTGGAAGGCGCGACAAGAGTTCAAAAATAATAAGCCACTGTAACTTAACAAATTTAATAAGTAATTAACAAAAGTGCCAAATTCAAATGAGCATGTTGCGCATATTGGTCACGCGAACCCTAAGATTTTCTCATACCAAATACTGTCTAACGCGGCTAAGGAAGTTTTCAGTTCAAAAACTTGATAGACCGTAAGAATATAGGACGTTTTCCAAGTATAAAAACATATTCTACCCTTTTAGATCATGAATTTAATAAAATTTGCCTCGATAAATAATAAATTAGCTATTACGCGACACCCGATGTTACGCGCGTGAGGAGCGATCAGAAACATATGTTTAGCTGAAAGTACCGCTCCGATGTTCCCATTGATATTTTAAATTCACTGTTATTTTAGCTCACTTTATACTTATGTTAAAACTAAGATATAAATTTTCCATAAGTAAATTATACGATACTCGATATACTCGGTACACTTTTGAATTTTCAATATTATATTATTTAAAATGATAGGAAAGTATGAAACGTTCTTAGTTATTTTTTGCATTCTTTTAATTATGGTAATTATAAATGTGGTCCGCAACAATAACATCTGTTGCACGAATAGGCCGACTCGACGGGTGAAATACCACGACCTCACAGAAGACAGGCGTGAAGTAGAGTATTCTGCATTTCGTCTGATGAGTGGTGTCTTGGAGGCCCAAAGTCCTCTCTCATTAGTTACAATATATTATTTGTGGACCAGTCCAGTCCAGTACCATTCATGGATATATGATAAAGATTAAAAATTTGTAAAACTTTTGAAATATTTAGCCTTTGAGAATAACAGATTCATTAATTTATTAAATAATAATAATGAGTATTTATATTATTATAAATAGTGCTGTAAGGTATCATAAACTATCATATGTATTTTTAAAAGTATTGTAATAAAAAGGTTACGCTACTCAGCCATTGTTGTTGAAGGGTTCTGAGGCATATTGTAATATAACCAAGTGTTAATTAACTACCCCTTATACAACCCCCAATTAAAATATATGCTAAATGGTACCTAGCGGGTTCACATGTTGCCTGTAGGTACACGATTGTGTCAATTAAAAATTAAAGGTTCACTGACCTTATTCAGGGATATGGCGCGATAATAAAACATGAGTTTATATTGGTAATGTCGCTGCTGTAAGTTATTATTTATTCTTTATTACCCCACTACCCACTGACATAGGAGGGTTTTGTTTTTCGAGTATGTATGTATGTTTGTTGCATTGTGCCCTCCTGGAGCCCAAACGGCTTGACCTATTTTTCAGAGTGAGGTGTCATTAGATTACTATTAATTCCAGGAATATCATTAATAGTTAGAATATTAGTGAATTATTTGAAAAAAAATGTATTTCCACTTAACAATTTAATTTGTTCTTCAACATTGACTTAAGTGTTATTAAAACACAAAATAAAATCGTCAATATTAATTCTCAGAATTATTTGTCTGACCGTACCGGTGCGATGTTCAAGCGCTTGTCGGCGAGACTCCGTCAGCGAAATCTGCCAGATTACACGGAATCGAACCGAAACTAAATGGCTAACTGTCTACCGCCTGTGTAACAGATCTGCTACAGCCGACACCTGAGCCTGCGTCTAACCGAAACGTTTCGATACTTTTGTGAAGAAATGTTTTTTATATTCGTGTTGATCTCTTTATGATACAAGAAGGCATCTGCTTGCTCCTTTTCCCAAAGACCTTGTGCTTCTATAACTATATGAAAATAATATAATACTCCAAAACTCAAAAGGTAGGACTAATTACTGACGTGTTCTAGGTATGCTAGGTACGATGACTTGAAAGACGAAATTATCTTGATCATATGATCACGAGCTTAGACCTTTAAACGTTGATTACTTCTACAAAAAATTGTCAACACTCCGTAGTATCTGACATAAAAATACATACATAAGTATGCAAGGGGACACCATTTAGGCACAGTCTACATCTTTCCTTTTTATTTCAGCAGAAACGGAAATATCCCGTGTATTTCGGCCCGTTTTTAAGAGATAATTACGGATAGTGTAATTTCGCAGTTGGGCGGGGGAGTTAAACGGTGTAGTTTCCAAAAAAGGGGCTAGAAAAAAAAATAAAACGCTGAATGAAACGACACGGCGAATGCCAGACAAGGGTTGTGCACAGCTAAATAAACGTCTGGGCTAAGGTTGCCAATTTGTAGTTTTTGTTTACTTTTTTTGCAGTTAATACTATAGGATTAAATATAATCGCTTCGTGAGCTTCAGGCAGTGAAGTCACTTTTGTTGTGTTGGTGGAGGGAATGAGTTGTCAACGTACATTGCATAGTGTAACTAATGTGAAGGAGCTTCACCTAAATTTTTTTTTTTGTTTGAATTAAAATCAATGTTTGTATGTTAGTCCTCTATGTGTTCCTTAACCATTGATCGGATTGTGATGAAACTTAGGTAGGGTTTTCTGAAGACGTTGGCAAGAGTTCCTGGCTCAAAAAAGAGTATTTTAATTGCAATGAAACTTTGAGCAATGTTTTAACTTAATTTTGATGTGAATAATATAAAGGCTCTATAGTTAAAAAGTAATTCGATTACTGATATTTAAGGAGTTGTGGGCGAAACGCCAAAAATCAAAGAGACAATATAACATACATACATAAAATAAATGGCATTGTAACGCCTGCCGGGAATAGTACAGGTAATATAAATGTATAGACACAACAAGCATATCTCCCAGGTTTACAAATTTATTGAGGAAACCATGTAACCTTTCACCGTGATATTGCTCTGCATATGTTTTAGTTATTAGTATGGCCCATGTAGGAAAAAGACGGCAACAATGGAACGATTTGACGTATGTAGGCTTCACACAAATTGGATTTTCGATCTGGTCAAGGTTGCGGGAGTCCGCTGGATGAGGACTGCTTTTTGTTGAGGTTCATACGGGATTACTCCGTCCAGTGCTGAACCGACCTTCATTTAAAACATAAATAATAAAAAAAAAACAATTTAGCTATTTTCGTTTTCAAACCATTAGCTTTCTCTTCTCAATTATTTCCTCGCTGTCATCTCTTAGCGAATCCAGAAGCTATAATTTAAATCCAAACATGAAAGTGTGAATAACAATTGGAAAGAAACGATCAGCTAGCCGTCGGTCGCGGATTATTTGACATGTAAACCCGGCCGTACGTTTAGCAAAAATCTCATGCATTTTGTTCAACAAACTGGAATCGTCTCGTCGACGTGTCAGCGTCGTACAATGTCCGTTGATCGCTCGTAATAACTAGTTAGTCGAAATAGATCGGAACATAACCGTCTGTAGAGTTGCACCACAGGGTTAAACCAGGATAACAAAAACCATTTATATTCCCAATTGATATCAAATTATTTTGAAACAAATAATTTTGTTATTGATCTATATGCTACGAGTATATATTCGAGAAGCACAATATCGTTGTCATGTAGACCCCAAAGTCGAAAACTCTTCCCAAACGCTCATACAGACGCTAAATAAGGATTGAAATTACTTTTCTAATTTTTGTTTATGTTGTTCTAGAATACCATCGCCATCAACGTGGTATACGTTGTCAAATTGTAGGTCTCTTATTTAATGAATTATCACATCCTTCACAGAATAAAAATAAATACAGCTTAAATCATCTCTATTCGTTTCGCTGGCCAGCAAAACGTTTTTCAACAGGCCGGGTGAAATTCGTGGAAAACAAAACGGTGGCCGCCGCTGGGCCGCTGTTGGACTCGGATTCCAACAAAAAGAACGCCGCAAAGCGACTACGAATGACGAAAAACGACGAGGTGCGACGAAAAACGACGCCGGCGTCGTTCGTTTACCTCGCGCCGTAAGTGGGCCCGCAATTGAAAACTCTGCCTGAGCTTTTTCTTTTGTTTTTCGGGGTCCGCATCCTTTTAGCGTTCAG
This sequence comes from Papilio elwesi, assembly GCA_029849275.1. Classification (NCBI taxonomy): domain Eukaryota; kingdom Metazoa; phylum Arthropoda; class Insecta; order Lepidoptera; family Papilionidae; genus Papilio; species Papilio elwesi. The sequence continues at coordinate 2,937,708 of CM056710.1, read as the reverse complement.
TGTGGGAGATTGGAATATGACAACTACTGTTTTAACCGTTTTTATCTCTGATTAATTTCATGCAATGTATGAACCTTTAATATCGCTATCATGATCAGCCAACCTCCATTACACATGGGCGTCCTCTAAGTATAGATCAACCCTTTGCCACCCTCATCCAGTAGCCTTCCACAGCTTAGAGCGTCAGTCCATCTTTGGGATCGGTCATTCGTTCTACTAGCAATATATCTGGCCCATTGCCACTTAAGCCCAACAATTCTAAATTCCTCACACTCCTCTGAATGTTACCTGTGAAATACTAAATGGCTAGCAAATTTTATGTGCTCGCTAATGTAAATTGTTGCTAACCAGTTGGTCACCAACTTTTTTAAATCTTTCCATTAACCTACATTTCTGCCGTGAAAGGTCAGGAAGTCGTATTACTTGTGTAAAGTTATAATCCTCGTGCAGAGATTTGTTAAGTCGCCCAAATAATTGGTTCGCGTGCGTTCAGCAAGTAAGCTTCGATGTGCATTTTGCTAATGCGGTTTACGTGCAAAATTCACAAGATTATTTTAATAGTACGAAACGTTTAATATTTTTACCAACTCTCACGAACATTTAAATGAGCGGTTTACGTCCGATTATGACATAGGCGCCTACAAGGGAAAAGTTTATAGGCTTATACTAAACTAGCCTGTACTACTATCCTTTGATCTGGGCTTCTGCTAAAGTAAATTGTTAAAGTAAAATATTTATTAATAACGTGTTTATTTTTTTCTAGATCGCCATATCTGCATGGTGGCTGGTACGCCCCCATAACTGGCGAACGCAGTTAAATCCTGCACGGTATGTACCAATTGTTTTTTTACGTCCAAGTAAAACTTTCTTGCCAATTCCGCGTTCAAGGACGCGTCACATTTGCAAATTTGAGAGAGAGACAATTTAGGCATGAGAAACGAAGTTACATTAACTACCTATAATACCGGCACATTTTTTTAGATACCTAGATACAATAAAAGGGCCAGAAACCAAAAGATATCGTAATTTTAATTTAATTTATTCATTAATAAATCTTAAAAAACGACATATATATTTTAAGTACATATTTCTTCTGTGCTTGTAACTAAATTCCTGCCGAACCGCTAGAAGTGTGTTTGAGTGAGTCTTCGGATGGCTTAGATTCACAATGGGACAGGTGACGCTGCTATTGGGGGTTCCAAAAGATTTATTTAATTTTTTTTCATGAATTCCGAAAATACATTAGCTTAACTAGATATTAGCAGGTAAGCGAAAATCCATTCAAGAAAACGTCTGCCGGGTCCTCTAGTATATCTATAAAATAGTACAACTAATACAACACCGGCCACTTAAAAAAAACACGGTTTTATTATCATGGTTCTTCTGAAAAAAGAAATAAAATGTGATGCACTTAAAAACAAAAACGTTCTAGAAACATCGAAATAGTAAAGTCTATGAAATCAAATCGTCCTCTCCACTCCGATACGTAGCACAAAGGAGCACAAGGTCAGGCCGGATCTAGGCCGTTAGAGCGTTTTGGTACCTAACCAGCGTGCTCTATCTAGGTTATACATAACCAGCTGATGTTAATACTTTTGCTTTAGTTGTACAAATATTACGTAATTTTATTATTATAAGCGATTCTGTCGTCTAAAATAAAGTGAAAGGTGATAAGTGTGTATGTATGTTCCCTAAGGGCTCGACCAATTCAGAGAAAATATTCAGATTTGGCCTAGCGGGTGTTCCTGTGTAGTTTGGTGGGGATCGGACCATATCAATAATTAGTGATTATTAGTATTACTTATTATTATAATTTACGTACCCCTATCTATATTTTTTTATCTTTTGTTTCTGTATGTCTCCTTAAATAAACAAATAAATAAATAATTAGTGCTACCCGGGCGGAGCCAGGGCGGATCATAAGTCTAAAATAAACTACTTGTCTTTGTAATCATTTCTTAAAAGAAAAACGAATATTTTTCAAATAAAATAATCAATGAAATTAATTTATTAATTTTATTCATTCATTTTATTATTTGTTATAATATTATTTTGTCTTATGTACGAGTTTATTTATAGAAAATCACGTGATGTTGAAAAGTAGCTACAGGTAAAGTTTTTTTATCCTAACATAACCTTTTGAGATCTCATGGGTATACCACGATATCTGAAATGCCTAACTACCCACGTAGGTTATAATTTAATAAAATTCAGTCGACTGCCATAAAAATAAGAAATATTATTTTGAATACCAAACTCACATTTTTGCAGACGGTACAAAACGTTTGTCAACCACAAAGGTGTTCAATAATTGCTTAGCTGCAGTTTTTAATTGTGACACGACAGAAGCGTGGCGTTAGAGATAACGCCACCGAATCAGTTTCGTGTAGCGCGTGTGAATATACCACAAAATTAATTCGCATGGAATTTGACCTCTGTTTTGTGTTGGCGAAAATTTTGTACCTGTTTTGTATATATTTTATTTTAAAGACACGTGCACACATACAAAGACAGTTCTAAAGAACTTAGTAACATAAAAAGTATTAGAGCTGCCTCCTGAGATACAAGTTCCTTTGATCAGAAGACATTGTCCAGTGGAATTAGACGTTTTTGGATAACAAGCGTTATTTTTTATTTTTTAACTTCTACTGCCCTTCGAACGCATTGACATTTTCATGCATATGCGTGAGTACTGATAGCCTGATACAAATGTGACCAATGATGGCAATATCTGTAATAGGGTTTAGGTTGCTGCGATTGTTGGGACATTAAAACTGTATACCCTATCGGAGCTTAATAAAACATTTTTAAAGTAACGTCCTCCGAGCATTTCATGAGCTAAGCGATTCACGCAACAGTTGCTTCAGCGTGTTTCTAATATTTTTAAAATATATATATTTTTGTTTTAACACATGACAAGCATTTTGCTGCTGAACGCATAGTTTTTTTTAGTACAGTTTATATGTGTCTTAGATATGAAAACTCTTTTGATAAACGTATTTTTTATCTTCCTTGCGTTTATTTGGGTACCAACCGTCCATTAAATGGTATCTCTAAAATTCCTAATTCAAAGATGACCAATATGTTTACATATATTTACTTTAGGCGACCCGTTAATCGTTTGCCCCTTTACCTATAAATAAATTAGTAGTTTTAATAACTAAAGAAAGACACGCTCCCATATCATAAAGTAGTTAGGTACATGCCATCTATACGGCGTTATCATTTATCTTAAAATCATACTTTATTTCCTCATAATACGTTACGCCACTGAAACAAAGTTATGAAAAATGTATTGTCATCGGTTCTTGATACAAATGTAAATTTTTAAGTCAAACGGACTTGTAAAAGTTAGTTGAAAATGACGGCAGATTCCATTACATACCAAGAGAATAATAGCGTGTTAGAAAAGAAAAAAATATTATTTGATTCGTAAAGGTTACAGAAACAAAGCAATGTTTATCGAAATAAAAATGTCTTCTGATTTTTGTCAATTAAAAATAGGGTCTCAAGGGAATTTATCTCTTAGTTTACAAAATGTCGATTGGCATACTTTCCCAAACTATTAACAGCGATATTAGCCCGTTTCGCTTATTGGAATTCGATGGACGAGCATAAAACCGGCGGCATGTTCGTTCCAAACTGTCTGTGACAAACTATTTCAATTTAATACACTACCTGGGAATACAGATTTTGTTAGCGTACGCTCTAAAATACTTTAAACGATATTTAGGAAAATAAAGAAAGGGATAAATAAAAAAATATTTTGTTTTCTCTTTTTGTCTCTCTCTACTTCTCTACACTTTGGTGATCAGAAATACTTCTATGGGTGAAAGTGTTTTATGGGTGAATCTGCATATAACAATATGCTACAGGCTGTCATATCTTGACTTGACCTCTGCATCTATTACGTTACGGTTGGGCTAAATAGAGGTCGGATCATATTTCGACCCTGGGATATCGTTAGACTGTGGAATGATAGATGTAGATCTATGTAGAACAGTTGGAGAGCTTGGTGCATGGTTCCCATGGCTTTCAGGTGCCGGGGAATCCCTTATCCATGAAAAAAAGGGCAGAGGGGGGAACCAGCGGTCCTATCTGGAGGAAGAATTAGAGAGTCTCGTTCTGCCGAGGGACGGAGCTGCCGTCTCACAATAGTGCATGAAACGATGAACTACCGCGACGTCACAAAAACTGATATGAACTTGGCTTACTTACACCGATGCGTTTCGCCTAGAGATTCTTGTCTTGTTCTTCGAGTTGTTGCATCTTTTCCTTTATTCATTTGCCTTCCCTCTTTCTTTTTTCCTTTAAACTTTTATCGTTGATTCTTTGAATTTATGCCGATGAGTTGTTGCCAATGAGCTTGCTATTTTGCCTCTAACATAAAAAAATTATCTCATAACGTCTTTTAAATTTAATTCATAATGGGCCGTATATGTAGCGAGCGAAGCGAGAGTGGTATGCTAGGTCCGTATCTCTTTGAAATTTCCGTCTACACTTCTATTCTAATTATTTTATAAAGAATTGTGCAATAATTCTCTATTTTTAACCTATAAAGGTGATGTTTTTGACCGGTTGTCTCTAGCGTGCTTGTTGAAGGGCGTGTTGATGCTGTCATATCATACTGTTTTGTATTATAATGGGGTCAGCTTTGATTTATCGAAGATTACGTGCACGTTGACTCATCGGGTGAGCCATTACCGTGTTATAACGTGTCATAACGCCACCTATGTCAATCGTATTTTGGACTTGCAATCACTTTATGTGTTATTAGATCAAGTACGTCTAGCTCCAGTGCTGCTGTATTGACATTTATCTGTCTAATTGTAATGAATAGTCATGTTATAGCAATTAAATCCGGTTATTGTTTTAGATCTGGACGTTTAGATGTGATAGTCGAGTGTAGAAAAATAAGTACATTCTGTTATCAAGCGACTTCAAATAAAGAAGGAGGTTCTCAATTCGCATGTGTTTTATTTATTTATTTATTTCTAAAAGGTATACCAATAACATGTTCAAAATAGTTTAAATACAATAACGTACAATTAATAAGAATGTCTGTTATGTCTGTTACCTCTGATTGTGACATATTTGACTCTTTTCTGTTTATCCTCCTCTGCCTATTAAAGGTAGGCGACACATCTGCAACTCATTTGTTTGTTGCGGATGCCTATAGGTACTTCTATAAAAAAAACTAGATGTACCAACTATTACGAGTACTTAATATTGATACATCACCAGACGAGTAGAGTCCAGGGCCATTCGTGCAACATTTGCTGTGTGTCATTCATTACCTCTGTTCTGTTTGTATATTTTAGACACACACGTGTCTAAACAATATCGAATAATATGATACGTTAACTTACATAAATGATAAAAAAAGTACGAAAACTAAAGGTTGCTTATTTTATTTGATATATAAATGCAAAATCCGAGCGAGTCTTGGCTCGGTAGCAATCAATGAACTGCGGGCAAGCGGTATTAAAAATGTTAAGCACGGTCCAATGTTTAAATTCATACGTTTGGGTGCTCATTTAAATACGTCCTTGATTCGTAATCCTTTCCCCATCGTCCGAGTCATGCTCTGTGTCGGAATTCCCCATTTTTTAACATCATGCTCAGAATTTATTATATTCGCAAAACATTTACATACATCTCAAATTCATCACCCCCCCTTGTCCTTTCCCACCTATGTGGGGTACAGTATGACCGTAGTCACAGGTTTGGCTACAGTTTTCACGGCCTGCCGCCGCATGTTGACAATCCTCCTCGGGAATTAACATCGCTTGTAATAACAAATTGATCATACATAATCTAGTGATTACTGGTAGCAAATTACAATAATCGGTGTTTTGATTCTAGTTAAATGAGTATAAAACTCATTCATTGCCTACCTATAAACGTTAGTTATTACCATCTTACCAACACCAAACCCAGAGGGGTAAGCAGAGATTACAGGTTTCCACTTCGCACGATCCTGGGAAACCTGTTCTCGCGTCTTCTACATTAATATACCTACACAACGAGTGTTTTGGTCGTTAATTACTCTTAATATCTCCTTACTTAGTATGTTTAATTTATATTGGTAATAAAATTAACAAGAAATCTTAATAACTATCCTATAATTTGCGAGAAAGTAAAGGGTAATTTATATAAATACTAGTGACCCGCCCATGCTTCGCCCGGGTACCACTAAATATGTTGATCCGATCCGAACGCTACCGGTAACGGTCACTTGATATCTGGTGAAACGCTCGCTCCTTTGCCTCCTTCTTCTATCAAATTGACCCCGTACCAGCAGTTGCTTTGCAGGACTTAGGAAATTATATATTGTGTTCTTGAAGGATCTAGTTTATTCCATAGAGCACTGAGGTTGGGTAAGGTGTTTATTGTGTTTATGTCCTTGTTTTTGTTTTTTTGTGCATGATGACAACAATGCAATAGACTATATTCTGAGAGATTACGTAATGTTTTTGCAAACTTAAATCTTTTCCAATACCTAAAATGTTGCCGACATTCGATGGCCTCGACCAAATGCAGTTTTGTCTAGACGAATAATAAGCGGATTGCATTATAGCAAGCAAACAAAAAAGCTGTCCTTTGCCAATGCATGAAATATGACCTAGGCACTGTTTGTTATTGAAATTTATAGAATAAATTCACAGCTTGGAATAAAAAGTGGGTCATATTAAATGCGCGCGAGGCTGATAAACCCCGTATGGTTAGTATTAAGGTAGAAACACACCACTGTGGCGTGTATTCGTTTCGTACATTCCGTATGGTTAGAAACACATGCATATATACACTACAGATGTTATCGATCGACATCGATATTTTGATGCGATTCGACACTACACAACAGTAGTGTAATGTTACCTTTACGGCCTTGATGGAGTTCTTAGTCACCCAGATATCATTTAGTTTAGGATTCATTTTGTAATTTAATTACAAAACATAAAGTTGGCACATTATATACACATAAATACCTACATATTGGGTGCCATACAGATAATTTAGAATGGAACTAGCTATTTCACGCGGCTTCGCACGCAATTATTTCTTATTTTTCTTGCTGGATTTTTGTTGTTAGTCAATTACGCGAATTATAGGTGACATGTGTCATAAAGTTGTTATTATCAGAACATATTATTACCACGGCAATATATAAATGAAGGTAGTATGGAAATAAATGATGATGGGGACAAGAGGTACCCCATGTCGTTTTCTGTACCTCTGGGTAAATGTGTACAAACATTTTATGATGATCTATAGAGTTGTGAGAATGGGCCACCTCACTCCTCGAGAGAGCGTTGCGAGACACCATTGTGTTAGCGGAATCGAAACGCTGGTTTAGAGAGAGCAAATTTAAATTTAACATTAAAGTTGATTTCAAACGATACTCTCAAAGTGTTTCCCCGTGTCGATTGTCTGTCGAGGCGGCGCACGGACAATGCTCGGCCACTCGCGATACTAAAACATGACCTATTCAGTATTATACAGAAGGTCATAGAACAGTGGGTATTTGTTTTTAATTCTAGCATCGTGTGAATAGGTAGCTTTGTTTTGGTGTCTGGTCGAAAAGTTATTCGATCAAATTCTATTATAATGGTTTGTTTTTAGTAAAACATCCGATGGCACAAATGACCTGTATGATGTCATATGAGTAAATAAAAATCTTTGTTCGTCGATGTGAAATGGAGACGTACGGACTGCGCGTGGAATCAAAATGTATGCAACTATGTTGGTTGTGTCGAATGCTCGGCGAATTATGTCAGTTTGCAGTAAGTTTAATATGATTTGCTGTTGGTACGTTCGTAAGAAATCCGTTAATTTAATACGATAATTGAAAAAAGTAAATATAAGTTCTTGAGGCTTTCTAGAGGCCCTTATATCCATGTGGCCCTAAGCTGCAGCCCAAATAGTTCTTAGGTAGATCCGCCCGACCCTGTGAATTTGAGAGAGAGTTTGATGACATAATAGCAATATTTTAGTTTAGTATCGTAAAGACGAGAAAACTAAAGAACATTTTATGGACGCACGCACTTAATAACGTACGGAAAAAAGATCGATGCACTAATATAAAATCAGTGCCGTGCAATGTAACACGATGCCTTTAAACAAACGTCGGGCGATGTCACCGTAGTAAAAATAGCCGTTTGTAGGCAGCGGCGCCGACACGGAGACTCGGGTTTTAATTCACGCGGACAACACATTAGGATGGGCACATATTGTCTTTATTAAACAAGTTCAAAGTAACCTGTGTTCACTTTATGTCGAAGATATGTAAAATAAACTGTTACGATTATGTTATCCAAGGCGGTAGTCGACACACGCAAAGTAAAAAGTTTATAATATAATTTATAAACTGAATTAATTAAGTGATATTCAGATATATCAATAAACACTTGTTACGTTATTTAGAATTTATATTTGGATTTGAAATTTGTAAAAGTTGTAAAGTAAAGTTGAAGCCTTCAAAGTTGGAAGATAGATCTACGAAATCATGAAATTTACGGGACCCATTACTGTTGATACTTTTTATTTTATATTATAATCAGTGCTACAGTATGATACTTCAGGACTAAGATGTCTTTCTTAGAGTAAAAAGTAAAGAGGAAACAAACACTGAAAATATAGCCTTGTTAGAAATTCTCGCAAAGTAAAGGACCAAAGGGAAGCCATTTTGCATAAACAAAATCCAATATAGTGCAGTGGATGCGAGTGTGCGTGTGTCGACAGCCAAGGGTGAACGTCCTTATTCATAGCTCGAGTCTAATTTTCTTCTTGTAACTCGTTGATATGATTAAAATGAGACAAATTTCCAAAATTACTATATTAATTAGAACATATATTAATGAAAATATTTTATCTATTTTAACAGTGGTAGGGCCCGCAACAACAACATCTGTTGCAAGAATTGGCCGGCTCTACCGGTGAAATACCACGACCTCACAGAAAACAGACGTGAAGTAGAAGTATTCTGCGCTTCGTCTCGTGAGTGAGGTGCCGGAGGTCTAATTTCATCCTCTTCCCCTTCCCACCCTTTCCATAAGGATGGGATGGGAACGGGAAGACGATTGGATGGGGAGGGGGTTAACGGGGAAAAGGAAATATCCTTTTTCCTTTCTATGCCCTACTCTGTCCATTAAAGGTAGGCAACGCATCTGCAACACATTTGCTTGCTGCGGATGTCTATGGGTAGCGATCACCTAACATCAGGTGATCCGCTTGCTCGTTTGACACCTAATTCCATAAAAAAAACAAATTGCAATCATATTATAGTATCAACGTTTGACTTATTATTAAAGAAGAGACGTAAGTAGTTAGGCCTCGTACATTAAAACTTTACAGCACTTAAACATTGATATGATTTTGACGTGTTACAATAATTATTTGTAATTAAATAGAAAAGTCGATGTGTGTCTGTGTGTTCTCGTGTAGAGTTCAAAGCGGCTGGATTTTAGTAGCGATCGGATCAACATGATTATTGCTACCCGGGCGATCACAAGTTTAGCATATAATACTACTAACATATGTTATTAGGTCTTAATAGAAATAATATGAAAAATATTATTTGACATTAGAAGCGCACTATAGATAGGTGCGGCGGTAGATTCATACTTGTTGATTCAGGCGAGCATCGGTAACGCGCGATGTAAGTTTCTCTAGATGCGCGCACACCGATACAGCCTCTTATTTGTTTACACTTTTAATAATAAATCACATACATTAATATTAAATAGCAACTCGTACGACCTGACTTAAGAGGATAGTCAGAAGTAAAGAAATTTAGTTCGTAAAACCGAATAATGAAACACCATTAACTGTTTTATGGAACTGTCCTCTGTAAATCACAGCACGGGCATGTTGAAAGGATGATTGAAAGAAGATTATATCATAAATAAATAACAATAAATCGGGCTATTTTAGAATGTTTCCCACTCCAAGGACACAGGCCTCCTCTCCGAGAGAGGGAATGGACCGTAATCTACCACGCTGGCCCAGTGCGGGAGTAATATGTCTTACAATTCGGTGACTTCCTTCACCGTTGAAAGAAGATTGGACAAGGAAAATTTATATTACAAAATAAAAAAGAAAGACAACCTTATGTATCATATATGTAGGTGTATTTGGACCGTGTTGACCAAATGGTAATCTGTAATCTCCGTCTGCCGCTTCGAGATACGGGTCTTAGTTTTAGTTCGAATATAAAATAAATAATATCGAATATGGCAAAGGCAATGCTTACATATTTGAACTTTAAAATGCAATCAGGAACAACAGACCGAAGCCTAGTGTTCCTGGAATGTAAACTAAAACCGCATCGGGTTTTAACTCGACCTTTATATTATTTCGCAACGAAAGTTTAACGTACGTTAAGGAATTAACGCCGAAACTGTTTCTTTTTTTATTATATTTTTGTTTGTTTAGAAAATATATGTTGCTTTAAATATGCACATACCACATGTTGTCAACAATGTTTCAATATGCAAATTAAAATTATTAGTGGAAACATAGCACAGACAGCTTCATTGTAAAATATCGTCGTTGGTTTTATGACAATAACGACATAAGAATTGTGAAATTACTAGTAATACCGCCCCGACTTTACCCGGGTAACACTAATTATTTTCATCCGATCACTAAAAATATTAGGTTCTGCTGTTTCGGTAGTCCGTAAGACACATACAACTCTTATTATTTTTTTCTTCCATAAGAACCTCGCGACGATAATTAACAAGAAAATAAGGAATTCGCGAAATCGGTCCAGCCGTTCACGCGTGAGGCCGTGAACAAGGGAAATAGTAAATATTTTTATATTATATAGATAGATGTAGCATTAACAAAAGCCAATGAGGTCATTTATTTCATGAGAAAAACGAGTGGTCGACTACAATCGCACTTCGTTAGATGGCATTTGCTAGTTTAACAGTAGCCTATTCAATATATTTTTTTTATAGCATAAGGGGGCAAACGAGCAACGGGTCGCCTAAAAACTAAGTGATCACCGCTGCCCATGAACATCCGCAACACCAGGGGAACTGCGGATGCGTTGCCGGCCTTAAAGAGTACCGGCTAGATAGCTAGGAGACTAGCCGTTTGTCCAAACGTACAATAATAGAATGGAGATATTACCTTATTTAATTATTTTCATTGTGAAATTAACAAAAATAGGGTTGAGTAGTAAGGCAATGCGTAGGGCCGGATAACCGGCCAGTAATCCGCGCCTCATCGGATATCCGAATCCGCTGATAGTCAGCCGGAATACGAATCCTAATTTAGATTTAATTAACAATTACCATTTTAATTTTAGAATGACACACTTTACTGTCCTGTTACATTTAAAATCAAACCGTATTCATAGTGTCGAAAACATACACATAAAACGTGTTGATACCGCTTTCTATCTGAAAAAGGTGAGATAAAACTTGAGAAAGCTTTCAACTGATACAGGCACAAAATGAGTCGCAGTACTAAACATTTGTGGCAATATATGAATGCGTGTTAGAGAAGGCTACCACATGGGCATTTACAACACCACGAAAACGACAAATCCGTTGCCGGTTTTTGAGGAAAGATTACACTTTTTGAACCCCGAGATCTATCGGTTTGAAAATTAGACTAGAATATCCATAAATTAGCCAATTCAATTCTTTAATATTTTTAACATGATATCACGTTTCTATTTTTATCAATGTGTTCAAAGCTTTTTTTAGGGTAATGGCTGAATGATGAAAAATCAATTGATATTGTTATAATACTGAAATTGACAAAAAACTAAAATGAGTTCGTCCAAGTGTAGCCGGCATTCCCCCGGCCGATCTGTTTCACTCACTTAGCAACCCCCCTCACCCCGCGGCACCTCCTATTGATTTTGTTCGCCCCACTTTCGCTCGCCCACTGCTTCCCCCCTTTTTAAAATGTCGACTGTCGACACTGAGACAATGGGGAAGGAGGTTCAACGAATTTTCTTTATGTCAGTTTAGATGCTAAACTGGGTTGAAAATTAGAAATAGATAAAGATGTTTTTTAATCCACAAAATAAGGAAAAATAATTTATAACTTCTGATTGTCATTTACCCTAAAATTATAAATTATAATTCCTCATACAATTTACTACAACTATACTGTATACATCATTACTCTAATACTCCAAATAAAATAACTTAATAAGTTTTTGGATTAGAGTGACTAGAGTCAAGTCTGTTACCGACTGATTGTGAACTTTGTTAGTTCCTAATCGGACTAGTTTTTTTTATAATAATAAACTGTCCGAAAATTGTAAAGTTAACGTGACAATTTGACGTATCGTGTCAATCGCACGAAATCTATTATTTCTTACATTAACATCTTGTTAAGATAATTGTTTTTATAAAAACAATCTTGTCCAACCTATTCTATAATTATCTTTTATACTAACTTAAGCTTTAACGTAGGTAGGCAAGCAACACATCAGTTTACTATTTGACGATTTCCATGATGATGAGGAATTGGGTATGGAATATGATATGGGGAATTGGGTATGGAAATTGAGAAATAATGAAAGAAGATGGGGCTCCTCGTTCACCAGATGAACTCCAAAGTATAAACCTCAATTGTTATGTTGTATATGTCCTAAAATATCCCAGGTCGTCATGTAATCATCATCATTCATTCAGACATTTTCATGGATGTTGTTACCGAAAAAAGTATAAAAACTAAATAACATTGAAGTAAGTGACAAATAATAAAGTATACGTGTGGAATATCAACCGAGCGGGCTTGTCTTGGGCGCGCTTTCTTTCCGCCCGCTTCGGTCAGAATCGAGCAAAATCAATACAATGGAAGTGTTTTTAACGTGCGCGTCTGTCCGTACGTACGGCGCGATATAGATGTAGCCCGAGGAGCAACAGTTAGTGCACGCCGGGAGGAAATCTTGGATCTGGAGCAGTTGAATTTTTACATTACAAGAAGAAAGTTCTTATGAAGATTTTTCTACCACTTCTAAAATAGAGTGATCACATAATATTTGGCTTACAGAAGAAATTAATTAATACACAAACTAAAAATTATTCACCTCTTACCTGTGACATAAATAAATAAATAAACATAAATAGAGCTAGGTACTAGAAGATTATCGAGGTTGGTGTCCCTGTCTACCTCAGTTTGGGAATTCATTTTTTCGAAATGAGAAACAGAAGGACATGTCATTCACGTAATCGCCTTCAACGCTTTGTCAACAACATTTCCTTTGCATACATGCATACGTCAGTCGCGCTTGTGTCCCTGTCGACCGCTTTGAAATTTAATTAGACCTAGTTTCGCTGGATTAGCATCGGCCCAATGGCGCAGCTCACGCATGCACCAAGGTTGCCCCGCTTGCTGAAACGCCGCGATCTCCGCTAATACCATAGTAACAGCAAACTATCACGACGGCACTACCAAGGGGTGGCTGAGTACAATTGAAACTAAAATTACTTTTACAAGAGGACAAGCGAGCAGGCAACAACATGCAACATGGTCTAAAATACGAAATATATGCCCTCTTCTGTTATTAGAGCAGGACCTAGATCTATATATCTTAGATAATACGCACATTGATAAATCAAAAGTGGGTTGCCGTGCTAAATCTGGAGCGAAAACCGTTAAAAATCAATTTAGGTTGAACCCTTGCGAACTCGCCGTTGACGGTTCTAGGGGTCAAGTTTATGTTGGCGTGCAATGAAATGTCAGACCCGGGTTCGATTTAATTGTCTTATACTATGCGTTGGCAACTCGACTATGCTAATAAGGATCGGCACAATACGTCTCCTTTGCGTCTCTATCAACTGTCATCGTGACTCCTTTCTTCATCTCAACCTTCATGCAATTCATCCATCTGTTCTTAGGTCTTCCCGAAAACATCACCAGTATTGGATCAGTTCTTGTTAGCTTAAGACAGGACAGCAAACGCATAATTATACAATTTAACGTGTTTATTTTATGTATAAAAAGATAGGACAATCATAAAATCAAAAGATAAAGATAGAAAACTTGTATGTAATCGTTTTACTATTTCTTAATTTAATAGAGCGAACATCGACAATTTGTAAGAAGGCCAACTGCGCTATTAATACATCGTTACACATAAATTAATTAACAACAAGTAATGCTTGTCGGACGATTCGGCCACTTGCGTCAGTTCCCACGTCGTCTTCATTCGATTTGAAGTCTAATCGATTTTCATTTTATAATCCTTTCGAACTTTTACATCGTACGGAATTATTTCAGTTACGAAATTTTTTAAGAAATCTAAGCGATGAGGATTTTTAAGTGACCGATTCAATGGCATTTGCTATGTTAATATTATAAAGGAAAAAAAACTGTTTGTTCAGAACTCGAAAACTACTGATCCGAACTCTAACAGTAGTTGAGTCCGCAACAACATCTGTTTGCACGAATGGGCCGGCTCGACCGGTGTAATACCACGACCTCACAGAAAATAGGCGTGAAGTAGAAGTACTCTGCGTTTTGTCTGATGAGTGAGGTGCCGGAGGCCTAATTTTAGTCCTCTTCCCCTTCCTACCCTTTCCTTATAAGGATAGAATGGGAACGGGAAGAGGATTGGAACGGGAGGTGGTTAACGGGGAAAAGGAAATATCCTCTTCTTCTCTGTCCATTAAAAGTAGGCAACGCATCTGCAACACATTTGCTTGTTGCGGATGTCTATGGGTAGCGTTCACTTAACATCAGGTGATTCGCTTGCTCGTTTGCCACCTTATAACATTCCTTCCTTCACCAATAGAAGGTTCTATCAGCGTGTACCTTAGGCTATATTTTGTTTTTTATTTATCTACTCGAGCGAAGCTGAGGCTAAAAGTAAAGTAGGTAGATAGCCTAAGTTATTTTGAATATGGCATGCATTTTAAATCTCTCCTCAAGATGTTAATATTAACAATTATCCTGTTTGAGATATTTTAGTGTAAACATTTTTATTCTTAATACTGTATTATAACCACTGAAATACTTGTATAATATAACCTAACCTAACAAAACTTAATATTTTTTGAATTATTTTAGTAGATAAACAATTTTTATTTACTTCCACAAATATATTAAAAGTCTTTGTCTACACAACTGACGCTTGTTCCGCGTCTTTATAACGACATGTAAACATGTCCTTGCATTTACTGAAAACAAAAGCGAATAGAAATTTATTTCAAAACTATAGTTTATTCAATTAAATACAGACAACCGACAGTCGGATTCTGTTCTGAGATTATCTTAAACTTCCACTTCTGTATACTATTAAACGATAAATAATTATTAATTATCAGGTTACTTCCTCTTCCCAGCTATATCATAATACTATAAATGTGTATATGTGTTTGTTTGTTTGTTACGCTTTAACTACTTTGAATGAAAACTGTTAGATTTGTTCTGCTTTAAAGTGGATATTATAATAGATGTCGCTATTTAAAATGCTTAGAAGTTAATGTTTATCCTAAGATTTTGTGTCAATTTTCACTCGACAAAATTAATATCATTGAGTGTTTACGTTTTATTAAGACATTATTAAAGTTAAACGGTTTGCACACATAGCTTTCGAAAAAGTCGGTAGTATGCGTTTTACAAATTTTATTCGGCCATCTTAGCAATTTTTTTCCAATTAAATACACAACGAGTACGATACAGTAGTCGCATCGTCCGTTCTAAAAATTCTAACAATTATGTCATTATGACGTCGGTAGCTTCGCATCGCTTTTGAATTCTTTATGAGTTTTCGTATAAAGGCAGCCATTGTATTATCATTAAGTATAATTTATGTCACGTCGTAACGGACAAATTAACTTTTGTATGTAAATGTAACAAAAAAGCCCATCGCTTAATTATTACCTAGTATTAAAATATAAGACTTACAATGTATTATGAGTCTTGTTAATCGGAAACGTGTGAACAACATCTACCAAAAACAGATGCCTTTCGTTTTTAGAATACTTTATAATAATACTAACTGTGTCCCGCGGTTCTACCCGTAACACCATTTAATGTAAATTAAATAGACCTAGAATTTAAATAGAATAAAACCTTGTAAAGGATGAGAGTACTTTGGAATATCGTTCGCCCGCGCTATTAGATTCTGCTCGCTTCAGATTCTTCTTATCCCGCTTCTAAGAGTTGTAGCGTGATATTAAATAGCCTATAGCCTTCCGTAATAATTAAACTGTCAAATTAAAAAATGTTTTTTAAATCCGATGGGTAGGTTCCCGGAATAGCGCGGTCAAACACACTCGTTAAGATAATTTATGACATAAATTAAGGAAAGCGTTTTCTTCTTTTGTCTTATCCATTCACTTATTACTGGGCTATTTTTTGGCTGGTAATGCATCTGTAACTTTTCTGAAGGCTGCAAATGTTAGTGGTCGCTTAAATGACTCTTTAGCTTGTTTACCTCCTACCATAAAAATATTTTGTACCAAACATAAAGTCGTATTTGCGTAACCACCGTTCGCCTATCGTCGTGCATCGTTCTCCAGCACAAAATAGTTACATAAGGGCTAAACAGAATTTCATCCGCAGATGTATGTCTACTGCTAAAGCTAAGAAGGTAATCAAGACCATGTTGCAGAATAATCGCCACTTCTGCCTATATCTCTGGATCTTGCGTTCTCGATCGTTTCATATTTAAGTTTTGCTGTTCGTTTAAGTATATTTGCGAGGTATTGCAATATTTTGCAGTTAATGGAAGGTATGAAAATATTATTTCAAAGGGAAAGCATGAAATATTTAGCACGTACGTGTGTACAGTCGCCCACAGTGTAGTCTATCAAACTTCTTCAGCCTCGTACAGTAACGATGACAAATTGTAGGGACCGACGAGCGACCTCCGAATCACGGATCATTTGTTGTAGAAACGGGTCAAGAGTGGCAGTC
Organism: Papilio elwesi; assembly: GCA_029849275.1. Classification (NCBI taxonomy): domain Eukaryota; kingdom Metazoa; phylum Arthropoda; class Insecta; order Lepidoptera; family Papilionidae; genus Papilio; species Papilio elwesi. The sequence continues at coordinate 2,920,812 of CM056710.1, read as the reverse complement.
TCATGTCTAACTTGCCTTTGAAAAATGATCACTATGTTTTCGCCAAGTTAAATGTGACACAAACATACAACATGTCAATCTCAATTGTAAGCGGAAAAAGGTAGTCGATTAAAATGTAGTAATAGCGTAAGTGGCTTCTATTAAGACGCCTGAAATATGAGTATAAGAGTGTGGACCACGAGCTTTTATGGTTTTAGAATCGAGGGAAGGAGAAAGTCCTGTAACGTATATACTTAAATTTACACATGATAGAGCTTCAAATTTCATCCAGCCACCTTGATAGTTCCCACATATACCACAGCACTACGGTTTTCACACAAATTCCTGTTTCACACCTTGTGGAATGGTCTGTCTTCAGCATTTCTGTATGACTTTGAGTCCTCCAAGAAAAGAACATACTCCTTTGTCAAAACTCGGCTGTGCATAATGACGGTGTTGTGGATGTTCATAGTCAGCGGTGATCAGTTAACGTTACATGCTGCTCCCCTTATAATAAAGAACTGTTTTTAAAGCTGGTTGTAAATAGTAAATATATTTTCATAAATGTATATTTTATAATCAACACATCTTGTATCCTCTTTGTGTTAGTACACGACCTAAAAGAATGCATTCGCTGTTCCTAACAACGATGGGAAAGTCAGCCAACTGCTCAAAATTACCCTCGAGCCCGGCTGCTATCGACTTTCGTCGTTCGACATCGCCTTCAATTATAAACGCTTCAGCGACTTTTTCTTCGTTAACAGTATTTTTAGACTAAGCGGTGTGTGTTCACGCTTTTTAGTTTACAAAATCATGTTTTTTAATGGCAGACAGAAGTGAACGAGCTGGCAGCTCCCATGTAGCCATCGCTATTTAATATACAATACTCAAAACAGTTACAGATGGCGTTGCCAGATTATTGTAAGATAGAAAGCCTGTATAAAGAAAAAGGGCAAGGTATGTGTAGAATGGTTCTAATTCAGATTTCATCTGTCTACAAATAAATAAATAATTGCCTCTTATGTAGAGGCAGTGGAAGAGATAACGTGCATTTCCATTCGTCACAGTTCCTTCTATGACTGGAATGACTTGGGCGTAGGTCCTGCCGAAAACATTATATGTACTATACTATGTGTAAGTAAGTAATGTATGTACTATACTATACTAAGATGGAATTCTTGTAAACAAAGATGTTTACGTAAAAATGTTTTTTTTTTCGAAAAACAAAACTCTTACTACCTTATGATATTAGGTATCCATATTACATAATTTCACTTGACTTTATCTTACGATTTCCACAAAATAACAATAAATAAGGTGAAAGTATTAAAAGTGTGTCTGTTTGCTTTTTTTTGTTTGTTTTTTAAAAATTCTACTAAGCAAGAGCTTGGAAACAAGTTATACACGCAAAATTACACTAATCTCGTCGACATGAGTTCGTCTAGGACAGCCTTACCAAATGACACACTCACGACGAAGGATTTGTTAATTGGTAAATTCTGAAACTATTGAACCAACCTTAATGATTCTTTTACTATCCGAAAGCTGAAATCCTTAGCAACATACGCTGCGGCTATTTTTAATTATCGTGTAATAAAGTCTGTTACTAGGAATAACTAATGGGTTTCAAGGGGTTCACGATTAGAAAAAATAATATCGTGTTTGAGTTAAGTGCGTAAGTAATGTTAAGTTTATTTTTAGTCGACGTCGGACTAGCTAAGTAAGGACAACCAGAAACGTGTTGGACAGCATAGCAATGAGCTTCGGTTGTGGTGGTGGTGCCTTTAATAGAATTTATTTTTTTATTTTTATTATATTATTTATTTATATATATTATTTTTATTATATTTTTATTTAATTTATTTTCGTACTGTACAGACCTTCGACTTGAGGCTCCATTCTCTACAAGCCACATATGTTATATCACTAATCTATTTGTACATACATATCTTTATGAAGTGTTTACTAGTGATCTCCCTGGGCTTGAAATATCAGTTTAGAAATTAACAGATTCGAGGTAATAAATCTTATTTTATCTTTCATTTCTTGTTTAAGATTAGAACAATTATATCTAGTTAGCATTCCCATTTAAAATAATACTATAAGTATTATAAAAAAGACATTATATGGAAGTATGAAAGCAAGTCCAATTTTACCTCCGCCTGTACCCGAGGTGCACCACCTGTGGCTTCGTAAATTTAGCGTATTTCTCTTCTTTTTCCACTCACATCTAGCCTCCATGCAGTCGTCCCGCTTGCTCCTGTTTTCACAAATAACTTGCATCCGAAAACAACATAGAAAACCTTATCGTCTTGACAGGAGAAACAGGCTGGTAGTTGTAAGGATTTAAGGTTCGTTTTCCCGTGAGATTCCATTGGCTGAAAACTCTTTGTGTAACATCCGCTGAAAGTTTCAGAGTAGGAAACACCACCGCGCTGTAGTCTCTGATTGTAATATAATGCAATTTAAAATAAATAGGAATGTCGCCGACTTCCTAAGTAGTCGATAGTTTTCCTATCTCTACACATTTTTCTTGCCTTTATTTAAGCTTCTTACAGTACAAATAACAAGTATCTTAGGAACACTATTTCTTAGAACTTACGCTCTTTTGAATTATTAAATTGAACACCGATTAACTAAATAATAGTGTAATGAAGTCGGCTATCCTAATCTTTATCATACGTACCTCCTCCTGCAACTACAAAATCGACTTGCTTTTCTTTCATTACGTAAATAATGAATAATAATTCCTTACTTAAATTACTTAACGCAATTTTGATACCTTTTACGGACCTTTGGATTCAAATACGGACCATTAAATTACCTAAGCTGTCGGCAACTATGCATAAGTAATAAATGAAGAAAATCGAATCAATTTTAATTTTGGGATTAACTGCGATAAGGTGTCCTTAGAACCTAAATCCAACGCCCTGTCATTAGAATACAACTATAAAATGATTATATTTGCAAATATCTACTACGTAACAATGTAAGGCGATACCATCTCATATCGACGTATACCACATCTCTATGCGGTAAAGAGGGCACGTAGCGATGCCTACGCCAACTGCCGTCGCTCGGGTTAATCCACGAATAACTTGCCGTAGCAATTTGCTGCTACGCGATTTGGGAACGATCGCTACGATTTACCGCACTTCCTAACTTTCTAGCGTTTCTATACAGACGGGATCACTAAAATATTCGAACCTAAAGCATATTCCTAAATATTAAAATGTTCAAAATACGTTACAAATACAATCATAACAAACAGAAAAGTCTACCTTCTATTCACCCAAGTGGGGTAAACAGGCAAATTGTTGTTCATTTTGCTGACCTCAGAAGGTCCCAATAATTTAGAAAGTAAGTTTACCTCTTAAGAAAATAAACATAGATGCAACTTAGCCTTAACAAATTAAATAAATTACTTATCGTAATATAGCATACATCAATGAGAATATAAGAATTTAAATCGATTTATTTTAATAAATTGGCTTAAAAGTGGATGTTGTGACTATAATGAAAGGTATGCTTCGATGGTTTGTTGAAAGGGTGTATGAAGAGAGAATAACGAAATGAATTTATGTTGGAAAAGTAAGTAGCAGCGTTGGCAGGGGACGCCCTAGGACAACTTATATCGATCAGATTAGCGGCTTACTAAAAAGGGTGTATTAAGTAGCACCCATCACCGATGAGCATGCAGATCACAAAGTAGAATAAACTCAAAATTTATATCTGAACTAAAACCAAAATAATATGATACCTTTGTGCCACCGGTACAATTTATTTTAAATTAAAGTTTACATAAGTTTTTATATTTTTATATAAGTTTCGGAACTTAACTTTTAAGCATTACAAACTTAGTAAATTTACTAACCCTAAATCATTTTTCTTGAATTAAATTCAAGAGAGTCTGTGTATGAAAACAATTTATATAGCAATGACGAAACGTTCGCTTTGTAACCACTAAGCCTTTGAATTCTGCGTATTCAATTAGTGTTAAAGAGCTTTGCCATGTATGACTTTCTAAATAAAATTATTATTGTTGCTTCCTCACAGAACCACGATGAACATACGCTTGTAGAGAGATGCTAGGATATTTTTTAACGTTAGCATCGAACGAGTTATTTGGGGTCAGTTATTTTCTCTGAGAATCTGCATTAGCACCTTCCTGCTATACGAAGTAAAATTAACCTATAAACTGTTTACAATACGCTTTGTATAGTAGTCCTGTCTCTAAATATCAAGAATGTTTGGTCGTAGTACACAACAAGACTTTCGTACAGACCTCCATTTCGCGCGGCCGCGACCTCCCATTTGATTGTCTATTTCGCATTGCTCACATCTGTCCCAAAGCAAGCGCGACTGCGAAAGCTTGACCCGCGCGACCTTAGAAACTTCTGGCCATGGGAGCTTATATATTACTTATAAATCGTGATATCCTAGAATTTTGCTAAAACAGGTTACAATAGCTGAGAATACTTCGTTGCTAACGTATCAAAAGAATGTAAAAACCATTGTTCGAAACATCTTTCAACAATCGCAGTACGCTTAGTCCGGAATCTTGACCGGAAAATCCTCCTAATAAAAGTTCAACCTAAAGATTATCCTCCATAATCGTTAAGACTTTTATGCAGGGTGAATTTTTCATACCCGAAACTATGAGGAATAGCTAAAGGTACTCTAAGGCGTCTCGGGCCCGTTTTCGGCATTGGCCTTGAAGACCCACTTGAAAAAAATCATATACCCGTCGAAGTCATGCCAAAGTATGCAAATATTAAACATTTCAGAATTATCTTTACTCGATTATTTCAATCATTTATTAATTCAAATCTATTCTCGATTATTAGCAATCGTCGACTTTCCTTGTTTCAAATGTAATTATTAATCGATTTTCAAACTCCTCTAATTGCATTGACTTCAAGTGGCAGTCGACCTACAAATAATCTGAGGTCACACAGATTAAGCTATCGTAGACACGTCGCAATACAGGAAGAGATTGCGTCGAGTACAAAGATATATAGTATTAAACTAATTTTGCATATAGTCATATGATAGTTTCTTTAATTTTTAAATCAATTTTATGGCCGACCTAAGAATTATAATAATGTAAGAATTGAAAGCAACAACTTACAATTTTCTTTTGGCTCGGTCCTAGTAAACCTCTTTCACTTCTTCTACATCCATAATATGTACGGACGTTGATCTAGAACGACTAGAACTACTACTCTTACCAACCCACTTTTCGCTTTTGAGACTTAAAATTGCCATCACTCTTTCTTCATTCATCCATTAAATATACCCGAGCCACCAAAGCATATCCTTCTCGATTTATTCACATCATCCTCTTAGACACTCTTTTCTCTTTCAACGCTGTATCAAATTGGAAAATTCAGGGTCACGCAATAAATATGTTTATATTACTTATTAGCCAACCTAACAAATAATCTTATAATCATAACTGCGGACAAAACACCTAACAGTCTTGTTTACTCCCAAGCGCGTGGTATGTTTACGCTTTGAACTGCAACTAGAAATCGACCTTGGATTGGAGATGTACGTACATTGTAACTTTCACAGGTAGTGATATTAGCTTTAAGCGAGATGCTGTTCCATTGCCTCATATTATTAAAACAAAGCTCTAAATTAGAACATCACAACTTGTAACTTGCCAGCATCAATGTTTTGTGCATTTAATATGTACGGTTTATAGAATATTGTAAAATACGTGTGTAGGTACGTAACAAATTATCTAACAAACGCACAAACAATATTGCTATATCAGCCTTTACTTTTTAGTCATTAACACGAAGGCCAATGTTTGCTCCGCTTATCTGGGCGCCGCGAACTCCGTTACGCGAACGATAAAAGATACGAGCGCATCAAAACAAAATGGCTGCCGAACCGATATCTAACGTAGCAACAAGCTAACCTAGACAATTTGCTAGGAAGCGAGTTTTGACATTGCGCACGACCTTGAGCACGCGCGCGCCATTGGCTGACGAAACAAGATGGCGTCCGCACCCGCGCAACCAACATGTCATTGTTTCTACTAATTAGATGACCGGCTTAGGTGCGTTTTTCAAACGTTCTAATGTAAATTCCCTTTGCTTCTATGTTTAATAGGTTGATTTGCATTTTAGCGGCTGCGTTCGCTGTGTTTGATGAAGCGCAATGTTGTTTTTGCGTTGTAAATGTCCATGTAAGGTTGTGTGTTGGTTCATGTTCGAATAGGATTGATGGACCCTTTTTCTGAACGTGCATTTGGTTTTTACGCGGCTCAGAACATTGCTTGAATTTTAACATCACACTTAGATTTATGTACATTTATCGTATACACGTTGTTTTTGGTTGCAGTGGTTTCCTCGTACAAGTACAATTTTTAACGGTTGTGAACTATCTATTTCGAAACAAGTTTCTGTGAACATAACCTACGTGCAGTAGGTATACGATAGCAACTATAAAGTAATTAAGGTTACTTAATTCCTAGTTTCATAATACGTCTGTTGTACTTTCATCTGAGCAACATATGAGAGAAGTTTGAAGGCGATCGAAAGCTCGGGAGTGGGCTCAAATTAGTTTACAAGATTTCACCAACGGATCGACTAACGAACCTGCTGGTACAACTAAAAGTTGCATAAAAGCTAGTAAAACTTTCCTCGCCTTCATAGCTTGATATCAAAAATATGTGTGATTACAATTTCGAAAGTACCTTACGTTGTTAAGGCGTCAGTATCCACAAAATCTATTTCTTAGTTTATTGCACAAAAAATAAAGACAAGCAAGCCCACCTGAATTAAAAGGCAACCACCAAGAAAGGTACGCATTGCTGAAGTTTAGCTCTTAATATATAAAAGATTCCGTGTCATGATACATGATACTGGTCCACTAAAGTATTTACTCGATTTGAATGAAATGGGGTATACTTTGGTCCAACTTCAGAGATAGGATAGTTTTTTATCTTAATTAATAACCTCAACAACATCTTTTATTTCAAACTAAATGTTATAATAATTTAAAAGTTTCTAACGGACGGCGGTGTACTCGTAAGTAAGGTCATTGACACAATTCAACTTGTTACCTAGGCTGTTGTCACACATCACGCGTGTTCCTGGCTATAGATAAAATTTAAAACTTGATTTAAGACCCATTTATCACTCTTCTAAAAAAGAAACTACAATCATTATAGTCTGGGCGACCACTAATATAAATACTCGTAAGAAAAAGACACGAAGACACAGTTGAAAAGAATTCAATATATAAAGGTCCATCTTTAGCCAGTTGGATAAGAAAAATGTCTCTTTATAATTCACCTCGGAGACTTTTTAATAGCGGCGCAAAAGGATAAGAGGGGGAAACCGTGGAAAAAGATACGCCAAGGTGCACCACTTTATGCTCAAAGCACACCCGATGCTTGAAGATAATTTGTGATACCGCCCTAAAGCAAGCCAAAAGACAATTTCAGGCGCCTTTATAGAAAGACGAGCGATAAATTACTTGCAAACGATGCACTGTTTATACTATAATCGTAATGATAGTACTATTTTAGCCGAATTTCATGAGTTTGTATGTCTCTCTGAATGGGCTCTGCTAAATACACCGCCGTTTAGTGCCTTTATATCTTTAGAGGGTAGATATATTCAATAAGAAACTGGCTGACTATATCAACGCACAGACCAAACTGCAGGGAAATTTCAGTTACGGAGATCACTGAGGCAAGTACTTAGAAAATATTTTTCTAAATTCATCCCCGTAAAGATACTAAAAGACATGTTCCATCACATATGCAATGTTATTAGAATTTTAACACATAGATGGCGTTGATCTCAATCTTCTACAATCGCAAATCCTCAATCCTAGTAGGGACAATGGGACAGACAGGCATAAGTAGTCTTAAATGATTGCATTTTCATCTGTCCTTGATGATTGTGCGACGTTACAAATTAGTCTGGTTCAAAATCATGCTCAAAGTACAAGTACGTTACATACAAACATACATACATTACATATAAATGTAAATATGCGCTCACGCCCGTAAGCCAGAAGGGTAGGCAGAGATCCTCTGTCGCATTTACGTACATTACATAGAGACCAAGTTAATGAAATCATGTTAAAAAGTACATTAAAGTCTAAAGTTTTATATAGTTTTATGTATTAACATTACAAAAACCTGTAATGTGTTAAAATAACATGTCAATTGAAAAATAATACGTGGCGTTGTTAAACGTTTAGCGATGTCTAGACGGTGAGGATCACCTGCGATATTTGGCCGCGCGCCAGACACAGTTGACCAGCAGCCATGATATTGGGTCAGGGGCGCAACATATGAAATGAATAGCTATAAGCTTAAACCCGAAGACTTACGGTTTGAATTCCCCCATCGCTGATCTAACGCGTACCCCGCTAACCCGTTAATTAATTATGGCGAACGTATAATAAGTAAAAACTAAAGAACGAAAAATTGATAAAGGGAGGCCATGATAAGGGGGCGACCCACCACTATTGATCGGGCCCCGAACCACCCCGAGTATATAGGTATAAAAAGCGTAACAAATTTTCGTCTTAAGAAAAGGAAAAGAAAAAATGTATACAGCCACCCTTTCGCTAGGGAGTGGGTCGCCCCCGCGCTGCAGGGGGTGGGGAGTGCATTTTTCTCGTGGACTCTACCCCCTAACCCCCAACGAACGTAAGATGTTACAAAGGATTCTTTGTTGGTGCAACGGTTAATTAGATTTTGGATATGCTATATTTCGGATTTACTCGCAGCTAAAGTCTAGATTCGAATCTATTAAATATATAATGATTGTTCTCAACTTTCTAGACAGTTCCATTAATTAACCAAACTCCGTTTACTTTACTTTATACTCGGTGGGTCGGGCATGCTGTATACATGCAATAATTAAAGAGGCAATGAAAGTACACATTTATTTTGCCAAAGTGAACGGCAAGTGGAAGGCATCCTGGACGAACTTATAATCACCATTTTGGTGAATCCACCTGAGAAAGATCCTTGAAAAAACGTTTCGATGTAAAAAAGTGTCGACTATCATAATCTCTCTTTATGAACTTTAAACCCAATAGAATTTATCAAATGACTTCAGATAACAACCTTATATAAACATCGACACTTAACGATTGCCACGGCAAGCGTTCCTCAGACAGTCATGGTCAATCCACTTATTGTATCTACCCAGAAATTGTTGAAGCGAAATATAGGATAGTATAAAAATTGTGAGTATAATTATATTCCTAACTAGCTGCAAACGCACGCTTCACTGAGGGTTTTCTTCTAATTATACAGTTATTGATAACATTTTGAACCCCCGTATCTTTTACATCGATACAACCATCGATATGCAACTACGATAGTGACACGCTGAGGCTATAGCCATATTATCACACACACAATTTCTTTTTGATGTGTAGTTCTGGCTAAAAGTGAAGTATACGCAATCATCAATTTTTGAAACTCACAAACTTTGCCTCCTTATAATATTAGTATAAATAGATAGTATACATTAGTTGCCAACCTTTTGTCACATATGTGAACCAATAAAATCCGGTGGAAAGCATAGAGCCATTGTAGTCTCTGTCCACACGAAATGCGTCAAAAGACGTTAGTTATGACGTATTACAAAATGTTTAGTAATTATGCTTATACTGTTTTAATAAACCCCGTTTTACTCTCTCATTAAACTAGTTCTTAACTTTTTTTAAATGAGACAGGACAAAGGCATCTCGATCAACGGTCCACTTGCTAAACTATGGTCAGAACTTGACTTTCCGTGAAACTTTTTTTGTTTTCGACCTGCCCAGCTAAAGGAAACGCGAGACAAAGCCTGTCTAGAAAAGGCCTACATTCTTTAACTGCCGGGGATAAAAACTTTTATATTTTTATATCAAGTTTTATGATTTTATATTTCGCAAATTTATCGACGAATATAGTTTATTTTTAAGTCCCGAATTTTCAAGTCGCATTCACTCGCACTCACATTTTCGGCGAACAGTTCTAAGAGCGGCCTCTAGAAAAACTGCGAAACTTCCAAATATATATATAATGTTTTAGCTATTTTATTTTTGTCACAAAAAAATGAAAACTGTGATCGTGTATGAGTTTTGTAGAGTAGTAAGCTGACACAATGGGACTCTATTTTTGGCGAGGGGCTTATTTATATTATGAGAGATTGCAATTGAGAAGTATTACCATGACAATACGGCATTTGCCGAACTCAGTACGATCTAATGTAATAACATTCAGCGATCCCTAAACTACATGAATTGTCTAGCTCTAACGGGGAAGAAACTCAGTCATCAAACGAACGCGGAAGGAGGTATGTCATCGGTATAAGTCCGATTATTCCAAGGCAGTATTTTCACCCGACTGACCTAGAAGGGAGGGTAATGTTTTTCGCGCGTATGTATGTATATCCGTTCGATTGTGACTGTGACCTAAACGGCTTGACTGATTTTGAAGAGTGAGTTTAGATTGGTATTCTATCATAGCTGATGTGATAAATGGTAATAAGTCAGTCGGGTTTATTGTTTATCCCTACATTAAATCTGCACTATTATCTACTGTTCTAGTTTAAGTCTAAGGTAGTAGGTAAAGTATCCTGGTTTTGTCGTTTTTAAACTAAATTTTCCATTATATTATTAAAAATTAAATTGCGCGTTTGCTGGTAGTAATAAATTAAAAATTGTACATTCATAGCGTTCTCCGATAGAGACGTTAACGCAAATCAGTGCAGCAGAATTGAAATAAGTATCTGTAACGAGTTGCAAATGGAAAAAAATAAATTAGTGCATGTTAGTACAGGGAGCGCAAACCACCCAATATCCTCTCCGCTTCTAAAATATTCAGAAAGACCACAAAATTCAATTTGCACGTTCAGAAAAAGCCCTCCTTACTCCAGACGTACAAAATGAAAACATGCTCCGGAAAAAAACCGGAGGGAGGGGTGTTTTGCACCAGGAATTAAACTTGGGGGGGCGCAGGGTGGGAAGAAAAGTGGGGAAGATGCTGGATGATTAATTATTAGTTTGTGTGTGTTCCGAAGATAGCGTCCTATCGTTCTAAAATGGAGTTGTGTGCCCAATAGGGTGGCTGGGGGTGCGATGTATGTTTTTTAACAAATTATATAAGTAATTTAACATGTTAATGTTTTTGCTCGCTTCTAACAGCGAGCTGGGAAAGGATAGTAGTGTTTCGCCGTCAGAAACCTTACCTTTGAGTTTTTCTCAAAGAAAATTTTGTATTATTCATTTTTTATTATGTCTACATATAATTATTTTACTATATGCTCCCATGGTTCGGACACGTTGAAAGGATGAATGAAGAAATATGGACGAGGCAAGCTTATGTTGGATTATATTACTCACTTAACCATCGGACGTTAAGACGAATAACTAGTCTAAAGACGCGATTTGAATTTTCTTTATTTATGCTTATGCAAAGTACTGAAACATGATGCCGACGCCAGTATTTTGCTTCAGATTTCGACGTGGGGTACCTTTAAGATAGTGTGCTGAGAGCACAGGCTAATGTGATTCTTTACATGATCTAAATATTAATTTACTTTTATGTGACACATTTCTAATAAATGAAACCAAGCTTACATACGTTTAAGGTATGCTGTTGGTATTCTAAAACTATTATTATCCGTACAATTTTCTTGACATTCCAGTTTCCAAGCACGTGTTTGGTTGAACTGGAGTTTAAATTACTTGGTCCATGTTATGCATTATGTCTCAATTGATGTTTTTTTTTTAAATCAGAAATGCCCGAACGAAGTTTTCTTGCTTAAAGATCGTGTGTTGACTTGGAATAATTACACTAATACAGGTGTTAAGAATCGAACTCCGTGAAGTTTCGAAAATTCTAGTATTAGCTGTACTGAACCACGATGTTCTTGATGTCTTTTTCAAAAAGTGTATATAAGGCACTTACTTTGTAATGCTCCTAATATATTTTTATAAAAAAAATCTGTCAAAGTGAATGGTTGTTTTAATATTAAGAGCGAAATGAAAATTTATGATTTCTGCTTATATCTTGGGGTTAAGAGCGTGAATGCGTTTTGAACCCCGAAAAAATAACAAGAACATAGTTTCTTTTGATTTAATTTTAGTTGTCTAACTCTATTTGTAGTTTATTCGTACAGAAGTAAAACGATTTGGACAAAGTCATCTACGATCATAGATGAAAAAACATACAGCGTAATTACTGGACTCTTTATAAAGCATACAATTGGAAAATGCTACTTTTACGAACTCTATCATGTTTTTATTCAGACTATTAAGTATAATAAAGAATATGCACCTTAAAAATTATGATATTGCTAAAAGAAAAAGTTAGTCCGGTGTGCACGCCCCCTTAGCGCGCTCAGTCTCAACGTTTTGTCTTTTTCACGGCTTCAATTTAAAATTTTATTTCCCGCTTGACCCAAAGGGGAAGAAGGGGTGGCGGGAGACACTCATTATGACCAATTTTACCCCACTGTTTTTCCTGCTATTGTTATTTCAGTGATGGCTCATTTCTGTCTCTCATTGAAGTTTTTGTTAAGAAGCTCGCGGGGAAAATCTTGAGTATAACATTTTCGCTTTGTGCGTTTTGTTATTTTTTTCGGTCGGCCATCACCGTAGCGACGATTACTCCGCAGTGGGGTAAATGGGTCGAGGATTATCTGCCCTAGGGATGCTCCTCGCTATATAGCTTATCACTAGTTTAGTATACTTTTTAGTTATAAAAATAAAAGCTTGACCACAATCCCACTACATGCTAACTGACAATGTCGTCTGAAAATCATACATACAATTGATTCGGTTGAACGAGAGATATATCTGCAACAAAAGTAAGGAGTCTAGCCGAAAGTGTTAAGGTTCGATAGTATAAGAGACATGAAAAACAAATAATGTAATTTCTAGTTGAACTTACCTCGTGGATGTTGTTGAATGAATGATGTAATGAATTTTGTACTGGAAGGACACAACATAGAATAGAATATGTCTAATATTATACTGATATAGATTGAAACATTAACTATGCCAATAATTTCAATTAAAAAAATTAAATACATTTTATTTCATTGAGCATCAAATGATTTCGATGTAGGAATTAAATTAGTACATCATATAAAATCACCTGCTCCAGAAAAATGGGAAAATCAGCCAAAAAATTAGGGTCAAGCCCATACCCAGGCCAATTTAATGTGCACCGCTGTATTGATTCCCCGGCATTCTTTCACACAGGCGCGGAGTAGACCCACCCCACGGCGGCCCACCCCCCCACTTCTCGGGCCCCAACGGAACTTGGGATAAACGGGGATAAGATTTTTTTCGGGACCTAGACGCTATAGTGATTGGACTTAAAGGAAGTTATAATGAGCGAAATTTACTGTACATTCAAATGTTTACTCTTCAAACTTATAAATTATTTGTGACTGCGTGAACATGTACAAAATCGATGGACGCAATTCATTCAATATTTACCATTTATCACGTAACGTCAATAGCATTAGAACAAAGTCAAATAATTTTTGATAAAAAGTAGACTACAAAAGGAAAAGAAGAGGAAGGAGATTGAGTATTTTGGGTCAAAAATATTGAATTCTATGTTAAAATTATAACGTGCCTATAGCTGCCCACCCCACCATACATACCTGATGCCCGTATACAGAATGTTGCGCAGGTCACTTAAATCAATGAACAGTTTGTAAGTAAACCTTTAAAGATAAAAAAACTCTAGTGATATGGTTACAAAATCGAACACCACGTCTATCCAATTTCGCCAGTCAAACAGAAGGTTCCCAACAAAATTGCCCTAACACAAACACAAAACATCACATTGGACTTTTATTCAGAAAAACCTCTACGTGGTCCTCCATGTGACTTTAATAAACTTGTTTCAACTCAAACCGATGGAGCTCTGCCAAAACTACTGAACGATCAACAAAAACAAAAGCCCCGGCGCGAGCAACAGGTATTCCAACCTACAATAAATATACGGACCATAATACACGTGCGCGGCGAACTAACTTTGAACGACCCACAGATAACGCGAATCCAACTTCAAACTTCCACCATTAGCCAGTAGCGCAAAAGATAAACTTTATCGCTCCTGCTCTGTGGCGATATATGTGTGCCGGTATTCAAATGAAATTCCAGCGATTCGGAAGATATTCCAAATTTAAATTCAGAATCGGCGTTGCGTTCGACAAAAAAGAAATAAGTTATAGAGCTTTGAATTTTAAAAAAATGTTCATTCGAAATTGCGTTGTATTTATGATTTGGAATGCTTTAGTTTTTTTTTATTGTTTTTGAGTGTTGAGTGAATAAATTTTAAATGTTAGTTAACCTACCGACAATGAGATGCGGTTTGTGACGGAACGAACTTCCCGCCTATTGAATTTTCGCGTACAAAAGGAAAGTTTTCAGGAAACGCTGCACGGGTTAGCGGCTACGTAGTTTCGCTGCGAAATGTAAATCATTTAAAGTGTAACTTTGACGAAATTGTTTAACGCGAATAGAGGGCATTCAATTAAAGTTTTTAACTGGTAACTCGGCACTTTTGTGGACGCGGTTTAATCGATTTTTAAGCGAATAATACTATTTACTACCAACCAATTTTATGTGATATAAATAAAAATTATATATTGAAAATACAAAGTAAAAACGAATATGCAAACCACAGGGCGTTAATTACAACCGCCGATATCTTCTAAGGTAGAAAAAAATATAAACGCAATACACGCCACCTTCGAAATGTATTTCAAACTAATTAAAAACATCAATTCTGTGCGCCGCCGTACGGGGGAATATTTCAAATACACACACACACGCGTAAACCAACCCCCATGCACACAAGGCCACGTAAGACGCACACAACAGTTAAAAATAAGTCCCGAGCCATATCCGCGTGAGAGAATGGTCCCTTCGCAGACAGTGTATAAACAAGTATAACTTTAAATTTAAAATATTTTTGTTTAGAATTAAGGCTATAATAAGTTTTTATATGCACAATATAAGTAGCGACCCACGTTTTAGGAGATTTCTGTTGAATCCATGTGAGAGGTAGAGATGATGCAATGTTCGTGATGCGTCAAAACAACGAAGTTCAATCGTTAATCATTGAAAATATACTGTTGTACCCAATATTAGTTTCGATCCCGATTAATTATATTTAAAAATGAACTCTGTAGCTACTTAACTACCATGTGTATAGTGTGGATAGTTTATTTGAAACCAGATTTAAATAAAATCTAAGTTGTTTGTGTGAAAATTAATTAACAAAAAAATGTATATACTGTTTTTTTTTATTTTAGAACATTATTTGAATTTATTGAAACAAGTTACAGTATTTTCCGCTGTGCCGACGGTGTAGTTCTAGAAGTTATCCGGGGGGGAGACGGGCATAGCCGGGTGTCTTAAGGCGGAGCGGGACGGAGCGCTCAAACCGAGTTATCGTAAATTGATCCGGGCCGAGGGGGGCGCCCGGGTGGCGGCGACGCGCTACCAAATTTGACAGCGATGGAAATTGGCGGGAAAGATTATTGGTTGCCGTGCTCGGGGGTTCGATTCTGTTTTTTTTTCGAATATTCGAATTTGGAATTAGCATGCATTCGATATTTCAACTCCGTGAAGGTTTTACTAATGCATATACTAAATTATATAATTTTTAAGTCTTTTTAATGTTAAAGCAACTAATTACTATTGATTTACCTTAAAAATAATAATTTTGTAGTTGGCGTAGCACAATGAAGTATGATAGAAAATTTAATATCTAAGTCTAAGAAGTGATTCTTGGTACCTTAAGTCGATTGAGGGCGGCCGAGACTCAGGTCATTGACCAGATTAGTAACATATATGTGGGGAAGTGGATATATGATGGATTTTAGATATTGCTGATTACCCCTTAACACTTTAATAACACGAGAAATCGGAAATTAGTCGGAACGAAAATCGAACACGTCACTACCTAACCTATGAACAACGTTACTCAAACGCAAAAACTGCTATGTTTGCTCTTGAAAAAAATGTTCAACAGATTTTATTCAAAAGGGCAATGATCTCAATACGAAAAGAAGGTTAAATATATAAATCAGCTGAGAGTCTCTCGGTCACGGTGTATCGAGGGCGAGGCTTAGGATGCCCGAATTCGGCACCCCCGTCCCTCGCGGTCCAAAACAACTTGGTAAGTGGGTCACGTAGGTCAGGGAAGATGACGTAGGCCGACGCGTTCGTTCGCTTTATTAGATTTTGTTTACCGGGCCCTTCTATTTGTACATCATGTTTGTTTACCACATGCTTTAGTTTGTCTAGATTCTTTTTATGTATCATAATCGTATTTATGGAGCCCTTGTAACATGTCTTGTTTTCGATTATCTATGTCGTATCGACGTAAAATAGCCAGTAAGAGAAAAGAAACAAAGAGAAATGTGGAAAGTCTTCTATTTATTTTTCTATCTTTATCTCCATTAGCGTTAAATATGTGAGAAGTAATATTAATATACCAAGCAAATTGAATTTAAAGAAATATTCAATGTCGCAACAAAACTTTGGTTACTAGGTATCATTGAGCATGTCCGTACAAATTGCCTTCGACACTAACGTTTTGAAAGTCACCCACCGTCGAACCGACATATCCACCTAAAGGTTCTTCCGTCAATTGGATTAGACGAAAAAAAAACAAAGTCGATGTATTAGACGGCGCACCAAACAGTTTCTCATCTTTTTCTTATAACGTTTCCGACTAAAGAGGCTTATAAAAACGACGAAGCTTATAACAAAAAAATCCTGCGTTCATGTTAAAACGAGCAGCACACACCAGCCAGCATCTTAATAACAGAATCGGAACGCTGCGAGCGATTTTAAAATAAGAATATCATAACTGGCCACTCGGGCGCGGGGTGGATTTCGGAAGAACGTTCGCGCCCACCGTTCGGGCTTTTAAAATAAGAAAATTTCGTGTGCGTCTACACCGTCAGACTACCGAACGTTTAAATTAATTATTAAAAAAAACATTTTCACCCAATGTCTCCCATTGATTTTCGTTATTTGTACAGTTTTAGGTATAATATGATGGTTATCAATATTTCATAACTTTGTATGCAGAGAAAACTTAACTGTCAGACTACACATTTATTAGATAGTTCAGCTAAAAGAAGAACTAGACTTTCGTCTAGTTTCGTACTAGTCTAGTTGACATGTGACAGGATGAAATCCAATTCACGTATAACAAAATACACTATAATTAAAATAATGTAGGTTTTTTACCGTAATAAGTTTAATTTAATGAATCGATCGATACGGCGCGAGTAGTCGGTCTGTGTAAACGGACACGAAATTTTCGGTGGAGCGTGATATTTTTAAAATAAGAACCTCTTTCGTGGCATATTCCGTGGAGAGAGATTTTCAAATAAGAATAGTTTCGCGATGCTGAAGCCCCCCTCGCCTTACGCCCCCGTTCGTCTGGAGTTTGAAATAAGAATTTGGGGGTTTAGATCGGGTGGCGAGGTGCATATTCGGGGTGGGTCGGGATCTCCTGATGAGGCCGGAGGTTTTTCGTGGAATTTCGTTAGGTTGGGGGCATCGACCGGCGGCGTCGATACCCGATGAATGTTATAGTAATTGTAGGTTCTTCGATCTTTTATTCCGCTCTTTGCACGCCCGCGCAGACTGCTCGGCCGGTCATACTTATTGTTTTATATTGAGCTCCTACGTTTTGAATTCTTAGTAAGCTTTGTTCGTCTTTATATAGACTCAAGATTTTTTTATTTCATATTCAATTGGAAGATAAAAATTTAACAGACATTCTGATAAGATTGCAGACTACCAAATTGTTGTTACCTCGATATATATTTAGGCTTTGTTAGCTTATTGTTCCTCTTGAACATTTTATCTATATTTTTATGAGTAATATTAGACCTTTTAACACACTGCCGTAACAACTGAATGTCTCTTACATACACAAAGCTTACTTTTTTTTGATGTAGGCGAATATCTCCTAAAAAAGGATAATCGGAAATTCAACCTCGAAGTGATAAGGGTGAAAAATGGTAGTAAAGAAAATCTAAAGCTTAGTTAGATTAGTTTTACTTCACGCCTATCTTCTGTTAGGTCGTGGCATTTCACCGGTCGAGCCGAACCATTCGTGCACCAGATGTTGTTGTTGTTGCGGGCTCTTCCAGTATTAAAATCATAATCAATGTGACGTCATTGTCATGATCCCGTAACCATCGTATCCAAATAATGAAAAATAATTTGCCTAATATTGGATGCGCTATCGATCCTTGAGAAGTATGATAGGAGTGAGTGAGTCGTTGATGAATGATAAGATTAAAAATAGCGTTATCTGGGAAAAGTGTGGCTTAAAAGTGGACGTTGTGACTAGAATTGAGAAATGTATGCGTCGGTGGTTCGGGCATGTTGAAAGGATGAATGAAAAGAAAATAACGAAACAGATTTATGTTGCAAAAGTGAGTGGTAGTGTTGGTAGGGACGCCCTAGAAGAACTTATATGGATCAAATTAGTGGCTTATTAAAAAAAGGCGATATAAGGAGCACGTACAACCGACGAGCATGTATGCGTAGATGTATGAATGTGGAAGAAGCGAGAAAGGTGTACTAGGATCGCGCCAAATGGAAATCCATGATCTCTGCCTACCCCTCTGGGTTACGGGCGTGAACGCATATTTATTTATTTAATATTGGACTAGGCATAAAGCCATACTTAAAAAATGGTAATTTTTAATGTTCTTCCATGTCTAATAGAATGTGTTTTTAATTAGTTTTCGTTGTCCAGGTTCGCTCGTGTGCCATGGCGGAGTGCTCGTTCGCGCGCTGTCAGCAGGAACGACGCGCCATTCGCAAGGAGCTTCAGCGCTGGACCAAGAACATGGTCTACATACTCGGTGAGTGATGCAAGCGCTTTATTATACAACACACGCCCTCGTGTCTCACAGAACGTAAGATTGTCGATAAAAGGCCGATATAAGTGACAAAAATATGATTTTCTTTTCATCTTTAAAATCGTCTAGCGCTTAATTTGCAATGAATTAGATTAATTGATCTTAGTTGCGGCCAAGAAACTTGTAGTCTTCAGTTGTACAAACATGTCTGGGCGCACTGTACAGAGCTTATAGTTAGGAGCAGTATGTCGGGTTCAGCCGAAAAATAAGTAACACAATAAACACTATGGAACGATCGGACAGTTACTATAAAATAGGTGCCAGGACACCAATCAGAGACACCAAAATGTAATAAGCTTTGGAAGTATGTAATCTATTTCCACCATTAATATAATAATAAAAATATGTTATATTGGTATTCGAGTCAGTCTCAAAAATGTTGCCATGCAACTAAACACTCGGCAGAAGTCCTCTTTCAACAAAAAATAAATTATTTACAAATAAGTCCACACTAATTGGATTATATTTTAACAACCATGACGAAAAAAGAACCTAGAAATAAGAAAAAAACCTATCTGTCTACTAAAAAAAACTTTATTAATTGTCAAAAACGTTATTTATTATCTGAATATTTCTTTAGAGTGGCGACGTAAATGGTTCGTCAGCCGTCGGAGTGGAAAGTGTTATACACTCAAGGGCAAGGTCTAAAGTATTGGGGTTGGGGTCCATAATTAAAAACACCTTCAATCCTTTTGTCACCTAAGTACGATGTTCAACGTCACGGGCCTGCTTTTTATCAGTAACTCTTTGAAAAAAAATCCTTTTATACGTTAAAAAGATTATTTTTTTTGAAATTAGTGAGTTTTCCAGCAAGAGTATTTAATATATTTTTACTATTATGCTAGTAGGCACAGGCAGACAACGTTCTGCCACAAAACTACTTTTACTTTATAAACGATGTACGATCCGTTTGTTAATTAAAATATATAATTTGTGGCTGCTATGTATTTTTGATTAGATAACAAACGTAAGAGGAAATATTAAAATCAATTTTTCGTTGTATTAAAATAGAGTGATTTCTAATGTTTATGCAAATACTACAAATTAAAATGAAGTAAAACAAAACTTAAATTCCTAACCAAGCATACAACTGCAAGTCCTAAAGATACTGTGATCTTATTCTGAGTTAGATCGGAGTAAAGTTAGTCCAAAAAGACGGTACCTCGTCACCAACATTGGGAAATCAATCACCACAGTCCATGTCTGTGTCTGTGACTGTGGACAATGTAAAGTACACGAAATGATCATAAATACCGTTAAATAGTTTATTACAGACTCATATCAACCTATTGATTCAAAACTACCCAAAAAATAATACTTTAAATGACACCAAAATATTACTGGACTGAGGTGTGTAGGGAAATGTTGTTGCAATCATTTTTACCTTAAAAGCTCGACCAAAGTTATTTAAAACACCAGTTTCGTAATAATCGTGCCGCATTAAAATAGACTATGACGCTAGCTAGAGTTAAGCAATAATCTCCTACGCATTTTCACCCAGACGCAAAGTTGTCAGACTCTCCAAAATGTTTTCAGTGCCGCCAACTTTACGCAATAAACCCTTTCCTTCATATGCGAGCGAAGTTTTGTTTTACTAGGGAACCCTAAAACGAGGTTCCGTTGCTCCCAGCGCGCAAGACAAACACACCAAGTGTAGGAGCTTTGGTTATTAAACCGCACAACGTAGGGTGGATACGAAAGAGAATGAATTTTGCGATAATATCTCTTACGCACTAGACAATATTGTGGTAAACGGATTAAGGATTATATATCTGGCCAGAAATAAATTCGGAACACTTGTATGAGGCAAAGGTTTGTACTCGTTGACAATTATTATGGGTAATTAATGTCCACTAATTTCTATTGTGTTTAGAAGGAAGTTTCAGATTCTTTTGGGATTTTTCGGCACTAGGTGTCTGTCTAGAGGCTATGTATGTAATTAGTTTTGATTAAACTTGATTGTGGCCATCCTTGTGCATCCATTACAAACGCAATTACCCGGAATTAAATCGAATGTTTTCCAGTGTTTATTTATTTAAGTTTGATCTCTATAAGAATTATTAAATGGCTTATTCGATTTAATTAGCGAATATAATTATATATGGGAGCAGTGGTGGCTCAGCGGTTTAGGCCTTGACTTACGTACTGTAGGTTGCGGGTTCGAACCCAGGCCTTACTTTGTGTAATTTATTTCATCAACACTGCTCCAAAAACGGTGAAGGAAAACATCGTGAGGAAACCGGCATGTTCTTAGAACCATCAAATTCGAAGACATGTGACATCCACCAACCCGCACTGGGCCAGCGTGATGGATTACGGCTCATTCCCTCTCTCGGAGAGGAGGCCTGTGGGAATCATTTTAGAAAATGCCGATTTATTATATTATTATTATAACGAAGATATTACCTTAAGGTATAAATTACCTCTGTAATTCAATCTCAGGTAAATACTATATACATCATTATTCAAAATTAAATAATTCCCTACTATAGGCACTTCTAACTTTATCCAAAATCAATATACTAATTAGTTAATTGGGAAAATTCTATTATTAATGTAATCATAATTATTTATTTCGTTTTGTATATATTTTTGTGTAAAATTAAAATGTTAGCCGATAGCAAACTAATATTATCAAAACTCCCCTTCGATTATCAAAGCCCACACTTTTATTAGGATAGTCCCACAATCGTATGATGTATGATTCGTAGTCCATACTCTAAACATTAAGCCTTTCTAACTTCACAACGAATTGATGATGAAATAACTTGGGTAATATTCAGACTCATAGCAAGGCGTGGTTACTATAGATTCGAACCCAACACCCCCCAGTCGGTAAGCAGGTGCGTTTGCGATCAGTCATCCGGTCGGCTGCATTTCTCAAATAGCCTTTAACTCATTTAGTCTCCATTAGGACGCGCTGCGACGGTACATGCAATTATTTAACTATGCAGAATCAATTATTGTCTTTTCTCGTACCTTTTTTCTGTAGAACATATACAGGTCTTCAAGTCTTCAGAAGTATTATTGTGTTAACGTTTTCAGAATGTTTTTGGTATGTAAAAATTTATTTGTTAGTTAGTTCCCAGTTATTTAGTTCTTATTTCTTGCTGGCATAAGAAAGATGACATAAAAATACCCGTTACCGTTAGAGATACAAGTGCATGTAACTAAATAAGCGAGAGAAGTGTATCACAGTCCTGCCGTGAGAAATTAAAGTCTATCATCATTTTCCAGCCCTTGCCCCACTTATGTATGGCCGGCATCAGATCATGGATTCCTCCGGCGATGATCTCTAATCATTTCATTTAAAAAAAAAATTTTCTAAGGTCTATTTTTTTGTCACATACATACAAGCTATATATTCCTGGTTAATCTTAGTCTTTCACTAAACGTCTTCTCACAATGATTTTCTAAGATTCCTGAGAGCCGGCTATCTAACTTTCAACTAGCGAAGTCCTCCAGACCGAGTTGTTTCCAGTCGGCAGTTCTTGCAATCAAGTTAGTCGATATTCGGAGAATATGTGGCGAGGCGAGATGCTATCGCAGCGTCGATTTGGTCCTAGCTTGGATAAAGGCTAGATCGCGTTGCGCCTAATTCCACGCGGCATTGCGGGGCGATTGCACTGGATGTTCCACAATGGTCCCATTTTTTAGATAATTATAATCAATTCATTAGAAAATATTTATTTCTCACACAGGCATATATCAACAATCTAATATAGGTAGAAGCAATACGTAGATATTAACTATAACGATTCGCCACATTCAAGCCATACAATATAATCTTGATTTCTTAATTATATTTTATATCAGGGGAACCGTTTGCTTTATCCATCCAAATTAAGAAATCAGTTGGAGTTGTAGTACAAGCATTTTTAAATTCAAATAATAGCGAAAAATGGAGTAATTTTACCCATTTTTTTACCTATTAAGTGTTTGAAATATTTTTTTAGATAAGAGGATTTTAATAGATTCGATCGATCGAGAAAAGAAGAAACTCACTCACTGATAGTAGTTTGGGCGATAATAAAATAATAATAAACTTAGGCTCAGAGACTTTTGCACAGAGATTTCCATTATTATGTAAGCGGGCACCAAAAAAAGGATATATCTAATTTCATGCACTGAAAGTCTGAAGTAGGAAGTGAATGTTCGCATGGAAACTACCCGTGCGAAGCCGGGGCGGGCCGCTAGTAAATTATAAAATTAAAGAGAGATTATATTTCACAATAATAGAAGAGCCATGTTTAGTTTTAGCACCTAATTGATTGTAAAGTCCACGATCCTAATCGTATATTGTAACAGTTAGTGTGACTTAATTGTAATAAAACAATAATAGGATATTCATTTCAATAGCGCATGTGAGAACCATTATAAATATAATAGAAATTTTAGCGGATGTTTTATATTCCGAGTAGAATTGAATGTGTAAATTAACACTGCAATGAAATTATTTCATTCTTTCATATTAACAACATTGTTATAATTTTGAATATCAAATATAAGACGAAAAAGTGTTGAGTATTTCGTTGGAATTGATATGCTGAGACCATTGTGGAGGGTGTGGATTTGTGAGTTCGCAGGGCGCATGCGCCCGCTCGCCGCTCCGCCAAACAACCTGTTGCAACTCGGCCGGCGTGCACCGATGCAACTTCTCTTTCACGTTATCACTGATAAAATCATAAATATTTGCAACACCAAAACTATTTCGCGCACCATAGAAATAATTATATATTAAATTAAAAACATACCGTTCCAACTTTAAAGTGCTTCCGAAACGAATTGATCGGAAAATTAGTCCCAAGTCAGTTTTCTTGCGAGTACGTTCAAACGTCTAGAGTTTTAAGACAGTGCCAGTGATGTGACGGACTATAATAGGTGCTTTAGATCGATTTTGTTAAATTTTTGTAACGTTTACGCTTTAGAAAAAATATATATTTTGTAGACAAATGTCGCTGTAAAATTACATCGCTTTACAAAGTTAGATAGTGAAATAAAAAAAATAGTGATTTAGTCAAATTAATTGTCCATAGAGTTAATGTCCTAAAGTTGCGTAGTAAATTTGAAAGTGTATAGAGGCGAATTTAAATTGTAAGTAAAGTTACCGCTAAATATCCGAATAAGTTCGGCGTCGTCGCAAGCGAGAAGTTGGAGCCGAGCAACAAGTGGTCGCCTGATGCCTGCCCCGGTAAATGTGCCACTGTTATATAAAGTTAGCATGCCAGCTTGTGTCGCCTTGCACGTTATGCCCGGAATTAGAGAGAGAATTTGGGAATTCACCAATTGCAACGGACTTCCGTGTTCACTTTATCCCGTTCACTCTGTTAATCGTTACCAATTTAAATTTGCTTTAACTTTTAACGTTCTCTATTTCTTTTTACTTTTGTTTTTTTTGGTATTTTTGGCTATACTAGTATCCAGTTGGCTATGAGTTGGGTGGGGCGGTCGATTGCACTTCTTTTGTTTTAGACGGCTTCCGATGTCACGCGCCATCTTAGGTCGATGACAAAAAAACTGTCATGGCGGCCCCATAAGAGGTTTTGTTCTAGTTTAGGTCCTTGAGAATTTGGGTCGATTTTTATTTCTGGCATTTTTATTTCACGAATCATAACGCAGTATGTTTAGCAAAGAAATGATTTTTGTTCTATAGAACCGTTTCAGCTTGTAGTTTTTACTTCACGCCTTGATTCTGTGAAGGCGTTGTACTTAAGCTAATTGATGCAAAGACCACCCTGTGGTTGACCATTGAATATTTTATATTAAAATTGTATTTTAACCGGACAATAATAAAAGTAAAATATATAAAAATAAAATATCGTAACTTAGCAAAATCGGATGCAACAGTTTCCCGATACAAACGCGATGTAACAAGATTAAACCATTATGTTTTCAGCCGATACAGCCGTGCACAGATTTTCGTTGTTGCGACATCAAATTGGTTGGACAAACATTTCACTCTCAGATTGTGTGTAGTATTGTTTTAATTACATAATCAGACTGTGTTGCACTATGAAATAAACTTCAAATTCCAACTTTTAAATATCAAATTTATTATTCTAAAAATCTAAATCACACTTTTGCAATTGAAATTCGAGATATCTATACAACCTTCTGGTGGCCTCATCGCCTTTTTTACGTTACGCTATGTGTAGTGCGTTACATCTTGTGTGAAGTTGTATAATCAATTCGGTATAGGAAACTCTGAAAATATTTTATTAAAAACATGAATTTGATATGCAAAAGTCCGAATTGTATAATTAAAATTCTGAATTTGATAAGTCCAAAATTGATAAAAATTATTTTTATACTTTCGTGATTCTTTTTTAATAAACTAATTAAATAATGGCTTAAATCACGTCTAGTCCGGTGTATGTACCGAGTTTCGAGCCCGTCGGGGACGTGGGATTATTTCGCGATTTCAACCTGTCTCGCACACGAGACGATAACCAAATTTGAATTTAAAATCTAGTCCGGTTATGACAAAAATGTTCTCTTAAAATGACTCCTTGAAATGCAGAGCTAAGAAGCTTGATCAGGAAAGTTATTACTGACAATTACGCTATCTCTATTTAAAAAAACCTGAGAACGTTTTTACATTACACTAGTGATGCGCTCATGCTAGACTCGGGTAGCTGTTTCGGTTCTACAGGGAACATCGCCTTTTATATATGTAAACTGTACAAAAATATTACTCGGGAACCTTACATTTTTCCGAAACAAAAAGTATTTGTGCTATTCCAATCTATAATCTATCTCTGTGTCAAATTTCAACCAGATCCGTTAAGTCGTTTTTGCGTGAAAGAGTAACAAACATCCATACATACAAACTTTAGCATTTATTGTAATAATAATATTAGTATAGACTTGTTGTGTCTTATAAAGCTTCTTTATTTGCGTTTTTATATATTTTCCATGCAATTGTTCTTATAAAAACATCCTTACCAATAAGCCACTTCGCGACTGAATGGAGTCCATTTTGACTTCACAATGCAACGTTACCCGATTTCATTTTATACGTCGTTTTTATTACTTTTGTTTTTATTTAAAACTTGTACTGCTCACGTAAAAAAGCAACGGCCATGTTAAGCATAAGGTAAAAAAAAGAAAACATAATATCAGGCCTTCGATTCACCTATTTTAATAATAGTGTCGCAATGATGTCATCAAAAATCTGTACGACATTTGGTTGAAAACATACCAAATCAGCAATTATAAGACCATTGTGTTATCAGGTAAGACTTTAAAAGTAGTGTATCGCCATGTGAGAGACTATCGCCGCTTCTGTGCAGGCTGACACTAAACTTGATTGCGATCTAATTCCAACTATAGTCCCGAGTAGTGTAATAGGAGGAACGATATTTCGATCCTGAATGTCATAGTAAGAAGAAGTCTGGTATTATGTTAGATTCTGCGTTATAAGATGTTTGATAGATATTTTGTTTTAGATAGGGGATTTACTTTATGCACTACTAATACGATCCGGCTTCGCCTTCGCCATTGCCTTTTATATACGTAGATAGCATCTGTTAAAAATAAAAAGAATTATCCCCGGGGACCTGTAAATTTCTTTTGTGCTATTTCAGACTATAATCTATCTCTGTGCCGTTTAAGCATGAAAGAGAACCTAACAAACAAACTTTCGTATTTTTAATACTACATGTAGAGATTTACAAATGCCCCGCGTCGCTCGAGTGATTTTCTTCTGATGGTAGCTTTCTACATGTGTAAGAATTGTTATTTTATTATATGTATATTTAATAGTTTCGGAGTTTATCTACCGCCGGTGGTAGTACCCGGTTGAAAATAAAAAGCATCCTAACTTCAATAGGGAAGATAGCTACCGTTTGCTTTGGATCACGAGATTAATAAAATTAAATCCCAAACCAAGTATACAACTGCAAGATCTCAAAACACCGTGAGCTCATTCTGT
The DNA here is from genome assembly GCA_029849275.1 of Papilio elwesi. Lineage (NCBI taxonomy): Eukaryota > Metazoa > Arthropoda > Insecta > Lepidoptera > Papilionidae > Papilio > Papilio elwesi. The sequence goes on along the minus strand of CM056710.1, from coordinate 2,893,941 downwards.
ATAGATTGGAGTAGAAATAATTGATTGAAAATAAGAAGATACTTCGCCAGCAACTTTGATCTTGGGACGTCAAACACCTCAGTCTGTGACCATAAGCGCTGACCATGAGTACTTGAAACGTCGGGAACCAAAACATGAAATAAGCGCGATATAATCCGTAATGTTGATTCTATTCCAAATAACCACTTTATAATTTTAATACGAGTATAGACAATCAAGAAAATAATAAGCTTGTTTAATTGCTCAAAGATATAAAAATAACTCTTATCACAAGTCAATTCGCCGTGTCACCTGGATAAGAAAAAAAAACACGTGACTTCAAATAATATTTGACGAATATTGGCACAAAGGTTTGCTCAATAAAATCTCTCGCAACGTTACACCAGTCTTAACTACGAATTCTCAATAAACCTGCGTCATAAAAACGGGCTATGACGCAGGTTTGATATCGGGGGTAGGCTGCCGTTGACAGTGCCGTCTTCAAATCCTCGCCACGAAAATGTTACACCGCCCCGTATTTGATATTGGCAGGTAAGGTTTTTTTTATAACGTTTTCCTGTTTACTTAATAATGATGTTTATTTTATTTTATTTTGAAATAAGATACATTTCATTTCAATTTGTAACTGTAATATTAAGTCAAAACAAAAAGGAATTTGGTACCGGGCCATACAAAATGAACCACCTAGTCTCCGTTGGTTGAAAGAGGTAGGTTCAATGCAAATTACGTTCGGTCGACACTGAGACTTCGTACCGGTCCTATCCAACGGCAAGTTTTGGATATCAGATCAAGAAAAGAATCTCCCAATTGTGAGACATGCAACAAACCAGAAGACAACAACACTTGCTGTTGGAATGTGAGACGAACAGACGGACCGTCGTTCCTCAAAGATTTCAAGCTCAACACAATGGACGTAGGGCTAATGCAGTCCATCTTATATGACCCGCATTCTGACGCGCTCAGTTCGTTCCCTGAATAATTCTAAGTGTATATATATCTATAAGCTTGAACTTTGAAAAGGTACTATGGGGTTGCGTGTCCTAATTGGATAAAAGCCCCTAAAAATAGATTAAAAAAATACTGTAATATTATTACGTAATAACAGGTTATAATTTATATTTTAACCGGATTGTTCCTTGTTAAACATTAGTTACCATGCAGTTTCCTCAAATGTTTGAAAGTATTCCATCGACTTCACGTAACTTTGCGAAATGCGAGTTATCGTAACACCAGGTCAACGAACTTTCCAACTCTCAACTTACGAAACCTAAACTTAACTTCGATTAATTGAGTAACAGTTCATGTCACGTGTAATTAGATTATTCTAAAATAAATAATTCTACTCTATTTTTTGCTGTATATACCTTAAAATACTTTATTATTAACTTAAATAAAAAAGGAATAGATGATGTATTTAGACCTTTGCCTGTACCAATATCTTGTTTAGAAGCGCTAGATACTATTTTTTTATATAAGTAGGTGGCAAACGAGCAAGCGGATCACCACCGGACATCCGCAACAAGCAGAAGCGTTGCCTACCTTTAATGGAAAGAGGAGGGCCTATCCTCTGTCTGTACGAAATATAAGTAAGAAAAATTGATATAGGTAATAAATACTTTATTTTTACCAGCGTACCTTTATTTGTATGCGAATACAGTGTGTTTCGTCTTCTTCAATAATTACGGTAATGTTTTAGGCAATTGTACACGCAAAACCTCAGTCAAACATAAACCAGCCTTTGTCATGAGCCATTTGAACTTATTGCGTTTAGTAAATCGAACTTTGATTTATAAAATGAAAGTATTCTTTATACAATTTATTTCTTTGCGATGATAAGTGTGCAGTGTTTATCTACGATATTTGTATTTGATTTAAATTGACAGCGGCCATTTTTATATATCTAAGTAAAAGGAGAAGTGTGTATGTATTCAGTGTGTAACGAAACGATTGGACCTATTTTAATGCAATTTTCGAGGAATGTTCAAATTGGCGTGGCGGTTGAACCTGGGAAGTTTGATGGCGACATGCGATTTATAAATTTTCACACAAACATTCAAAATTAAATAACCTAAAATAAAATACTAACACTAATAGCCCCCCTTTCATTCGGATATCTTTTAAAATTTTCAGATTAGATAAATTTGAAACAACACGGACATTCGCTTAAATTTACGCCACGTAATATTCCAGGCCTAACCGAATAATAATTACTGCCGCTCTGTAAGCCGCAATTTTGGTTATATATATCAATATTATTAAGAGGTAAATTTAAACTGTGAAACTAATGAATGTATTGTAAAACCTAATTGTTTTAACCCTAGAAAGCTATATTATTTAGAGGAAGATAAAGGATAACATATTCTTTTGATTTAAGGTATCTGATCTTTGACATGTCACTGGATGTCTGGAAGGTATTGCTCTTAGCAATAAGATCTCAGCTTTAACATAATCTTTTTCTCGTTTACGTCTATCATTCTTAGTTTTTATATGTTTTTTATTTTGTATTTGTATCTATTTATGTATAGAAAACAAAGTCGTGTTAGTTAAATCAAGGACGGCTGCACATTTTTTTGATCTGTGATTTGTTGGATAAATATTTTTGAGAATAACTAAAAAATATTAAAAACTCTCTGGCCCGGCAAACTTCGCTCCGCTCTGTAATTAATAGATGGTTCACTATTTTGACGATAATGGATTACACATAAAAGAGATATATGCTATCACTTTTTGTCATTTCCAAGGGTTTTCCAGCGCACACCAGAATAGCCCGCATATGGCGGAATTTTTCCTCGTTATTTGACACTTATCGTTATATTTTGGTCGATTCATACAATATCTTTATTAATATTAATATATTTATAGGCTGTATGTTATTCCTATGAATAAGTTATAATATTGTAAAGTTTCATTAAAATCCAATTAGGAGTATTTGTGTGAACTCTGATGAAAATAAAAAAAACTACAAAGATTATATAAGTACTTCCTGACATACAACAAAACGAAAAGTGTCGTATCTTAAGTTGCTTCAGTGAAGAGAATCGACTCGAATACAACCCATCCAGCTAATAAGGTGACAAAACAATTAAACTTTAAGACGGAGAGAAGTTTGCCAAAAGTATACAGCTTAGAACCTAGCTAGAAATATTGATGAGATGTACGTTTATTTATAATATCTGTTGCGTAGTTCAAGTGTAAAGTTATTTGTCGTGGTCTGTGTTAGAATGTTTGTATTAGTCGAACTAGCGAGTTGTCAAGTTTACGAGGTCGGGGCGTAGTGTAGTTGCTACGGCTGCGAGTGAACTTCACCTAAGATTATTGATGTACAATCAATTTGTCACTGTTGAAGATGATTTAATTTACTTGGATGTATTTGTTAATTTCTGCTTCAGCCATTATTAATTAACCAAAGATATATATATCATGCAATAATACTAGCTGTTTCATTGCCCGTTTCATTGGTTTAATTAAGCCGATTAAATTCACAACACATCTTAATTCACTAAAAGTACATACAACTGCTTACGTAAATTAATCGTGGTTATACTTTACCTTCTTATGTCAGTTAAATGATGCCAGGTATTCGTCAATGTAACTAAATCTCAAAGGACTAACAGATAGAATGGAGCCTTGGCCATCGCCGAATGACCTTAGCCCGCATACTTGCGATCGGCTCACGCTAGCTCAACCTGCGGCTTTATTGTTGACAATTATTATGTCATATTGTTCTTGTATGAAGTTTTGACGACCTTTGAATGATGTATGTATGATGTATATTATAATAATTTCAATATTAAAAACTACTAATCCTAAAATACAACTTTTTTATTGTGCGAGAATTATTATTAACCAAGTCGACGCCGGATATCCCAAGAGCCAGCGATATTTATAATAATACACCTTTGTTACATGATATCTTTCAAAGCTACTGTGACCTCAACTTCATACTCGGGGATCGTTTTTATGTATATTAGGGAAAAACAGAGAAGTTTTTAGGTTTTATAAAATTACGAAGGTCAGATCACCGCTGGATCTTGCTCTAGCACATGTACACTAGCAATAAACACTAAACTATAACTCCTTTTACCAAAGATGCAAGAGAATCTTGCGAAATAAAGATCTCTGCTTATTCATTTTAATCATATATTTGTAATAATGTACCTTTTCAAACCTATGACCATTGAAATTCAATATTAAACCTTTTTTAAATGTATCAAAGTCAAGTATAATGAAACATTCTGCCCACCCATCCTGTGTTAGTTATAGATATTTCTACAAAAAAATATAGAAATTACTTGTAACAAACTAAGATTCAAATCTGCGACTACCGTAACATTGGTAGAGCCCGCAACAACAACATCTGTTGCACGAATTGGCCGGCTCAACCGGTGAAATACCACAACCTCACAGGAAACAAGCGTGAAGTAAAAGTACTCTGCGTTTCATCTGATGAGTGAGGTGCAGTAGGCCTAATTTCAGTCCTGTTCCCCTTCCCATCCTTTCCTCCTCACAAGGATAGGATGGAAAAAGGAAGAGGATTGGACGGGGAGGGAATTAACGGGGAAAAGGAAATATCCTTTTTCCTGTCCGTGCCCTCCTCTGTCCATTAAAGGTAGGCAACGCATCTGCAACACATTTCCCTGTTGCGGATGTCTATGGGCAGCGTTTATTTCAGATGATCCGCGCTAGCTCGTTTGCTACCTTCTCACATAAAAAAAACTAAAATATCACCCCTTATCTCGAGAATGACTTTAGTACCTAGCTAAATTATGTTTATGTAAGAATTATTGACAGTTAATAGTGGTTAAGTGAGAAAATTATCACTTTTATGCTTCCGATATAGACTGCGGGACTTAAGTTTTCTTTGATGAGCGTAAAACGAGTTTAGTCATGCTAATATTGCTGTAAAAATAAATATGTGAACACGTAGGCAGTATATGTATTAAATTCCTACTGAGTAAGAGCTTCCTACAAAAAATCAAAACATCTGTCATGTAATTTTCAATCATTTTCTTTTATTTTTCACGTTATATTTATTTCGAAATAAATATTATTTCCTCTGAAATAACTATACATATTGTTAAAAACCATGTTGTAAATAAATATCACTCCATAATTTGCGTTCAGCAGTTTAAAAGCTGTGGAGAAATGACACGTAGAACTGTGAATGATTCGTTCAATTCACGATTTCCTAGCAATTTATAAAATGCCTAGTCCCATTATAAAGTAACAATGTTAACCGTCAAGGACATAGATATGTATACAAGATAAACTACAAGCAAACAAAAAAACAACATAACTTTGAGGAAAATGAATTTGAATGATGTAAACCTGTACAAATAATGTACCTTATGTAATTAATTTACAATATAGGATACAAGATATACAAGATAATTATTAAAAAATAAAGAAAAGCAACAATTAAAAAGAATCGCGTGCGAAATTGTAATTGTTTTCGCCAGATTTGCAACAAGACGCGACAAGTTCCGGAAACGCGACCGCGAATATTCCTAATCGGCAAATCATTATATCTAATTATATTAATTACCACGCTGAAAAATAAAGAGCTTCCTAATACTGAAGATACCATCGCAGACGAGAAATAAAAAAATAACTTGTACGTATATTCACACGATTTTGTTACGTAAGTTACATAGTTATAGAGGCGATATCGAAGGCATCGTTCAACACGAGCACGTAATTTTTGACGGAATTTGCTATTCGCATCGATGCAACGCCATCTATTTGGATTCCTACGAAATTTTTCACCACCCGAACCCGAAGCATTTTCTTACAAGAACGACTTGCACACATGCGAAACGCCTGTACTATTGACACACACTGGCGTAATGCTCCGTACACAATCGAACGCACCCACACGCCGAGAAAAAAACGATAAAAAAATCACGCACACAAGTGTAACTCGAATTGCACACAAAGGCGTCAAGATAATGACGTTCCGTTTTCAAAATTAAAAAAAAATGAATTAAAAAATAAGCTACGCGTTTCTTTTCTTAAAAAAAGTTCTTCGTAAATTATACAAAGCGTTATTGCATATATTAATGAGATGCAGTTTGAATCGTTACAAAGGATAAGATAAGTAAAACTAAAATGCTCAAGGTTCGTACGAGCGCGGCCACTCACACTGCCACAGGTCTAAGTAAGACGACGTTGCAACTTGCTACGGTGTGGGTGTACTACGACTGCGCACTTTTGATCCTAAGCCCGTAACAGTATTAACGTCAGTGAACAAAATAATGAAATTTTTGTTTTTACTTGTTGCAATATAAAACCATTTGGTGCCTTTTTTAACTTTCTATTTTAAGTGAGTTCTTTTCAAAAGAACTTATACTGTTGTTACAAAGTAAAATATTTTTTACTAATTTACGTTTTAAGAATAAAAAAGCAAGCAATAGACATCTCTCACTTTTCTATATTTACACATCTTCGCCTACATGGTAGTCAGTAAGGAATATTTGTAATATTACCTTTCTATTGTGTATCAAGGGGGAGGCCTGTTGGAGTCTCCTACAAGTACTGTCATTCATCCTTTGAACATTCCCAAACCATCGAACCTTTCTCAATTTTAGTCCCGACGTCCGTTTTTAAGCCACAATTTAACTGGCGAGGTGTATGCTCATTGTAACATGAATTTATATAATTCAAAGTTAAAATAAGCACAAAATTGAAATTTATTTTATTAAGTTCCAGCCGTTAAACGACCAAGATGGCGCGATCGTGCGCTCTCGCTCGCAGTAAATACAAGGTAATGGATAAGTACGCACGCGGCTAGTGCAGTGTGCGCCGCCAGCCGTCAGTGCAGTCCCGCCTATGCACAATCGCTAGAGAGTCGCATTTCCGTTCTCACCACACCACTCGACCATAACACGCGACCGAACCGCTAAAAACCTCCAAAATAAATAAATAAATAATAACAAACGAAAACCGAAATTTAAAAAAAAATATTTTCACATCAGACTATATTTTGTACAAAAATTGAAATTAAATATATTCATATCATTCGCGTAGTGGTTTTTCGAAAGAACATATTTTTGGCGATTTAGTGATATATATTTTTAACCTCGTTCAGCGAGTTTTTTGGAATAAATAAGAAAATTTAGTACCGTTGCCGCGATGCACGAAACATATCAAATGGAAACTTAGGACCCGAACAATATTTTTTCATTTAAAAAACAAGGTTCAAATATTAAATAAATATAAAGGAATATTTTGTGTGTAGTGGCGTTATGTGCTATTTTATCTGTGCCGGTGTTTTGGCGGCGAATTACAACTCAATGGATTCGTGAGTGAATTATATGACCAGGTGACGCCGTTTGTGTTTTGGAACTTTATTTTTTTGCATTTGTATTATATTTTTTGCTACGAAAATTACCACCGAAGTGTCAAACTGGACCGAGGAGGAACAGGCCACCTCTGACGCATGTGAGTAAGCAATTTAAAAACATATATTCGATAACAAAGAAGGTGAACTTATAGTGTTTTTTTTTGTATATAACTCGGTCTACGTACGTACGTGTGTGTGAGGGGCTACGCATGCATGTGTGGGGTTGTGTTCACGCACATTTTTTTCGCATGTTTTCTTACGAACCCCCACCATCGCGCCCCACCTATGCTCTTCAACGTTTATCTGTCCCACTCTTTTTACTATGGCTACGCACCATGAATGTTTGCGTAAGTGAACGTGTGTGGGTTAACAAATTGCAATCTATATTTATGATCTAAAACCAATTGATACATAAAAACTTCATAATTTATTACTAAATAAACGTATTCTTAACTGAGTTTACAACTATTATTTCATTAAAACACCATTTAGAAAACATAAAAAAAAAAAAATTTAATGTAAATATTCAAATTTAATTTAAATTAAATAATGTATCATTATTTTAAAATATTTAATGTTTTCAGCACGTGGTTTTTAATTTGAAATATTTAATTAAATTTGGCAGCTACGCGGGGTCGTAGGCTAAAATTTTACCGTCGGAACTTTTTCCGCGTTTACTTAAAATGAACGGGGAAAGTACATTAAAAAGTTAGAATAATCCTTTTAATATATATATATATATATATATATATATATATATATATATATATATATATAATTATTATTTAAATATAAAGTGTTTTAAATATTTTACAATAAGATTTTGATTTTATGCTTTATTTGAAAAGATTTACGACAACAATTTTAATTAAAAATATGTCAGATTTTTTGCTTAAATATTACCTATACGTCACAGCAGTCACAGCAAGATGTGATTTTTGTAAGCAAAGGTTTTTACGTAAAAATTTAATAATTCCAAAATATTTTCAAAAAAAACTTTGTCTCATATTTCCTTATAACATTAGCTCTCTCACGATTTCCACAAAGTTTAATGGCTGCCACGTATGGTGAATGACGTTTGTTTGTTTACAACAATCATATCTTGCAATTATACAAAGTACTTTCTTCATAGGCTTATTATATTATCGTAATAATAATGTAACATAGTAATGTTATATTGTATACCAACTTTTTGTACAATACTGAATGAAAGGAAAGATACTGAATTAAAAAAATAAGTCTTCAATTTAATAGTAGATATGATTTATCAAACATATTTCGGACTAGTAAATGTGCTTGAATAACACAACATGTCTTTATATTATATTTGTATAAAACGTAAAGAGGCCACGAATGCACACAGGAAGTATGATATGCACTTGCGCTTGTAACCTAAATGTTTGAGTTAAAAATAACCTTAATTTCGCACATGAACGATGGTACGTAGTTCTTAAACTCCTTTGCATTCTCAGATCATATTTGATTTTCATTTCGTTTGCGTATATTTTATGCATATCTCTATGAAAAACGTAAACTATATTTGTTTGTTTAGAACAGCTTTAAATGTACCTATAATAGTATTAAGGTACACTACTCTCTTATATTTTCACAAGTTATGGGTATTAGTTACTCACTGCCTTAACACTAGTTTTAATAATCTAGATTCATCAATTTTTAATTGACGAATCTAGAAGAATGATCATTAGATATAATATATTAGAACTAGATTTAAAAAATAGCCTATGACTGGTCGAATATGGCGGAACATTAAGGCATTGATTTTGAATTAAAAGAAAATTAAGTTCCAAATTTAAAAAGTTCAAGTGCGCGCCCTCAAATGCATTCAAAATTCGAGCGGCGGCGCGCGCGCGAGTCCTTGCGCGTGCGCTCGGCCAAGGCGAGCGCTTATACAACTCCGGCGACTGTCAATGTTACTACATAACCTACAACCGCTCCACTAGGGTTACCATTTGTTATGGCTCCTGTTCCGCTTACTGATACTGACTCTATACACATCTTCAAACAATACTTTTATACTATATCATTTTAAAACTTTAAAAATCTGTAAAAATTTTACGTCACTTAACAAACTTTATTATTATGGTTAACTGTTACTGTTTAATATCGTATTCATTCTTCTACATTTCATAGTTATAGGTTATAAATTTAAAAATAAAGAGGTAATATTAGAAATAATAGTAATGGTAACCCTATACTCTAAGTCAGTTGGCGGACCGCCGCCATCTTGTTTTTAGGACTAGTTTGAAGGCTATATCGCATTGCTAATGTTTTACTTAGGAAACGCGGAGACGTTTCTATACGCGTTTAAAACTGTTTATATCAAACGATATCTCGCGAAGTCCTTCAAATGATAATTTGTAGTATTAAATATGCTGCTTTGTTATGTTAGATAGCTATAAAGATGTTAGATTACTAAGCATTTAATGCACCATAATACGATTGTGATAAGCCTAAATTAGACGTCATTCTGATGCCAACTTAATAATGTCTATGTAAAACATGGTCTTATTCATATTCTATTATAATTTCTTTATATTTTATGACTTACTATCTATTAATTTTAGACCTATCCTAAATAAAATGGGATTTCATCATCATCATCATCCTGCCCTTTTCCCGCTTTATGTGGGGTCGGCATAATTAGTTTTCGACTTCCATGTCAATCTATCATCCGTCATTTCAGTCGTCACTCCCTTCTTGATCATGTCATCTTTCACGCAATCCATCCATCTTTTCTTAGGCCTACCCCTACCGACATATCCCTCTACATTCATTTCTAAAACTTTCTTTGTCACATGCCATTATCCCTCCTCATAACATGCCCGTACCATGCTAACCTTTTGCTCCTTAACTTTTCCACTATCGGTGCTACTTTCAGGCTTCCTCTAATATACTCGTTTAATACCTTATCCATTCGTGTTACTCCAGACATCCATCTCAACATTCGCATTTCTGCCGCATGCACTCTCTTTTATATTTTATATTTATTATTTGAGATTTGAATCTATTCTTAACAAATCTTTTAAAGTAATTAAGGTGGATAGATAGAGAAACATATTGCGAAATAATTGTCATTGTGAACTCTTGACCAGTAGTAGGAGAAAACAGTTCTAGTATTAATGTAACTAATCAATTCATAGGTTTTGGAAAAATTACACAGTAATAATGATGGCGCTACACGCTTGATATTTGTTTAATAATCGTAAATGACAAATACCACCAATAATATTCATTATTTTAGTTATTTTATTTCCTTATTATTTAGAATCTAAATTAAATATTTATATTTATTTTTCCAATAGAATATTCCGGTAGTGTGATATACTCTTAATTTTAGCTCATTCAAAATACATCTACGCAAACAGGTTGTTTATAACCTAAATCGGCTGTAGAGCGATTTGAATTGAAAGACATCGTCGCTTCGAGACGAGATACAAATCTAAGCAAATCGGAGCGCCTTCGAAAGCTGCGTGGCCAATATTGATGTCACGGGCTCGGTGTACATGTGCCTGTGCGCCTGTGTGCGGTTAATGTTCGGTTGGAATCAGACCTCTACGACAAACTACATTGAAGCAATAGTTGTAACTTCCGTTGCTTTGAAATGTTGATATTCTTTATAATCTGTGTGTGTGTGTTTTTTTATATCCTTATATTACAAATGTAATTATTATTAGAAGTATTTTATTAATATTTATAAATTTAATTCTAAATTTCTTTCCTCGTCTCAAAAAAATACAATAATTTCTCACATTCTCATTAAACCGGGTCCCTTTTAATTAGATATCTATTGTTTAATATAATTAAAGGCTTACTAACGACTCATTCATAATTTGCTGTCAGTTTATAATATGCCTAGACTGATTATAAACTGACCAAGTTCTTAATCGAATAACAAATCGCTACTTATTGTATAACATACCCCATACTACCTATCCTAACAATTTTATTCTTTAAGTCTAAATTAATTAGAGTAGTGTATATTGAGTAAAAAGCCTTAGAAAAAATAAATTAAATAATCTACTATTCAAGTAAGTGACTTTTGAGCAGACAAATTTTAAGTTTAAGTTTGTAGCGTCTAAACAAAAAAATCGCCATACGAGATATAGATATTTTATATTAATAATATTTATAAAACATATTTCGAATAACAACACACACACACACACAATGATGTAGTTGTCGTGCGTCTATATTAAAACATTAACGTATCTATTCGTAGCGCCGGCGGTGGCGCGCTACAAAACGGTCAATGTTACGCGGCGGCCATCTTGTATTTTATTCTGGTCGTTAGATAGATAGCTTATATCGCCGCTAAATGCCTTGACGCCGGCTATATTGGCCGCTTAAACTTCCTTTAATTTACGGTTTATTTATTTATCTATATAAATATGAATTACGTAAACCAGGGGCACAGATTACGGATTTCCATTTTACAAGACCCTGGCTCACCTCTCCCTCTCTTATTCATTTATACGTCTTTTCTCATTGTTTTCTGGTACTCCTAATACCATCGTTTGTATTACACCGCCAGCCAGTCTTAGGCCACGCTTTTCTTTTACAACGCTGTTCATTCAAAATCTCGCCCAACGTAGTTCTCAAGAAACCCATTTATTTATCTCTTTAATTTTAAGTTCATACCAACAAACACCATCTTACTCTTATAAAAATATTCCAAAAAACTAAATTTCATAATGCTTTCAATAGACTCTTAATAACATAATATATTTTTTATGAGAACTGTTACACGGTTATTAAAATTGTTAATATTGAAAATAAGAGATAAGATAAATGTACATAAGGGACATTCAAAACAACCCACTTATTTGTGTGTAATGAATAAAATGTAACATAACTTTAAAAAAATACTGCAGTGCAGTTGTTACGTTTGATGAAGAAAATTAAAAGTATAAGCGCACAGATAACGTAAATACAATTTCTATCAACTCGTAAAAACGAAACGTTCTAAAACCAAACTCTATGCGTGTTCAAAAAAGAACCGATTTCATTTTCCATAAAAAAAACTCATTTGAGATATTAGCTTTCATAATCACTAATGGAGCAACCGTAACTGAATACGATGTTATATAGATCTGTCTACGAATGGTTACAATCCAATCTATACTAAATTCACTTTAGCTTCGAAGTTTGCGTAATCAGAATCAAATTAAATGTCCCGTTTGGTATAAAAAAGGGAGTCCGTATGAGTGTAGACTTGAGTCATAACTCAATTTGTACGAAAAAACATCTGCCCGGCTTACATCCCGTAAAGATGCGGACACACCGACGCAGAAAACGAATCCTTATAAATTATTATTAAACACAAACAAATAATAATTTAAGACAAATTCCTTTATAAACGTTTAAGATTAAAGTAAACTGTACCTTATAAAACCAAAATAAAATTATAAATCAAGACACAAAAGAACCAGCGGTTAGAATTTAACTAAACTACTGAAAAATTTAATGTTGCTGGCAGATTAGTAATTCATTAATAGAAGAGAAGGCGGGAGATAATAATTCAGAAGTAATAAAACCAAGTATTAAGGATTCAAATCGCACTGGCCAGATAAAACAAAGATATTTTTAAAAAAAGTTCATGTTTTGCCCTAATCGTACACTACTCTCTTATGTGGTACTGGTCTAGTAACAATTTTTCTGGGTTGTCGGTTATTTGAATATTTAACATCAAACTTATTGAGTGAGTTCTTCTAGACTTTTAGGGATAAAACCCCTAGATAAAAGTACATTACAGTAAATTACTTATAGTTTCAAACAAGTGGTAATCTAGAATCAAGAAACTGGTCGAGTATCATAGTAGTATCAAGAAAATGTTGAAAAATTGATAGCCAATGTAATTATACTCTCCAGTCCCATTCTTTTCTGTCTGACAGATGTATTTTTTTCTAAAGTGCGTTTACATGGCCAGCACTGTTTACGTCCGAACAATGAAGTTATACCTTTGTTTTTGTAAAACATTGCCCTACATTAATTTACTTGAACTGCTCACAGATAAACACGTGTTTATTGTAAACACATCAAAGGCAATTGTTCCACATTAACAATATTAATTCTCGATTATTTCTTAACTTTGTTAATAATGCTATATCATTAACTGAATTATATTCAGCTCTTGTAAGGCTATATATAAATTATTTATGTTTGAACAAACAATAAACGGTTGGCAATTAAGGTTTTTATGTACCTCATGACTCAAGTATGACAATTAAAGTGTACAAGTTTGACTTTCATATTTTTTACAAGACATACCGCACTATCAGTGTGTGGACCTAATTTATCGTTATATTCATGTTATTAACGTACACCGTTGAACAATTAAGAAAAGTTAATTTGCAGAACTTCCATTTCATTAAATAGCTCACATATGCCCATAAATAAAATCCTTAAAGGATATAGGAACATTTTCCTCATAGAAGAAGGCAAACATTTTACAAAGTTGATGCTTGTGAAACTATATAACGATGCGTAGTCAGATGTGGTGTAGAAATAGTAGAAAAGAAGGGGAGGGGATCTACCTTTTTAAATTTTTTTTATTTAGTATCTTACTAATGTTTACCTGGAAGGTATCTACAGTGAGTGGAGTGGAGTATACGCTGATCCTAATCTTCAGTTAAGAATAACCAAATTCGAGGGCTCGCTCAAGAACCTCAGCTCCGACCGTAACCAAGGGTTGGTGTGATCGACTGTATAGCACCCAATAAAAATTTCTTAACCATAAAGTTTCTTGTAATTGTAGAACTTCTCCGGTCGAGACGTTCTAGCCGTGCAATAGGTAGTTCTACTGCTGGCTTCTGGCACTTCTTGTCGGCGACCTAAAAATATACTAATATGATGGCATCATTATCAATTAGTTGAACATCAAGCACTTCTCGTAGCTTAGGAATATAATGTAGAGTTATTTATCTCTTGTCCTATTATAAATTAACAATTTCATGTAATTATTTTCAATCAACATTTAAAATTAGCACGAATAAATTGATTCATTCATTTTAAGGCACAATCATGTAAATCAATCGGGTAAATTGAACTTTTAAAAAATAAAAACTAATTGATAAATTTTAAGATATGTCATCATCGATGTAACTGGAGGACATACCTGTTTTTTAATTTAACTATGTGGCATTTAATCTTTAAAATGTATGGGCAATTTATTTAACATGTTTGTAATTTTTTATATTTTTATAATATACAAACGGCTGTTGAGATATATCATTCATTAACTGACAGTTTCAATGTATTCGCTTTAAGTTAATTACACCATTATTTTATTGATATGTATATAAGTATATTTTTATAATTTTAGACAACACAGTAACTGGTAGTTATGGTAAACGCGTCCTAACAGTGGCGACAACAATAAGTGCACATTGACCGCGTGCTCCAGACGAAAGTAATGAAATGAAAAAAATAAAAAAAAGCAACACGCTGCCCGCTTTCGCCGCCGGCCCGGCCCGGCCCGAAATTGAATGACCTCATTTTCGGCTTGGTTTTTATTTTATTATTTTCCTTTCGCGATATTCTGTCGTCTTTGTTGTCTTCAACGTGACTGCATTGCGTTATCGGCGCCAGAAATAGCACGTGAGACGTTTTAAAGTTTTTATTTTAAACCGTCGAAGTTACAACAACTCAAGAACCAGAGACATTTTACCAAAAATTAGCCTATTAGTATTAAAAAAACTAAGGTAATGTAACACTGCCTTTTATTTAATTCTGTATCGGGCGTAATTCTCATTAATGTATGGGCTCCGTGATAAATCATGCAATTTCATCTTGCATACTTGAAGGTTTAGAAAAAAGTGGACGAATTGGTAACTCATCATAACCCGAAATGTAAAAGTAATGATTGAAGTCGGGAAATCACCGCCATGCTATGTGCATTAATTTTTGTATGACTAAAATTTTTGTTTTAAATAGTTGTTATGAAAATAAGGAAGTAAAACATAAACATACAAATATCATTCTCTCTATCGGCAGTAACATGGCGGAGCAGTGAAATATTATTTGTCAGTCTTCAGTTTACTCATACTATATGTTGAATATCAAAACACATCAAAACAAAAAACACTAACAGTTGTGACAACATAAGAGCGTACGGATTACATTTTGTAGTAAGAGGAGTTGGTCAACTCGCAAAGACGCTGGGAATTGAATGCGAAAAGCGGAGACTGCTGAAAGTGTCAACGGAGTTGAATGATTTAGTTACGGTTTTATTTATTAAATACAATATTTTCTAAGAGTTCTTGCTTTCGCGGAATTCTATTTGGAAGTTTTTATAATAATCAGCTTTTCTTTGCATCCCAAGCTGTGTTGATATTCTGAGTAAATATTTAATTTCTTAACTCCTTAATTGTAATAATAAAGATGTCTCAATAATATCCGATTACGTGATGATTTTCTATGCGTAGTAGTTCATAAAATTGAAAGTAATTTCTTACAGAAAAACCAATGAACCCACGCACCCAAGCCATCATAATAGACTTCCTACGATTGCTTTTATCACTATTGCAGAAACTTAATTACGTATGATATCCGAAGTTTCATTTAAGTAATGAAATAAAAATACATGTTAAATAAATGTTGCTCCTATTAAATTATGTTACTTCCAAGATTGCTTCAAGCTAACTCATGTTACGTTCATGGTTTCAAAAATATTACTTTCAAAAAAAGAAGTCAGCGATGCAACCAATAATTTCTAGTAGCAAAGAACTGAAATCAAAATGGCGGCCGCGGGCGAAGATCAGGTTATCTATCTCGAATGGCAGCCAGCAAAATAAATTCCCCCAAGTAAAAACTGATGCACCTCATCCGTCTGGAAGCTAAAACGAGAAATAAGACTTGACAAAAACCACCGCGATGCTATCCGCGCCGGTCCCGAGCCACACGACCTATCATTTGTAGCTGCCATTTAATTTTGTCTATGCTTAACTTTTGTACCATTCCACATAAGACATGAATCTGCCAGTATGTTTACAACTGACGTTGATAAATGAGGTTTTAATATTTTATTATCTAACCTATGTAGATGATGTCATAAAATTTTAGTTATAATTTACATATATAAGCATAATAAATTTTAACTTATATGACACTATAAAAATAAATTTTGTCATATCATATGCATTTATAGCTTTTATACAACCGTTTTATTTCCTCAAAATTGCTGTATTATGTTAATTTAAATTTACCTTAAGGTAAGAACATTTGATCGTTTTACCATAACTCTTCCATATAGCATACTGTTAACGCTTGAATATTAAAGTTTTTGTTAAGAATACCATACAGGAGCTTTAACTTCTACGCAGCCTAAAGCTACCGAACGAACATACCAAAGTCAGGGTTGACACATACATAAATAATTTTCAAAAGAAATATCTAAATAAATTTAAATATCGGTAAGGTTGTATAATTCATAAATATATTAACGTGTATAGTATTTTTAATTATTAGTAACCAGCTGTTGCGAGCGAGTATTTAACTAGCTTTTCTGTAAACTACTTTGATGCCAACAAGCCTGGTACTAAATTCTACCAACAATGCTTATAACTTTTTAAAATTATATTATCAAAACCAGCGAAGCAGATGTTTGCAGCTAGTTGCACATTTTCAAGTTACCACCATCTCATCCGATGATTAAAAAATTTCAAGCATATTATAGCATCATCAAAGTGCCTGCAACACGACCTTGCAATTTGGCCAATGAACATAACATAATAAGGATAATAAAAATTAAAACTACACTTCGTAATTAAACTGTCTGTCATTTTGGAAGTAAAAACTTGCTTGCGGTGTGTCCCTACTGTCAACCCTGGCCGCCCTAAGAATCCAGTTACGGACCAGTTCCATACGTCAGATACGAAAGTTATGCTTTATATTTATATCTACGACGCACTTATTACGTCTCTCTATACGTGTGTGCATTTCGTTTGTATGCGGGTAAAAAACAAAATAATACATTGTCCGGTGAACGACCGCGTCGGTTGAGGCAGGGCAGGTTCGCGCGGCGTCATCGCGAGCAGTTTGACAGCTTTTGAGATGCGTTCTCTTTTTGAATTGTGGGCGTCGTCGATATCTTTTTTTTTATTTTTTTCTGATTCCATCTCCTTCGGCCACAAGCCCGCAAGTCATCCTGCCTCGTGCATTAGGACCTTTATTGTGTCTTTTTTTGTTGCTTAATATTAAAATGGCGATCGACCATGTTTTATCTTTATAGAGTGGCGTTTTGTGCGAGGTTAAATTATGTAAAGCCTCATGGTAAATTATTCAGCTTATTATGTAATAGAAATTCATATGTTGTGATAATTTTCAGATGTAGATCAACTTTGTTCAAGTTTTTTTTAATTAAAATTATGTCTACTAACAAATTTAAAAACATTCCAAACCTTTTACTTATAATTCTAGCTAAAACTGTAAATTTGGTATATTAAAACAAATCCATACAAAACCATGAACTATGTTTGTAGAAAAAACATAGATCAAATTTTTCTAGATTTCACTGAACAGTTATTCACTATAAGTTTACGATAAAAATTCTTATCCTGCAAAACTTTCAAACACTTCTAGTGGTTTCATCGAATATCCGTTAATTTTAATACTTTTCTCTATAATTTTTTTACTTTAAATTAATCTTATTAATCATTTAGTTTTTCGAATTAATTTCCTAAAATATACCAACTAAACATTTAATTGGTATTCGTATAATTACCTTGGTCGACTAACGTTATCCATCGATATTCGTTACGAGATTTTTTGTAGTGAAGAAGGGGAATTGATTCTTATCCGCTATATCAACTCCTTGAATTTATGTAGCAATAAATGAAATAAATCATTTTTGCAATGTTAAATCTGTGTCCATACCAAAATTCATAACAAATAGTTCAGTGGGAAACGTAAGGAAACGATACGTATAGAGTTACTTTCTGAACAACAATATAACATTCTTATGGAAGTACGGATGGCATTAGCTTCTCGTGTACAGAACTGGCTGGTTCGGTATGCGACAATCCTTCATTATTCGTGTTACAACTACCCGGTTACCAATAACAAACGGTTACAAACAATATATTACCTATTTTATCCGCTGATAGAAGAACTATTATTGACGAAAGAATTTTTAAAATCGGTTCAGTCTTTTATTTGATTTGGTAATTTTGAGATTATTTGGAACAGACGAACAATCAAATCTTTTTCTCTTAATAATAGTATAGATTATTGTGATTGTAAACGATGTTACTAATGAACCGGTCATAATAAATAAAACACGTGGCTTACTATAAGTAATTTAATGATAAAACTGGCATTAAACGAAAAAAAATATAAACAATCGCATAAAACTGGCTGAAATATATTTGCAATTCGATGAACAATACATTCATTTATTATTTATCGGTGTACGAATGTGTTTTGTCGCCATTACTGGCCGTTTAAGGTCAAATCGTTATTTTTTATCAGTTCAATACACTTTTTATGAGTCGGATATTATCGTAATAAGTGAATTGAACTATTGGTAGCATTCGCCGCGTCACTCCGGGGCCTTTAAACTTCGAGAGCTATTCTTTTCTACTCGGCACAAAGATTCGTAGCAGTAATGAGGCGTAAGCACTTTCTCATTGAGGCCCGTCGCTGTGTTCTCACTAAATGAAACTGGAAGTGGTAATTTGCTTTTAGTTTCTTCTGGCGCGGCCCGATCTATTTGTTTTGAGGTAGACGGCATTGGCAGTTGTAGTGATGTTGCCGTTTTCGAAAATATCGAAATCGATTTAAAAGTTTTTTCACTTTTTTTAACTCGACGATAGTTTAATAATTGTGTTTATGTTAATTAAGTTTTTCAATTTTAGAATTTATGAAATGATTGTCCGATGTATCATGTAAATCGACTATTACGCTTGATAAAATCATGAAGTAGTAATACATATTTCTAAGCGAATAACGCACAGTATTGATAAAAAAATACTGAGGCATTATTCGTGTTTGTTTTTCCCTATCGGATAAAGTTGGAACTACGATAACAACCTAAAAAAATGGTATATATAATTACATAGTACAATCGCATCAACATAAAGACTAATAGAATATTAAGAACTATTACGTTACATCTCAACAGAAATCGATCCTATAAGACCCAATTCTCTTCTCATCGTTATCCCCTTTCTTCTTTTTCTCAGCCACTCACTTCTATTCTATAAAAGTACAGACAACGTATTCTTATTTCTTTTGATAGTTGTGGATGTCGATAAATGAAAGTGGCCATAACAACAGGTTTCAACATCAAAAGAAATTAACAATTTATTTCTCACTATAAATATCATTTAAAAATATGGCAGTAAATATTGCTCCTAATCATTGCAATGTCTATCATAGTTAAGTGTATTATCGTCGTCTTAAGTTCAGTAGCAGTCTGGACATCGACGTTGTCAAAACGCGGTCGTCGACCCCACAGATCTTGCGAGCAATGGAAAAATACTCGCGATGCACGTCACGTATCTATACTAGACACGTCTATTGAACTTCTACTGGGTTAGAGAATATTTTCTTCTTAACTAGCCGCAAGACCAAACTCAAGGTTGAAATATGTCTTTTTATAATAAAGATTAATATCCGTTCCTTGCACTCGGTGTAAAGTATCGAAAGATATTTTTTTTGTTATTCAAAAAGATTTTCAATTTTTCTTAATTAAAAAAAGAAGCTTTTATTAGGAGATGGTTCTCGACAATTATCGAATGGCGGATTCAAAGCCACGAACCTCATGTTTTCCAGTTCGTACGCTAATCTATTGTGCTATTGGTGCTGAAAGTAATAATGCGGATTCCAATTTGATTCCTCGAGGCAAGGTTTAAATATTTATAGTCAGTTCTTGATGTATAGACTTAGACACATTATTGAATTGGAGTGTCCACTAGTTGAGGGGCGTACGTGACCGCTCCTTACGTAGATCCTTGGAAGTCTTCGTCCAGGAGCTTACTGCAAGATAATTATATTCACAAAAATGATGCACAAAGATCAACGCACTGATCCCTCTTCTTGTCATCGCGAATATTTATGGGTCTTTCACCAAACATTTGGCGAATCGCTTGTTCGTTCTCCTTCCTTCGAAACGGTCCTATTATTTGTTGTTAACTAGAAATATGTAACATATCGACTATAAAAACGTGACACTAGAATGACAGTAGTAATCTAGGGATATCTATACCCGCATCTATAGTACGCCACCCCACCCTGCGTCTTGATAGCAGTTTTATAGGTCGACCGTCGAATCGTCCACTACTCTATCGATCAGCGTCCGGCTAACAGACTTGCTTTTTTGTATCGTCTCGACAGTTTTCGAATTATTTGTTATAATATCTAGCTTGAATATACGAGCTAAAATGTGATTAGTACACTGGTATCTTCATTGTTTTATATTACGTTAAAGAACCGTATGCAAAATTTAGATGTGTACCTGCGAATTGACAAATCAAATAATGTTCCAATACAGTAATACAGATAAACTCGAACCGCGATTCCTGAGAGAATAATCGAACTTAAAAAGTTTTTGGCTCAACGCCCTCTTACGCCATGAGCCTGTTGTCTGTTCACCACCGTTTAGACGTCTACAAGGGATTGTAACTAGCTGCCAGTGTTCCGTTGACTGTAACAAGTTGCAAGCGTATACGCAGTGCATACCATATTTTGATTGAATCGTCATTTAACATCATTAATTGATAGACATATATACCGAATATACTTTACTGAAATTGAGTACGAAGTTAAGCTTCCCACAATCAAATTTTTAATTTAGGTCTTAGACAAAGTCAATTTATATCGTTTAGACCTGAGCGTGCCCGCTGCCCTCGAGAACTATTTAGATTCTAGACGCTGGCAGGTCCCACTGGGAGAAAATGTGTGGTAATGTCGCACAAGATGGACTCTAACTTCGATCGGTTAGTCTACCTTAATAAAATTCTTTTAAATTTATAATGAATTTGCTAACCATGACCTGTAATTATTTAATTACCAATAAATCTGTTTTTCTGTATGTATAGATGAATATTTACTTACACTACGGTATATTGTATACAGATAAAATAGCATTTGTGTTACATTAATTGACGCACTTTGGCCCATAAACACATCGGAGTGTCTTAACTACAAAAATGTACAATGTAATTTATTTATTTTAAATGAATTAGCGACCACTTCGCTAACTAAGAGGAATAGGCAGAGTTTATGCATTTCCAATTGTAATTTCGGCACTAAACACGATTCAAATGAAAATATAATTTAAAAAATACTGTAACCTAACCTTTCATTATCGCAGTCCTAACATCTTTATTTGTTAACCGAGCCATAAATCTTGAGAAGTTTAAAAAAACATTGTAGCTTTTTTCAGCAGTGGTAAATCTGTTATACTGTCTGATAATATTCACGCATGAACACTTGCTCGGGCACCGTCGGGGGAATTTCACTCTCGGTACCTCGTATCAGTTGGACAACCGCCAAGTGGTGCTGCTCGGAGCTTGATTGACGGCATTCTAAAGTTCAGACCTTCTTTACGACTTACCTTGGAATATTTTGACATGAACATTTTACGCTTTGGATCTAATTTTGTCATGAAAAGTAAGTGAAGTAGAAGTACTCTGCTTTTTGTCAAAAGAGTGATGTAATGAAAGCCCTATTTCAGCCCTATCTCATTGTTGTTGCGGATGCCTATGGTTAGCGGTAACTTAACGTTAGATGACTCGCTTGTTCGTTTTCCACCTTCTACCATGAAAAAGCATACATTTAAAATATAAGTGTTATAGTTTCAATGACAAAGGATTACGATCCTTCTCCTATACATACGGTGCATAACAGTGAATCTACTTCTTATTTCTTTAGACGACTAATAGAAGGAACAGGAGCCATCTACATATTTACTTTAAAATTAAATTTGACAACTACGTCACTTTTAAAGTGTGTCCACAGGAAAATATTAACTTATTTTAACCAAATCCGTAACCAAACCTTGACACGCCGTTTGGCATAGTTAGTAATAAACTTGCTTTTCACGCCCCAGGTCGTAGGTTCGATTCCCACCCAGGACATTAATTTGTGTTCATGAACATGTCTGTTTGTCCTCAGTCTGGGTGTAATTATTTTAGGTATATATTTAAAAAAGAAAAGTGGTATATGTAGTAACAGTTATCTGTGTTTAATAGTACAAGCTCTGCCTAGTTTAGGATGGCCGTGTGTGAATAATGTCCAGGATATTAAGAAAAATATGTTTAAATTATTTCCAATAATAGAAAACTTGGCCATAGATTTTCAGCATTTCATAGACAGCATCAGATAGACACTCCTAATTTCCCAAATCCTGTTCTGCTCATACTTTAAGTAACTTAATACAGTCCATATCTTATTCATTTTTTATATTTAATATTCTCAAAGTAAAAAAAATATATGAACGGATATTCTTATCCTTCAGTGGTAATTTCTTTAATATATTTAGCATTACTTAATGTTGTTTCTGACACCTTGAGTTTAATGAAATACACCTGCCCCATTAAATAGTCGTTTTCAATAGATGCCACGCGTAGCGAACATGGACGAGCGTCGTTTAACTTCCCTTAGTAACACGTTTGTAGCTATGTATTTGGAGATGGACCTTAAAGTTAATTATATTTCTGTAGTCTTTACCGGGAGGAATAATAAATACAAAGTATGTTTGCAAGTTTTTTTGTGGATGAAGGTGACAAACGAGCCAGCGGTTCACCTGGTATCAAGTGACCGCTACCCATAGGCATCTGCAATAAGCTAATGCGCCTACCTTTAATTGACAGGGGTCGGGATGAACAGAAAAAAAAATATTTTAATAAAAATCGAGCCGTCCCATTCGTGCAACAGATGTTGTTGCGGACTCTACCACTGTTACTGTTGTGTCTTCTAATTATAAAACTTTAAATGAGGACAAATAGTAAAGACTACGGAACCTAAGTTCGTAGGCTTAAACTAGCGTACACACTTTTGTCGTGCATGACGTCGTAGCACAAGTATCAGTTTATTTTGGATTAAAAAGATTCATCGTCTCCCTGCCCTTTTCCCACACATAGGGTCGGCACAGTATGGCCGTAGTATATTATTGTATATTAACTGAATACAGTTTTTACGGCTGGCCACTGTTTTGGTTCGTATTTGTGTTTCTTACAAAATTTGCTAATTTCTTAAAACGAAAGAAATATAATGTTAAGAAAAATAAGTCGTGCTTGATAAGTTGATAAAGATATTATATATCGTTATGTTAAGTTTAACGTAAGTCCAAATCTCCAGCAATTTGTATGCATGTTTGATGATATATTGACTCACACAATTCATATTTCGTCTTTAAGAACTATAATACTAATAAGTAATAGTTCAAAAAATGTTTTTTTCGTACTTTGACAACGTAGAAATGCCGCGTATTTGAGATGTGCTCGCAGGCATTGTCGCAAAATAGGGCAGTCAGACTTATCACTAATTCGTCTTAGAATGATTTTTTTTATGTGAGAAGATGGCAAACGAGCAAGCGGATCACCTGATGTCAAGTGAGCGCCGCCCATGAACATCCGCAACAGACAAATGCGTTGCCTACCTTTAAAGGACAATGGAGGACATAGACAGGAAAAAGGATAATTCCTTTCCCCCGTTAACCCCCTCCCCATCCTATCCTCTTCCCCTTCCCGTCCTATCCATATGAGGAAAGGGTGGGAAGGGGAAGAGGACTAAAGTTAGGCCTCCGGCACCTCACTCATCAGACGAAACGCAGAGTACTTCTACTTCACGCCTGTTTTCTGTGAGGTCGTGGTATTTCACCGGTCGAGCCGGCCAATTCGTGCAACAGATGTTGTTGTTGCGGGTCTTAGAATGATGTTGGTGCTCTCCCGTACTCCGTGCAGTAGTGATGCAGTCCGTTTCCGAGCCTGAGCTTACAATACTTTACCAAATCTTACAATATACAACAATCTTATCGATGTAGGTAAATCGATATTAATTTTACGATGTCTGCAATTTGTTAAGATAAGCCTGGGCATTACGGATATCATATTGTTTACTTTATCTATTCCTGATAACTTACATTTCCATGTTCAGGTGGTCCCATTGGTGTTGGCTAGGTATGACGAGCTACGATTGGCGCAGCCCAGGCCTACATGTTACAGATATTCTTTATCTATGAAAGCATAAATTTTATCTATGGTTCGATATTAAAATATTAACAGTTTGGACGGAAAATTTTACCTTCGGTTGAACAAAAGTTTCATAACATTAAAATTAGTTTTTTGTGTTAAAAAAGTATTTGGGACAATGACAACTCCCAACTTTAAATCACACCATCTTGATGGTTGGTATTCTAAAATATATTTGTGATATTAAAGTTTACTAGGAGTATTCCCAAGCCGTGACTAGATAATAGATTACTGGTTCGTGAGCGCTGGATAAAGTGACACTTTTGGGTGCTGTATATGTTCATGGTTGGAAATAACTAGGTCTTATCAAGTGAATAATGAAAAAAGTTTTAACAGTGGTAGAGCCCGCATCAACATCTGATGCGCGGATTGGCCGGCTCGACCGGTGAAATACCACGACCTCACAGAAAACAGGTGTGAAGTAAAGTACACTGCGTTTCGGCAGATGATTGAGGTGTTGGAGGCCTAATTTCAGTCTTCTTCCCCTTCCCACCTTTTCCTCATAAGGATAGGACGGGAAGCGGTTAACGGGGAAAAGGAAATTTCCTTTTGCTGTCTATGCCTTTGTCCTTTAAAGGTAGGCAACGCATCTGCAACACATTTGTCTGTTGCGGATGTCTATGGGCAGCGCTCACTTAACACCAGCTTGCTCCTTTGCCACCTTCTCAGATAAAAAAGTGAGAAACTTGCTTGTGTTTATCAAAATAAGCATTGCTCCCAAAAAAAAGAAAAACTCCCATTATATGGTGAATAAATATTGCGAATCCTATTTTTATTTAAATATATCTATGTATTATAGATATTTATTTGAATATTTCATAATAATATTCGTGATAAGGATAAATGAGGGAAGTCTCAATTATATTATTTTTTGTGCATCAGTTATTTTTTAGATTTTTTTTTATTAGAGAAAAATGAAATTTTTGCGTTAATGTATTGGAGTGCCAAAGATGTTTATAATTAAAATGAAACAAAACAAAAGTTTTTAATATCCTAAATGCATCGAACAATAACTTAGTCGACCAAACATTGTCACATCGACAAAAAATAAAAATTGTTTTAAGTGCATTCGATATAAATGCGATGAAATGTGTTTGTCCCCATTATAAAATCTAGTCGCTGGCTGGCAACGATGACAGTCATAGACGAAAAATAAAACGCACAAAAGAACTCATCTATATTAAAAAAAAAAAACAGAAATTGGGACGCGGCGTCTATAATTCGTAGTCGAACGCGGAACAATGGGCCGACAGAGGAGAAGTCTAGCGCCCAAAACAAATAGAGTGGTCGCGGCCATTTTGGTTCGTTAAAAACATTTTAGAAGGCGGAACTAGGTTGGGGTTTTTGTTCAAATTTCGAGTTGCGGGGCCCTCCAATAGCGTGCGCGGGCGGGGCCTCTCAATTCCGCTGACTTCGTGTACACAATGACGACGGTTTTATCTGTTTTTTTTACGAACGTTCCGTTTTCTGATGACGGACGCGTTAGATTCGTGAACTGTTTTTTTTGGCCGCGCCGGCGTTCAGATAGTTTTTCGGCTTCTTTTTTTGTCGCGCGGCTTGGGCGCCAAGCTTGCATTTTTTTATTTCTAAAGCGGAACCGTTTTAGTTTTAGTGTGCCAGTTAGGTATACGTTTTATTTGAGACGATTGTGTTTTATTTCAAATTTAGTATTTAGCCTATTTGATGATTTTCTTTTTATTAAATTAAAAATATATTGGATTCGGCATCATGTCAGCTTTGGTTATGAGGGAAAGCCATCGTTATAAATATAATATTGACTATGAATTCTTAAATAAACTTCGATTTAAAAAAGAATAAAAAATCTAATGTTGTAGCATTTTATATCGACTGTCATTAAAATTGAGTTTGAAATTGTTTACAAGTAGGAAATTAAGTTATCTGTCATTGTGACATAAAGTTAATTATTTATGTATTATGAATCAATCACTTGTTCCAGAGATCCAAAAAATATAATAAAAAATTACTCTTCTAGTTTATTTTAGCCTCTTCTAGCTTCAGGTGTTTTCCGCTATACCCTTCTGTACCCATTGAAAGGTTCTTCATCTTAAAAGTTATATCTCTATTTGGATTATTTAAGTGTTTCTACACGTCAAATACATACGCATGTAGAAGTGAGTACGTACTCACTTTTGGAAATGTAAAAAATGACCATAGTATAGTTGCGTTCAGTCGGTAGGGTCGGCAAATTTCGACTCGCACACAACAAAGGACAAAAGCGTAAAGTCGACAATATTCCAAATTACATGGCTTTGTCTTCTATGTGCCTCGAAACGAATTCGTGCGTCCGAATTTTTGTTATTGCACGGAAAAAATTGCGCCCTTCGTTTGGTCGAAAAAATTCGCCACAAAAAAAATTGAGCACATTGAAAGCGCCACCGTCGTGTGCTGTCGGTGCAATCGTACAAAGACAGTAAAGGACTTGTTGCATTGTGTATGTGGACACAAAGCTTCATTGCCACTCAGTTAATGGTTCATTATCTGTTTTTGATGTCAAAAGTTTTTTTTTTACTCTTCTTTTAGTCAGCTTAGTCTAGATGGAATTAAATTGACACAAGTACGTTCGTCCTCCACAGAGCAGAGCTAAACAATACTTGTGTATCTTGTGCCATGAAATGCATTTATCCCTACTAATATTATAAATGTTAATGTAAGTTTGTTTGTTACGCTTTCACGTGAAAACTACTCAACCGATCATCATGAAACTTTGTACACATACATATTCTTGGAGGTACTAGAAGAAACATAGGATAGTTGTTATGAAACAAAAATAGTATGTAAAAAGTGAAGTATGTATGTTCCATATAGACCTATAGACTCCGAAACGGCTGGACCCATTCCGATAAAATTCACTGTGATTGTTCAGATTGGCACAATTCTGTGTTTGGTAGCGATCGAATCAACATAGTTAGTGGTACCCGGGCGAAGCCGGGGCGGGTCACTAGTGTATATATATATATATATATATATATATATATATATATATATATATATATATATATATATATATATATATATATATATATATATTGTAGGGGAAATAAATAACCACAATGCCAGAAATCCCGTTCGTACATTAAATTTGTAAGTGTGGCTTAAAAGTGGATGTTGCAACTAGAATTGAGAATGGTATGCTTCGGTGGTTCGGGCATGTTGGAAGGAGGAATGAAGAGAGAGTAACTAACAAGACAAATCTATGTTGCAAAAGTGAATGAGTAGTCCCGACAGAGATCATCCCAGGAGATACAAGGAGTACCCGTAACGGACGAGCATGCATGCGTAGATGTATGAATATAGAAGAAGCGAGAGAGATGTGTCAGGATCGCGACAATTCGTAATCTTTGTGTACTTTTCTAGGACGCGGGCGTGAGCGCATATTTATATATTTAAAAATGACTTATTCCTGCTATTGTTGCTACCGACTGTACCTCGATTAAATCTTTTGTTTAATAATAAGTACATAGTTCATATCAAAACATTGCTTGGAACACCTACTCGTTTAATAACTAATTAGTAACGGCGTCTTTTAAATGGGGCCCTTATTTAAACCATTATTGGATAAGCTGGGAGTTCGCAAGGTTTTCCTGTTTTCAACTTGTGCATAATCGAATGTAGCCAAGTGAAGCACTATGACGTGCCCGCGCGCCCTCTAAACACATTATGTTTATAGTTCTGTGCTCCGGTTTAAATGTGTAGCGGAACACGTGTGCTTTACATATCATTTAAATAAGGGTCATATTTAAATAAATAACAAGGTCAAGTAGCGAGTAAAAAATGTTGTTGCAAGAAAAAATGTTAGAATCCATATTAACAAGTGTTAGAAGGCCGTTAGAATCAGCTTAATAGATCCATTTGGACTAGATGTATTTATATTACGATCAGTTTAGAATCTCACTGGGAATGTAATATAAACTGACGGCAAATTTATAAATATTTGTTACATCCAGCCTTACCAACAAATCTAATCTTACATCTTAATTTTAATTAGTATGAAAGATAATAATGAAAGGTTAACGTAATAACGCAAGCAAAACATCAGCTCACAATTTGAGGATTTGACTTCGACATTTTATGAAATCTCGAGATAGAGGCATCAAATTGTCAACGATTCGTTCAGTTCTCAAACTGTCGGTGAAATTTATACATCTACATTTCTGATGAGGGAAGTCCTACAGGTCCCATTTCCCATGATTTCCTTGCTTACTCATTTTAACGATATCTGTTGATGTTAATGAAGTGGAGGTCACTTAACATCAGTTGAGGGGGCCTCATTCTAGTTCTTTTCCCCTTCCCATTCTTTTCAAAAAAATGCGTATGAAAATAAGGCAAGGGGAAGAGGAAACAATCTGAGTGGGAAGGGGATTTGAAGCTGGGGAGATTGGGATAAGGAAAAAGAAAAATAATTTTTCTGTTTATCCCCTCTTCTGTCTATTAAAGGTAGACAACATATCTGCAACTCATAATCTTCTCGCAGAGAAGGGCTTGCTCGTTTGTGACCTTCTTCTAAAAAAGTTACTAGTTTGTTTGCCGCCCCATAAAATAAAGTCACATAATATTCAAGCTCGGGACCAATCCCCTGATATCCCGGTGTTATTGTATCTATCAGTCAGTCCTAAGAAACTTTCCCCTTCATCTTTCGACGAATAAAATTGAACTCTTTGCGAATAGTTCTAGTAGCTACTTGTTGTCTGTAACCCTGGTGCTCTCGAGATGCTTAGAGCACCAGGATACTCTCTGAAGGTATATAAGGTATTGGCTGATCAAAGTATTTTGTATAGAGTGACATCGTAAGCTCAGGGAAACATTGTTTTCGTTATCACCAAAAGTCAATACTGTTCTGTCATTGTTTGCCTTGTAAAGACATACTCTACAAGGCAAGCTATAAAATCAACTATCGAGTAATTTAAAAACACCACACAATTGACATTAAAGGTGACATAAAAACCCACACGTAAACACGTATATACCGACACTTTGATGGGAATAATAAAGACATAAAAATATATAAAAAGTGTTAAAAACTGGACTGAGAAAATGAAACGGAATGAGGCGTTTGCCAGTGATACTGCATATACATATGTACAGGACCCAAAATTAACCAAACATGGCACAATTACGTAATGTTTCGTCTATACATTTGGATCAAGACTTAAAACTGACCTTTTTTGTTTTGTTGTTGCATACGCATTAAATTGTCCAACATTCGTCCAATTTCCAAATCATCCATTGCTGCTTCCCAAGGAGTCACTATATGTAAATGGTTATATATCGATTCCGATTGAATTGATAAAATTCTCGAAAAAAATATCTCACTTCCTTAGGAGTCTTCACATCAAGTTCACATCAAGTCAAGGTCAGGTCAATTAGTCAAAACAAAAACACACAGTATTGCTACACTGCTGAAGTCTCGTTGGAGACAGTAGATAGTGTTCCTAATAAATATAAATAAAAAAACAAATTCCATTTGACCACATTGGTTGTGAGTGTCTCAAAATATATTGACTCTAAACGATATCTTACATCGTCGAACCAACGATCTATAGTTATTAATATTATAAATGCGAAAGTTTATATGTTTCTTACTCTTTTACGCAAAAACTATTTGAACGGATCTGGATGAAATCTGGCATAGAGATAGACTGTAGTCTGGGATAGCACATAGACTACTTTTTATCCCGGAACATTGTACAGGTACCTTTGGACATTTTTTATACACGTGCATATCTACGTACACATATAAAAGGCGATGTTCCCTATAAATTCCGAAATGGCTACTCGGGCGAAGCCGGGGTGGATCGCTAGTACTTTATATAATTACTTTGAAATACTTTATTTTATTTTCTAAATACTGCGTCCAGTCACTTTTAGGGTCCTGAGGATAACATCCGTTGGTATATCACTAGGGAAGGCGCTCTCCTTATACGCGTTCTTATCTTTATTAATATTATACCATTCACCCTCGTTATATATTGTAGACAGTAAATCAACAGTACAATCATTCGATCTATAAATCTTTCGATCGACACTCGAAGCTTAATAAAGGATCACTAACACGATGCAAATGGTCGGCTAGCAGTTTAGCACGGTCGTCACGTCATAGGCGTCGTGTCGTGAGCTATAAACTCGTCGTTTAACACCGTCGTCACGTCGCCGGCGTCGTGTCGTCAGCTATAAACACGTCCGAGGCCGCGCCCTGAGCACCGCGCCGTGTGAACACGCCTGTATTTGCACCACGTGTTTGTTGAATGTACGCTGTCCTTTATCCCTAATTGACGCTTCTACGCAATTGGATCATTTGTCCTTACTCAATTTTTCCTCTCCTTTTATCCGATTTTACCAGATTTAAAATACAGAACGTTCATTTCGACGTTGCGAACAAAGTGATTTGAATCTTTGTTCATTGTACGCACGACAAAGGAACGGATCAAGTCGCCAGCGTTAGTATTTTCGTTGGATTAAGACGTACGCAAATTCAAATTTTATTCTGTCAAGGCCATGGACGGTCTTGATAGCTCTTTGCCGTTCATTATGAGATGATGTACATATACAAAATATCAAGACCTTGATGCGATTCGTGTCAGAAATAACGGTAATAAAAATAATTCGTAGAACAACATAGCTGTTATGTCCATGAAGGATGAGGTACAAAGAAGTATTTATGGGTTCAAAGACCACTAACCAACAAAGTAACAGTATCGTCTAGTACTCAATTATAAACAATGAATCATATATTTTCATGTTCTCTGCCCTTCATATCGTGACTCATTTGCAGTTAATATAACTTTATGTTTGTTTAAAAAACGATAAAATCTCCAAAAGTCAACCGACGTAGGTAATGACATTTCCGTCTTAAGAGCACAACTTCTCGATTCGGATCTTATCATTTATATTTTACATTTTATATTCTAATTGACCTTACTGGATACGTTCACGTTTGTCCACGCGCGGTGGGCAGCTATAAAGGCCCTTTATCTCGAGCGAAATCGGGCATTTACATAGTTTGATATATTAATTAATCTTTCTTCTTTTCTTTGGGCATTATTTAAGGTTTATACACATATTATATTGATTGACTTTTCGCTTAATTTTTTTAACATATTACATTTTATAACTGCTGTATTCACTAGGGGTTGGAGAAGCTTTTACTATACGGCAATAATATTTTATTTGTGTTAAAATGATTACATAGTAAATATGTAAGTAAATAGTATAGTGTAGGCAGCTACTAGTTTTGGACGTGCCAGAGGTTTGTTAGGGTGAGTGGGAAGTAGTTCTCGGCAAGTATGAACATATGAATATTTTGAGGTTACTTCTAATAGCCTTTGGGACTTTAAAGGCTAGAAATTTCTATTTAAAATTGTAATGCTACTAAAGTTAATACAATAGAGCTTTTTAACACTAGCTGTGCACTACAGTGTCTCTTGTATTTGATTGAATTAAGGCGTCAATTTTCAGAATTTTATTATCTGCACTAACTTAAGAAACTCGATTCCGCCATTTCGTCGAATTAATTATCTTCATTCTTTCTTGAAATAAGAACAGTGTTATTTGAAGAATAGCATTTCTCTGAATTGTGAAGACGTTGAACTTAAATTCACCGATTGTTGTGTGGTGTTCGGGGAACTTATGTAAGTCAGAGTGACGGGTCGATTTCTACTGCAATTCGATATTGTCTCCAAAACATTTTAGTTTTATTTTACGACGATACAGTTCGTAAATTATTTATAGAAACTAAATATGATTCGTTCATTGTCTTTTTTCGGATTTGAAGGCAAGTTTTTATGTATTTTTGTCGCACACATATTCTAGTACAGCACCTGATTTCTACTTTTTAAATTTGTATTTTTTTAAATGTACATGTACATGTACGCCTGTAGCCGAGAGAGAGCCAGGAGAGATAGACTTTCCACTTGGCAATGTTTCTACATCTATAGAATTACAACACCTTTTATACGTTTAATACGTCCTACTTTTGATATGGACTTTCTTTCTCATTAATTAGTACTAAAATCATCTAAGACGTCCCCTAACAGCATTGTTACGAACGTTTGCATGATATATTTGCTATGTTTATAGTTACATACAATCTATCAGTTACTAAAAGTTCCCCATCCCTTTCGTGTCTTGTTTCTCTTACCCACTCCCCTTAAAAGCGACCAACAACACGTCCTGTTAATAGTTGCAGATGTTAATGGTAGCGGTGGTCAAATATAGTGGGCTTCCATGATTGTCCTTTGGAGGGGTAAGAGAGCTTGAGCTACCGGATAGTAAGTTTTAAGTAAAATTCAAAAAGTACATAACATTATTATACAACTTAACGCATAACAAAGTGTACTTACTGTCGGCTCGTTGTCTTCTTTAACTCTAAAAATAGATCGTGTAGGTAATGTCTGTCACTGTAAATGCGTAATTAAAAAAAATCGAATTAAATCAGATTGTAAATGCTTATACAGCACTAGATACTTATTTTATTAACAATGTCAATAATGTCATCTAATAACCATCACAGGTTGCATTAGGCACATGCTCCTACATTGTTCTGCGATGCGGCATTATAGCATCAACATATTATAAAGCCAGACATATGTATGTGTCAAGGTATAATAAGGAGTAACAACGCATACAATGGTCATCTCGTAAAAAGAACTTGTAATAATGAAATAAATATTAACACTATATTTTAGGCGACAAACCAAAGTTTTTACGTAAATTAAGCTAAATTTATTTACATAATTTGATATTTTTCAGTCAATCCCAAAACTAGACCACTAGCCGTAACTTGTTATCATATTTAAGTTTATTTATTTATTTTACTTATCTTAAAATAAATATTCTATAAAATAGTATAGGGTAAATTATAAATCGACATGGAAACGACTCCATAGAATGTGTTTTCGCTCGAGGGAAAGTCGAAGGCGCAAGTTCAAGGGGGAGATCCCCGATGAGATGGACGAATCAAGTTGCCCGATTGCCGGCCGGAGAGGTGGCGCAACGTCGTGCGTCGGCCACGGCCAAGGTCAGAACAAGGGTGAAGTCACCAAGATCTGAAGAAATTATAAGTGAAAATATGCTTTAGAATAACTATCTTATCGTGTAACAAACAATATTTCGATTAAATGTAATAAGCACCTGTATTGTACGAGCCATCTTTGCAGACGAGGCTGAGAAACGAAAGCTACATTACTGACCACGTCTAAAAAGACGCCATTAAATAGAATTACAGCTTTCACGGGACATAGTTTTCAAAATGGAAGCGCGCCACAAAAACAACGGCAATCAGTGCCGGCGATTTCGACCGCGACGTCCGCCTAATGACAAAATTAAGAGCAAAATGCGTAACCCGTGCACGCAACACGCACACTAGCACGCTCTACGCACATTTTTTGCATGAAAAGCGTGTTAACACACCAGAGGAGCGTCCGCGTCACACAAACGACCACAAACAACGCATATTTTTTTGCGTAAACTACGTGCTTACACGTCCGACGGGAGTGTTCATCACGCACACTAACACGTCGCGAATGCGCGCACGAAAAATGCGAACGTCTTTAATTGTGTGTGTATGTGTGTTACGCACTCACTCACACACCCTCGCGGCCGAAGGACACGGCGCGAGGTCGTTAACCTCGGTGTTTTTTGCGAGCTAACGCAGGCAGCCGCACCGCGTACTCATGTCGCGGTGCATTGGCCGATGGTGATTTTTTTTAACTTCTTTTGCGAACTCCGAAAGATCGTTCACTCGATCGCGTCAGTTGATACCCGACCTCGTCTCACCGTGTACTGTGGGAATAGGGATATGATGTCAGTGCTTATATTTTTTTTGTTTCGCAAGCCGCTCAACTCGTTCTTCACGTCCCGTTTATTTCAATTAAGTTGCTTTTAGTTAAAGACGAAAATCGTATATTACCAAGTTAAACTCGATAAAAATAAATGACCTGTAAGTAGTACTAAGCCTTAAGTTTTAGTCTCAAACTTAACAGGACAGAAAAGTAAATATGATATTTAAAAAAAGTGGACACACTACTATTCGAATTATTATTATTAATAATCTCGTAACAGTCTTTTGACCTGATTTTACATTTTTATTAAAAAAATCATTAAAAGATTTACCTATCACGGTATTAAAAGTATTTAAATTTGCTTTGCCGTTATTTTAGACGTCGATTACCATTAAACCTTCGTAGAGTCGAACGCACTTAAACTTGCAATGCCAACTAATGCTAAAACGTCCAACCTTGTTCTCCTTAACCGGCGTAAACCGGTATAAGTGACGTTTTTTTAACTTCATCCAGTAGGTACCGCTAACTTGTATAAATGCTGCTGCAGTCATATCTAAATACGAGCTAAGAATGAAATCGTATGGGTAAGTGAACTGTGAATGGGGCCAGATTACCTTTTATGATGATTGGATTTGTAGATTTGTATAGCTACCGAAACTAATTTGTTTCAGTAGCTATAAACAATTGCGTAAGCAGAGAGAAGCTTGAAGAAATTTACGATTTGATCCTTCCCATTGATAAGCCCACCAGTCTGTCTGATTTTTTTTTGATATTTTTATGCTTAAAAAAATAATGGCGATAGCCATCCTTTGTCACTCTTGAGACTTTTTTCTATGGAAGAAGGTGACAAACGAGCCGAAGTGTGAAGTGCCCACTACCCAGGCATCCGCAACAAGCAAATGAGTTGCAGATGTAACCTACTACAACAAACCTACCTTTGATGGGGATGGACAGGAATATTTTCTTCTCCAATTCATCCCCTTGCCCATGCAATTCTTTTCCCCTTGCCATCCTATCCTTTGTTGGAAACGATAGGTAGGGGAAGAGGACTGATCGGGCCTCCAGCACTTCAGTAATCAGAGGAAACGCATAAATATGAAATACTCCAACTTCACGCCTGCCTTGGTCGTGGTATTTCACCGGTCGAGCCGACCCATTCGTGCAACAGATGTTGTTGTTGCAGACTCTACCACTGTAAACTAGCTACCAACACCTACTAAGTTGTACGATAAATAATTCACAAACTGCATAATAAATTGTATTAACGTTAAATATATTTTAATGAAAGTTACGAACTATTTCGGCTCAATTAAGAAATTGTTATTATCACAATTCACAATGAGTAAAAATTAAATGCTGTTAATAAAAATCTTAAAAAATAAATTAGGCGCCAATTTGGACAGACCTCACTATATTATCCCGGACCTAACCCAAGAACGATTCGGCGGCGGTCCCCCAATTCCGTCCCTAACCTACCCCAAGCAGCAACTGTGCGTGTGTGACACACTGCGCCTGTGTGCGTGTCACTTCCAGGCGTTCGATTTGTCATTCGATTCTTTATTCGAGTCGTCGACCACTGCTGCCAGTATTTTGTGTAAAGCGGATTTATTTAGAGCTCTTTTAATTATGTATTTTCAAAAGCAATATAACCGCCTGCAGTTTTTTTTTAAATTTTTGTGTTATACTAAACTTATGTTTAGTGCATATTATATTTTTTCTCTACAATACATTTGGTTTAATATTTCATAATATAGAAAGGCAAAAAAAGCTTTCCTATGCCATTTTGATATAAAGTACATGTTCGTTTTACATTTGAAAAGGCACTAACACATTGCGTTTTCATTCAAATGCATTTTAATTAGCCCTAACAAATATACCTTCACGCCTTTTGAAATTATTACAAAATAGCAAAAAGCTCGATGAATATATGTCTGGACGCACAAGCGTACATCCAATTATATTGAAATAACTTTACCTCGTCAATGTCTAACTTAGAATTATTTCTCTAAAACTAATTTTGTGAATAAAATACATCTGGTCAAATTGTAAATAAATAAGATATTAATGTTTAAGCACGCCCAAACGAAACGCAGGCGCCGTGTGTAAGACCACTAGCGTTGTGTGCCGACCCATACGCAGTGTGTGTGCGTCCCACATAAATATACAAATTAAAGCCCCAATTCGCGTGCGTGTGCGTGCGACGCGCATTTGGCTTCTTCGTTCGGAATTCCAAGTTTGAAATTGGAATGAATGACGGCCCGGTCGCTGACCTACGGCAAAGATCCTTTAATAAAGCACTTTTTTATTTTTAAAAGAAACCCGACGACTTTCCCTTTCTGAGTGGGTTATTATGTCTTTAACGAATCAAAAGTTTTTCGTCTGTAACTTTCGGTATGTGAACTTGTAACGTTTTGTTCCATGCGTCAATACTAAATTATAGTACCTTATAGTACCTATATTAATTTTTATTACTCTAGTAAAGTATAACATTAGGAATGTTAAAATAGTATCTTCTCCTTTTAGGGTTTTTCTGGTTAAGGAAAGTTCACGGTTACTTCTTACAATTTATTTTATTCTTTGAATGTCTTTATTCCGGTCCAGTAATCCTTCATCCTTGTATATTGAGCTGTCAATATGATCTTCATCACGCTTTTTTAATTTCCTTGACGTTACGTATATTATTATATGTCTGTTTTGAATTAAAACGATAGATTAAAAATCGGGAATAGTAGATCTGGCTTAAAATAAAATATTAGGGTGGATTGAGATGTGGAAATGTATGCAATCAACGTATTATATTATACAAGTATTTTTGGGTAAGCTTAAGTTGAACAGATTAAAATATAAATACAGTTTTGTTCATTAACGTAGGCCTTACTTAAAACGTTCCCCCCAATAAGTCCAATGAAAGCTGGCAGGAGAGAGATCCTTGTGGCGATGAGTGGAGGAGGGACTAGGTCCAGCAGTGAGCGACAATTAGCCGGGACATATGTTGTATATTTTGAAAACAAGATTATATATATATATATATATATATATATATATATATATATATAAGTAAGCAGTAACATGTTGTATGTTGCAGTAGTATCAAAAAT
Source organism: Papilio elwesi (assembly GCA_029849275.1). Lineage (NCBI taxonomy): Eukaryota > Metazoa > Arthropoda > Insecta > Lepidoptera > Papilionidae > Papilio > Papilio elwesi. The sequence continues at coordinate 2,856,491 of CM056710.1, read as the reverse complement.
ATAATTGAAAATAGTAGCATTTTGTGTACGGACTAAAGGATAGTCCATCTGTGAAATTATTAAATAATATTTAATAAGTATCAATTAAATAAAAATGCATTCATTCCTTGAAAAACAAGGGTCGGCAGAGGTCTTACATTTCAAGTAGATCTTCTTCTTCCTTTTTAAACAGTGCTATAGCTCATCTTTTAATATCCATCAACAGCTTGTTGGTTAAAAGTAGTGTACATCAGCCGTTTGTACATGCTAAGAAATGTCATTGTGTTTGCTGCAGATTCACGAATTCGTCATGAAACATGAATTTTGCCTACGAAATTCTGTCCTAGATTCGCAACGAAAACGTGTCTTCGTGTCCCCCACCACCACACCGCAGCAATGTCGCGCGCGCATCGTGTCTAGCGCAGCCAATATTGTTTTCATGGTCAGCGCTGAAGCAGTTGTACACAACACAGTTCGTATGTAGAAAAAACTCGAATTCTTGCATAGGCAAGGCGACTTTTCTTAGCGTGTACAACGGCCTTAATCTAAGTCAGTGCTATCTCACAAAAACCTTTTATTTATCTTTTTGACTTATTTTTATTTTTATATCTTTTATATAACACATCATATTATATGACATGAACACACGGTCAAGTTAAATAATAATTTATGTTTTTTTAAACAGCATAATATAAAATAGCGTGATATTAAAATAAATAAGGTAGAATTCGCCTGGCCCATTAATTAAAATCATAATTCACGAACGAAGCTCCGGAAGCACGTGAAAAAAAAATTTGAACAAAATGTCTCCGAAATACAGACTTCCGGTTTTTTTTTCAGTGGAAAAAATCAAAGGCTTCCTTTACAGAGTTCCGTAGGCGTGTTTCCCCATCCGAGTGCGAAAGAGAGGAAATACGTGCGTAGCATAGTGTTAGAAAGGGACAGAGAGAGGGCGATGACCTCTAAAACAAATCGTTGGTAGAGAGGGTTCGGTTAAAGTAAAGTCAGCAAAAAAATGAAATGATTCCTCATTAAGTCACTATTAGGAAAATATTTTCATTTAAAAAAAAATTAATTAGGAATTGCGATATAACTCGAATAATCTTGGCGCTGAACAAAACATAGTGTCTTCGACCACAAATAATAGAGTAACCATATGACAATGTAGATTTCTTAAAGATCAGAAAGTTTGAGCTATTTAGGAAACATTGTCAAATTTATTTTATCTAACAAACCTTTTCATTTAGTCACTTTCTTATATCATTACTATGTTTATTAGCAATCGGTCTGCTTGACAGAACTCTCCCTTATATAGAACAGAGAGGTTTACAAAAGCTGTTGTGATCTCATGAGGTTTTCAATTAACGATTTATTTCCTACATTAAAAAAATACAACGTCGTTACAATTTTGTTTTTTCGAAATCGAATTTTTGTGCCGACTGTATTTTTATCTAGGCGCACCCTATTCCCTAGGTTCGTTACAGACCTAGACAGGGATCTAGGCGAAAAACTGCAAGGGTGTACTATTACGTAGATAACGCGGTTACTACAATTATCTTTGTGTGCGTAGTGCTACGCCTGTGTGTACTGGTAGTGGCTTGTGTGTGTTTGTGAGTGCTCCAACTTTTGTGTAGTACCTTTAAGTACTAATTAAATATCGATTTTTTCGTCGGTAGCTCACGACTGAGATGCTTTTGATGCCGCCGTTTAATTTTTTGCGTAACTTCTTTTTGAATCAACGTTATGCGAAAATAATTTTATATTGCGTTGTATTTTATTTTTATATATCTGTGATCCTCAAACTACCAGGCGAGTATTTCTTCGACTTGAAGTCGAAATCCAATCTCAAAGACAGTTTGGTATTACAACCACTAACTAGGTGGCGGTTTATTTTTATAGTAGAAGAAGATAAACTAGCGAACGAGGAAGAAGGTGGCAAGCAAGTAGTTCAACTGATATTTAGTGATCGCTACTTCGTTGCCTACCTTTATTTTGGACAAAGGAGGCAGCAGGAACGATTCACTTCCTTATTCCGAGACGGCCAGGAGAATATGATCGGAATTGGGCCGCCGGCACCTCACTCATCAGTTATAACGGAACTACTTGACGCCTGGCGTCTGTAGGGCTTAGGGTTGTGGGCTCTTCCACTTTTAAATGAGTATGTCGAAGAGGAGGAGAAGTGGAAGGGAAAAGAAGAGTTGGGGATTACAGGAAAGGGATTGTGTCAGCGCTTCACTTATCAGAAACGCAGACGTATTAAATCGTCTACTTCTACGAATTGCGTGAGATCGGGTGAACCGGTCTGTTCATGCAACTATTGTTGCTCTCTACTATTCTCGTTTGATTTCATGGCTGATCGGCTGTCAATGATACCCTGTATACTTGGTAGGTTGGTGGGTGAGGTGCTGGAGTCCTAATTTCAGTCCTCTTCCCCGTCCCTCACTAGGAACGGGAAGAGGATTGTACAGGGAGAGGGTTAAAGGGAAAAAGGAAATATCCTTTTTCCTGGGTATGCCCTCCTCTGTCCATTAAGGTAGGCAACGTATCTGCAACACATTTGCTTGTTGCGAATGCCTTGGGATAGTGCTCACTTAACGTCAGATGATCCGCTTGCTCGTTTGCCACTTTCTTCCATATAAAAAAAATACTAACGTAGTACGCACAAAATCTTTTAATGCAACGTATAATATATTACGCGATTTAAAAACAATGCAGGTGGAATTATAAAACGCAAGATCATATTTATAATTTTATTTCGACGTGTAGAGATTTAAGAATAAATTGTAAAGGACAATTTCGAACACGCCTGCGTCCAACTTCGTCAATTGACTTCCGCCAATATTTGGAAGGTCAACGCTCTATACGCCGATGTAATCTACCCCGCATGATCGCGACCCCCTCCTTCACTTCAACATATTTGATATAAAAACTTCTTTCTCATCCTATACTTACATATTAAAATAATAAGGTATTACTGTTTGTTACTCTACAGGGTAGATAACTATCAATGCCTTTGTTCCATATGAAATAATTATGTCCAAAATTAGTTAAGGGTAAACTTGTCAAGCTGCAACGAATCGTGTATACAGGTGTCTTGCTGTTCCCATTGGTTATTGTATTTAATGGCAATTTTAATCTGATGTCCTTATTTTAAAGACTATTGCATTTATTTTGCGACCATTACACCAAAAATATTTTTAAAGCTAGTATAAAATCTCACTAATATTAAACTTGAAATTGTAATTCGTTCATCGATTTCGATAACACGATTCACGCAAACTCTATCACTGTATATCACAATGAAATTAAAACCGGCAAAAACACGATGAATTGGTGTAAAACCCGTCGAGAGACGATACAGCACGCGCGGCCTCGATTCGTAAACAACGAAAATCTCCCGTGTATTTTTTTAAATACTGTCGAAAAATAATGTCTATGGCGAGGGATTTATCCCACAACTGGACACGGGCCGCACGTCACGTTGTTCTGTTTGATAGTGGCCTAACCAATGTAGGGCATCAGGGCAAAAGAGCAGTTACATTGACATTTCAATACATTTCACAGCGGGAGTGGAGCGGGAGTCGAAATATCGTTCACTTTCCTTTTTCACAAGTCATAGGTAGACGAAAAATGGCAGTCAGACATTCTGCTACTCACATATTCGGACTTTACATGCTGGAATTGTTATAATTATGCTTTACAACGAAACTTTGTAATGCAATCGAAGGCTCTCCACAGAACAAACAATACACAGTATGTGTGCTGTCGGTACTCGCAAGTGTACAATAGCCTTTATAGTCTAAGCAAAATAGTCTGTGTATAAAGTAAGCCATTTCATTATTGGGTGTTTAATAAAGTTGCGGTCACTACCGCAGTACTGGCCGAAATTGTCGTAGCACTTCTGTCACAGCCCTGCCCTCATGTGAAGCAGCTATAATGGATTGTGTGTCGCGTGTCACGGGGCCATTGGTAGTTCCGCCATTTTGTCCACCAAAAAGCGAGGGTATGTGGAAAAACAACTAATTTAACTTCAATATCAACAACGTTCGTGCCTATGATATCTGGCTCTAACATCTTTTGATACCATTTAGGTCGTTTGAAATTAAACAATTTTCGTTGATTTTCTTACCTAATCAATAAAGTCCCAAATATAACAAGCGACAACCAAATATTTACATTTATAGGAGGATTTTTTACCACTTAATAAATGTTAAAACAAAAAAATATTTCTGATATAAGCTGGAAATTAATCAACCGTTAATAGTTTGGTTCATAACTAATGACATATTGGAACATTTTAAGGCTAAGAACTTATTCATAAGTTAAATATACTTTAAAATGTTGCAAAAACTTAGTAAGCTGTGTAGACGCTGAAAAATCAATAAATCGAAAAACGTCCGTAATTCCCCATCCTAAACTTTAATTAAAATTTCTTCCACAAAAGAGGTATTCAGGAGCAAGAACAAGAACATGTGTGGAGACGCCTTCATTTATTTGTTGTTGTTGTTTTTTTCTTTAATTTATCAGTCATTTGCAACTTATATTTTAGTATTGAACAATTTTAAAATGAATATTATGCATAAATAATAAAACAAAGCTTTAAGGTCTTAAAGCACCTTCAGAAAAAAAGATTAAATACTTACTTTATTAAATAGATAATCATAATACAGATCACTAAAACTAACTAACTTGCAACAGAACAATAAGAACAGAAGAGTAAATGTTAATAGTGAAGAAGGCAAGATTCATAACGCATATTTATTAATTTATTTTGCTTGTTTCCGTGACGTGTTAACTGTTGATAATTGTGAGTGAGTACCTACACGAAAACATTTCAGTTTTATTTATAGAGCGTGCAAATAAAAAGTGACGACAATGTTTACAGTTAACAGGGCACAATCAGAAATGAATTACTTTTGTCAAGGTTTTGACTGATAAACACAAAAGATCAGTGAATATGGATGGACAGTATCAAAACAAACAAACTATATATATATATATATATATATATATATATATCCTTTTCATTGCACATTATTAATTTCCAGAACTAGTCTAATAAAGTACTGCACATCTATTTGAAGGTATAGTTTTAATAAAATATATTGTGTGTATAAATAAATGAATATGCTTTATTGAAGACTTACATACAATTATAGCAGCGCCTGTATTTTTAGGAGCCAATCCCTTCACTGTAAACTGGTTAGTCTACATTTTATTGCCAATAAACATAATGCAATAATTTAATAAGCAAATTGTTAACATTAACAGAAATTAATTAACAAAAGCTAAATAATGGTAATAGAAATTTTATGTATAGAGATAAGAAAGTATTTTTATTTGAGTATGTGTGTGTGTGTGATAGAGAGAGATAGATGTATACGTGTTAATATGTACGATTTTTTTCCAAATGACCTCTATCCTATATATGGTCATACAAATAAAAAAACACATGTAGTCATAAGGACTGCCGACAGAAGTGAAAGCTCAAAACTGGCGCGACAATAGTTCAAAGATAAATGAATAAATAACCAACAAAAATAAACCTTTGTGTATTTACAATAAAATTCAAAATTTAACACAAAATGAAATAAATGAGAATAAAATCGTCGAAACTTTTCCGAATTCAAATTAGCATGTTGCATATCAGGCGTGTCGATCTTACGAATCTATTAGGTTTCCCCTACCAAATATCGTCTAATGCGGCTACAGAAGAATTCACTTCAAAATTCTACAACCGGCACTTAGAATTCTTTTTCTGCAGAGTTAAAAAATAATTTATGAGGTGAGCCACTCTTTGTATTCCATTAGTCCAAGTCAGCTCACTAAATTGGCATTTGTTAATTAGATCAGGTCGTCTAAATTGAGCCCGAGTGGGGCCCTAGAAATATTTTATGTGTGTGAGAGACAATGGAACAAAGGCTCTATATCCCAGGTTATAGTAGCAGTGGGCATATGTAATGATAATTAACAGAGGCTTAGCGAAAATTACTAAAAAATAAATAAAGAGAACTCTTACTGTGCACGGGGGAAAGCGGATAACCCAGTATTTCATATTTTTTGATACCTTTATGATCCCATAATGTTATATTTTCTGAGTTAGTCACTATAAGACATAAGTTTTTCTATTTGTTTTTGTTAGTTTGAGGATCAGAATTTGAAGTGGAAAAATTATGGGGTAACCTTGTGACTTGCAAGTTCACTGTGGAGTTTGAATCTCAATTAGCTTGTTTCAAAAAATAATTGAGCACTACCGCTACCGATTATCATAATAACTTCAATTATTAAAAACATCTATTCAATTCCAAGATGAAATATACAATTAGTTAGCCAATAATAAATACACTTAAATTGTTTATAAAAAATGAACATGAATGCAATAACGTCTATTTATTTCGTTCAATAACCTGAGCGGAATCAAAGACAGCTCATTTCGCCCTCCATCGATTCTGTCGCGGGGCAAGAAAGAAGTCGCTTGCAAAACAAAAGGCTAAAGTCCAAAGAAAAAGTCCCAATTACGCCACCCCCTCTCCCTACTCCCAACCCGCCGCCTTCTCATCGCTGCCCCATCTCCCTTTCGGGTGCGGCCCGTTTAGCAGCGGACAGTCTAATTATTCCCTTGTGTTTGTAACATTCATTTTTTTGTTCAATTTTCTTGCCTGCTAGTCTGAAAACATTTTAATATTCAAAAAAAGTTATATTAAACACGAACAATGAAACAATTATTTTATTTTGATTACAAATACAAAATAAAAGTGCTTTAAATTATCTATCGCTGTTATTGGATTGCATATTTATAGGACTACACATATCAACAATGTAATGTTCATTTGTGGGTGAAAACTTTATGATATTGTGAATTATAATATCTCCTTAGATTTGATGCAAATGCGGTGTACCAGTTAAAAACCGGACTGATGACCAAACCTTTTAAAATAAATAAATATGCCCTCACGCCCCTAACCCAGAGGGGTGGGTAGAGGGTTTAGATTTCATTTCGGCGCGATCCTGGCACACTTCTCTCTCTTCTTCAACATCCATTCATCTACGCATATCGCCCTTATTTAGTAGTATGTCACTAATCTGTTTGATATAAGTTTTTTTCATGGCCAATAAACCTTTTAATGGACATGAAACTAAGAAACATTATTGAATAATTTAGTTCTGTACATATTGAAGCAAGAGTAAATCTCTCGCTTCTTTCAGGATCGTGCAACAAGTGAAATCGTGAGCTCTACCTAAACTCCATCGTGACATGCGTGAGTGGTTTTAATTATTACTACCTTTATGAAATAAAAAAAAACCTGTAGAATCTAACACTATTAAAACTTGTGGAATTTTTTCGTCTGTATGTTCTCTAATAATGTGATGATGATTAGATTAAATGGAACTTCAGATATTTAGATAGCTTTTCTTATTACAATCAACATCGTGTACATTATATTACAAATAATAATAATTTAGTAGTTTTTGTTAATTGGAATTCACAACAACGGGTTGCATCTTTATATCTACACACGCAATATGTACACCAACATCGCACATCATCTTTTACACCGATCTTATACGATCATGTAACTTCTAGTTCACATGTTGAAATAATAAATGTATGTAATAAATTATTTGGTGCGTGATATTTATTATGAAAAATGTCCGCGCCGGTCAGTCAAATATTATCGATTGTTGAGGTGTACTCTAACGCTATATGTCTTCAGAATCCAAATTTCAATGCCTCTAACATGAGACTCCCTTGAGAATATTCCCTTTTCACCAAAATATTTTTTTGGAATCGGTTTATTATTGTCGAAATCTGAGGTAACAAACATAAAAACATAAGCGCATGAGAACTTCAGTTTTTAAGGTTAAAAACAATCTTTATTGTAAAGTTTATAGTACCACTGGCGTGTCCTTCTATCAACTATATCTAATATACTGTCGTAAAAAGACTTATTTCTTATATTACATATTGTTTGAAATAATCCTATGTTATAGTACTTGCTAAATTACTTTGTTTAGTTTTGCTTTTCATGTTTCTTTGCATTATAATGACACGCGAACTATATGGCAGGCTTTGGGTATTAAAAACATTAGTGGATTGTCTTGTGTCCAAATGTAGCATACACGTATAACATACTCACACCAAAATTAATATAAATCCTATGTAGTCTTGTATGAATGCAATAAAATATTATTTTACTCACTTTAATGTATTTTATCAATTTTAGTATGTAATATTCTAGATTTGTTTAGTTGTTGTTAAAAATAGTTAAATTGGTGAAAGTGTATGTATGGGTTGAGACATTAAATATAGATAAAGTATTTAAAGCACAGTACTACGTCTAGGTCATCAATAACCGTATTTCTTACTTAAGTAATAAGTCTGAAATCACAATCATGAAATATTTTATGAGTAATTTTCTAAGATGTTTCGAGCACCGTCTTAAATTTATTTAAAACTGAACCCAATTATAAGGTTAGATATATGGTTTAATCAAATACAACAAGAGTCTACGAAATTAACAATTAAGTATTGAATAAATCAATTAATTAAATTAATTCTCAATAGTGTATAAAGTAAGCTAATTAACAAGAAGGGAAACTATTGTATAGATCACATTACTATTATAATATATTAAAAAATAAATTAATTAAAACCGCTGCTACTAGGGACTCACCTTTACCCCAAAGAGTTTTATTGCACTGTCCGAGAAAAGTAATTTCGTTGGTCCGACTTTTAGTTTTTAAGAAAGTTCATTTCGCACCGCAGACATTTTTCTAGATTCTTCCCCAGCGCGGCGGCCACGTAGGTGTTACTTCGCTACTTCTGATAACTTACTTTAAGGTTTGTTCGTGAAGAAAACCACTGTATATTTGATTTACTTTTATTTATTTCAACTTTTAAATGCAAAGAGAATACAAAGGGATAATGTCTACAAATAACAGAAGAATATATTTTTTTATATTCTGGAAATTAGTGCTCGTCTCTCCCGTTCCTCGTCGTCATCTTAATAGTTAAGTGGCTGCGAGCATTGTTGCTTGGTCCAACTCAACATGTAAAGTTTGTAAACAAAAGGTACCTTGACCTTAGTTATTAACGCTATAATTAGTGAATTCCAAAATATTTTTGGGAACCAACTTTTTCCCGCATTACCTTTTTATATTACCAATAAAATTTCACTTCACTTCAATTTATCTCATAATTTCCACAAAATTACAAAAATTCCCATGAAAGTATAAAAAGTGTAATGGTCGCCCTGACGTTTGTTTGTGTACCAACTTTACATCTTATGTTGGCACAAACTGTAGTCTATTGACTTTTTTAAAAGTGTCCACGTCATAATCGGATTGAATACTGCCACGGTAATTTGTTCTTTTCCTCTATAGATCCAAATCACTTCTTTCAAAGAAAGCATAAAGATAGGATAGTTAGACAGTGTATTTTCAGTCTCGTAAAAACAATTTTTCCATTAGCTTAATATTAGAAGATTTAGTATTAAAGTTATTTAAACACGAGTTGGTCTGCACCTAATCTGTCTATTGTATAGTTGTCTTTATATTATCATGTCAAATTTTCCGACGACGAGACAAAAGCGGACTGTTCCAGGAATTTGTATTCAAAAGGCCATTTGCACTCTTGTCAGAATCTAGTCGCTAGAAGAAACGCAATGCCTTTGAAATTATAAGCCGTCTAAACTAGGGCCAGTTAAAGAATAATTAAATATTTTTGTATTTAACACGCTTTTTAATAAAACGTTTTTAAGCTAATGATTGTTGTGTATGTTTGTTCGGTTGTATGTAACGGAAAAAAATTTAATGTGTTTTTGAATCCCTTCAAAACTTTGGATTACTTTGAAACGTACACTTATTAAGAACCGATGAACAAGGCATTTAATTTGTCCTATTATCTTTACCAGAATCGCCATGGCTTGCGATCTTTTAAGATTGAGAATAGCGCCATCTAAGTATTAAAATTTAAATCACAACGGAGACTGTATGTAATAGAACTTAGAGATTTTTTGGGTTGTAATTATTTTAACGCGTTTTCAAATTTCATTACCCGATTGACACAGTTTTTATATACCTCTGAATTATCACGAGTATAAATTTTTGTTCACGATCCCAAAAACTTTATTCTATATAATTAAGTGTATATTTTAAAGTATTACTTAAAGAATACCACAATATTGCATTATGAAGACACAATCACTTTCAAACGTGATTCCTGAATTCAATATAAAACGGAAGATTGTCGAATTATACAAAGTGTGCCGGCCAACTCACCCAATGCCATGCGGCCAGTTCACGGACAGGGGACAACATCCGAAGCGTATGCGGTCCACTGAAAGCTATAAAATATTTGTCTCCAATGCATAAAAAAGGTAAACTGAGCATAATAAGAAATATTTGGCTATTTAGCATGGTAGTAATTAATGCCGTTGAGATGCGATCCTTAAGAAGTATGTTAGGCATGACATTGAATAGGACGATAGGATTAAAAATAACATTATAAGGGAAAAGTGTGGCTTAAAAGTGGATGTTTTGACTAGAATTGAAAAAAGTATGCTTCGGTAATTCGGCCATGTATTGCCATTCGGTAGCGAAAGTGAGTGGAAGTTTTGGTAGAGGCCCCACTAGGAGAACTTATATCGATCAGATTAGTGGCTTACTAAAAAAGGGCGATACAAGGAGCACCCATGACGACGGACGAGCATGTATACGTAGATGTATTAATGTAGAAGAAGCGAGAGAGGTATGCCGATCGCGCCTAATGGAAATCCATGATCTTTGCTTTTGGTTACCGGCGCGAGCGCATATTTCTTTATTTATGTGACTATTTACTTTAATGGTAGTGAAGGGTTTATTTTTTAATAAAAAAAGAGAGAGGTGTCTTATGGCCACCCGGTTAGAATGGAGTTCCTTTCGCTATATCCTTGTACGTTACTGTTTAAATACCCTGTACTTTAAATTAATTCTGATTTCTTTAACTTCTGATAACTTACTTTCACATTATTTTGTTTGAATTCATATTTATTTATATTAATACAACAAGGAATAGGCTGTCTTTGGGACAACCAAATGTCAAATGTTACAGTTACGCTTGCACTTTTTTCGGTGTAGGCCTTACCCCGAAAACAAATGATAACGTGAGATATAGAACTCAGTATTTGTCACAATAAATAATGAAAATATTATGTATTTTTACAACATATTTGATTACCATCACATTAACAGGTGATCCGGTAAGTGTATTAGAAATATGTTATAAAAAATACTTCATAATACACGAAAGTTGAAAAAGTCCGCAAATCGGTCTGATGTCTTTAGAATTGGCCTCTTGATTTAATAAGATAAATCTACCTAGATATAGCACATATACTAAATTGTAATATATATTTACAATAAATAATAGTCCCTAATATAATATTTAATAGCTATCGCTTAGCTGACGGAGGAAGGCAGACGTTACTTTTATAATGTGATTTCTATACCCATTTCATATGTATTACATTCTGTCGTTCGTGTTTTTCACGTTGCATTATTTTTGATACCGTCATATTTTTACATTATTTTTAAGATGTTTTGAATTGTTACACAAATGTTGTAACTGTTTCATGTTTAAATGTATTGAAATATATTTGTTTAGGTTTTTTGATTTTCTTAGGCTGCTTTGAAATGAAGTAATGAAGGACAAAAGTTTAACTTAAGATGGTTTTATAAATTATGGTAGCTCTGCGCATGTTTTAGGATACCTAATACTATTTTTCTGAGTAAGTAATCAATACATATTTGTTAATGGATTTGTCCCTAACTTACTGTATAATCGACGACGTGACGACTTCTCAACAAAGTAATTCTTCGATAAAAGCTTCGAGATAAATTAGAGATTGTGTATATTAAAGTGTTAAAATGAAACCAGTTCGAGTGTGACATACGTACGTCAGCATACTGTACAGTGTGCTTGAATGTGTACATCATGTATATGTATTAGCAGTGGGCGATAACGGCACATAGATGATAAGGAGCTAATATGGGCCCTTATCAGCGTACTGATAGCGCGAGTCAAGTGCACAGCCGCAGTTTGGTCTGAACCCAAAATGCATACATGCTGCCAGTGTGAATAGTAGGGTGGCCATAATAATGAACATCAGTTTCAAGATTTATTCTGTCTATATCTAGTTTTTTTCCTAACTTAAGAGGCTAACGAGTAACACAAGAGTTGCAGATGTGACGCCAACCTTTTGCAGAAGGTTAAAAATGCAGGAGTATGAACAAAGACAAAGGGTAAGAGGGAGAGATGGCACGGGAATAGCACCTTAATAATTTAATACTATAAATTACTTTATACATGGAAATGATTCTAGCATCCTTCTTCGCCGAGTTATCAGACGTTATCACGGAACGTTTAATTTTACCCTGTTAAAATCTACCCCCTAGGAGAGTCAAATCTGCCAGAAATCACAATACTGATATGGAATATGCCTTAGTTCGTTAACCAGGAAATTCTCAACACATTCCTGTACTGTCCTCTCCAGCTGATAAGATGAAAAAAGCTTGTATCAACACGCGATAAGCATTGCCGGATGCAGAGCGGAGTAAACAAGGTTTCGCATATATACCTACCTATTATCAGCAGACGCGTCGTTAAGTTATTGACGTTTACAAATGACATCTGTGCACATTGCGTGACATCAGGCAGTACCAGCTACTAACGACATCTGGTGAGACATTCGGTCATGTGATTAAAGAAAGAAAAAAATCTATAAAATAAAGTCATGTTATTTACACCATTTATAAATGAAGAACAGCTTCACTTCAGATTTTATTTTTAATTTTGATTTGTTCAAATTAGCAGAATAACTAATATGAAAAAATTCACGAAAAAAATATTTTAAGTAAAAGGTTTTCTTAAAGAGTAAAATGTCTTAAATCTCAAGGTGCTGCAATGATTGGATGATGCGAATCGACTGAAATTAATACTGCAATTTTTAAAGTGTATGGCGAAGTTCCCGGTTAAAAATTCTACTACACTAAAATATTCTCTTAACTTCTTTAAACTACTATCCTGTGTTCCGCAAATGACAATACTTAAACCAAAATTCGTGTAAAAAAAGTCGAAGTGTTATCTCATTAACAAAGATTCTATTAAAAAATCTATTTAAAAGTCATATAGTTCATCAAGTCAAGAGGTGAAGAAGGTCATGATGCCTCTGAAAATACTCTACTGTGTCTAAGTGCAATACATGGTGACGCTAGCGCTCGAAAAGTCTCCGGCGTAACGTCGTAAAATCACGTGTAAAAATGTTATTTTCTATTTTAAATGCAATGAGCCAAGGTTCAAATTGTAGCGCTCATATGCCATTGTAAACGTATAGCGACACTCCACGCTCTGATAATTCTCGTAAGTATATATAATTTATTAATAGAAACTAAGTTACCGTAAACAGCTGGCTTGCTATTTTTTTTCAAACGGCAATTGGTTGTTATGTGGTTTTTACTTCTGTAATACCCACTTATTACAGCCGCTGCAGTTTTAATACTGGGCATACATTACAAAATAAAATATTTATTATGCTTACAATATTTTAAGTCTGGACGGATTTATCGAAAATCTTTGCCTTTTTCGTTCTGTAAAATAACAATGATAACTTGTTTTTAGATTTTAAGTACTCTTTTTCCCTTTTATAATCTAAAGAGGAAATTTAGCATATACATTTTTGTTAATTTCTAGGTTACTCTAGGTAACATTCATAGTTTCATTGTAAATAATTCGCAAGGTACACAAATTACAGCGTCTGGTTTAGTGCAGTTAATTCAAAAGTGGTGTTACTGGCCAAAGCCCCAGTTTGCTTGACACATCAAGTTAGTTCACTTAGCCAAAGCTAGCTTAACATATCCGGTATTTCAATAATAGCTTCGAAATCCTACTATTGTTAAAACTCTGCGTGAATCTCAAGCCATTTTGACATTACTTTGGTTACTCGCTTAGTCAAGAAAAAGTAAAAAAGTAAGTCACTTAACACTGTGTTCTTGTTTGTTAGTTACTTTATATAGATGTACTGATGACACTGGACTCGAGCTGAGGCAGGTCTGTTCACTGTCAAGCGTTTGGCACAGGCATCGGCCTTTATTAGTGCAAACGTTACTCTTCGAAACACTCTTAAAACTTTAAGGAAGTTGAGATGCAATTTTATACACCTTTGGTACCTGATATCTTTCAAAGCTACCGTGGTCCAAACTTTATACTCGGGGATCGTTTTTATCTATATTAGGGACACATAGAGATAAATTATCAAGTTTTATAAAATTACGAGTCAGATCGTCGCTGGCTCTTGGGCTTTTATCGATATTTATTCTAGTACCATAAATAGGAAATCAAAAATAAAAGAATAATCGCATAACAAACATGCTAAAATCCTGTTTGCACATTCGTCCACCATTACAGTTACCTAACAGCATTAAAGGCGTAAAATTAAAGCGGTGCAAATTCCCAACGGAACGCGCAAATCTCTGATCCAATGAAATTAGTCAAGCCTTCAATGCTAGCTTAGTAATGACCCGCTTCAGGCCCAGAAGCAATACAAGTTGTACATTTACAATCGTCCCACCACTTCGACGATTACCGACGTGTTGGGGTATCCAGTTTGAAATTCTATTGTACCAGTATATGTACGTACTTACTACCCGTGTGAAAAGAAATGAGACTTGAGTCCGATGACGTCACAGCGTTGTGCTTGTATAATTTTTAAAGTGCCATCTTCTTGCTAAGGTAACTTGGACTCTTAATACCACGACTCTCAATGAATGGATACCACAACACTAGCGTAGATTCTTTAGTCAGTATTTCCTTAAACGATTCCGTCAATTAAATCACTCGTGACTCTTTTTACTTGGTACTATGGTTTACTTACGTACGTAAGATTCTCTTTGTTATTTCTGTCAGTTCAATTGAATTAATTAAATAATATTTAGCGGATAACAACGGTACAGTTACGCAACGGTGAATTCTTTCTTGATCTTAGGCGGTAAAATGTGGCCGCATTTGCGGTATCTTTGGTAAAAGTTGTCTGGGTTAGTATTGTATAACCATTGCCACATCCCAGTTTGAAGTTCAGCCGTGGCTCGTGAAATTACGAGCGCTAACGAACCGTGCAATCCTCTGTCATGGCATCGTAGTGCGGTCGTACATGTTGTATTTTAAAGTCTTGTGTTATGTTTTAATGCTGTGCTTATTCTGGCACACTCAAACCTTACAGAAACTTTAAAACAGCCAAAAAGACATCGATTTTTTTTAAACCTAGGGTCCTCATTGAATACATCCAGATGCTTCCGCAATAAAATGTAGTCGAATTTTTTAGTTCCCGTTAATTAATTTTAAACGACTAGCGCTAACCGTAAACATTCAACAACCAGGAAAAGTTTTAAATACGTTGTTAAACTTTGTTTAGGAGTGAGCAAATTGATTGGGCTTCAATATGAAATCCAGCATTCACGCAAGCCCAACCTATAATTGTGTATATATATAATTTAAAATTGAATACCTTAGAAGTTTTTTCATAGTCCTGCATTTTAATTTTCGTCGAAAAATTAATTCATAAGTTGTAACACTTGATACGATAAATTCGCTTCAATTGGCTACGCATCTAGCATACGGTATTCGGCATAGCGAAGTAGTCGCGCAAATATTATAACATTTGCCTCACTGATAGCGTTCACAGTTAACTTAAAACAAAAACATATCAAGGCTGAATCGGTCCGGTGTCGCTGCGCCCGATTTCCGTACAATTATCTCGATAATAATGAGGAACTATCGGTACCAGCCGACAATGAACTTTTGGGACCGCGATGAAATGCCAACAATGCTATCGGATTATCATCGCTTTCGAAGCATTCTGTTTTCATATTTTTATAAATCCATTTATAAGGCTATTATTTCGATAGTTAGCTGGCTAGGAACTAAATTTATTGAATGAAATGCTTATTTATTTTTTGACTATTTTTATGTACCCGTAAACATCCGCCACTACGAAAATTTAAACTGGCGTTAACAGCATTTTTAGGGAAGGTCAGCATACAAAAGATGCCTTAAAATGTATATATAGATTTATACAGTTTTTGGATTGTTCACACTGTCTCTTTATCTGATAGTCGGCAAACAATTGCGTTCCCATCTTCATTGTTATACATACTTATACCAAATAAAGGTATGATACGGAATTGTCGCAACGTACACTCATCGAAACATGCACAAGGCCATCAGCTACAAGGGAAAAGCCATAATTAAGACATTTTAAGTGAGCTAACTTTTGTCTTATTTGTAACTTAATGGACGAGGAAGTCAATTACAATTTTGAGTTTCACCTGACCAACTGGAGACATTTAAAAACCAGATTTTGAAAATAAAAATTTCCAAAGACATTGAAAGGGTTGACATTTTGAGTAAGATATTTTTTATATCTTTTTACGAATATCGAAAAAATTTAAAAATGTAAAGGTACACCTTTGACCTAAGAAAAGAGAAAGCAAGTTACAACCGACTAACTGTATGATTATGACACTCCGAAGAAGAAAACGAATCTAATTACATCACACTCTTCAAAGTCATACAAGAGGTCACAATGGAACGGACATACATACATACCTCCTCCTTATAAGTCGTAAGGAAGGATGACTCATAAGGGATGGACGAAATAACTTGTAGGGAGTCAAATGCGATGCGTGCAAAGCTGAGCAATGACCAAAGCGCCTGCCTTTCGGCCCGTATGACCTTAGGGTCGGTGTGGCCATTGGTGGTGGTGGACCCTTTATAAGGCCCCCAAACTATTTAGTAGAGTTCAGTGACACTACTCTGATTTCAGCCGGCCTATTCGTGCAACAGATGTTGTTGCGGGCTATGCCACTGTTTTAATACTTATATTTAAATAATTTTTAAAACTCGTTATTTTACATGCGTCAATAAGTACGCACTTTTCCTTTCATTAAAAGTTTTCCATTTATGAAACTGTTTTTTAAACTGCTTAACAGTAGTAGACTCGGCAACAACATCTGTTGCACGAATGGGCCGGCTCATATTTTATTATCTCGAAACTTGAAAAAAAATCACATTGTAATTGATACATTTATTTCCTCATAATAATTATATTGCTTTTTTGAACAGTATAAGACGGCAAACGAGCAAGCGGTTCACCCGATATCAAGTGATCGCTACCCATAGACCTCTGCAACATTCTAATGAGTTGCATATGCCTTGCCTACCTTTAATGGACAGAGGAGGGGATAAACAGAAAATGGTTATTTCCCCTTCCTATTCATCCCCACAACCGTGAAGTCCTCTTCCCTCACCCATACCTTTCTTATTAGCAAAAGATGGGCAGGGGAAGAGGACTAGAATTAGGCATCCGGCACCTCACTCATCAGACGGAACGCAGAGTACTTCTACTTCGCGCCTTTAATTTACAGACTCAAGTTACAACTTTTGATATTATTTTAATTAACGTTTAAGTGTAGATCGGAACATAAAAATTCTTGCATCCGGTAACAAAATACCAACATAAATTATTGCTGTTTTACTTTTTTGCTATTGCCTATTTTCTTACAGCTTCATCTCCAAACTCCTAATTCTATGTTCACCCCTGTCACAGTATTCTGGTTAAACGGGTAAAGATTTTAGCATTTTGAAAACTCAGCAACAGAGCCTTTGAAATATTGACCTATTTTGTAAATAACTATTTTAACTGTTCCATTTAATAAAATTAATAAAACTATCGTGAGACATTATCAATAAACTTTTTATGAAACGGCTTTACTCACGTTCGCGTTTTTCTCGGTGTTTTATACCGACAAGTTTCGGACCTGTCGGAGGTTAACTAACCTACTGGCGCTTTCATTTAAATTGCAATAGATGTAATTAAAGAACACCGATGACCAACTCTATTTATTTATCAGTAAATTATCAATCCCAAAGCCTGTTCGAACATCGTGCTCCTAATCCTATCATTCTGCAAATGACGTGTTTTCAAGTGTCCATATCATATTCAATTTGTCGCATTTACTTATTCAAGGATGTTGTTTGATTAATAATGTACAAGTAGGTACATTTATTGTAAGGTCGTGTATTTATAAATACAATGTTATTGATTAATAAGGTCAGTAACGAGATTGTAACGTACTCAAAATTAAACTGGTAACAAAATATTTTTCTCAGGCCTTCGGAAATTTGTGATTATCGACATGTCAAGAATCCAATTGTAGGCACAAGTTAAAAATAAACTGTCTCGGAGTTTTTGTTCTCTGATATATAAATAGATTTTTATCTTATTCTCCTAAAATACATATTCGGAAATATCGTTCAATAAAATATTGCCAATTAAAAGTTATTCGGCTGGAAATATTTTTTTAAATATTTATTATTTCAATTTGCTTATTATAATATTTGCAAATAAATGAAATTAATTCATTTAGAATTTTAAATTACATGATATTATGATTTTATACCTTAATGTAATGATTTAATGATGTAAATTATGCACTAAGTTTCTTTAATTCATATGCGCTCTATTTACATATTTTTTTAGTATGTAATGAGAAATAGAAATTTAAATATATGAAATTATAGAATTTAAATTTGAGTCTATCACAACCTTATTTAGAATGGTTAATAAGATATTATCTACTGAAATGTTTCATCTTTAAAAACTATCGTCGTTAGCTGTAAACATAGACAATGTTTTGTTCATAGGAAACAACTTATAACCTCTAATAGTAAAACATAAATCCACAACAGTTACCTGAACATTGCCAAGAAGCTACCATAGACAAGTAATTAATGTAATAAAACCTTTATTTAGGCCAAGCTACTGATGTTAATGACGAAATGTGTAAAGTCGTGTGGACTCTTTCTAATGCACGTTCATAGGGGGCCCGCTATCTCTGTCGCTCATTCGAAATACCGTAAGGCAACAACTCAGTGGGCGGTGGGTTATTTTTTCACGGCTACCTAACGGCCTAAACGGTCTGCATCTAAAGCGCTTTCCGCATTACGATGTTGACTTTTGGTGACGATAAGGAAACTCAGTGTTCGTTTTTTTATATCAACACCAATATGGCGGATGCACTGGTACGCAGTTGTCAAGTTTTATACTTATATATGATTTAGATGAACATTTAATTATATTTATTAAGCTTTAATTAAATTTCGAATTCAACCCTTTCCAATTAAATTTTAGAATAAAAAAAACAAATTCGGATTATTTCATGATAATTTGATGATAAAAGTCGGAATGTGATTTACAATATGCTGAAATTGATTTGCAAAAGTTTTTCCATATTTTAATTTGTTTATTTGGTAGTGTGTGGAAATATTGTTGAAACAATAAAATGAGGTAAGTTCCTATTAAAGTAGTACTTGTCAATGTTTATTCCAGAAGGGGACGTCTGGAGAAAGCCAAGAAACCATGAGATTCAGTTTTCGTATCTCTGCCCACCCTAGTAGCGTTCGGTCGTGAGAGTCTATTACGATGTGTAATTTAAACAGTAGCAGTGGGCACCGCACCGAGCCTCACTAATGAGCTAATACCGCGGAGCACTGTCGCATTGTTAACACGGCCCGTTTAGCCTAATGCCGCTAAATAACCGTCATTTGCGAGGCGTTTTCAATACCAAAGTATGACGATAATTTACTTGTACATTTATTAACTAATAGTTATTTTACTTTTAATTAAAATAGTTATTCAGTTCAGACAAAGATATTGAGAGGAAGCTTTGTGTCTGTCCCAATACAAAGAGTTAATAAGGATATAGCAATAGCCTAAAAGTTTAGGATAAGTTACACATGAGATCACCATTCTGAACTATTATGCACGACCTCCTAGCACACGTTTTGCTCAGTTGAAATACTTAATTATTATTGTAATAAAATATATTAATAAACTTCAATGATGTACAAAAATAAAATCAATGTACGTTTGTTTGTACGGTCTGCATGCGTCCGTAAATCATTGATCAGATTGTGATTAAATTTGGTAGGGTTTTCCGAGGACCGCAAAGGTTTTCGACTCAAAAAATGTACATGAATAAATATTTGTTTTTTCCAGTTCTTTTAACTCTTTACACAATTTTATGCAAATGCAATGACATATTTGAAAAAGCTTCAACTAAATTAAATTAGTTCTGTAGATAGTAAAAAACTCTTCGTTTTAATGAAACTTATTGCACAATGATTTATAATTTTGACATGTTTTAAGAGACTCCAATGAACAATATATGCAACCAAACACTTTTTTTACTTTACGTGGCATTACAATGCATGCCGGTTGCAGATCGTAATTTATAAAAACTAGCTTTTGCGAGCGAATTCGTCTGTATCGAATAATTTCTTTAATTTATTAGTAAAGGTAAAATACAAATTATGGCGTCCAGCAATATCGTATCTCTTTATAAAAACTTCAACCATTTCATTCCTTTCTGGTCAATTTTAATAAAAACGATAAATGTTTATATTGTAGAATTCTAAATGCTAATGGGGAAGTAACTATTATGACAATAAAACAGTGTTAGAGATTTCAACCCGTTTCATTGTTTATAGTAAAACTAGTGACCCGCCCCGGCTTCGTGCGGGTACCACTAATTATGTTGATCCCATCGCTACCAAACACATGAATGTGCCAATCTGGACAATTCCTGTAAATTTCATTGAAATCGGTCAAGCCGTTTCGGAGGAGTATGGCAACTACCACTGTGACAGGAGAATTTTATATATATATATATATATATATATATATATATATAGGTATTGTATTTGCTGTTTCTATTTCATACTTGGTAATTACCTACTGGTATCATAGGTACAAGTGTTGTACGTATAACGTTATAATAAGTCGATAAAAATGTGGCAAAATGGCTTCGTTGAAATAACAAATAAACTTTACAATAATTGATAAATTAATTAAGGCACGTGGTCCCATATAGAACGTTTCCTTTAATCTATCGCGACACCAAACGTGGACTGAAACCGGCCCCACCTTCCTTGTTAGCAAGGTTGAGTTTCAAACCAGTTTCGAAAAATAGATTCCATATTCTAGTTGCGATTAGAACCGAGGAAAAACCTATTTAGATATCTAGTATTCCGAACGGATCCAAGGTCTAAGACAAGGTTTGCACGGTTCCGTATACAAAAGGAATAGCTAATGGGCTACAAGCTAGAATCATTAATTGATGACAGTTGACGTTACATCGCGGAAGACATCTTGAAATTAATTCGAATAACATTACTTTTATTATGTTGGCAACAATTTCATTGCGCTTAAGTTGGTAATATATTCCTGTTTTAAAATGAACAATATATTGTAATAGTATAGAGGAACTTGTTTGATTTGCGCATCTTTAGATCAACCTGTGATAGGTTTATATAATGGTAGGTATTTTATTGTGTTAAAGAAAATTATTAGTCAATAAATATCGTATTATCAAAGGCTTCGAGACACTGTCATCTTCATTATTGCTGGAATTATGCATTCAAATTGTTTCTTAGCTATGTTTTTATTCTTAACATAATGCTTGGTAACTTATTAATTAGATTTGAAATTATTTTTTTCATAAATATAAAATAAAACAACAGTCAAATAATCTAGTTGAGTAACTGAGGTGGCGCGCGAGGATCTTAAAATAAAATATTCAGAAAGATGGACATATATGGATATCATAATTGACAATAGGAACATTCATTCATCCATTTTATGATATAGAATAGCTTTAGGGTAATGTGTTTCGCGCGTATGTTTATATCCATGTCCATTGTGATCCAGAATGTTGTGTCAATCGAATTGTCGAATGCCGGAGAGTCATTCAGGGTCAGTAATTCGGGTTTTTTGGTATCACTTAGTAACCAAGAAAATAACTTTAAGATATTGATGGCACGGAACATTAGATCAAGTATTCAGTGTGCGTTCTATAGGTCCCAGGATATGCAATTTGTTCGCATGAATCAATTGAACTTTTTATTAACTAAAATATTTGAGTGTGCAATATTTAGTTGTATCTTTGAGCTCAATGGTCGTGTAACGGACGCTGATGTCACCTCATAATATAATAACTATTTACATTGTTTTCCTGCACACGATAACCTTCAAGATAAATGCGATTAGGAGTTTAAAATTATAATGAATAAATTGTTGTTCAATGCGAAAATTATTCGCCTATAATCTAAATAAAGAAAAGAGTAACGGAACAAAGGAAATTCTTGCGTAGATACAGTTAATTCAAGGTTTGATCAAATCTAAATATTTATATTTCGTTTGTTGATTTAACTCGTTTGACTTCTTGTCTACGGAGGACACCATTGCGTGAAAAAATAACGACGCGTCCGGTAAAACAGCCAAAACAATGTAGAGCAAATATACCTACTAAATAAATAGAACAACAAAATGTGATTAACAACAATTAGGTAAATATTTATTGGACCACTGTTATATACATGCAGAAAATTACATACATATAACCTAAAATTACACTTTTTTAGATGGCGTCACCATCTTTATAATCCTAAAAAGATCCACGGCCTGTCGCAGACCTGCTTTAAAAATCAGACCTTTACCAGCCCCTTGAATCTACTAACACAATCGTGTTACAATTAATTGTCTATTCGACATTTCCCTAACCAATCGTGCCATATAGATTTTAAAGTAATGCCATCGCAAAAGTTTTGACAGTGGTAGAGCCCGCAACAACATCTGTTGCGCGGATTGGCCGGGTCGACCGGTGAAATACCACGACCTCACAGAAAACAGGCGTCAAGTAGAAGTACTCTGCTTTTCGTCTGATGAGTGAGATGCCGGTAGCCTAATTTGAGTCCTCTTCCCCTCCCCACCCTTTCCTTATAAGGATAGGATGACAACACATTTGGTTGTTGCGGATGTCTATGGGTAGCGTACAATTAACACCAGGTAATCCGCCTGCTCTTTTGCCACCTTATAACATAAAAAAACCATTGCGACAGCATTATCACATTCCAAGGCCCGATCAACTGACGAAATTTTAATACATTTACATTATAATTATTTGGGAAGACTATTAGTTTTAATTTCAAGGTTTCCGTTATCACTGAGTGAGTGGTATTTGGTTTGTTTATACAAAACCGTTGTTAATATGTGCACACTCTTATCGCACTCCCATTATCTGCTATCTGAAGACAGTTGAATTAACATAGAGAGTCTTATCACTTATCAAAAGCAAGGCTCGCTTAAATATCTACATTTGATTGTTTGTACGCGATTGTACTTCATTACATCCACGAT
This sequence comes from Papilio elwesi, assembly GCA_029849275.1. Lineage (NCBI taxonomy): Eukaryota > Metazoa > Arthropoda > Insecta > Lepidoptera > Papilionidae > Papilio > Papilio elwesi. The sequence continues at coordinate 2,833,224 of CM056710.1, read as the reverse complement.
TTTGTTGATAAGAATTGAATCACAAGAGCAAAAGTTATATTGTTACATATTTCTAATAAAATTGATTTAGAGTTACTACTCTAAAACTTACATCGATCAAATTCGTGACATACAAAAGAAAGACGATACAAGAAGTACCCGCAGCCGACGGGCATGTAGATATGCGTAGATGTATTAAATTGCTGGCTAGGCCCTGACAGAAAATCAGCGCTTCTTCTGAAGCTATATGCTGAGTTAATTCGTCGCCATTGTAAGCTCGTAATGTTTTGTTTATTTACTTAATGTAGCTCACATTTATATGTAATATATTATACATATATATGCAGTCAAGTGACAACAATAAAGTATTTTCTTTCTTTGTTTATGGTATGAATGTAACGGAAGCGAAAGATGTGTGCCAGGATTGCGCCAAATTGTAACCCGCTACCTGCCTACCCCTAATTCCAACTTAAGCGATGCATTCACTAAGTAAATAAAAAATAATCAACAGTATGACGGTCTCCTACTAGGTCAATACTTTCGAATCACAATTTCGTATTGGCACTCGTAATAACGGAGTGTGGTGGTCAGACTTAGAAAACGAGTACTACCATTAAGTTCTTCATGAGAGTAAAATACAATTGACAGGAGATCCCATGGGATCGCGACTGGCATATTTACAAGACTTACTTACCTATTACAGTGAACAATACTCTCTGAGTCTTTCAAATACACAACGGTGGGTTTAAAACGGTAGAGTTATAACACGTAGGTCATAGCCTAAACTCCTTTTGGATTAATATTGGTGAATAATGACGTCATAGATGACGTAGTTAGTTGTATTACATCACTGCGGTTGACGGTTTAGCTATTGTAATTTTCCACGGTGTTCATACTGTGCGAATATAATGGGAACTATATCGTGCAGTAATAGAGCCGTCTGAATGGCACTAATAAAACTAAAACTGATAGGCATGGCTTTATTATTTTATGTCACCTTATTCCTTTTTACAGCGGGTGACGATAAACGTTTGAGTTGTGAGCTGTTTGATCGTAAAATTGACATGCGATACGTCGCATGGATTAGACAATGTTTAACATGTTTTGTTTTAGTCAGTGTAGTCAGCCGTCTAAGAGTTTTAAAACATTATTTAACGTACTAAATTTATTATATATTTATTTATTTATAACAGTACAGCACCATTACAGAGATTCGATGCTATACTTACTTTGATCATCATTATCATTTACAATGCGTTATCAATGTGAATGTAAGTTTGTTTGTTACGCTTTCATGCGAAAACTACTCAACCGATCATCATGAAACGTTGTACACATATTCTTGGAGGTATTATAAAATAAAACAATATTCGTCAAAAAATCTAAAAATTTAGCTACTTCAACGCCATAGTGTGCCAACAAATGCGAATGTTTATATGTGTGGATGTATGGATGTTTGTTACTCTTTCACTCCAAAACGGCTCAACGGATCTGGATGAAATTTGGTTCAAGGATAGATTATAATCTGGAATAGCACATAGGTTATTTTATCCTGGATAAATGTACTGTTCCCGTGGGATACGTTTTATTTTTTTACAGGTGCATATCTACATATATAAAAGACGATGTTCCGTATAGCTTCCGAAACGGCTACCCGGGCGAAGCCGGAGCGGATCTCTGGTAGTTATATAAATGTTATAACAATAAATCAAATAATAATCAATTCACATTGTCTTCCACACACGTGAGTGAAAATACCTATCTTTTTTATAAAAATTATAAAAAACATAAAGATTTCTGATAAAAATAGTTTCTTGCATTTCTAATTACCTATTTATGTTCTTATTTTTCTTTAATTTGTTATTCCTTTGTATCCACTAGTTTCGTGTTCAATAGCACAAACTTAAAATTTGGTGACTGGCCCGTTAGTGACTTGTCACATAAAAAGTGATTAAAAACCCCTTCACGTATTTCGACCCTAAACCAATCAGTACAAGTACATTACTTAAAGTCCGTTATCCTTAACAACCGAAATTATAAAACATAATTTATATCGTAATAACTGTCCCAAGTTTATTGGCTACCAGTTCAAAGTATCGTATCTTTCAATATAATATATCAACATTATTATGCAAATCATCCGGCTGACGCCACGTGAAACGTACTAACTGTCACACGCTTTTGTTTTATAATCTACATTAGTTTTATAATCTGTAAATATAATTGTGCGGGCTATTCGCGTGCTTCGTTCAAAATGTCCGCACCTATTGCTTTTTATAAAGCTTCCGTTGCCACCTAGTTCGTGCATTTCTTAAGTTTTATCAACCAATGAAAGCGACCGATGAATATTCATTGGTATTAACAGTATATTAAATTCGCAATTCATTATATTTATCGGACTTTCGAATTTAGATTGCGGCGTACTTAAGGTATAACTTGAATGAATTTTCACATTTAAGTCGTTTTTTTATCTCATTTCAATTGGTTATTTTTAATGGCCATACTATATAGAGTTTAACGCATAAACAATTGTTGATTGCATGGAGTGAATTAAAGTTATTTAAAACGAATTTATTACTCTGTATCATGAACTTCACAATTTATGAACAGAGGTTGGTAGGAAACACTTTTTTGTTTTATAACGAACAAACAGGTGACGGGTATTAAAAATAAAGACCTGTGTAAACATATGTCTTAACATTACTAAATCAATTTGTTGTAAATGTTATATATTTTTTATTGTTAGTCTGCTTTTATTTCATGGCTTGAATTATTCCATGTTTTATCTTAACTGAGCAAAATCCTTTATACATTCTATGTTACAAATAATTCGAATTAAGCAAAATTATCAAGGTATTTTCATAATTTAAAATCTTTCAATTTCTCTTAAACTACCAATATAGTGTTCAAATTATTTTTAAGTATGATTTCCGTTTCAATAGTTTCGATCCATTATTCCGTTACATCGAAGGCGTAATAAGTTTGAGAATAATTTTCGAAAATCCTGCATAACTCTGAAACCACTTACCGGATCGGGATAAAATTGAAATGGGACCAATCTGTAAACAAAAACTATCGAGTGCAAAAAATATTGAAATCGGTTCGTAAGTGGAAGTACTGAGGTAACAAACAAAAAAGAAATACAAGCGAATTGAGAACCTTTTTTTGAATTAAAAATCAATATAAGTAACTTCTACATTGATTTGATAGTAATCTGAAATCGTCATATGCTTAGTGACAATGGTAATAATTATCTTGTTTATACTAATTACATTACGTATTACTGAATGATGGAAACCTTCCAAATATAACTTAAAAGATTATTTGCGTTAACACTTGTATAATGAAGATTAACGTTTGAAAAATTAACCTATGGTACATGTCTGTGCTTGCAATGAATTTACACCAGACACTATAACTTGGCGGTGGTGAGATGTATATAAAAACATCTAAATTTCGTCCATCTGTGCAATAAAATAAATAAATATGTTGTATCTATTAAGATTGTTAAGATATCATTCAACATCCGACGAATTTTCTTTTTTTTAATCAAGCAAGAATACGGTTGCAGAAACGTTGTAAACCCCTGGCTGTCGGCTAAGGGCCGTGACGTAGCTCGGAGCCTAGCAATCCAGTTTGCGGCGGAAGCAGGTGGCCCGCTATTAACGTATCTATATATACAAAGCTAGTGCGTCTGTACGTATAGTTAGTTATTCGCAATGATTGTATGAATCGATGCCGTGTCTATTATATTACGGATATTTTTATAGTTAGAAAAAGTCAAGCTACTACGAAGCTATTATGTTAAATACAACTTTATTTATCAGATGCACTTATTGTATGTATTTCTATATTAGTATGTTTAAGAAGACTTCTTAAACGGTTTTAGAAGTAATTTTGTACCGGACACCGCAATACAATTTTTTCGCGTACCCTTACTTTTGGACATCTTAGTCCCGGATATGATCCTAATTTACGATCAGAACAGTTGTAGCGGCAGTTGACAATACCTTACTTATAGAATTTATAATTACCTAGCTGTAGACCCCGGGTTCGCACTCATTCGTTTCTTATTTTCCATGCTCGTCAAAAAGTTGTTATTGTCAAAACATAAATTACCATGGCAACCGATATTGTAAATAAAGGTTTAATTTATTTTCTTACCTCTCGAACAGTTTTATTTTCGGGACAAATAGTACCTGCCCTTTATCATAACAATGTGTATGTGCAAAATTTGATGATGAGTCGTTAATGAGTTAAAGTATAAGAAACAAACTATCATTCGCATTTATAATATTAGTTGGGTTAGTTCTGCGTGTCGTCTGATGAGAGAAGTGTTGAGAAGTTGACGATGTTAATAAAGGTGCGATCGTCTAGACTAGTCTGGACTAGACAGGATAGAATAGTTGTAAGACATTACTAGATATTTGCCATTTATTTTATATAAGATATTAGACAATTAATCAGGGATTTACAACTAAAACAACAATTTTGAGCTATAGAAGAATCTTTTTAGTATCAAATAAATAGTGACTTGGTAGTCATATTTGGTGTCAAATTGTTTCTTGTAGCCTTGGCCTTTTACACATCCCAAAAAGGAGTGAACAAAACTAATTCATGTTCTATACCCCTTTGTATAATTGGTAGTAGGAAACTCGCAAATGTGAATCAAGACACGTCAGTCGGTGTTGATGTTAACTGTCCGTTTGTATGTAATTAAATCCTTGTGTAGATACAATATCATTGGCTCCGTTACGAGAGCAAGGGCGCGGCCGTGCCGATTGCGATGGATTTCTGTACACAATGTTAATCAGTTCACGACATTAACAATATTAACCTAAATTTCTTCTAATAAATTGTTTTAGAATTTTCTAGAATTTATGCAAGGAGCCTATTTAGTCTATCAGTATATATATATATATATATATATATGTATATATATGTATGTACGATGTAGTCATTATATATTGTGTAAGTAAATAAAACATCAGTGATAAAAGAATGGAGTACACTTTAGTGCTGCAAGGCCTCAAAAAAATGGTTTGACAGATTCCAAAGGCTTATTCTTCCTCCTTCTTTCTTCTTCACCAGATACATAAATAAATATGCGCACGCTTGTAACCCTGAGGGGTAGGCAGAGATCATGGATTTCCGTTTGGCGCCATCCTGACACACCTCTCTCGCTTCTTCTACATTCATACATGCTCGTCGGTTGTGGGTGCTCCTTATATCGCCGTTTTTAGTAGGCCACTAATCTGATCACAAAAAAACAAAGGCTTATTTCTCTTCTACATTCTGTTAACGAACAAAGAAAGGAAGAAAAACGATTTTTTTTAGTCTATTTTTTTGTTTAAAGCGTCTTTATTTATGTTTTCTTTTATTTCTTTTTTCTTATTCTCATAAAAATATTAAGTATTTGTAACAATCTAGCTACGCTACGGTACAGTTTATTGGTGAGTGTAAACTTAACAAGTCATAGTTCTCAACCCCCTTGGAAAAGGAGGCAATGTAAAGGATATTGGTACCTGAACGTGAAGAGAAATCTGATGAAAACTCACCCTTACTTTACCCGTATGATCATTGTATTTTTGTTACTTTTTGCACCTAAACTAGTTTGGGACAGGTCAATCGTTGACGTCATTCAGCCCTCGATTGGCTTTCGCTCTCTGACGTTGAGTTATGATCCCGCGAGTCACGTCCTGTCCACATGATAAACGACCTATAATTGTACACCCATTATTTACTTTGGTTACGTTTTACGTATGAGAAGAGATTGAATTCGCTTTAACTAAATATAAACATTTAAATTAAACGAACGAACTAAAAATATAAGCTAGCTGTCCTCTTTTTTCTTATTATTTTAATAACGCTGTCCTTTTTACACCTTGCCTTTGGACCACTTTGACTGTTGATTTTGTAAGAGCATATCTATAGTATGAAAAGGTATTTGCTTTCTTCTCTCGAGGCACCGAACTCTTTTCTAACCGAATCTACGATTGAAACCCTTGTACTTGAAGTTACAATGAGTTGCGTTGTAGCGATTACGTATGAATGTTTTTATCACAGTCCATCGCTATCCCGAGTGAATGGCTCACGTCACACATTACTCAACGTAACTGCGGATTGTGGACTCGACTTTACGACCTGTTAACTGACTATTAACATAGCAAACAATATAGCTAGTTAAATTTGTCCGTCTGTTTGATGGCTGTACTTAAGGTCGAGGGCATTGTGCATCACTATACATTCTATTTCTCACGATAGTAAGTATGCTTAGTAGTAATTAAAATTTACCGAAAAAACTATAGTTATTTAGAGTTTTCTATATCAATGTGTACAAACATATAAATCTTTCCGGATATAATTTTTTTAAATCTATGTTCATCCAAAGGTAAGGCAATTTTACCATCTGTCGTTATGATTAAAAAATATTGTATTGTAATATTGTAGACAACATGACAATTGTAGACCTATAAGTAGGTAAACTGAGGGGGCTTGACCTATTATAATAAAAATCACATTTTACTCATCGCATAGACTAAATGAAAGTTCTATTGTAGATAATAAATTTAAAACTGTTTATTTCAGAAAAACTTCCAATTGTGTTTCTGTTCCATTTAATCTATGAAGTTTTGTTTATTGAAAGCTATATAGTCGTAGCTAATTCTCGCCATATTCTGCTCACCCACAATACATTTCAAAGGCCAGATACAAACTATTCGCTTGGAACATTCCTTTAAGTGGACGTGTGCGAAACAGTTAGCGAGGCGGCGCGCCGGGCTGCGGTGAGCGAATCAAATAAATAAAGTTATTCGCCGTGTCTAGGCCGCGCCGATACAAGGTCACTACTACTAGGTATACCACGCTGCGAAATATACTCGGACAAGTCCTAAATACTAAAGTATTATATACTATAAATAGTAACGAAACAACCATTCTTCTATAACATCACATGACAAGAAATGTGGAGTATCCCGTAAGATACTATATACCTACCGTATTTATTTAATTTTCTGTTTCAATGTGTAATCGGTGGTAAATTTAACAGTGGTAGAGCCCGCAACAATATCTGTTGCACGAAGGGGCCTGTTCGTTCGCTTAATACCACGATCTCACAGAAGATAGGCGTGAGGTACTATTCTGCGTTTCGTCCGTTCAGTGAGTTGAGGCCCAATCCTACTCCACTTCCCCTTCCCATCCATTTTAGTAAGAAAAAGACGGGAAGAGCTGACGGATTTGAAGGGGGAGTAGATAAATAGGAAAGAAATCCTATCCTTTGTCTTTTAAATGTATTCAATGCATCTGCTATATTAACGGTCACTTGATATCAAGTGAATCGCTTGATCCCTGTATATAATCATAGCTACCAATTACGTTCGGCGACGCTTGTGCCCCGCACTAGACTTAAAGGCAGATGATGCTTTAATATGACAGTAAAACTACATCATGTTTCCTTATTGAAGTACTATAGGCTCATTTATTGCCGCACGAACAGTCTCTTTTGTTACCATTGTCTAACAGAACACTATGGATACTATAACAAGTAAGAAGAAATAGGATAGATTGACTATGCAGGAGAAATGGTCAATATAGCATTGTTTTTTTTAACTTCAAATTATAAGTCAATACTGCCAATATTTGTAATATATGATGTCATATTACTTAGGTCCTATTGTTAAGAAAATATCAAACTAGCTATTGGCTGCATCCGAATGAGTTTTGATTTTGAACGGTAATAAGAAATATAATTTTGTGTACCCCCGGATATTGTAGCTGTATGCCATACAGATCGGCATACAGCAAGTCAGTTCAGTAGTTCCGACTTTTATCCAATACAAACAATGTCTTCTTTTCAATTTTAATAGAATAGTAACTTCAAGCCATTCAGCAATTCAAACAAACGCCTTTATTATTTATGATTATGACTAACACCTTTATTCGTAACACAAGGTAGTGTTGACGCAACCGCGACAAGTCCTTTGAACATTTGAGTGTAAGCTGTGAAGTAGTAAAGTTGGACCTGGGAATTATTTTCAGTATTATGAGTCTAGTGTTTTTATTTTTTTATTAATAGTGTATTGTGTTTTCGTTAACTTATTAGCATTGACTTTATTAAGTGTCCCGTGAATTTCGTCGACAGCGTAGTCACCGCGCATGCGCCCGCGCATGTTCTAACCTAGAAACGGCTAGATTTCGTGACATTCGTGTCGTGCGCGCGTGTGTGTGTGCATCCGTCTGTGTGCGTGGATGGAAAACATTAGCGAGACGTTTCCCTCGTGCCATTCTAACCTCTCATTTTCAGTGATAAAGCATGTTATTGCGTGCGCTTGAATAATGTGTAGTTTGACATGGCATTGGTCGGTTTTGGTACGATAAAATGGGCGTTGCTACAATAGTTTGAACGTCCGAGTGATTTGTGTTCGCAGCGCCATTTTAGTGGCATGCTTAGATACGGTGCGTAGAGATGAGCTGAATAGCTCTTCGGTCTCGTGGTCTCGAAGTCTCGGTCTTGGTTCGGACCACAACTATAGCCTCAAGGGATTTAGTTCAAGGAAGCCAATTGGTGTGTATCGAAATCCATAGAATGGTAAGAGATAATTGTTTATTTTGGAAAATTCAATAACGTGCATCGTCGAAAAACAACATGTTTTTACTGGTTCTAAGAAACTGTAAGCATTTAATTTCACAATAAACTCAGTGGTTAAAAAAAATATTACGACCATTTCAATACTGAGTTGGAATTAAAATTCTTTATCTCTGTCTATCCCAAAAAACTCACCAGACCTAGTTTTTTCCTTTAAAAAAATGTACATACTTGGTAAACATAAAGATTATATTAAAAAGAAGATCCATACGACGTCATGCATCAAACAAAACTATACACCAAGGTTCAAATAACATTTACTGTCAAACAATTGAAAAAGTAAACATGTCTTATTGAACATAAAAAAACGATTGTCAATAAATTCCTATTAAAACAACAAACACGTGGCCACCATAAGGACAAGTTAGAAATAAGGTAAACGCTAGAACAAATAAACCAAACTACCATCAGTTCGGTTCATACGTTTTCGGCCAATGGCGGACCAAATTGACGAGTTTTTTTTTTATCACTGGGCGTGTTCTTTGCCGCAGTTACGATGATTCGTGTTGTGCGTCATACTTAACTATATACATACATATACCGACATTGAATAGATATTCATTAATTAATTGATATTCAGTAGCACAAGTTTATTTAACTTTTAACAGCACACTACGCCCGGTGACCTTTAATTCTATATTGTTTTAAATCTTTTGCCTATTTTCGTCGGTCATTGTGACGGTTTCTGTGCTGCCAGTTATTAAGGTAAGTTTACCAAAAAGGTTGATAATATTATTTAGTTGTCGAATGACGTAATTACAATGATGACGTCAATTTAAAAAAATATCATCCATGTCTCATTCGTAGATTTTGAACAGCCAAATATAAGTAAAAATGAGCCTAATAATGGGACGAAATTTTATCTTTGATTTACAAACACGGTTGTTACCTTGGGACACAATGGCGTTTATTTTATTACATATAAGCATAAGAGCATTATTATACTATCATAGGTCCTCCTATACAATTATGCAGTTTCAATTTGACGTTTAGAAATAGGACAAAATGAAGCTTAAGAGTCCTTTACATAGATACAAGTGCAGCCAATATTGTGTGTTAAAAAGGACTGAATTGAATCTTTTGAGCCAATTTTGTCTTTAGTCCATGTCTGCTTAGAGGAAATATTCTAAGATCATTATTTACTTTATTGTATATAACAGTTACAGATAATATTTAATTTATGATTATATGTCGTGCCTAGATTTCGATTGTGAGGCATGAAAAGTTACCGTCAGCAATGGCCAACTAGGTAAATACGTATCCATATAAATTTATACAGCTAATATTATATTAGTCAACAAAATTTCTAATGAGGTTTTTGTGTCGACCTACAAAACGCCGCTGTAGTTTCTTTGCACATTTTAAAATCACACGTTTGCAAGTTCCTCTATTTATTTTAAAAATATGAAATAAAATATATTGCATAGACGTTTTTTTGCTTGTCTTGTGGAATATTTGATGGCTTGGCGACAAATTAATATCTTCTTATATTTTCCATGTGTGCAATTTCAAATAATATAAATCATATTTTTGTACGTTTGTACGGTCACCGAATTATATATATTTTTGTTGTAGCAGCAAATGAGCAGCAGTTCTTTAAACCATCGACGCCCATAACGGCCACACAAGAGACTGGCTGTACTCCTATTGTTAGTCTTTAAGAAAGGAATACGCTATTTTCTTGTCAGACCTTATGATATATCGGTTTGAAAATATTGCCGGAGGGAGATCATTCCACAAGACGATTGTGCTAGTTAGGAAGTAACGCGAAAACCGTACTGTTTTGGATTGCTAACCAACATTCGTGGATGGAATTGGGTAGGCCAAATTTCTTTTCCGCCTTCATCGAGTGGACGCTCGGAACCTTTTATCAGATCGTAGGACTATCGAATTACAAATATTTTTATTGTCAGCAGTATCCATTCATTTCAAAGGTGTGAGCCTGGATGATACGTAAAACCATACATAAAAGCAATTTTAAATTGTCCACAATATATCCTAACAAAGTGAACACAGCGTGCTGTTAACAGAAGAAAGAAAAGCAATACCAGAAAAAATATTATATTAGTTGAGGCCACAGAACTAGTAATATGTCAAAAAACATATGATTGTATCGATATGATATTTTATTTAGTGTACGTTTGTCTATCTTGTATACAGTTTACATATACAAATTGTATGTTCCAATGTATACATATATACGTCACAAACATCAGCTGAGCGTGTAGTTGTTAGATGCGATTGGGTGTCGCGTTTCGCGCACGCCGCCCGCGCCGACCCTGACATACAATTCCGCGCATGTTAAAACATATATATGTCCATGTACTTATCTAGTTTTCGTGTCTATATTTAGTTATTTTGTAACATAGAGTCGTATAAGTGCCGTGTCATTTTTGCAGCTGCGTTCAATAGTCGCTGCCCATTTTGTTACATACGTTTACCTTGTTTCATAGCAAGATATGATTGTTGTAAACAAACCAAAGTAATTTACCATACACGGCGGCCATTACACTTTTTACACTTTCATCGGACATGTTGGTATGCAAAATTAAATTAGTGGACTTTCATTTTCATTTACTCCCGGCGACTGGGGTAGACAGTTATAAAAGAAATAACAGTCAAATCTTTCCTCTTTATAATATTAGCGTAGATTAACTGTTGCATGCGATTTCGTCCCCAGCAAATAATTGGTCCGATTAATTACGTAAAATAAAATATAAATTCTTAGAATCTGTAATGTTAAAAAAATCCCAAACTTTTTAATCGCAAGATAATTCGAAGCCTCGCAAAGAAGTACATATGTATAAAGTGACCGCCTCGTCCACCGGCAGCCGGTATCGTATCGATAATTTCTCTATTTAGGTAGAAAGTGTACTCTCTCGACCTTTAATCTTTCACTATACGCTTTCGTTTTATTCTATTTAGACAAGTTATTAGTTAGCGATGTCATTAGTTATGTTTGATTTTCAGATTTAATTTATTATTTAATGAAAACACTACTATATTTTTATAACGCCATGTCTGTCAGCGGTATTATAAAATCGTAAGAAAGGTTCGTACCATCATTTGCATCGCATCTGCATTTAACTTTTACAGTTCCTCCTGCGTTCTGGATATTCAGGTGGTGGTGACTTAATATTAGACGATCCGCTAATCTATCCGCTCCTTTATCTTTACTATAATTATATTGTAACCGAAAATAATTCAGTCTGTCTGTCTGTTACGGTTTGATGCCGATAAAAAAATGATAAATTTAATTTGGTACAGAGATAGTCTAGAGCCTGAGAAAGGACAGAGCCTACTTTTTAATTTAAAAATAGGGTTGAAGGGGTTGAAGTAAAGGATGAAAGTTTGTATGGTAGCTTCGTCACTGTTGAAGCTAGAAGCTTAAAACTTAGTTTTTTGGCTTTTGATCAGATATAAATAAAAATGTTGCCTTGAGATCTGATTTAGTTGTCGAACTTTGACGACTGAGATTTTAAATAAATAACAGGGATGTAAAAAATAAAAGTACACATGAAGCAGAGAATTAAAGCCAAGTGGGATAGATACCGATGGGGCGGAAAAGTCTTAGAATGGCGGCTACAGGTGGATCCAGCGTTGGACACACGCACGACGGACCGATGAGCTGGTCAAAGTTGCGGGCGGCCACGTACAGGGCGGCAGGTGATCGATCTTTCTGGTGATCAATGGGGCGGCCTACGTCCAGCAGTGGACGGCTTTTCACTGAATAGAGAGAGAGAGAGAGAAAGAAGGTAGATAGATCCACCGCCTGTCACATATGGCACCTAACAATAATAACCATAACAGTGCCATGTTTGACAGCTTACTTTTATACAGATAACAGAAACATTTACACCACTTTAACAACGTTTAAATATATTGAGAATACTTAAAAAAAAGCAAAAATAAAATGAAGTTTATAAGTAAAACAACAACCAAACTAATACCTATGTGGCCAATAATACTAGTGTAGTCTCTTGTCTAGTATTTGTTTAAGTGAAAGATTTCGAAAAGTGATGGATTCCAATTTGCCACACGAGAGATAATGAGTTGGAAATAGAAATTTCTCGCATTTCGCAAGTTCTCATCGACGCAGAAGTTTATTTGTGTGATTCGAGACGCATCATCATTTCGTTATTGCGGCGGCCATGTTGGAATTTGCGCGCGCTTCTAACTGTCATTAGGCAGTGACGCCAACTTTGTGAAATTACAAGTTATAGTCGCATTCAACTATTAAATTATGGGTTCTTTCTTTTAACCTTACTGGTTCCTCTTGGCTTAATTGTGTCTCTTATAAAGTAATTTTAATTTCGATTTCATTGGCAAGAACTATGAAAAACATCCGTTGTATTTTTGCGTTAAAAAAGGCGACACTCAGTGTAAACGTGACATGTATTAGAAGTGTGAATCTTGTGCAAAAACCACTGGAAAGATATTTGTTGAGTGAATTCTTCTAGTTTGCAAATGTCTATTTAGATTTTATCGTATTATTGGCAACGCAACTTACTACGTTTAAACATCGATAGCAAACAGTGCACGCAACATTAAAGACAGAATCTGTGAATATTTTTCACCGCACCCCCTCCCCCGTGACCACAGGCGGGCGATGCATCGCATTAAATACCCGGACAATTCCAATCGGAATAGTTGTCCGGTATCGATGCCCGGGGCGTTACATAAGTTACTCATTGTGCGATCTATGCTTATATTAAAATAGTTTGACCGTCGGTCGGTGTTGCGCAATTTTGTGCACCTGCGGCCCAGTCATCCACGCACTTTATTGTTTAAAGTTTTTGTAAACTTCCATTAAAATAGTGTGACGAAATTGCCGATAGTTATTAACTATTGATAATACACACGTGCTTTGTTAAACAAGTGTTTAACTTATTATAGTATTACGTTTGTATAGTTAAAATATAATTATTGCTAAGATGTTTTATTATATAGAACAAGATGGCAAATGAGCAAGTTGATCACCTGATGTTAAGTGACCGCTACCCAAAAGCATTCTAGTACAAGAGTAGTTGATAATCTAGAATAGGGTTCGGTAAGTAGTTTTAACTGAAGCCCGGCATTGGATCGGCATACTGTCAGAAGGCATCGGAGGTACAGGAAAAACTACAGCGGTCTTTTTTTATCTAACAAGGTGGCAAACGAGCAAGCGGATCACCTGATGTATAGTGATTGCTACCCATAGACATCCGCAACAAGCAAATGTGTTGCAGATGCGTTGCCTTAACTGTGAAACACCACGACCTCACAGAAAACAGGCGTGAAGTAAAAGTACTCTTCGTTTCGTGTGATGAGTGAGGTGTCGGAGGCCTAATTTCAGTCCTCTTTCCTCATAAGGGGGAAAGGATGGGAAAGGGAAGAGGATTGGCCGGGGAGAGAGTTAACGGGGAAAAGGAAATATCCTTTTTCCTGTCTATCCCCTCCTCTGTCCAAAGGCAGGTAATGAATCTACGTCTCATTTGCTTATTGCAGTTCTTAAGTGACCCACTTGCTCGTTTGCTACCTAATAAATATATATATATAATGTAATAAAAATATTCCTCATGTACTCTCCAAAGTATACCTTTAAAACCTCCCGTTAGATACGTAAATAAGGATTATCTGAAATGACAAATTATTGTTAACGGAGCGTAAATTAATAGACTTGAGAGCGGAGAAGTTAATACAAGTGAAAAATGCCCGTAATGTGTTGTATTCCATACTAAAATTGTTACAGAAGTATTACGTGTGACGCTTGGTCGGTTTTTACTCGAATAGTCGATCAAAATGCACCCTCAAAAATTATTTTCTTTCGAACAATCGCCTTATCAATCTCTGAGCATGATTGGAAGCGATAGCAAAAACGTGTTTCGTTGAACGAACTATCGGAATAAGCCGCGTCGTCACGGACGAGCGGAGCGGATAGCGCAGCGGGCTAGAGTACCGTGAGAAAAGCGAACATCTCTAGACAATGAAAAAACTCGCTTTTTTCACCGTCGCATATTGATTTATTGCGTCGAACATTGTAGATTCGATTCTTAAGTACGTGGAATCTTGCTTTTTATACAATTTCCTTACGTGTTCGCAATATTGATATCGGTTATTGAGAAAGGTTTGATACAACGGTTGTTATATCAGGGGTTGCAAACATTTTTCCGTTGGAATTTTTTGGCGTATGTATAAGTTAAAGATACTTACTTCATTCATATTTTTAGTATAAGGTTTCTAGATTATAGGCGAACGAATTTAGTGTCTGTTTTGTACTCAACACAATTTAATATTTCTAACGGTGCAATAGTCAAGTTTTAAATTGTACTCCCCATGCTTATATTTATAACAGTCACAATCCTTTAACTAAATCCGTTAACTTTATCACAATTTTATACTTTAAATATTTCTGCTCACAGTTCATATGATTTTCATGAAATATTTGCACCTTAATGCTGCATCGATTCAGCACAAACCCTTTGTATTTAGCTTGAAAGTAACATAGGTGAGCGCCGGTTAACGGATATCTAGATATTTTCACCCGATACGCATATAAGTTGTCCTTATACTAATAAAAATAAATTTGTAAACCCTTATCAAGCCCCTTACGATTTTCTGTGGTGTGAAAAAGCAAGAGTGAAGTCCACAAAGATGGATTAAGTAATGAAACTAGACAGACAGATATTTACTCTATCCACCGTTAACAAAAGTTCAAGCGTTGTACATCGCGGCGTGCATAGCGGACATAGCTTTGCGTACCGCCGTTCGCCGAACACATGGCGTATTAGCATTCGTGTCTCGAACGGACGTCATTATTCGAAACTATTACCGGTATTAATGGTCCAGTATTAAAGGTTCTATTGTAGTTTAATGCTCACTATTACATATTATATTGTTACGACATGTCAATCGTCGTCAGTCAGGCCTCCCGCCTATGTCCAGCAGTGTTCTGATACTACCAACGTCTTCCACCATATACAACCACACACCACACATGTACATTCCACTGGAGATCCCTGAGCCTTCACCCATCTCACTCGAGGATGGTCACCGCGGACAGGAGAAGGGAGAAGAGAGGAGAGGAGAAGGGTTTTAGGGAGTATAACTGAATTTCCCTCAGAAGTAGGGTAGGTATCTTGTTCAAGATTTCCCCCTGAATCCAAAAAATGATCCATCTGGAAGGCGACATCATGATTATGATCAAGTTATCTTTCCCATGATTCGCCACAAGGAACCATCCACCTTGTTGTCTGTTGCCAACTGCTTATCTGTTATGGTCAAAGAGTTTAAAAAGGTCTGATGGAGGTGTTTTTCATAGTTAATCTTAGAAAGTTAATAATTTTCTTAGTGACTGTGTTAAATACTACTTTGGCTTTGTTTTTAAATTTCTTCAGTATTTTTGTTTTCATTTAGTTAATTGAATCTATAATGTTTAGTAAAATTTCTGCATGTCTGTGCTCATTAAAACCTTCATAGTTAATGTAAAATAAACATCAATCGCATAATTAGTTCCCGTCCATTTGCCGAACGCTAGCCAAATGATAAAAAACTAAGTATAATTTAAGCCCTTTTTCCAATAAACAACTGACCTTAAAAAGTACGCTTCGGTGGGAGATGTATTAAAAATTGAAAATAGCAACTTGCGTGCATCGACCTGAAGATTAGTCGAGAAAAATTATAGAAGACAAGCGGCATTCCAAGCAAATTAGATTCTATGATTCTTGAGTTAAAATACTATTTTAAATGAACATTCACCCGGCAGATGTTGAACGGAACGAAGATTAGGGGAACTAAGGCATAAAAAGCGGTCAGCCAATCAAGAGTTGGTATTATAGTGCGTCTCTCTCGCACCGATCAATGCGCTCTTTCTAATGCTCATATTTTTTGCTATCTTATTCTAATTCCTCATTCAAATGTGAGCCATCGAATTCCAGGGGTGCGTAACCGTTTATACGCAGGGTTTTAATTACGTTTTTTCTCTGTTTACCTTCACGGTATTTTAATAAAAACTTTTTATTGAACACCGACGGGCATGAGGCAAACGAGCTGATTCTCTTCTATAGCCATTGATTTATACTGCATGGCTTACGTTCATAAGTAACGTACGGTAATTTATAATTAGAGTACTAATGGTGTCACTCTTACCTGCTCATGGCAGCGTTACGATTCGTGATGACAGTTCAGATAAAACAGTTATTGTAAATGCCTTTAGTTAAGTTGTTTTTCAGTGTACTAGTTATCATTCCGTTATAAATCCTAGAGTACTAGTTATAAATCATAGAGTACTCCTTGACTTTTGCCAGTCTTTACTGATGGGGTTATGCAATGCGATTAAGCCGTAATATAAATAAGAAATCTTCTGGATAATGAGGCTAAATTGAAGAGGCGAAATATGAGATGTGATGTCCCCTTCTAATGGCCATTTATAAAGTGGTAGAGCAATAACTCAAACATTGAACCAGTCAACAAATAACTATTGAAGTTATTCTTAATGAAATCGTAGTCCTCCAAGATTACAAAAGTTCTGAAAGATGCTATCATTTCACAATTGCAGGGTTTTAGGATTTCAATAGCATTAATAGCTGAGCTAAATTCGATGAATAAAAAAAGAAATCATTTAAATAAAGACTAATACCAGAACATTCTTGATAATACTTTCTTTATGTATCTTGTTCATTATAGAAGCAAACCTAAACATTTAATTCGGGTATTGAATTGATACTGGACTTAGCTGGCTTATGTTGTATATATTTTTGTTAATGAGCAATTGTATGTATATTTCGGCTATCTGGAAAGCAACTTTAACAACTTAAGAGATTATGAATTTAAATACAGTTTTTATTTTAAAATTTACCGTTATAGGTGTCTTCCCCGTCAAAATGCGAATTTGTACACAAAGAAAAAACTAATTTGTTGCACGACATCTTGTGTAGCATGTGACATCTCTGTATTATTGTCAATGCATGATGACTTCATTCATGTCATCATTCCAATACTAAATGTCTTCCCAAAAAGCTTCGGGAGCGTCAGCTCCAGTTCACAGCTAGTTTACATTTAACATTTTCATGTTCAAATAACGAGCTAGTGGTGATACAAACATGAACATGTGTTACATTACTTCAAAATATTTACATAATAGTATATCACGTTATTCACTTATAATATTAAAGTAGTTTGCCTTTTAAGTTTCAAAACAAACTATTTATTACTACTTCAAAATGTATTTATGTACTTTATTTCATTGTTCATTCGGTACATCATTTAAAATAATGTGTTTGTTTTTCTTAGAATAAATACGCACCTTTTGTTTTTACAATAGATATTTTATGTCTTTTATGTTAAACTCAGTAACTTATCTCAAACTGTACATTATTACAAAAAAAATAAGTCTTTAAAGTTAGGCAGGCATATCCTAAGCACAGAGGCATTTTATAAAAACGAATAAAGTTTTGTTATTGTTGGAAAATTAAATCGTCTACACGTACCTATATACATTATTGAAAACTACTAAAAACAATATATACATATAAGACACTTTATACAAAGTTGTCTTGTCTTGATTATAAAACACCTACAGCCATATATTAGAAGCTTCCAGAATGGACACCGAGGATCTTAACTTAAACACTGCATTTAAACCTTTAGAGCTACCCTGTTAAGATAAAACTATATTGAGAGTTTATTTTGTATACACAGATCGGAATATAACTAAAATAGTGGACTTTTAATAATTAATTAAATAGACTACACCACCCTTCGAATAGGAGCTTCATACTGGTAAATTAATTTATATTGATGCCATATCTTTCTCTATTATGTATTCAGATTTAATCTAATATGTTAGCTTTACATGTCTCCTGCAATCAGTCGTGTTATAGTCGTAATTTTTCCGATTGTAATGACCGAGATCGCAGAGGTCGCTCGACGCGTCGCATCCGGCCACTCATTGTCTCCTGAGATTTAACAGCCGTATCGGGTAACATCAATCCTGTTTGGCCACACCTCTGACCGCCTTTTGCTATAAAGGGATCAAGTTATCACCATAAATACAATTTTATTTTGTTTTTCTTTTCTTAGGGTGTGTACATAACACGAGTAAATAATATACTTTCAATACGTAAGTGGCTGGAATTGAAAAATAAGATGCTCTATGGTTAGGTAAATATTGACTGAGGAAATAAATTTATGATTTTCAGAATTGAGCGCTCATGGTCAAGGGGACTGTGGTGGTGTCTAACGTCTCAATGTAAAAGCTGCTAGCGAAGTCACCACTTATTTTAGTTATTAACTAAAATAGAAATAAAACGATAAGATAAACGCGATCAAATCCATAAACAGTTGTTTTATTCCAATGTGTAGTATTCGCGTAAATATAAGAAATCATTATTGAGTGGTAGTTTTGGTTGGAGACGTACAACTCGAATATATCCGCTATACGGTCATGTTGACGATATGCTGAAGAAGGAGGTCATTTAGAATATTCATAAACAATATGCGTATGCGTAAATTTATTAGTAAAGAACAGGCGGCAAGTTGTTCTAAATGAGTTCCGGATACAGTTGAAACATTAAGGAATTTTCTAATGTATGAAATTAAAATGTAAATTTAACAACATTTGAACGTCTTAGTTTCGGTTTTCCGCGGTCCAAATACGCACCTTGGTCGCCTGTTGTCGACCCCTAATGTAAACAAAGTGAGAAGTGTCTTAGAACTGTACTTAATTAGAATCCGTAATCTTTGATGTCGTTAAGTCAAGGGAGTTAGCGTTTTTCCTTCATTTTAATTTCGTGCCTCTCAAACATCTAGACAAATTTATCATAAATAATAATTTATTTATCAAAACGTGATCGTTCCATGACCTTAAAATTACAAAACTATTTGTTCTTATACTGCTAATTATCCAGTAGATATTGTAAACTGACCAACATACTTTGTACTAAGAGTCATTTTGGTTTATGTTGACCGGAATATATTGATTATAATCTGAATTCGTTAATCAGAACCTGGTAATAAACGGTATGCTGTCAAGCTTCGTATTCAAGTGGGATGATGAGACATACGTGGCATTAAACTAAACATTACGTGTCTTCACCACCTGACCCAGTTGTCTTCACTTAATACCAATCAAGGCGGTTGCCTTTTAGCCGAGAACGTCTGTTCTTTGGAATCGTGCTGTGATTTGATTCACAAGCCGACGCATCCTTGCTGTTGTGTACTCGGTGATAACTCATGTAAGCTTATTCGCAAATACTATGCAATAAAAACTGCCTAGTTACTGACCAACTGTCAGCGGTACGTTCGAATAGATACGATTTATCTTTTGAAAGTCGAGTTCATTGAAGATAAAAAATGTGTTCGAGGTTCAAGAAGTTTTGTTGTACGTCAAAAGTCTTCACGTTGCATATAATAATTATAATATAATAGTGCAAAAATAAATAAATCTATTTATATAAATAATCTTTTTTCCTTCAATTCAATATCATATCCTTTTTTGTTTATCGCCTACTCTGTTCACAAAGGTAGGCAAGCATCTGCAACGTATTAGTTTGTTGCAGATGTCTATGGGTAGCGACCACTAAATTTTAAGTGAACCGATCAAAAATCAATTAATCTTAATCAAATTATTTTAAAAGTAAAGCTTTACATAGGCGGTTCAACAACAGTGCTTGTTTTAACTAGTTGTAATCCTTATAATGATTCACAAAGATGCTGTCCATCCTCTAAATTCTTCTATAAGTCACATTTTATAATATTACAATAAAGTATTTATAAGTATTTAAAAGAAACCATAATCATGCCTTATTAAAAACATGTCAGTAACTTTTTTTACGATTAAATTAATTTAAATGGAAACAATAAATTTTAATATAGCAGAGTGTAAACAAGACTTAATATAAGGTACGTTAAATGTCAAGATAACGCCATTAGATTACGTAAAGTACCAAGGATACTACTCCTCATAATTTCCTAGGCGCGCGCAAAATGGCGTCCTGCCATAAATTTAGAGGAAAAAAACTCCTAGAACCGGTCCCGAGAAGGACATTTATGATGATAATTAGCGGCGAATAATGTCGACAATTCTATGCGCACATTCGCGATGTGCCAAACAAGGACATCGCGCGTTTCCGTGTTGAATCACTTAAGTGACGTACAAGTGATAAACGGACAGCGGTTATAGAGGGTGAAGGATAAAATAACATCATCCGTTCTATATTTTAATATCAATAGCATTCTGTATGGATGCACTTTAGGTTATGCAGAAATAATAGTCCAGAGACAATTGCTTAAATTTATTGTATTTTTTTAAGTTCTTCCCCAATCCCCCCGAAACAAAAAGTCCTCCTTCAAAGTATACCTCAACAATAAGACAATGATTCATTTTTTAAATTATGTAAATGTTTTATACAGCTATATATATATATTATACAGCTTTAGTACAGTGTATTGATTTAGTTGTAATGTAAAAGTCGTAAATTAATGAAGATGATAATAACTGTATTCACTATATCCGTCCACGCAAGTTCCCTTCCATGAAAATCCCTTCGCCACTCACACTATCCTGTGGAGAAGACGAAACCTAGGTCCTGTCTTATCTGAAATATACTTTATTTGCAGGTTGCATTTGGATCCTTTTTCAGAATCTTTTGGCAACATTGGCCATCCGTTCTACGAGAAATTCCAGAGAATTAAAATTAAGTGCCTGAACGGTTGAGTTAAGTTTATTAAAGTACGGTGTGGTTTAAGTTTCTGGGTTGTAACTCCTAAAACATTAAAATAAATGTTTGTAGTTATTTTAAATGATGAGTTGATTATATTTAAATGTCCTTAAACTTATTTCTTGCACAGACAAATACGTGACAAAATGTGTCTTAAAAATGCAACTAACGGTGTTTTTGTGCAAAATATTTAGACATCACTGAGTGTTTGATTTTGCACCGTATGCAGAATTCGTTCTCGCTTCATCTCGTGAATCGATCGTATAGCGTACACGCAGGCACACACAAATGCGCCTGACTAACGTCGACCTTCAAATAGACCGTCTAATCGCAGTTTTAACCAATCAGTAGTCAGGACACGCGGCTGCACTGTCCTTTGTTCGTTATCATTGGTTTGTCACGCCGTTTTGTTAAAAATGGCATTTTGTTGACGATTCTAATAGTTTTTAAAGCGTTTCATTTGCTGGTCTATGGATTCGGGGATAGTGTCACATATCAAATAAGGTTAACCTTTAATTTTCATTGACCCACTTCTTCGAGCCAAGCCTCTTTTTTATGATGCTTAAAATAGTTTTTATTAAAATATCTCCGAATATACCCACAATGTAATTTTAAGGCGTAGATATATTAAACTTTGTACCTCTTAAAGGGTTACAAGCCTTTGGGACATTAAGTTGAACTTTTTGCCCAGTAACTCCATCTTTCGATTTTCTCTTGTTCAAGTTGTCTAAAACTATGATAGAACTTTGAATGAAAAAAAAATTCTGCCCGTCAAACTGGAATATAGTCATATTGTTCCTTGGTTTGATACCGAAGCCGCTTCCCTGCTATAGCGATAAATTATAATGCGCAGGTGAAGATATAAAAACACATATAAGGCCTTTCATTTTAAGTTCATATATATTTATCTTTCTATTCTGCATCTGAATTTCCTCGGCAAATAGCATACGAGTTAGTTTTAGCCTCGTATGAACCTACGCTGAAAATGTTGATTACTTCTTTCTTTTGAAACTTTTTTAATTTTCAACTTAACAATGCTTATGGTGCGTGGTTTTTAAAAAATAAATTTTTGTTTTTGTTAACTTTCCTATTTTGCGTATATTGTTTAGTTACTAAAACCTGCATGGTCAGAATATATTTCGCTTTACAAGTGAAAATAATAGATGAGTATGGCTAGGGTTTCGTTGACTATGTGGCTGTTTGTACAACTAAATTATTAAGTAGTTAACCTCTTAATTATGATTTCCTTTATCCATAGTTTAGTTAAGTTTAATGTGCTTTAAAACGGCTAGATTATTGTCAGAAAGATACAAGACTACCAAAATAATGATGGACTCATTGGAGATTTACCTCTGACTTTTTTATGAAAGTTATCCAGTATATATATACGTTAACCATACGTTTGAAAAGTGACTAATTTGACGTATCATTGAAAGAATAATATGTCAAAGATCTCTGAAATGTATGATATAGAAATGGGTGAGGTATTATATTCTATTAGAAATGTTTATACATAATGATTTACATTTATTGTAAATAATTTATTTGTCGCGTTCTTTCGAAATATTTATTAAATGAACATAAACACCACCTTAAACTGACCTGTGCTACTATTTGCCTTGAAAATGATAGCGATTACACACAAAATACTTCATTTCATTCCGTCTTCTTCCATTGGGGAATCGGAAGATCAATTCAATAATAACGTCGGAAAAGTTGACTGATGGTCAATGTTTTTTTATTGAAATTGTAATTTATATGGTTTATTGGAGTAACTGCAATTGAGAAACGTTTATTTTATTAAGATTTTTATTGAAGAATTATAATTGTAGTGTATTTCTATAGTTTCATCTGTGTCATTCTTAAAAATAGTTATCATTTTTAAAATAATGAATAAATAATTATTTTTTAGGAATAATTGAGATGGATTTATATAAAATCATATTTTATAAATCCATAGATACCTAATTAAAATATAAAGAGTACTTTTTTATTGTTTATTAGATAAGAGTTGAAAGTACTGAATCGATTTACATAATTCCTTCGCCTGTACAAAGCTACATTATTCAGGAGTAAAAGGCTTTATTTTATTATAATAACACAATACATAAGCAAAACCGGGCATCCAACGATAACTAACAGATGTGTAACATTTTGTTCAAATTAATTTTGAAAACAAAATCTTGACTATCGTCACTGCAACTGTGGCCAAAAGTTGGTAGCCCCGATTGCGCTGTCCGATTTACTTGGCAGCGGATCTGACATGTAATTATTTTTTTATTACACCACACCATGGGAGTTCAACGCCATCACATTAATTACAATATTAACTGGCGAGGGTCTCGCTTCAGTTCCACCACGCCTCATGGTGTACTAGTGTGATGCTAAGGCATGTGATAAATGTAGCGCAGACAATGTTCTTTACGTGAACCGAACACACCGAAAAACCGTTTATTTTATTAGTTATATTAAAAAATATATATTTTATAACTTCTCAGATACGCTTTGCTGATGTTCTTGGCGTTGCGCGGTTGGATTTTAAATATTATAAGTTAATATTCTAGTTACATAAAAAATATGTTGGTTTGTTCAAAATCTTATCGTTTTAAAATGTCTACACAATGTATTCATCTACACGCAGGTCTTTATGTATTGCTTTTATCTCGAAAATCTTTATGCAATGTATAAAATAGTATTGTAAAAATTCATTAAAATCATTTCAGCAGTTTCCAAGTTTATCCATTATAAACAATCAAATATTTTCTCTTAATATAACCTATTAATAAAGAAAATTTCTTTTTTTCTTAAATCTGTAGACCCGGGGTTAAATATACCAGTAGCTAATGAGTTTCTATTTAACTGGATAACTTTAGAAAAAAGTACACAGTTTCGTTCTATAATAATATCATTTGATAAACAAACAACAATTTTTATTTTTGTCCGTTACAAAAACAGCTAAATGTCGCGGTAGTTTTTTTATACGTAATATTTCAACGTATCCATAAAAATATAGTATAGTTACGTTTCTTGAATAATTTATCACGTATGTCAAGTTAGAAATAACACGATCCAAATACGGGTTAGTCGATATTTTTGCTGTTTGGTTATTAAAACGCTCCACGTAGGTATACATCCAGCGTTACACGTCTCACGACACTTCATTCGAGGGTTCAGCTGTCTCCTTTTATGTACCTTTTATACTTGTTGAATTATTATTTGTACTTTACATAGTTGTAAATTACAGTAGATATCAGCTTTTCAAGCTATATTTACACAGCCGAAGCTAATATATAATTAAAGACATAGATACAGACGGACAGACAGGTACCTCGTAACTATTTTAATACTATTTTTTATTGAATAGGTAAACGATAGAGGTAATCATCCTATGTTAATTGACTATCCCTACTAATATTATAAATGTGAATGTAAGTTTGTTTGTTACGCTTAACGCGAAAACTACTCAACCGATCATCATGAAACTTTGTACACATATTCTTGGAGGTAGAAGTAACATAACATTTTATGAAAAAAAATAGTATATAAAAAGCGAAGTATGTATGTTCCCTATAGACCTATAGACTCTGAAACGGCTGGACCGATTTCGATTAACTTTCTCAATAACCAGAAGTTAACGATGCCTTGCCAGCTATACCTACCATCCATCTCCTTTTTCCCTCTTCTTCTGTCCTTTTCTTTTCTACACATACGCTATGCATGTAACTCTGTACGTAGCAAATGTGGTAACTTAATTTCAAATGTGCCGTTTGCTCCATTTCCGAAATCTTATAATATCACGACAACTGGGAAATAATTTTTATGTATTTGTGAAATATCTTATTTTGCTAAATATTTTAATTTAAAAAATTATTTGTGCACGATAAACACGATCCTACTAAGACAGAGATAAGAACGCAGAGTGAATTTCGGTTCACGCTAGTTAAAAAGGAAAGAATATTTCGAACTGGGAAAGAAAAAAGGCATGGAAGGATGATTGGATCAACGAAGTTTCATCTCACTATCACTAATACACAATATAATAGTACAATATCTCTGTGATATAGTGGTATTTTACCGGTAGTGATAACCCACTCGTGCTACAACTTAGATCTAATTTAATTAACAAATATAACTCAAATGATAATTTTTATTTTACGGCAATTGATAAATTTCAATTTAACTAAGTATCAAAATCACTAGGTATCATATGAGTAAAGTAAAAAAATTACGTGACTTAAACTCGATTGAATTTAACAACTAATTAGTTTATGATGAGTCCGTATAGCCGCCTCAGTCGGTAAATCAACGATAGTTTCACTAAAACCGTTAATTATTTTATCGATGATTTATTCATAAAATAACGGTAATTTATTCGATCCAATTGGTAAAAGGTTGTCGATCCCGGTTTATAGAGGCGGCGGAGTTTTTGCCCCGCGTCGTATGCTAATGTATGCGATTTTATGATTGCCGTACAAATCTTAACGGTTGATGCTTTTCGTACTGCTCTTTGTAGTTGTCTGCACCTGCTGGCCAGGGGTATTCAACCTTTCTTTTACTTTTTGTTTGTTTCTATCTTATCTGTGCTGCTACCAAGTTTATAATCACCTTCAGTGTCTGGGAACGTGAGGTCTTTTAATGGCTTTTGCATTTATTGTAGAGCCTTCTGCGTTTTTGTGTTAATGCATTGAACAAAATCATTACAGTTTTATTATATTACCTACAACAGAACTATTTATTGATTTGATGTATTTTATAATCATCATTAATATTTTTTACCGCCAAGTTTTTATACTGGACTAAATCAGTTATATTTTGAATTCGGCCGGTAGTTACTGCACTTGGTTGGCGTGCAGATATCGGTGCAACAGTGGATCCGGGCTTGTGATTTGATTGTCCCTTATCCCCTCTGGATCCGTCAAAGACAATAACGAACCTCTGCTGACCACTAAACATCAGATTACTCGCTGGTCTTTTGTCCCCTTAAATTAAATCGGTGAGGCCTAGCCTAGAAGAAAATACTGTTAATAAAAACTACAACTACAATTACTAACTACAATATATATATCTCCTATATAAACAAAATGAAAACCTTGAATTAAGGTAATCTACAGATATTACCGTTATAACTTTGTGATATACATCTATTGAATGAACATTAATAAAACAAATTGAACGGCCACGATGTGAGCATAACGGTACAAGAGAAGTGAAGGATAGGAGCAAATTAGGCCCTTCAATCGACTCCCCATTTCATACTCAATTAAAAAATAACACAAAACTCATTTCTAACTCGATTCCGTACGAACGCTGAACATCTCAAAGCGACAGCCCTCTCGATGCCGACGCAATTAATCATTCGCCCGATACTCGATATCGAGAGAAAAATACATTTAAAACCGTAATTCGAGCCTTGGCCGCACTATCTACCCTCACGACAGCACACAGTCACACACACACTATATCCCGCCTTGTGTATACAGTCTATTCCACGAGGCACGCACACGTCGACAGACCACGAGGCACGCACACGTCGACAGAAATCAAGCTCGAGCACACAAACAAAATGGCCATATTCAAGAAAGTTTATCGCGCCGCAATAAATATCGACAATTAATATTCGATAATTATGTACTCGGTACGAAAACATGACTATAACTCAAAACGGCGGTCATCGACATTTTTGCCGATAGAAAGTTTAAATATTTTATAGCTTTTGGATACAGCTTATTATATATTTTAAGCCCTGCTATATTGAATAAGAAGTCTTTCAAACCACACGTTTCCCTTACAACGCTATTTCTATTCTAATCAGAGATTGTATTCACAGTCACGCCTAGCAGACTTCTTAGCGACCGCATCTCAATAAGAATTTTACTAAAATGCTTGTCTTGCCGAAACCCTACATTAGCCATAAATTAGGTAATATTATGTGCATTGCCAGATGTGCCTTCATAGACATATTTCTGCTCCTTATCACTGTGCCTACAGCCTACAGCCCTATTATTTTTATTTCCGCACTTCAATCCTCGTTCTGTATCTTTAACATGGTAATCATGATAAAATGCAGACATCAAAGCAGATCTTTGCTGAACATGCATGCTAAATATACAACCTCATTTACCTGTTACACATTTTTACCGTTCTTTTCGTTCAAACACAAACTTTTGTCTTATTTATGTACATTAATATTTTTGTTCTTTTTTTACATTTATTATGTCTTCATACAAGCCTTAATTGAAATATTATATTATATTAATGTATAATAATATAAAATACATTTATTTAGTTTCTCGCACTCAATAAATGAATATATTAGTAAGATTGTCTATTAGTTTATTTGCAACATTAATGTTTAATGACATAATAAAAAACCTAACAAGTCATCGGCCGCTGTTATCGGAGGCGCGACGCCTTGTGTTGTGTTTCTTCATTCGATTTGCTTATACTAAACGCAACTTTGTTTTGTTAGATTCTATACTTAACGATTGTACGCCTACGTACCCTTTAGTTCAGAAAACGGTAGATTCCTAGAAAATATCTTATTGCAAGGTATTTGGTTCAAAATAGATCGATTTCGGTTATATCTATTGAATTAAGCGAAGGACTACTATACGGCGTTATAATCTTATCCTGTAAGTTGTAAAGTACTGGCCATAATTTCAAGCTTTTTGTACAAAAAAAAGTAAAATCTACATAATATAAATGTCTACATCTTGTTTCATAGCAAGATATGATTGTTGTAAACAAACGTCATTTACCATACATGGCGGCCATTACACTTGTTATACTTACATCGAAAATGTAATTATATGGAAATCTTGAGATTTTTAGCCTAAAAACCTTATTTTACCCCCTGCTCTTAGATAATTGCAGCAGTTTTATTGTATGTTGTGTGTTTATTTACGGAATGGTAGATATTTATCATATGGGGTACAACTAAGTATCATCTTTAACATCAACCTTTGAACAAAGTCTGAATCCGATGGAGTAGATCAGATCGCTACAAATATCCCTTGCTCCCCACATATAGGCACACTTCCGCAACCTTGACCACATTGGATCGACTAAAAATATAAATAAATAAATCTTTAATCTTCTTAGTTAAAATAATTCAATGATTATTTAAAAAAAATCAACTGAGTAACGCTTGATATGATTAATTAACAGTACACGATGTTATTGCAGGTCTAGAACGGGTGGCGGAGGAGTTGATGGGTCGAAGAAAATGGAAACTATATCAGGACGCGTTAATACCAAAACGGAGCGACGGGGAACAGTCCAGCGACGAGGATACCACGCCTGCCACCGACCCCCCGCCCGCTCTCAAGATAAAGACCATAGAGGAGATCAACGCGCCCGACGAGACCAGGGCTGGGGACGAGATCAGACCTCGGGACGACACCAGAGCTGGGATCGAGACCAGGGGAGAGGGCGGGAGAGGGGTGAAGACCGGCCGACCGGAGACAATACTGGAGAGCCTCATCAAACGGCCTGCAACGCAGCCCAAGCTCGAGTTGCCAGAGGAACCCGCAGACTGGAAGCCCCCCGAGAAGTGCTACTTCTGCGTGGACGGGGCTGAGCCTGCCGCCGCCGAGGCCCGACCCGCGCCTACGGTACGTTCTAGTTTGTTTTTTTTTTACTGTAGAAAGAGGCAAAGGAGTAAGCCAGTCGCCAGATGTTATATGACCCGATACCATCAACATAAACACCTATCAAGAGAAACGGGTGATCCCAAGCCCAAGCAAGGGGGAAAGAAATTGGAAGGGTTTAAAGCCTATACCACCACACTCGTCGGGTGAAACGCAGAGATATATATACTGTTTTCTATGATAACTTGGAACCTCTGCGCTCGAGCCGCAACAGCTACTGTAATTGGCTGCCTTGTTAAAATAATAGGACTTCTGATATTAAAAACGTAAGCCAAAAAGAAGTGATGAAAATCAATCACTAAATTTATAAAACGACTCCTCGTTTTATAAATTTAACCCTCGCCGCGTCTTTCTTGACGCAATAAACTCAAAAACTACTGAATGGATTAATGGATTATGGTTATCACCGACAACGAGAGAACCAGACCAAAATTCAATAGAACAGAGATTATATCTTAGCGTATATGCTTTGCTACCCGCGCAAAGTCGGGTTGGGTCCATAGGATCTTTAAAAAAATAATTTATAATCAACCATCTGTTGCCCTACCGCTCCGCACGCATACGTTTCTCATTTTCCAAGCTGGAATTTCGGTAACATGCGCCAAAACTTGTTGTTTCATGTTGTGACAACATGAAACATTACCATGGCAATCAATATCGTAAACGAAGGTTTTATGTACCTTGGAAACAGTTTTATTAACGGCAATGTATGTACCCCATTTCATTTTTTGCATCCATGACAATGTGTATTAAAAAATTCCATAATGACCAGTCGAGTCGTTAAAAAGATAAAATTTAACAAACTCACTTTCGCGTTTATAATATTAATTAGGATAATATTATGTCGACAGCGTTATTATTGGTAACTGTTGATGGATACCGTAACTTGCATTTGACAGACAGACAGTTGCTAGCAACACCAAATGGATATATTGTCACGTTGTAATTTAATATAAGTAATGATGAAACGAAGGTATCAAAATTATATTCACATTTTCATATTAAAAGCTTCTTACTGACAATTTGAATGAACCGTTTAGACAATTCACTCACGCTTGTAGTATTTTGGGATGTAAAAGATTTATGGGAAACTCTAGATGAAGGCAAAATTAAAGTACGTTTCATTATACTAATGAGGTCATTAATTTCAATTGCAAATTCGATGACTATTATATAGAAAGAAGAGAAGTAAGTGGCAAGCGAATAAGCGGCTGACCAGATATAAAGTCATATTTTTAGACTAAAGTAAACAGGCTGCGCCTGTTAGTCTTGATGTAGTCAAAAGCATGCAGTTAAAACTTGTAATAGTTAAAATCAACGCGTATTCTAATAGAGACCATGACCTTTCAGAGGAATTACTTAGGCTTGTTCGAACAATGCGATTCCTCGTAGCATCTAAAAGGATAAAGGCGATTTAGACATCGTTATTAGAGAATTAATGTTTATACTTATTGAATACTAGCGATCCGCCCCAGCTTCGGTCAATTAGATATATAGACCATTACCAATAAAAAAATTTAAAAAGTATCCAAGAATTCTTAAAATCGATTCAGTTGTTTCCGAGTTAATCCGGAACAAAACACAATCAAATCTTTTATCTTTATAATATTAGTATAAAGTAGATTGAAAAGACTGTTTGCCTTCTTTCTATCGTGTTTAATATCGTCGTATGTTAAGATTTTTGCATGGAGTATTCTCTTCTCTCTGCTTCTACATATCTATCAGGACAATCATCCTTAGAAGTTCGTTATTTCCTTTAATTATTGTGGCGTTAATACATTTTAATAACTCCGATTTTTTTAATGCAATAAAGATATGTGAACATTGAACGTGAGAAAACCTTACAAAGGATATGACTATATAATTAAAATGTGTATGGATTGGAATTATTAAAATAATTAAATGATAATACAATAAGACATTACCAGCGGTTTCTGTCTGGCGTGTACTGGATGAAAAAAATACCTTTACTTGTGGATCATTGATATCATGTAGTCCAAGTTGCTTTGAAACTGCCAGAACAAAGTTGAGATAAATTGATGGTCAAATTTAAAAAAGAGGCCTCAATAAACTCAAACTGAAAACCAAAAGCCGAGTTCCTTAGCACAAGAAAAGTGACCCGAGCCCAAACAATAGGAAAAGGGAAGGATAAAGAACTTGTTTCTTTGTAATGATTTCTGAGGGCGGAAGAATTACTTAAAAGCGATTCATTAGGAGAGTGTACTCAATTTAAAATAAACAAAAAAAATCCTTAATAATACAAATTAAGAAGGACTTATGGAGCCGAGAAGACATATATACTATAACTGGAGGTGGAGATAACAATGCCTTCTTTGAATAAAAAATTTCGAAGGGTAATTAGGTCATATTATAGAGTGTCAACTTCAAAACTGTCTCATATGTAACTGTCAAATTGAAAACGCGTTTACAGAGCTAAACGCCAAAAATCTGCCGTTCGAAATCCAAACTCAGAGCGTAACTGCGTTTAGTTTATGCTGGTGAAATGCAATTTGGCGCTCTAAACTCCGTCAAACGCGTAAAACTAGTTTAGCTCCGAACTAATTGCGTTTGTTATCAAGATGAAATCTCCTCTAAGCGTATTTTATTAATTATGATTAAAATATAATTGGCACTGATAACGAATGAAAGTCAATCCAAAATCAACATCAGTATCTGCTTGTGTAAGTTTTCTTGTATCTCGTCAGTCACTTTTTGGCTTGTCGCGATAATTACAGTTTCAAACACTTTCGTACGTACCTTAAAGGCCGGCAAAGCATCTGCAATTCCTCTGGTATTGCAGTTTTTCATGAGCATCGATGATCACACATTAGGTGGCACGCAGCTCGTTTGCCTCCTCCAAAGTAAAAACTGAAAATACGTTCGCAACATTAATTGCAGTTTAACAAAAAAACAAAAACAAAAAGGCCAAAAATTTAATTAGAATAAATCTATACGTTAAACTGTTCATTACGTGATATGTGTATGGAGCTCGGGGAGGCTTTCTGTGGCAAAGTACAGCCGCCGTTCCGACAATGTTTGGCCACGAATTAAAAAGCCGCGCCACAACCGCCGGCCGTAACTTTGGAAAATGGCGGGATTATTATACGCGGGAAAATGCGTGCGTGTATTATATTTTTTAAATACTGCTTATAAAGCAAGGGAATATTATTATCTGTGCTTTTCTGTGTTTTTTTTATTTACAGACGCTTTCTCGCATTCTAGTTAGATGTTATTTGTAGAACAATATATTTTAAATGTTTATGATATCATTTTTTAATGACCAAAACCATCGATTTTTAATTAAAATTATTTTGTGTCGTGATTTTGTACATGTAATAAATACTAAGTTTTTAAAAAAAAGTAATGACGTGATTTGGTTCGTTAAGAAAGGAAGTAGAAGTTACCTATGTAGTATTTTAATATTTACGCGTAATTATTTCGCAAATAGTAGCAAATTTCATGTCAAAGTTACTTTATCATTATTAATTTTAAAACTATTTATGATTATTAAATTAAAATTATTAATAAATGTAATATTTCAAGTTATTAAATAGAACTTGTATATACTAAAGAATAAATGATTTCTTAATTTCTTTCGAAGCATGATACCTACAAATGTATTTGTGTGAAATAAGACATTAAAATTACATTATCACCTAAAATTTCCGTCGCCTGATACCTTTACGTGCTTTTTTGTCATTACACGTATGACTTCTATTTAAAACGGTAAAATTATAACAGTATTATTGTCACGATTCCCACACAAACAACAATCATATACGAATTATTGCCAGCACGAAAAAACGGAGCAATGTGAAACCGAGACATCTTTGTTGTAACTACACGTTTAGAAGCGGGCAACATCGCAAATTGCTTTGTGAAGGTTTCTTTTTGTGCTATTTTATTGTTATTTTGATTGGTAGTATGTGTGCTACATGCGAACTGCATTATAAAAACATACGTTTCGAAAATGTCCCAACAGCCTAAGACGAAGTACATATAATAAGTTACACATGTTTTATCCACAGTACTACATTAGTCAAACCATGGGGAGTAAACTAAAGACACTAACAAGTCTTAAGAATGTCTTAAATCTTGTCTTTTAATCGTGAATTAGTCTTGTATGCTAAGAGAATAAATAGCAATCGACCTATCTAATGTTAAAAGAACAAAAAACGCAATACTGACTAAGAATTATTGACAATCTGTGAGCCTTTGTATCATAAAAAGAAGAGTATGTAATTTCTGGAACTATTTAACGGAGCAAATAAAATACAGACTATTTTTTGTATAAATTATAGCTGTTCTTACTTGGGTCAATTTTAACTTTTTAAAAAATATAGCGGTTGTTACCTCTGAATAAAGGTTTTAAATTTAACCTCCCTGTAATAATTTGTTTATCCGCCATCGATTCCGAAATCTCCATTTAAATCTGTTGCGATGTCTTACAATATTCCTCATATTTCATCATCTGATATGGGTAAGAATAGAAAGATGCCACATGTCATGTGTATTATACTACGGGGACCGTACATTTTTCCGCAAAGCCTTTCTGCTATTCCAGATATCTATCTCTGTGCCAAATTTCATCCAGATATGTTCATCTGTTTTTGTATTCTATATAATATTAGTATAGACACGTGTTATTTGACTACGTGACGACAAGTACTGTCATACGACAAATCAATTTTTTGTATTCTAATTAAATATACGTTATAAACTACTAAATACTAACGCATTCTTAATAAAACAGAAGCAATTATCTAACACAACTTTGGCACTCTTTATTACCACATACAATACCAACGCACAGTCGAAACTACTGGGACTACACTTAAAATTTTGCATTGAGATTTATGTTATTAAGTAGGCCACCACTTAAAAAGGATCTTTCTGTATTCATCCCCTAAAGGTATAAAGTAGGCGATGCAAGTGTATAGGGAGAAACAACCCGTGCGAAGCCGGGGTGGGTTGCTAATAATAGTATAAAACCTGATTTCTATAATAAAACAGTTGTCAGTAGATCGTCTTAACATGGTGGGCGAAAATTCAATGTTTACTGCGTAGAATTATTTTAGTAAATCCTGGTTAGTACGGCATTCCGTAAGGCGTATCACTTCACAAGGCGAACGTCCTGAAATTCTCGTCTTTTTATGATATAAAAAGCCTTTTGTAATTCCATACTATTTTTAATTTTCGTTCCTTTATCCATCCCCTCTTTCACTAAGATTCCTTAGCATGGGTATGAATGCCTATTTTCTTTGAACCGCAGATAATAACTACTTTTTGGTATCATTTTAAATCGGCCATATATTATTGGATTTTTTCAGATTTTATAGCTTTAATTTAGGTTTTTTGGTTCCCGACGCTTCGAGTACTTTGCAGCAGTAATTAAATCTCAAACCAAGATTACAACTGCAAGACCTCAAGATACTGTGAGCTCATTCTGCATAGATAGGAGCAGAAATAATTTATTGGTAATAAGTGGGTACTTCGCCAACAACTTTGGACATTTGGCGCACCAAAAAACGTAAAATAATCGCGATATTATCCGTAAACTTAGTTTTATTCCAAATTGTATTCGCGTAAATAGAACAAATCATTATACCAACCATATATTTTTTTTGTATGGCGTCAAGTTTGTTTTGTTTGGGATCTTTCATGTACTTAATATAAATCGTTGAGATGTCTCTTGCAAAGTGTCGCTACGTCGTACTGATTTATTTTAAACTAGCTGGCCCAGCAAACTTCGTTCCGCCCTATAATTAATATATGGTTCACATTTTGGCGATAATGGCTTACACATAAAAGATAGATATATTCTGTCATGGGCTTTTTTTGTCGGACTATTTAAGGTAAACATTCCGTTAAACATTAAATACGTGTAACTCAACAGTTTTTGCAATGCGCACTAGAGTAGCTCGCATATCGCGAATTTTTTTCCTCCTTACTTGACACTTATCGTTATATTTTGTACAATTCATGCAATATATTTATAAATTATAGCCTATGTGTTATTCTGATGTATAAGCTATATTATTGTAAAATTTCATTAAAATCCATTCAGTAGTTTTTGCCTGAAAGAGTAACAAACATATATACAACCATACTTACAAACTTACGCATTTATAATATAAGTAGGATTAGGAGGATTAAAAATACATACCTCATAAAATATTTATAACAATTTCATAAGAATTATATGTCATAATACCTAATTTGTAATAATATTAATAAGAAAAGATAAAAGTAATATGGACTGACTTTTGTATATCTTTTATTGTTGTATAATACTGATCTTTTTTAATTAGTAGAAGTAGTATTGGTAGGACAACATGACTTTATGAACTAATCACTTAATTAATGATTGGTGTCGTTTTATTTAAAAAATACTTTTGGTTATCAAACATAACATATTTTTCTTTATATGTTATAAAACTAAGAACTTACGTTACGTTAAAAATAATTGGTTTCTACATTGGTTTTTTTTCATACAATTATTTATGTACACCAATAATTTTGATCAAAACACCTATAATGAAGGACGTTTCTGTTGCACCTGAGCTAAAAAAATTAATTTACATGTTATAACGTCCACTTGCACGGATTATGTATATTTACTCTGTGACAATTAATAAAAAAGGGCTTTTAATATCCGACGTTGTATAATCTATGATAAAATATCGTCGTCAGTTGACGGTCGACGCTTTGCGGACTTAATATAGTGATACGCGACCATATAAACATTTCTAATCATTGTCTTCTATAATTGCAGTTTATAGTAAACCCTTTAGCTTACAATAGCAATTATATGCCTTGTCTAAATCAAGCTTTGAAGCGTCCAACTACGAAGACCCATTGGATCTTGTATGCGGCGAACGGTTCTCGTTCACTATTCGAACCGGGAGAGCTCAGCTACCGCTGGACGTCCGACAAACCATACTTTCAATTTACGAAACAATACCTTATCCATTTGCTACGATTCCACGTCAAAGTAGAAAACTCCTATTTTGATTAATACGAGGGAAAGAGATGGGGTGCCTGGCGGCACGTTACGAATGGCTTCCAACCCTGTTGACGAGGTTTAAGGTTGATTTTTGCATTAATATGGTATTTGTTACTGAAATACTGAGCGTGTAGGCGTAGAGCATGAAAAGTAGGCAGTCATCGGACAGTGCAGCGAGTGGAGTGGACTCTGTTCTAATTCTATTTATACTGTTTTTATATTTTAATTACAAACTCAAACTAATTATGTTACTCACAATTTATACAAGCTGTCCCTTTCATTCTTTTGTGCGTAAGAGTTCGTAGCTTCTCGTGATTTCACGCGGAGAGCATAAGTGGCTAATGTGATACTTGAAGTTTTTCTGTACAGGTATGTTATTTGGAACAAAAATTTAATTGTAAAATTTCTTAAAAATTCGAACCAATTAAAAAGACACAGACCAAAGGAAAATAGACAAACAAAATAATGTTTCGGGAGTTTCAAATAAATTTGCAATCATAGGATTTTGTCCACATGATTATGGATTAAATGAACTAGCGTTCTTTAAATTAATTACCTCTCAGAGGGATATGGTGGAAGTCGTGTTAGGATTCTTAATTGCAAGTGCTCTTTACGGGTCCTTATATGATTTTCTGAGTTGAAATTACGAAAGGTCATGCATGGCAAATAGTCATACGTCATACTAAACTAATTTGCTAATATTGAATTGCAGATACGTTGGGACAGATAATTACGCGCGGGCTCAGATATGTAGGCAGATATATTAATTTTTATCTTGCACACTTCTGGTGCAACTTTCTCGCGACTACGATCATGTGTTTAAGAATAATTTAAAACATGTTTTGCTATTCATATTTATTCATTATTTTACTACCTATTGTGTTAAATAAAACAAACTAATTGACACGTAAATTAAAATTGTTTTCGCTTGTGAAGAATATTTTTGAAAATATTGAATCGACTCCACCCATTCTCGTAGGCGATCGGTTTAACAGCATAGGCCGGACAGAAAAGCCTATAGGGGCGGTCCGCAGAGGGTGGAAACCTCGGAAAATTCACGTGCAAGGCCCACCCCTCGGCAACACGTGCCGCCAAATAGCCTCAGTGTACGAACGCCTTTACTAATAATTGCCGTTTCTAAAAAAACACCGCGCGCTTTTGACGTTTCATACGTCATTTTCGAAAATAGAATGTTGACGTTTATTATTTATTTTTCTTAATTCTGGTCACGTGACGCGAACTTTATTACCAACAATTCAGATTGTATTTCAATATGTGACTTAAATACTTTTTAATTACAGTGCTGGAATTTAAGATTATTTGTTATATTTTTGTTAGAGATTATTGAAATGCATTTGGATATATTTTGAAATAATGTGTAACTTCTAAAAACAGTAACATTGGCAAACGGTTTTTTTTATTATACATCCAAATTATTTTATAATTTTTTTTATCGCACTTTTGGAAAATACCTTCTTCTTACACGGTTTTCCTTGGTATTTAAGCGGAACATGTGTTTTAAATGAAAAGTGACTGCATTGTGAAATCGAAAGCCTTGTGATTTTTTTCGAGTGCAAAATGGCAGGCAAAAGAACATGATTTGGCGATTTCATGGTTAGTTGGATATGTAGTCATACAGAAGGTAACCTTGTTCATTTCTTTCAGCGATCTATCCGCGCTGTCGGTTGCTTTCGATTAAAAAGAAGTTTTGTATAGATGATTTATTGAATCTGTACATTTTAACACCGGTTTTTTGTCTCGATAAGAATCAGGGAGTGTTGAAGTTTTCATTGTTAGCTAATGTAATAATACATCCGTAATACTTACAACAATACAGAATTTGTGTTTTCCGTGTCTAAATATAAGTTGTTTACGACTGAAGTTGTTGGTTCAATAATATTTTTAATACACTTCATTTAAATAAAGTTATAATTGTTCATGTATCTGTAATATTTTGTTAGTTTTGTTTTTCAGTCTAAGTTTTTTTTTACTTTTTGTAACAGGAAATTACTATCAGTTTATATTCCAAATTTATATTCAATATTTTTCTGGTGCTTGTGACGGTAAAATATACATTGATTGATAAGACGGTGATTGAAAAAAAAATGTAACATAAATTGAAATTACCCTTTTAACTATAAAGTTTCAACGAACGAATTCATACAACGGTTGTATGAGTGTGTGTGATTTTATGTTATTTTTATAAATTAGGAAGTAGTTACAGTATCGCCATATAATCGCAATAAATTCAACTTATATTCTCCATTCACTGAAAACAGATAGGGCCAAAAACATTTCGATTCGTTCTCTGTGCCAAGTGTGCTGTCACATTTTAAACTTTAAAAGCTCGATGAATGGCTGACAGCGTCTCTAGCTATCTCATCTGATGAACTTACTACTTATTTTTCCCCGTGGTCCGTATTATTAAATCATTTCATAAAATCATATAAATGTGTCTATTGTTTTGAAATTTATTAAAACTATATCTTACGAAAACCTTCTGTAGGATTCATAACTTATAACGCACTTTCCTATTTTTATTGAAAATGCGCACAAATAAACTAAACAAATTACGTTAATCTTAAGATTACATAACATTGAAGGAATTCTTGACTGTCTTATTGCTAGATGTATCTAATATCAGTGCAGGGGGCACCGGTGCGTTCCACTGGAGATCCCGGAGCCCCCAAGAAACGCACTCAAGGATGGCCACCGAGGGGGTTTTAGTGAGTTTACCTCACATAACCCTGTCCCCCCCCCCCAGGAAGCAGGGTATCTTGAATAAGGTCCCCCCCCCGAAACCAAAAAAAAGATGTATCTAATATATTCTATAAAAAAGATTCTTTTTAAATACATATTCCGTTTATTTTTTATTATTTCCGTATATCCTTCCCAAAGATTTACATCAGTGCTCAAAGTGTTTAATAGACTAATGGTGGTATTACAGCATCATTTGTCCTTAATGGTGGATTAAGAGACGTTCGCGGAATCAAATGCATTATTCACTTCGGAAATCCGTATGATTCAAGATATACCTACGAGTCATAATTATAGCATCAAGTTTTTTTTTAATATCACAAAATACCTTTTTGCAAGTTCATAATTATAATATACTAGCTGCAACCGGCATGCGTTGTAATGCCTCGTAATGTAAAAAAGTGTTTGGTTGCATATTCTGTTTATTGAAATCTCTTCACGTATTTTAAAATAATATCAAAGCATTGTGGAAAAAGTTCCATAAAAAAAACGATAACTTTCTATTGACGTCTTTTCAAATAAGTTAATGCAATAAGCTAAAAGTTTCATTTAAATAGAAAAACATTTTTTTATTGAAGTATATATATTTTTCGGGCCAGAAATGTTTGGCCAAACGGATAACGGACAAACAAACAAACATAATTTTTCTGGAGATTAATCGATACGTATTTTTGAATCTACATGTAGCCGCATAATTCTAAAGCCGTTGGGTTTCGCCTTCCTTCGTCACGATAGAACTCGTATCTCTCGAACT
Source organism: Papilio elwesi (assembly GCA_029849275.1). Taxonomy (NCBI): domain Eukaryota; kingdom Metazoa; phylum Arthropoda; class Insecta; order Lepidoptera; family Papilionidae; genus Papilio; species Papilio elwesi. The sequence goes on along the minus strand of CM056710.1, from coordinate 2,793,737 downwards.
CCTAGCGATTCCATCCGCAGCATCTTTGCATTCTGATATTCTGTATTTGAGTAGCTGAGTTCTAATCAAATGCAGTTATCCTGAACAAGAAATACACAGATACATAAGAGGCTTAGGATAACATAGATCCAAAGTCACAACCTGGCTTGTGTGCCTCGAAGTGAACCATTATTGGTACCTATATAAAAGCAGGCAAGCAGTTAAATGTAACCCCAGAATTGGATAGTTAGGTATCCACAATATATAAAAATTTGCTTATTTCATGGTCAAAGAATTAAATGATCACATGTTAAAATGAGCACTTACAAAAATCTTAAAAAATATTATTTGGTATAAAATTATTTTGTGCCGTTCATATATATTGACGTCTTTTTCACTTTTACACGCGCACATAGGTAGGTCGCACAGACCTTTAAAATTTTCAACAAAAACAAACATTGTTTATCGATAGTCTGTGCATAAATCGTGATCACAATAATCTGAAATGATAATAAAATATAAATAGCGAACCATAGCGGTGACGTCAGGGCTACTTAAATGAGATACAAAAGGCTCTCGCTAAGCGCTCTCGAAATAACAACCAAGACCTTGTTATTTTAATAGAACAACTAGGAATGACATGACATTGTCTATAATTAAGTAGTTTAATTGTTTATATATCTTTTATATTTGATTTATGCCAGGACTCAATTCGCTGCATACCTTTTTTGAGAATTTAAAAAAATATTTTCTATAGATATAAATGAGGTTAATACTGCCCCTTAAATCTCAATTTTTAGATTATTTTTATTTATATTTTAAAGTTACATATATTAGCTATCGTAAATTAATAATATCTTCAATATGTGCTCTACGAGTATATTTTTAAAGTTTAACAATCGATGCAGAATGTATCTGCAATTAAATTTTCACAAAAAAAATAGATTATCGTATCTCAAAAAAAAATAAAATACACTCTTGAGCATACATAAACATCATCATATTGACTCTGACATTTGCTTGGCAAGTCCCAAAGAAGCATATTTTATGTTGCATCTGCGAACCCCACTAATTCCTATTCACCCTCCGCATTTACCTCGGCCTCTCCAATCTGACACATAAGGAATTCGAAACGACAAAAAAACACCATTGTTCTGTAACAAAACGCATTAATAAAAATTCTATTCTAAATTCAAACGGCCCATTAACCGGTTCCCACGGCGGCCATGTTGCTCGTCCCCGGCCGCCATTGGCCGAGGCCGTGGCTTAGAATTAGAATGTGTAGACCCCACCATTTGGCGAGCGGTAAATTATGTTGCCTTTTTTAAATGCGTTCAAATAATGGTAGCAGCTGTTCGTAGTACGACGTCATCGGCCGTTAACAATGGCATTAGAAAAAAAAATTACCTACCGCTCTTGACTGATTTGACAGTCATTTATGTCATATTTGGATAATAATCACTAAGGAACCCAGTATATATCAGAGTTAAAATAAAAACGGCGAACGCCAAAAGGACGAAACGTTTCAGTGCCCATCAAATCAGAGGATATTGGTAATAAATTACACTGAATACAAACATGTACAGTTCAAAGTAATTTTTCACAAAACATTAAACAGAGGAAAGCAATCTTTGACATCAATATCATAATTGAAATGTGAAAAAATGTAGGTTCGAGCACCATTACCCTCTCAGCTTCTCGCATCTCTCAGATTTTCACCACCTTGCAGATATTCAATTATGCTAAACGACTCCTGTATATTTATAAAATTAATGTAAACTTAGATTTAATTTCAAAAGTAGCAATAAAAGATACATATTTAAAGAAGTAATTTTGCAATACCCTTGTAGTGTGTTAATCAATCATTTGCACGTGAAATTAAGGAGTATCCTATCGTATTGAGTTATTTTTACTGTATCTAGAGAGAGGTTTCTAGAAACTACCAACAAGAACCAATCTCCAGCAAATATTGACACAATTATTTCAATACACGTGTGCGCAGTAGACTAACATTGCCATATTGAAAGTGCACATGTAATTTTGCTTTATGGCATGTATTCCTCAAACAAAATATTTTTTTATGTTCGTTCCCTTTTATGGCATGAACAATACCCCGGATGACGTTTGTAGGTGCATGATTCTTCTAATAACGATATATTTTTTTCGCTTGCAAAATGTCAGAATTTCCATTAATATATATCGAATCAATTAACGAACTCCATATTTGTTCAATAGCTCCGCAGTGATACGTAGACTTTATAATTTACCATATCCTTCGAGTAATCAATTACCTTTGTGCAGTTTTCATTAAACGTACACCAGTAAATACGTGAAATACTTTTGAAATTACCTCATTTCTCATCAACTGTTTGTACCTAACAAAAATTACAGATATTTCTACGAGGCGATACCTATGGAAATCGCAAAATATATATTTTTTATACATCAAAAGCCCCTTTTGTTTGGATAACCAAAAAAATTTGCGTTCCCAATAGTTGTATGGAACACGTCTGTTGTTCAGTTTTTGTAAAACGAGCGATATTTTTAATAGCTGACTAAAAATTTCTGCAAAAATACGTACACGATCAGTTCGGAAATATCTTTGTTTGGAATAAAAATAATAACAAAAAGTATTATTAATAACAGATATCCGCCAAAATCAATAAAATATTAATTAATGTTTTTGGCGCTATTGTACTGTTTTCTAATTCACCCTATTAGATATTTCCGCATCGTAAATAATTCGCGTAGTGCGCAATTGAGCATCTTGTGTTTCCTTGAGGTGTACAACACAAGTCTACGAGTTAGGTTGGCTATTCACGTGTCCGCGGCTAAACAATCTGTTAGTTAATATTCAAGGTGGACTTGATTAGCGAAACGTCAAGGTGAGCCCAACTGGTCGGGCGCTCGCTCCGGTTCACACTTTTTGTTGTGTATTTACTATTTTAGAAGTATTCTAGTTATATAAGTAGTCAAATACATTTTTTCAAAATTAATCTTTTTTTTAATTATATAAAAATACATCATCGCTTGCATTTTGTTACCACTCTTGAAGACCTTAAGTCAATGTTGTAATTCAATCTTTATAAATAGGCTTACTATCAACAAGATAAATTGTATGTAGTGACATATACTAATGCATATGCTTATATTTGAAATGATTACCCTAACATATCCAGCTTGTCGTCATTAAGTAAAAGAAAAGTATTTAAAATGTGAATATGATGCATTTTTTTAAATATATGTTTTGAAACCAAATTTATATAAAAACAAAAACATATGTACAAACTTTATATTTCACGTTTGTTAAAAACCTTTTTAGAGAAAATCCGTATGCATTCCCTATGATTGCGATATTTCAAAATTTTAACTTTTATAAACCGTCAATATCGTTCGCTTTTGCTGGTATTAAAAAAACTGTATTAACAGTAAAAAAAAGTTATATAAAAAAGGTTTTCATTTTAATAAAATATGAGTATTGTGGCCTTTGCTCGATCTAAAAGATATGTGACTTTTCTACGTACACTGTCATTAAGGGATGTAGGCCTTTGTCCCTTCCTCTTCTTTCAACTGATGCTCTGAAGCAAAACTGAAAATGTGTTCTGTACAAAATCCTACTAAAACAGGGAAGGCAACATCGTCTGTTCATGCGGCGCTCCTCGGCCAACAATAATATTGTTTGAAAATTCTCTTGTCGACTTTAAAAAAATATTCGAACAAAAACTTTATAACAGTATGCGTAATATTACAAACATACTTGTTACATAATAAACATGTCAACAATACTAATGCGGAGATATTCAAGTAGAACTTGTTTCGGTTCCAAATTTATTAACTCTTAAAAGAAATAGTACTCAGTTACTAAAAACCAGCTTTTATAAAACTAATTATTTTGTTTATTATTTATTTACTATAGTTGTATTATTGTATGTATTGTTGTATGTATATCCTCATTTCGACATCACATGACGTATAAGCCGCATACAATCAACCATACCAATGAAAAAGTATAAAAAACATCGACAATCGTAACAAACCAAGCAATTCCTAGAGCATAGTTGAATTCTAAATGGAAAATGGCCGACCACAAATTCTCGTCTAAAACAACAAATTTTCCTCATAGTTGACGTCAAGATTTATTTGTAAAACAGGCGGAAAATGTTTCGAGAAACGACAGGAAAAATTATTGCAATAAAATAACTAGCCTTCGATGGACGATGCTGAAAATGACAGTCGCCTTGCGTAATAAAGATACAATAAAGTAATTAATTATGTTTGTACACACTAGCATTATTATATTAAGTTGACTAATTTTGATTTTTTGAAATTAAATCAATTTAAAATGGTAGAAACAATCACTATGAATCCTTCGCGCCATATTTACTAGTATTAGTTACCAAACGTGACAGGTTTTGAACAGTGTTTCCTTAACAATAACATAACACGGTAAACAATTAATATCTCTTTTTTTTAATACGCTTTATGACAAGTTCTCTCATTTACTTTGAAACCTTTCTATAACAACTTGTTTCTTTGTGATATGTAAATTGTAAAACTAGTGAACAGATTTCAATTATTCTTTTACAATTAGAACGTAACAAGACTAAAGCAAGCTTACATCCCAAAGCAGATATTTTAGATTGTACAAATTAAAAGTGCCTTTTATTTTTTTGGGATATTGTGGGAAATGTTGGTCAATATAGATCTGTCGCCAGCGGTGTTTCCAAACCAATACGACCCTAAAGGTCGGCAATGCCTGCCTGCAAGTTGCACTGGTCTTGTAAATGTTCATAGGAATAGGTGATCACTTAGGCGACCAATGGCTCGTTTCCCCCTTATCTTATAAAAAAATCGATAGTGAGACAGGCTTCCGTTTATTCAGAACACTTTACTTAATATTTTATTGATCAAGCGTGGCGATCGAAGATTGAATTGGATGTCATATCTTTACTAAACGATCTCGTTTTCACAAAACATCTTAGTTCTTGTGACAGTGCCTTAAAATTTTAGGAACTTTGGTAATTAAAATTAATATTTCTTAATTTTTTCGAATGGGTTCTTATCAAATTAACATTGTTATCTTAACTAGTTTGGAAAAAAAGGACAAGCAACTAACTGAATGGAATATAGAACGGCTTCGTGTTTATTTCCCCTGACGCGGAGCTCACCTTGAAAAGCTATTTATGTTTCCTCATCAAACATGTCACCGCTCATTTTTTGTTTCTTTTTTACTTCAATAATTTTATTATTCGCATGCAACTATTGTTATGGCCAGTTGTTTTCTGATAACGCTGGCATGTTTTGTTACACACACGTTCATTTTTAATCTATGATCTAAAATTCAGGTTCCATTTTTAAATAAAAATAAAGAACAATCTTGTTAGTAAAATGTATGCTGTCAAAAAAGACGACGACATACGACTATAACATTTACCATCCAACTTAAAATTAATTTGTCCAAAAATAAGTTAAAAGGATCCATTCTTGATTTAGGAGTCGTGTCGATCTAAGTTTTACTGCAAATTAATTCTTACTTACATGGTTTTCAAGGCTGGCCGAAATTATGGCCGTATAGTCGAATAAAAAAAGCTAAACATTTTATTATAGTCTATGGCCAGTGTACCACAGAGGCTCTAATTACGAGCTTGCTCCGATGTAGAAAGTCTACACGCCGCCAGTACTTTATTACTATATGTATGCTGAATCTAGGTTGAGTGCTTTAAAAATTTCGTTGCCAAAGATTTTTTATTCGTGTCTCGCACCTGAAAAATGTTGAGCGGTATGTTTTTCATAACTTTCTTTAGAACATATTTCTATATGTATTTTAAATCACTACATTTTACCATTTTCTGTTTTTAATTATGTTTTATCGTGTTAAGGTCACCAGTATTTATTTTATTATTTAATATTTGAGGCATTATTTATCTTCTGTATACATTAAAGACGATGTATGTATGTTCCCTATAAACTACGATACGGCTGGATCGATTTTGATGAAATTTTTAGGAAAAGTTCAGATTGGCCTAGCGGGTGATCCTGTGACGATAAGGATCGGATCAACATAGTGCTACCCGGGCGAAGCCGGGGCGGGACACTTGTAAACCTTGAAAACACAGACTTATTCGTTTTTACGTATCCTATTGCAGTATTTTTAAGTGAAAACTCCTTTTGCCGTGTTAGATGATGTTTGGTTGGATAAAATCTTATAGGTTCTCGTGAATAACTCACATGTGTCAGCAACATGCTTATTTGAATTTGGAACAGTGCCGAAGAATTTTTTCATTTATTTTTCTTGTCTTCCATTTTGAACTTTATTTTTAAGTTTTGAGTTTCTAATTCTATTGACAGTCCTTATGTGCTGGAAGGATGGATACGAGCGAGTGTCACCGGATGTTATATGACAACCGCTATCTAATATCTGTCTACGAGTTACAGATGTGTTGCCAGCCTTTATATTGATGAGGAGGAAAGGATAAGATGTGTCTCGCGGCACCTCACTAGTCACATGAAACACCAAAATTCTGTGACGTCAATCATTTGCTACGGTTGCCTCTGCCATTTTAAACTTTAGGTATTACACGCACGGAGATATATCACATGTTTAAATAAAAACTATTTAATTTAAATATCGAAATGGAGGAGAAGCGAACAATTAAAATTTTGTATACGTGTATACTTATAATACAAACACACTAAATATTTGAGTAAAATTCAAAGTAATAATTGAATAAATATAAGTAGATGAAATTGTACGCAAAATTATGATTACTCTTCTAAGAGAGCGATTGCACTAGTTAAATTAAATGAACGTCTTGCAGAGTCCAGCGTCGGAATCGGATAGCAGCTCGGTGTCGGGCGCACGGAGCCCGGCCGCCGCGCCGCCGCTGCTGCAGCAGATGTTGCAGCTACAGCTCCAGGCGCAGACCCCGCAGGCCATTGCACAGGTATCCTTATATTGACTATCCTCTACCATCTGCCAACCACGTTCGAACGAAATATTGGCAATACGCTATTAAAGCGAAAGCAAAATACCCATAGACCTATTGTTAAATTTATTAGTAGAACATTCGTAGCCCCATTGCAAGAAGCTCCTTATTTTTTTTACAAAATAATCTTTCATTCATCCTTTCGTAGTATATAATTAATTAGTCATCGACACCGACGGAAGCCAAACCTTCACCACATCGTTCGGTCCTCTGTTTTTGGCATCTAGCCACATGTCGCTTTACTAGGTCTTGGATCCAATATTTAAATATGCCTGTTAACATACAATTTAACATTGTAATAATTTGTTAATATTATATTTACATAAAGATATAGATATATCCCTCCCTATTCCCTCTCTTGGAGAGGAGGCCTGTCCCTGCAGTGGAAAAACATACTGAAAAAGGTTGATTTATTACCTTTAATTATATATACGTTTATCATTAATTCATAAAGAGTCTTAAATAATTCTCTTCTCGGCGTATATAACGCAATTTCTAATCCCATATTATAGCATACCTTTATTAACATAGTTCAATTTAGCATACTTCTCAATGGCCTCATCTTTACAATCTAGTAGCATACTTTTCAATGAATTCTTCAGTCTTTGTACAAATGTCCTAAAACCAAAACTAAACAGTTATAGCAATCTTTGTATAATAATATATATTTATCTATACTTTACGTATATGGTAATTATAAAATGGCAAAAGCCTCATGTTACAGTAGGTTCTACACCGGGATGTGTCATTTACAAAACATATGGCAGAGTACAAAGCATTAAGGCAAATACTTAGGCATTCGCGTTTCTAACCCTCTTTGTCTGATGACACGTATGAACAGTGCGCGTGGGGTGTCTGAGGAAAAAGAGTTGAATCAGAAAGTGGCATTACGCACTACTTTTGATTCTATGGTGGAACGCTGAGCTGAAAAGACCTGCAGCGTCACATTAAATGTGTTCACCATTCATAATAACACCGCGATTGCCCACTCGAATGCACACCCCCGGTACATAGTTCATTTATTTTAAACGGATCATTGTTTTATGTTAAAAATATAGAAGATTTGCAACTCAACTCGACAACAGTACATGTTGTATTCGTATTTTTTTGTTACAACAACTAAATTCTTCGAAAAGTTACTTAATTTTAGACTATTAATTTCAAAATTCAATAAAAAATATCTTAGATGTTGTAAGCTAGAGATTTATAGTCTTTAAAAGTTTATTTACATAATACTTGACCACCTACAAGCAGTTCCAGTAGATGCTTATTGGGGTTTCTGTTTAAAATTATTCAAAGTAGGTTTACGTAACACTTAAAATTCCCTAATAAACTCTTTCAAAAATTCACAAATAATGAAACATCCTTTATGTAAGTTCGTTTATTCTATTGAATTTATAAACTAGATCAGTGGTTCCCAAAATTGACTGAGCTCCGTGGCCATGTAACAAAATTTTCCAATCTTTATATATACATACTAGAACCGTTGGCTCAGTCGATCTCGTCCTACATTTATGGGCCCACTCAATATAGGCTGGCGACCCACTAACGGCTCACGAGCCACAGTTTGGAACCTCTGAGTTAGACAACATATAGGATGTTATAGGGAACTTTATTAAGACATACGGAGTTATATGAGCGTTACGGTAGCAGGGCTACAGGGATTGGTGTGTGCAGTTCCAGCAGATGCTGGCGGCGCTGGCGGCGCTCGGCAGTGGGCTGGTGCCCCCGCCGCTGCCGCAGGCCTGGCTTATACAGCGGCTCGCCCAGACCAGACAACAACCCGACAGGTATGTGGCTTATTGTATACTCCACTTATCAACCATACTAATTATGGTATACTGAATGATGAATAGACTATATACAATATAAATTACTAGTTCTACGTATCCGATGTCATTCGGTAAGATTTTGAACCTTAATGTCACGAATAAAGCGTATTCCTTCCTTAAAGGCCGGCAATGGACCTATAGTTCCTCTAGTGGCGTAACGGTTCATGGGAGTCAGTGATCACAACATCGGGATGCTCGTTTTTTGCCCCCTTATGCAATAAAATATAAAAATATTTTCCTAACATCTATGTGATCTAGTATTTTTTAAATTATTGTTCTTTGTATAGTAAATTTCAAATTTACCTTTTCCAAAATAAATGTACTCCGGCTTCGTGCCGGTTTGGTCCGATCGCTACCACATTTTACTGGTTCACCCGCTAGGCCGACGAGAAAGTTTCCTGAAAATGTCGTCGAAATCGATCGAACAGTTTCGGAGTCTATAGGAAACATATATACACACATCGCCTTTTATAAATATAGATGAAAGACAAGCCACATTTCTAATTCATCGCAATTTTTTCCTTAGCTCCATAATGATAGCTAAAAGAAGGCTATGTGGTCAAACACATGGTTACAATGTAACAAGGGGGCAATTATGGTCAATGACTTCAGCAGATGTGCTCGTTGTAAAGACATTGCTCTTTTCGAACCGAGTTAGACATTACATATATTTTTTAAATGAAACTTCTTCGACTAGAATCGAGTGTGAATTTTTCGCAAAGCGTTACGTTTTGACACATTTCGTTACATGAGACAAAAGATATAACATAGTAACATATTAAAGAAGGGTGATATAGAGAGTATCCGTAACCGACGAGCTTGTATCCGTAGATGTATGGATGGAGAAGAAGCGAGACAGGTGTGCCAGGATCCATTTGATAAACCACTAATCTGATCGATATAAGTCTGCTAGGGCGTACCACCACTGCACTCGCTTTAGCAACATAAATTAGTTTCGTTATTCTCTCTTCCTTTCAATGTGCTCGAACGTAAATGTTAAAATTACGTTTTTTATAACAAAATGAGCATTTGTCTCTTATAGCATCAAAATAATTATGACCATATTGATGTCTATGGACACTTTAATTTAAACGTAAATACCATTAAAACTAATAAAAGTAATTCAAAAACATTTTTCATAGTAGAAGGAATCAATTGAAGAAAAGCCTCATCTGATGTTATGTGACTCGCCTTTCTGCAGGAGAGAGGATGTGGAGAAGGAAAGAACTATTTCCTCATCTCACTCGTCGAACAAAACGTAGAAATACAAATGCTTACTCTAGTTCACGCTGGAATTCATTAGCCAACCCGTTCAATCTACCATTGCTATCGTTAGCTATGTAACTGCTCTGATCGATTCCATATGTTTTATAGTTGCTTTCTATATATTACTTAGTACAGAACTCATTGAATTAATCTTGCTTGTACAAAACGGCACCGTAAATATTTTAGGCTTAAATGCAATGTTAACAAAGCAATTCAAAAGAATGTCGGGTTCTATACAATCCTTGGTGTATTTCGCCCTATCTATTGTTTGCGGTCTAGTTGTTGACCTTCCGAACGCAGGGTTTTAAAGCTATTTCATTATGCAGACCTAGCCCTAGTTAAAATACACAAAACTAGACGCAGCCCGCATTTGTCCTTATATTGAACCGGTTAGAACCGGTCTGGACCGGTCTCGGCTGTCACCTATGTCGACCTGACTCGATTGAGTGAATAATCGACAGCTTTCAAATGGGGCTTCCTTGTAAAATCAATAATAAATCGTTGGTATTTTACATTAAGTGATAACGTCACTAGGTAGTTTAAACTAACCACAGGAAACGCCTATATAAGAGTTAAAAATATTAAGTATTTGTTTTTCACAAAAAAAATACGTGTAACTAACCAATTGTTAGTTAACAAACAACATAAATATCGATAATTACATACTGACACAAAGCAGCATCTATCTATCTCGCATCAGCACTATGCGATACAGGCAGGGCTTATTATAATATAATCTTTTTTAAAATTGGGTTTTATTTAATTCAAATTACTAAAACGCAATAATGAAAGCCGTTGTTAATGTATCAATATTTTTTTTAATTGCGTATAAAAATGTAAAAAAAAATCATGAAATGTATGAAGTATAACATCTTCAAAGGCTTTCCCTGCCTAAAGGAACCATAGTTAACAACCTAACTTGCTTTCACTTATTTATTCTGAATTTCCCAGAACTCTTATTTGCTGGAACTTTCCATTGAAGCTACAAAACTTAAACCATACCTTACACCTGAAAAAAATATGAAGTATTCTATAAAGTCGTGAAACTTCTGGCATCGTGTCGGCCCATTCATGTACCAGCAACAACTCGAAGTGTCGCTCTAAAACTGGGAAAAAAAATCCGTATTCAACCTATTCATCCGTTATGCAGTTCGTCAGACTTCGCCGGAATTTATAAACTACTAGTTGGTTCCTTCATAAATTGCCTGTAAATAATTTTACGTGGCGACATTGCTTTAACGAAACGTCGGTGTCACAGTTATTGTAGCAACTATTCCAGCAACCTTCGCATTATATCGGCAACGAATCTGCTATGCTGGTTCTTAGCATTTTACGAAGCACGCTAGGATAAAAACACTTTTAAATTTTCTACGTCAATACGATAATGAAATAATCAATTTGCTTTCAGATGTTGTATTAGTAATAGAATGAAATCTCAGTGTTAGCGATTGCTTGGATGAGAGGTTCCGATCGGAGGACTACGATCGTTTCTCAGTGGGTCGGGCTTGTAGATATTTTAAGTGGTATATTTCTTAAGTTTTTAGTAGTTCTTTGTTTCGACGAATGTAAATTTATATATATATATATATATATATATATATATATATATATATATATATATATATATATATTTAAGTTTTCTGCCTTTCATGGCCAGTCCAGAGACGAGGTCTTATTTCCGTATCTTTCTTCTGTCATTTTATTCACTTCTCTTTCCAACATAAAGTTTGTAACCAAATCATTACCAAGTTATTACGAATGGGTTTGGGTAGCCGGTAGTCGCTTGACATTTAGTGAATTCCTTCCTTTTCTTCCCACATCAGTACAGTACAGGACAGTTTCAATGATTGTTGTGACGAAGGTGGTTACTGCGGACTTAGCAGTCAACTTTCAAATATCAGACGGAATGATGAATGTCATTGCGGGTCACTTTTTGAATAATATAACATCATAACTTTGGAAATTTATATAGTACAAAATATAATTTTCATGTTGTTGCTAGGATTTAAGTACGACGGCTGCATAACGAACGCATATGTAAAAAAATGTAAGGCATTGACACAGTTTTTGAAACAATATAATCATTAAAATATCAATGGTAGTAGAGGACGGCGAGGCGTACACATGCTGCTCGCATCAATTTGAAATTTAAATACGAAATCGTCGCCATTGTTTCGTTCGCCTTGCCACCGTATCCGTAATTAGAATGACAGTGAGTTTACTTTTCACCATACGAGTATCTAGTTATAAATCAAATCAAATAACTAAGAATGTTGCGTGTTGAACGCTGCGTAATGTACTGTAAAACGCGTAAATAGTTATTGTGAAACCTCTTAAAACTTAGAGAGATATAAAACTAAGTTAGTTACTTAGATTTCATTAATTGAGGGAGCACCAGAAGAAGTTGTACTTTGTATATTTTACAAGTATCTTTCGTAAGATACCGTAGACTCTCCCTTACAAACATATATGCATTTCGAGTAACAATCGAATATAACAACGTAAGTTTAACTTCTAAGTTAAGGTTTTTATTTATTTAATCTTTATTTTATTCATGTTTTTATAACAATCAACATTGACAATGTTTATTAACAATTAAAAAACTCAGATTCTAGATTTAGACATAAAAAGCTGCGGGTCGGCACTGTAATAGGTTTTGGCTATAGTTTTTTCCAGCCGGCCGCCTGCCTGACGCCACTATACCAAAACACAAAAAAATATTGTCGATAATAAATATTAAACTGTCTCTATTAAATTAAAGATAGAAGCGATGTCATTTACAATGGAATAAGTTAGGAGAAACGGCATCCTCAAGGCTAGCTAGCAAAAACCGAAGCATATCTCCGAACGAAAGGAACTTTCCAAATACTGTTTGCATTCATGTATTTCATGTCTTTGGAGTATTTTACTTTCCACGCCGACTATTTACTACTACTACTACTAGTCTAATAAATCTATTATTACGGTGTTCACTTAAGTCAGGTTAGCCGCTTGCTGGTTTGGCACTTAAGCATATACCTCTTAGACTTTTATTAGGTTTTCGTGGTGATGTTTCTAGTAAAATTAAGTTTATTTATAATTACATGGACTCACACGTTGTGTGTCACACTGCATTGTGTTTGTTTATTATAAATTATTCTTGTTCAAAATGAGAATTTGCAAAACAGATGTTTCATTGAAAGAGCAATCAGTGTTCTCAGTGTACGAAACTACACGTGTACTGAACTCATCCCCCCCACCCCCAGCGCCACCCGACTCTCAAAGCGGATGCGCAGACAATCTAAGATCCGCTGGAGGAAACCGTGTTTGGGATAAATAATGTGCGCTCACTCCTTTTGCCTCGGCCGAGAGAGAAAGCACAATCGTCGATCACGATAGCCATGGTTCGAGTTTTTATAGGATAAAAATAATTCAGAATCTAGAATAATCTTGATCCTATACTTGGTATTCGTGACGTCCTACAATCTAGGGAAATTTACAAGATGGCGTTTCTTCCGGACAACTGCAATAGATAAATTCAAAAAGCAAATGCTTAATCAAATAAATGTTTCCGAATTTTCCGGAATTATAATACCTATATAAACATATAGAAAAACAGATCATTGTATAGTTTTGGACGTATATTGAGATTTATATTGTTGTTATAATTAAATTGTACACTAGCTGTGCCCCGTCGTTTCGCCCGCCGTGCATTTTAACTTAAACGCTTGTTACGTATAAAATTTTAATTTATTCTGAAATAACAAAACAGCTTTCTGTTATAGTCAAGTGACCAAGGGAAATAGGGAATCATTTATATATCTTATATAATATATTATATAATCTTCGTTGATCTAGCGAACGGACAAGGATTGGAAAAAGTTGCCAGCGTCAGTATTTCCGTCCTATTATGACGTAGGTACTTTCGAGAGAAGAGTGAATAGGCTGTTTCTAAACTACTGCTTACCATCCTTAGACCACATCACCACTTAACATGAGGTGGGATTGTGGTCAAGAGCTAGTTTATTCATTATTAAAAAATACACATACATATATATTTATTTTCGTAAGAATAAGAAACAGTCATTGAACACATAACGAATAAACTTTACCCTACTTCTATTATAAGCATTCGTTCGACACAAAATACAACAAAATACATTTCTATATTAACAGCTTGTTAAAATTTTCTACGACATCGAACTTTCAAACGAGACTTGTGAAGTTACACTCCACACAATAAATATCCCGAGGATTTTATACTTTAATAGGAAAAAAAATCATTCCAATAATACGGAAAGTTTCTCTAAAATTATAAATTGTGGTCTCTCTACATGATGCCTATGCACCTGCTTGTAGTCAAGAATGCTGCCAGTATTGTCAAGACGTTCACTGTATTATTGGAGAATTAAATGGACTGAGACATTGATATGTATTCATAGGTAAATCTTAAATAGAATGAAGACGTAAATCTACGCAAATTATGGAAGTTATTTATTTATAGCTATTCTAGATAACTTATTCAATTTTCAAACATCAAGGGAGGCCTAGATCCAATAGGGGCACTACCTCATAGGTGTGGTAGATGTGAATTGCGAGATTCGTTCGTTTATAATCGGATTAGATTACAATCGTGAACTGAACGAATGATTCACAATTTTACGTATAACTTATCGTAAAAAAACTTATAAACTTTCGAAGTCAGATCGTCAAAATGTGACCGAAAGTTTTTAGTTTAAGTTATATTATAAAAGACAATTATTGGCAGAATGAAAGAGCGTAGCAACCCTACGTCAAGTGTCAACAACCATTTGACTTAAATCAAATGTAAAACTTCCACAGACTACCAGATACAATTTACAGATAACCTACATTACAAATTACCTGCAATAACATTAATACAGTCTAGAAGGACATGAAAAAGGGGTTTGAATTTTTAGAGAAATACGATGCTATTAAAGCTATTTCGCCTAAATTATATTGTCCATCTAATAATATAAAATTAATCTAATTAATTATTCGATAGGGATCGCCGATAGTCGCGAGCAATTGCTAGGTTAATATATTTCACTGTTTGTATAACAAAATTGCATAACTTGTGTTATTTCAACAAATACGTAGAAAAGTGCCGTAAGAAGCAGAGCAGCGCGACAATGGCTTCAGACGCCTTTTGTCGTCGTCCACCCGTCAGCAAGGCGTCCATGCTATTGAGCTACTTTTGGTTTGCAAACGCGAAATAGAATGAACATTTTAACAATGGCATACAGGTTACAACTGTCTAACTGAAAGATGTGTATTACAGAAGAATCTGACTGACATACATAAACACGCACAAACCAAACTACTGGGTTTAAAGATTTGAAACTTCGCATAGAGTTCTGTTCCGTTATTTAAAAAAAAATTAAAAGAAATTGAAATTACAAACAGAAAAGAGAGTTAGGTAATCATAATCTCTGCTTAAAACTCTGGCTTACACTTCCTCGTTTAGTGTTTTGTTCTTACGGTACATCTTCAGTCTTTCTGCATTATAAAACAAACCCTTATTACTTCATTATAAATAATTCACGGTCAAATAAAATAGCAATATAGGTAAAATATTAAGTACTCTTACTTATAAATTAACATTGAACACTGAACTCCAATTGAACAAAATAAACTTCGGTGACAAATTTACTTTCATCGTATTTATGATCAATTCCTTGTTCTCGTGAAATCGGTTCATACAAAATAAAACCATCAATAGATCTTTTAAAATTTTATGAATAGGTCTATCATCAAACTATAAAATTACTAGCTATGCCTCGGTCGACTTACACTATTACACTTTAACATAGACTACCGGAATCGGTTATTTATAGTTACATCAAGATATCCCTGAACGTTCGGTGTGACGGGGCACTGCCATTCATTAGTATCAGAACAGAGCCTACCAACAGATGCAACGCGCTGCACACAGAAGACATTGTGCAACGTCTCTCAGATTCCAACCAGACGTTTATATTGTGAGGGAATCTAGAATACAACCATTATCTAAGCCGAGAACAAACACATCTCGGAAGCGTATTCAAAATGTTATATCGAAAACCTGTTGCGTGTTCTATTTGTGTGTTTTTGTTACTTTTGGTCGACTGGGCGCTAATTCTATTTCGATGGAATTGAAATATGATTGTAATATTGTGTACTAACGGTTCGATTGGAGTAATTTGTTGATAGAAATTTGATCATCATTTTTGTAACATTCTTTCAACTGAAAGCGCCCATTGCCTAATGACTTAGGGTACGGACTGTGAAATATACGAACGTGAATTAGAAACCACGCCGGGTTCGAATTCGCGCTCAGGTTTATTTACATTAGCTTAAAAGAGATAGCTTCAATTTGCTAACAGTTTGTTTTTAATATTCATAACTAAACTCGTTAATACTATTAAACGAAAAAACTTTACACACAGATATAAAAGTGCTAAAATGTTTTGTTTGAACTTTAATACAGATGAAATACGGGCCCATGCTTGAAACCAATTAATTTATACTGTTACAGAGACAAAATATTTGGTTGTTTGTTTGTTCCTGATAAACTCAAAAACGACTGGACCTATTTTTAAAATTCTTTCACCAATTGAAAGCTCTTTTATTTTACTAGAATGATAATATGAGAAAGGATTATTTTTTTAGATAGAAAAGGTTAAAGTATGTAACCAGCGAACCAATCTAACCCTTTCCCAAGCACAAGATACGTTATCCGAAAATGATCAGCAATACTTTTATAGATATAACATTAGTGTTATTTTTTGTCGGTAATGCAATCTCGAGTCCTCCTGTATTGGACTTTCCTCTTGAGTTCCCGATACGATAGATACACTTGTTGGTAATCTTTAAAGTCGTGAACTTTTCGCATGCATCACTCATCCTTTTATATGAAGTAAACATTGTAATTTGTCAATTGTATTTGAGTAGTACTACAAGACTCACACACGCGAATTACCCGGAAGGGGGGTTCCATTGTGTCCTAGTCCTGAGATCTTCATAGATTTTAATTAAAATACAATGGATGTTGTTAAATAACAAATATAAAAAAATTAATATCATGTCACACGCTAAGAATTAATCACATATAAACACACGCATATCTGTGATACACATCCTGGTTTTTTACACATTAATATAATATAATTATTATACCAACATATGTTTTAATTAGTTTTAAAAATTTATAATAAAATGTCCTGCCTCGTACAGCCGAGTTCTAGTATGATCTGTTCCAGCGGTATTACCAAACCAATACGACTTAGGGTCCTTCAAGAAGCGAGCGTACGCCTTCCTTAAAATGATTACATTTATGCTGTAATTTAACATATGTTTTTCTTGTTTAGGCTGGCCGAAGCTTGCGACAAGCCGCCTGCGCCGAGCTCGTCTCCGATATCAGCGGAGCAGCCGCTAGACCTCAGCGCCAAGTCCACCTCCAGTACGAGCGGCACCCCGCCCCCCGACCATAATAACTTGGACAATTCCAGGTGACACTATCTATTTAAATAAATTTACTCATGCCCGTAACGTAATTTCAACACCTTCAACTACACGATATGGCAACTTATTCTTTGTACATAACACCCGGCCTCACAGAAGACAGTGAATTAGAAGTATTTTGCGTTTCTGTTTGAAGAGTGAGATAAAAAATCTAGGATTCGAAGTCTTATCTTCGTCTCTGAAATCAGACTACCAAAATACTCCGTCTAACCTTACAAACCATACGTGACTAACGTAATAAAACCTAAACGTAATTTCTCATTAAACCTCTTTTCGTTGTAATTTAAACATTGTAAAAAAAAGTCGGTCACAGAAACGGAGCGAATTAGATATAAGGCGATGCGGCTCGCCGATATACGTACGTGTGGAGGTCAAATTTGCATCAAATTAAGGTCATACGGTGCTAATGGTCAATCCATTTAGCAAATGTTTAGGTAAATTAAAATACGAACCGTAGGTGACAGTGTCGTTCTGTTTTACACGCTTTTTATCAGAAGCCAGTTAGTTAGAGTACTGAACGCTTCTAGGTACAGTCGAATAGAAAACAGATATAATCCGAACAGAACCTATAAAGTACAGTCACTGACGATATAGCTAATGTAAAAACAATTACATTAAATGAATGGACTAACATGTATGGGTCACCGGGAAAATAAATATCTTAAATAATTTACTATATATTTATTATCCTTTCGATGTCGTTTGTATCAAGGCAAGGTATTATATACGTAAAGTAAATTTTACCATTTGGGAATTGTACTCGTGATATAATAATAATCATAACAATGCATGCATTTTCTTTGTGACTTGCTAATATTCGAAGAAACTGTACGTATCCCTTCTCAAGTAAACCGCTATAAATATATTTAATTTTCATTAATTTATTGTAATTAAAACAATATTATAATATAAAAAGTAGCAGATATGCCATTTTCGGGCCAGAAGTGAAGACTTGAAAGCGTCCTAATTAGGACACTAGTTTACATTTACGCTTAAGTGATAAACACTATCTGACACGTCACTGTTTTTGCTTATTATTTTAATTACGCGTTCCAGTTTACACCATATGGGAATGTTCTAAACTTCCTTTTCAGTGATCATTTGACGCGTAAAATATTAAATTATAATATACTGTGTAGAGGGTAGTAATCTGTGGTGTACTCAGAGGCCCTTAGAAAATACATCAGCCTCTGATAGTAGTGATACATTGCTCAATGGAGATAAGATTTTTGAATTGGTTTACGTAAAATCCAGTCATTGACAATTAGACAAACCCGTGACTCAGAATTAGACTATCATTTATCATTGGAACAATGTTCCTGCTAGAAGAAAGAAGAAGGCAATGGGGCCCTTTGTTATCAATCCTCTTAGCAGCCTCCGGCACCAACTATCAGCACATATCGCATTAATGCCGGAGCGATACAAAAGGAAACGAACAAATAAAAGGCGCCATGTTTGAGTGGGGCTGTCGGTAAGCATTTGTATAATTATCTGCTTTTGTTTTTATTAGGGAAGGTTTTGACGCAGTATTCCTTGCATAATGCTCATTAGGCAGTTTCGCCTGCGGCCTTTTGAGGCACCTCCCTATTTTTTTCTCTCCCTTCAGTTCAGAAATTCGCCCGCGAAACGGCCGGGGAAGCCGTTAATTGAGGTTATAAATGTACATACGAAATAGTATTACAATATTTCTTTGTTGGGTTAAAAAAACTAAACAGTAGATTTTTTTAATGAATAAACTAGTACTTGAACCCAATCCCACCTGATACTCATTTAAGGGTCCTAAGACGAAAACACTTTTATTGATTTAACTAAACAGTGACACTAGTGACGCGAATCTTTGTTATACGAATAAAGAATAGTCTATCGAAAATAATTGGTTGAAGTTTTAGATTTGCGCTCAGAGAAAGTAAAATTTTAAGCCACTTTTTTCGGACTGGACGAAATATGATTTGTTACTTTGACGAGGTTTTTATTTCACTGTCTTCAGGTTAACATTGTAGTACATTACCCTGTCTTCTTTGCGCTTTGTGGGGTGGGCCGGCCACCTGGCTGACACCGATCCCTTCTCGGGAATTGTAGTATGTTTATTGAATGTTAATATAGTATGAATTTCCATTTCCTTGTGCTCACACTTCAATTGAACAACCATAATACAAAGATTTTATGATAACAATACTAAATCAAGTTTTGCAATAAGCAAAGCATTTGTTAGGGAAATCACAATTCTCCATGGTCAGTAGCGCCATAGGCTGTATATTGCCCATAACCTGGCAACATTTGAAATGGTCGCATTCAACAACTTCCTATTGTAACATAGCACTGGGATTATACAAACAATGCTCAAGTGAACGCACCCATTAAACTGTGAAAACGAAACTGAGCGATCAACTTCGGGGTCAATGCACCTTTGACAGGTGGCGCCATGATGGATTGTAATGTTTTATGGCACTCGGTGTTATGTTTTATGTAACGCATTATATACACACACACACACACGCCTATATAGGCCAAGATTATAAAAAGGCACCAACCTATACAGACGAGTTATAACCCAAGAACGGCGGAGGATTTTTATAATTAATTTGTTGTATTTGTCTCCGCCTCGAATAACAGAATAACAAATTAAAAATATGAAAAATTCACAAAAGTAAATGCATTTTCTCGTACAATTTTCCTACATCCATCATCATCCATCCTGACTTCCAAACTATACATGAAAACAAAGAAATGTGTATCTCAAGGCGCTTCAATAAAGGGAATCGATTAGAGTGCAACCCATCCAGCGATTACAAAACGAAAGTTAAAATAATTTTAAAGCTGAATTAAGTTTGCCGAGTCAACTAGGAGTTGGTGATCATTTTTAACGATTATTTTTTGTTTTTCAAGAGTAACTTTATAAAGAGTACAGTTTTTGTGTGTATAGTTTGTGCTATATCAAGATGGATTCTTTGTAAGCATAGGTTACGCCTCACCTTTTATGTTGAAATTTGTAAATTACAAAATATTTTTGAAAAAAAATTGTTCTCACATTACATATCCATATTATACAATATCAGTTCAACAAAATTACAACATTTTTCAAGAAAGTATAAAAAGTATAACCGACGCCGTGGTATATGATTTATACATATGTTTACAAAAATTATAGCTTGATCTGGAAATTTCCTTTTTCCAATTTTAACCCCACAAAATTGTTATTTTTACCATAGACTCCATCTCTTCCTACTATAAACTACATCAAAAAATGTGTAAATATACGAAATAAAAGTACTTGAAAAGAAATCTATTCGAATACGTCATATAAACAATATGTTTCGAGACATGTCCGCCACACTAATTATATACATAAACATATGATTCCAAAGTCAAGGAACTCATGTATATCAAGTAGTTAGTGTCAACGCTCTAGTGGCTAGCGAGGCGAGGACTGAATGCTACTACTCATTGCGAAAGAAATCGCAAGTTTATCGGCCGGACATACAATACAAACTGGCGAGTTTTTATTTGTGTACCATGATTCATCACTAGGGATGGGTTAGACTTTTTATGGTTAGCAACAAATACACTAGCAGTCCATACAGTTTATATAGCAACGCGACACGAGACGCCAATAGCCTATTGGTTAAGGGATTGAGTCACATGCACAACATGGTCTTAGGTTCGAATACGCCATTCGACTTTTGTCGTGAACCATTTCTAACCAACTTTGAACTTGGTTGGGAATGGTTAAAACAAATATTAGTGAATTATTTCGTAATGTACTAATAGTTTATATGTGTACGTGCCCGAGTAGAGTTGGCATCAGGCAGGCGGCTGGCCATAATAAAACTATAGCTAAAACCTATTACAGTATGGGACTACGGTTGTACTGTGCCTGACCCCACAAAAAAGTGGGTAAAGGACGGGGAGAAAAACATGGCACGTATAAGAACTGAATTAGTTAATTCTCATTATATGTGAAATTATTCCTTATGAGAAATAAAGATTAAACCTAGCTAGACGCGTTTCCAACCTTTATGTGGAAGATAGGTAAAAAATAAAAAGGAAAACAATTTGACGGGAATTGGGGTCCACTGACATCTCAATTACGAAATAAATTTCTACTTCGGTTTACCAGAATTGGTAATTACTTCCCTGGTCGAGTCGAGTTTTTCATGTCTCATAAAACTTAGTATAGAATTTTGTAACTTTAATTAAGTAATGCCTCCTCTAACTCATTCATCATTTCTTCATTCATACTAGGTGTACGCGTACAATCACATCTGTTACAAATATTTCTCGTCATCTTGTTTCTTTTTTTTATATATATTCGTCATAGACTTGCATTCTGAAATAATTCTCTACGAATGTCACAATTTTTAGTATTTTATTTTACCTTCTTTTCTAATCGTTCTTCTTTCTTAATCGTTATTTCAAATGCCAAAATTAAAGCATATGTTGACATTTAATATTCTCTACAGGCTACCTCTCAATATAACAAAGCGTATATCATTGACACAGCCCACGTAATCGTTATGTCGTTCAATTTGCATGTAACACTCGATGCCGGGACATCGGAAGATTAGGAGATCTCTAGATCCCCCCCCCCCCCCCAATCGGCCACGCTGAATAAAACATACCAAAGCATTCATAAAACGGTTCACGTCATCTAGAAGAACAATGTCGCAACATCGTTATTATAGATATGCGATAGCCCAATCGATAACTGAATAAATTCATTCGACGGGACCGCGATGTGGGTCGCATGACTCGCCAAAACAAATAAAAATGCAGCGATAGTCGCCCGGTGCATCGACCTTGCATCCTCGCAGCGGACCTCGCGAGACGCACGCAAAAGTATTTTCTGCTACCATGAAATAGAGACCGAAATACCGTACCAATAATAGTGAAAAATAAGAAAGTAAGACCTAAGATGAAACTAAATACGAACGCCGATCGAAAATTGATTTTGAACCATATCGTTTTCGAAATAAAGTCTAGTTTTGTAAGAGCGTTATCGGGAAATAAAAGACGAAAGGAAAAGATAAAGATGCATTCATAGCCAGTCCGTTATCGGTGAGTCCAAGAGTAAATATTTCGCATTTCGCTTATCTCTCAGGTTTAATACAGACCGTTTTGAAACGTCGCGTTTCGACGACCGTCCGATTGCCGGCTGTTGACCCAGATTGTTTTCTGATTCATTTCACTCGGCCTGTACGTAACATTTGCGTTCTTCAGATAAGATTAGGGCGGTGTTTGCTGTGTCGCGAAATATTTGCTACTTACGATAACGACATTTTTATTCTATATTTGAAATACTACAAACTCGAATTCGCACAATGACAGGAATCTTCCTCTTGAAAATAGGGATAGTATTAATTCAGGCACATGTTCTAATTACCAGGTATAACTAAATTAAAGAATTCTGTGTATGATGAGTATTAATCTCAAATACCCAGGACATCTCTCTATTACCATTCTAACTACACATCCATACATATCAATCTGTCTTGACTTATTGTATTTCAGTATGGGGTGTACTCATAAACAAACAAAAACAAAATGTGGTGGACAAAAAAAAATACATACATACATATTTTATCTACACACAGGATCTCGATACAACCGAGTGTGTCTGCGTAGATGTCTCAGCAAATCTTTAGTTGTTATGTGTAACCTAAAATGAATATTTGTTACAGAGTTGAGTTTTTAAAACCTGAATGATCAAGCGCGACATAAATCTGATTCGATGTTGGCATTTGACAGGGCGGGGTTGTCAATAAAATAAAACAGTAATTGTCCAAGTTTATATGAATTGTATTTGTTAAAAAATAAAGTATTGGGTAACTCCACATACTTTTTTATATTCATATAATTAGCTAGGTTGCAAGTGTGGGTAAATAGTTTCATGTGGACAGCTTTATTTAGTCTAAGGACATTACTATATGTCTATGGTAAAACCGTAAAGATGTCAACGGAGGCAAATTGTATGGCATTGTGTAAATGTATTGATCATGTTTGAGTTGTTAAATTGTAACCTCTCATAAAAGTAAATAAGTTTTAAAAATACAATTTGTTTCAGATTAAAACGCGCGGCGCCGGACAACGGCAACAACGTGTCGCGGCGAACATACTCCGAAGAGGAGCTACAATCAGCGCTGCGCGACATCCAGTCTGGTCGGCTGGGCACGCGCCGCGCCGCCGCGCTCTATAGGATACCACGCTCCACGCTCCGCAACAAGATTAACAAATGCGGCCTCCCCTCGGACCCCGCGCACGACTCTGAACCCGACAGCGAACCGGAGAGAACTGACTCGCCGCCCTCGGTCATCCTCAAAATACCAACGTTCCCACCCCCGGATGAGAAGAGCCCATCCCCCGCGACACCGGTAACCCCTATCACACCAATCTTACCCCAACCCCAGCCACCGATAAATCAAGCATCTCAACTACTACTCCCGTCAGTCTTCGCCGATCCACCCTCGACTCAACATCTATTTACGTCTTTGAGCGACGTCATAGCTAAAAGCATCAGCCAGAAATTTCAACAGCCTCTAGAAAGGCCACCACAGTCGGATCTTCCTTTCATGCGAGCTCCTGACAGGCATGTGTCGGTGATCAAGACCCCGCCGGATAACCAGAGGAACTACCAGATGCCCAGCAACTCGAGGACTACCACCAATAACAACGGCCAGCCGGCGACCGGCGGTAAGGGCACGCGCCCCAAGCGAGGCAAATACAGGAACTACGATAGAGATAGCTTGGTCGAGGCGGTGAAGGCTGTCCAGCGGGGAGAAATGTCGGTGCACAGGGCGGGCTCATACTACGGCGTGCCTCATTCCACCCTAGAGTATAAAGTCAAGGAACGACATTTAATGCGACCAAGAAAGAGGGAGCCGAAACCGCAACAGGAAGCAAAGCCGCAACCTAAGCCCCCACCGAAGCCGACTACCAAGCCTTTCACGAATGGATTGAACGGGCCCGAAGCTTATCCTTCGGGGTACCCTTTCTGGGCGGGGGGGTTCGCCCCGCCGCCGGCGCCGGACCTCTACGCCTCACACATGATGCGGAGGCTGCGCGACGAGGCGCCGCCCGCGAACGGATCATTCCTAGAGGGGATCATCAGATCCAGCCTGGAGAGGCCACTGATCCAGCGGTTGGCGGAGCCGCGGGCGCCGATGGCGACGAGCGAGGCGCCCAGCCTGCTGCGGCGGCTGGCTGGCGAGCCGGAAGAGCCGCCGCCGGCGCGAAGGCCACGCATCGACAGCTCGGACCGGCAGTTGGCTGCGGAAATGCGCGAAGCGGTGCAGCGGCTGCGGGCAGACAAGCTGCGACCGCGGAACGGCACCCCTACGCCGCCGGGCGGGTCGCCGCCGCCGCCCCAGCCCGCGGCGCCCCCGGCGCCCCCCGATCACGTCTAGACTGCAGCCGAGGTCGAAGCTGGACCCGCGGGGTCGGGTCGAGCCGCGCGACGCCGCGATCTCCTCAGTCTTTGTGATAAGTACTATAAAGTACATTCCGTTGGCGATACGCGTCACAACTTCGGTGTCGGTGTGCCGTCATTATGGCTTTAGTGCAATAGTTGCGACTTTCCGTGTATACTGTTATAGTGACAATAACTATTGTTTTATCCGACTCAACCGGTTTTGGTTTGCGTTCGTTTTCACTGCTCGCTTCTCCACCCTCCCTCCCCTCTGCATCCCCGCCGTAGCCCTAACAGCTTCCTCCGTCGGCCCAGCGACACTCACCGTTCCACACACGATACGTATCACCAAATATCACAATAGTTACCTAAACTCACAACCGGTTTGATATAACCACAGCTTTACTAACGCAATATCACAGTAAAATAGCCTGTACGCCCCATGCCCATGCCGTTTTGGCCTTCGGGATGACGTCATTTGTGACTTAGTGCCATTCTTATGTCCGTTGCTAGTCTACAATACAATCGGTTTAATTGTGAGAGCGGTTCTTCTGTTCTTTATCAACATTTTTACAAGCTTTCTTCTTCGACCCTGTTTTTCAGGTTGAGGAAACCAAAATTCACTGAGATAAACGCCTATTTGTAGCGATGGGTGAATTAAACGAATGGCGCTAAAAGCACAACCGACAGAAGGTTGTCCAAAATTTCTCCCAAAATCCGTAAAGCCTCGATTTTTGACCTTGTGTTTAAGTGAAAGACAACCAAAAGTTAATGTTATAAAATCAACTATTTAAATATTTTTAAGTAATAAAAATTGTAACAAATTAATTATACGCGCTAGCTATGAGTGTAACGTTATCGATTTTTAAGTGAACTATCGCATATTTTGTGCGGTGTTTTTATAATTAGATAGGTAATATATTGAATGAAATGATTAGCTGTTCGGGGCCGAGATCTGTCCCCGTCTGTCGCAGGGCGAGCGAACGGGACGGCGACAGTAGGGATGCGCGGATTTCTGTGGAGCCTCGTATCGATACGGAGCTACGTTCGGACTTATGTGCAATTATTATTTTGTAAAAAAATAGTAATTTAAACTGTGTCTAAGCTAACACGTGGATTTCCATATTACTAAATGTGATATTTAGGTATTATAAATGCGGTTTGCTTCTAGACCTCGGGCAACTTCGGCCCCACCATGGTATATACACGGACGTACATCGGTACATCTAGTAAACTTATATATTTTATGTACTATTATTGTATCTTAAGAAAATATATTCTTATTTTTCATGGTCCAAGTTTTAAATGTTTTATCGACTATACAAAAATATGGATAATCATTATTATATTCTTGTCAACTTTAAAATTGTAATTAGCACAAAACTCTTCAAAAAAAGTATCTTCAAATTTGTGGAATTTTTTGGTGTTCAATCGAAAATATATTATGGAGGTATGAAATGGAAAAAAAATGTATACGCTCTCCCAAATTAAATTTAGGTAAAAACTATTTGGATATAAAAAAATATCATACGATTACTTATTGTAAGTTACGTGTAAATGTACGCCTCATGGAAATTAAGAAGTCTTTGTATTGTGTATGTAATTAAAATATACATATATTATATACAAGTTAAAAAGATTATTGTCGTACATTTGTCTTCAGAGACCACGATGTGAAACAATATACCGGCTTGCATTCGACATTCCGACATAGATTCTATACTGAATAGACTGCGCGAAGAAAGACAATTCGTATTAAGTGAAGCTTAGAGCTACGCTACAAGAAAGAACCTCGTAGCTAGCTTAGAATACCGCCATAATTGTACATCAGCTGAGGTGGTTCCAGAAACTAATGATTAGAAAGTCCTTCATATTTCTCAGGGAGTTGGACGAAGCTCCAGTACCTTTTGCACATAATTATGGAAACAGTTGAACTACGTGCGGTTTTGTAATTAAAAAGCAAATATTACAATATCTATATACATTAATTATATTCAAATCAAAATACATATCCAATGACGTCATGTCAAATGCAAGTTTAAAGATTACAAATCAAAAATTTTTATATTCGAAATTTTAAAACTAGTCGATAGCACGTTGCTCATTACTGTTTGCTTTTTGTTCGGTAAATTTGAAGTCTCGTATCTAGCATTTAGTACTAGTATATGTTTATTGCGTTTAAAATTATCAAAGAATTATAATACATAAAATGACCTCACAATTTAAAAAGGTGAATTTAAATTCAATGTCACAAAATGCATGCATAAAATATACTTAACACTCACATCGTGACATAAACCGAATAACTTAAAAATTTTCGTGAATATAATACATAATAATAAATTGCTTTTCTGCAGGTCTCCTTTCATAAGATTACTTCGTAAAATTGATAAGAATATTGGATGTTTTATTTAATGTTTTAAGGCCTTTATATGTATTGAAGTCTTTGATAATATGTATACTTTTGTACTCAATTCCAAAAAAATAAACAGTTCCATTATCGTGTCGCGAACAACGCCCTACCAGACCGCATTTCAATTGTCAAAAGTTTAAAAATCGAACAACTTTTAATACTTTTTTTATCAATACGTACACGAATCTGTGTGTTATGCCTGACATTTGTTGCTAGCTTAAAAAATGGTTATTTTGTGTAAGTTTGTACAGAAATAATAGGATGGGACAAATTGCAAAGAGAATTTAGCTATTAAACATTCCGTTTAGAATGTTATTAGATTTTTTTTATAATAATTATAATATAAAATATTTTTCGCATCGGGAACAAATCATTATGTTGTTTTAATCTTATTTTGTAACGTTAGTTAATTTTTAAGTGGCTTTATTTTTAAATAACCTATATATATATATATATGGATTATATTATTATATTGAGATGTTAAACATGTCATTGTTTTTGTGCAAAGCGTTTGTGGGTTTCAATTCCCGGTATAAAAAGAGAGTTGCGACTGATATGTAGTAGAAAATTGCCAAGTGCCCAGCACTGCGCCGGTCTGTACAAATGGTATAAGCCGCCTTTACAAGTTTAATGTTATTGACAGTGATCTCCGAACTAACTGACCACCTCAAGACCGTTTCGACTTGCAACCCTTATCACAATAAATGTGCCCTTAATAAATTATTGGTGATTGTTATTTTACAAAACACAATGAAATCTCAAAGCTTAACTTATCCTTCCCATTGAAGAGATCACTGGTTTATTAGTAAATCATTTTTATTGTATATTGTTCTATCATTTTTCCACATAGTTTTAGGGATTTTAGTTAATACTTTAGGTTAATTTTCATTATTAGGTAGGCGGTAGTAGTTCTTTAATTAATATTCTGTTATTTTTTTTTTGTAATTGTATAATAAATTTTCCGTAAGAGTTAGTTTAGTCTTGAACGGTCCTCGACTGGGCCGGGAACAAAAAAAAGACAATGAGGGGCAGTTGCATTTTTTTCTACGAATCAATTTTAAGAAAACATTTAATATTTCAACGCGATGTTGTGAATGTGTTTATCTGTATAAATTCTGAATGCTGTCACATATCTCATTTTTTTAGAGCATGTAACTTTTGAAGGTGGCTTTAACAAAGATAGTAAAACGTATGCCACAATGAACTAACTTTAATGGTAGAAAGATAAACTTGAAGATCTTCGATGGCGATCGTAACACAATCGGCAGTCGCGACTTGTCAAAACCAAAATAAATTAAAAGACAATTACGACCTCTAACATTTTAAGTCACCTAGGATTGACAGAAGTAGCAGTTTTAATTTTCCTTGAATCGAAACTTGTGGTGTGATATTTAAACTCAAAACATTTGGTTGTTGAGAACACGAGTATTAAAAACTGACATCAGTGTAAGCTTTTTGAGATTCGAATCCACAACATCTGATTTGTTAGACGCTCTGCCACTGAGTTAGATAAAGCCGCTCCAAATCTATAATTCTATAGATACTTAAATAAACGATTACTAAACGGATTTATGAAAGAACATGTTTAGTCTAAAAAAAAATGGTTGAAAATAATGAAACATCAATATTTCAGTGACTGAGCTTTTAATATCTGATGATTCGAATGTCCATCGTTTTGTGTTGATTCCGCTTAACAGATGATGATTTCGAACTGTTGGCTGCTATTATATCTTTATCCTGGTCGAATTGAAAACGATGTAGAGCAGAAGACTTGGTAATAATTTTTACTTTCAATTCTATTATTATATAATTACACATTATATATAATTACACAAAAATTGTGTTACGTTCATAAACTTCGAATGTATATGTTGTAATTCGATATCAACTAACGCTTCCAATGCGAATATGCATTAATGTCAAGCTCCCGCGCCACACTGACAGGCATCTGTCACTCTGACGTTTGACGTTTTGAAATTTGACAGTTCAAGTCATGACAAGTAAATTTACAAAGACGTCGCCAGCGCCACATTCTATTTATTAGCTTACACTAAACAAGCTGTGTGTGTGCCTGTAACATTGTATATACCGATCATTGCGCAACAGCAGACAAAGACATGCGATGTAGTTTCGCTTTCATCTCCTTTTGTTCAATGTCTAACCTCTATACATTTTTGTAAACGTAAGTTTCACCATTATTGTCAAATACTTGTTTTCCTTTTTACAACTCGTATGTACTTCTAGAAAAATAATTTTTAACGATATAATTATTGTACTATTATCACAATAATTGACTTATTATTATTATTAAATAAGATTTATCATTGAAGGGAATGGCGTATTCAAGATATGATTTTGTTTGTTTTATTAATCTTGCTAAACGCAGTTTAAAAAACGCAAGAGTTCGTTTAAAAAATTTATGTACAACATGAAGCATTTAATTTTAGACATTTAATATAATGTTATCTTTATTAAAAACTAACTAATTAATATGAAATTTGATGAAATATTTTCATGGCGTATTTATTTAAAGAGTTAAAACGCTTATTTGTAGTCACATTACGATGCTGGGGAACATATCTTATTTTTGAGAATGTTCGCTACGCAAAAAAAGGTTTTAGTTGTGATTGGATTTTAAAAAACTAGGTAATGGACCAATGTATAGACGCTGTTAATTCCAACAGCTCATGTTTTTTTTAATATATAAACTGCTAAAGGAGCTAACAAGATCAAATTATAATATTGTTATTTAATTATTGAGTACAAGTTTTAATGGAATATTTTTTTTCAATATACCTTACTCGCCTCTTTATTTTTGTTATTTTGTTCCTTTAGTTTTTATTATTATTATATTATTGTTTAATTGTCTCTACAGATGATTTCGCGTTGAGTTAAGCGATCCAATTTATTTTTTGTAATAGATAATATATATTACTTACTCACTTCCTCATTAAGAAAAGTGATGTTTACTAGGTTTTTATCTTATTTACTACAACTCACATTTGTTAAAAAACACGTAACGTAGGGGAAAAAATTGGCGATGTAATGATGTAGAAAAAAAACAGTGAATTGGCACAACATTAATATATTGAATCTAGTCAAATTTTTAAAAGTAAATGATGAAAATAAAATAAATTCGTAACGCCGAGCAGATTCGACTGACATTCTTTGATAGAAAAATAAAAAGCAAAACGTTGAAAATAACGTCCAGAAACGTCGCCAGGCGAC
Organism: Papilio elwesi; assembly: GCA_029849275.1. Lineage (NCBI taxonomy): Eukaryota > Metazoa > Arthropoda > Insecta > Lepidoptera > Papilionidae > Papilio > Papilio elwesi. Next base: position 2,763,128 of record CM056710.1, on the reverse strand, counting down.
TTAAAAATGAAAAAAATGATTTGATTTGAAATTGTGGAATTGTACACAATGTATTGTAGAGCTGTTTTCTTACGTACATATTAACTAATGTATAACTTGTGTAGAATCATTTGAGGTGGAAATTTTTTCATATTATGTAATGTCCTTTATCTATAAGATCTTTATATCTTTACGTTAAATATCTTAATGACATGGCTGGTGAAGCAGGTGTAAGAATGTGCGAGGATATTTAAAACCTGTATACAATAAATTTCTTTCATTTGTTGAAATTACATTAGTTTCATTTAGAAAGAAAATGACTGTACACAAGGATACCAACGAATATGATTCTCTGGTTGAACAAAACTAAAAACTTTCCCATCAGTGCTTGGTCCAATGGACGTAGGGCTGCCCCCAAAGATTAATAAATGACTCCTAATCTATTTTAACAACGCAACGCAGCAACATCTGTTGCACGAATGGGTCGGCTCGACTGGTGAAATAACACGGTCTTACAGAAGACAGACGAGAAGTAGAAGTATTCTGCGTCTTGCGTAATGAGTGAAGTGCCGCAGACCTAATGTCGGTCCTCTTCCCTTCCCATCCTTTCTAATAAAGATAGGATGAGAAGGGAAGAGAATTGGATGGGGAAGGAATGAATAGAAAAAGGAACTCATTTGCTTGTTTGTTGCAGATAGCTGGGTAGCGGTCACTTAACATCTAGTGAAATTATATATAAACATTACCAAAACATTATAGTTTAGGTATCGTTTATATAAAACTTTTAACAATATTGACATGACAACATGGTTACACAGATGCATTCAAGCTTTGTAACCACATCCCTGTTTACGTATATCTACTCTGAATGATAAAGGAATCCTAATTGCCCACAATTACTGACAACCTAATTTTCTTTAAAAAAAAAAACATAAACCATAATATGACAGGTCCCATCCACCAAATGCCATGTACCGTTCAGAAACTGTTAATTGAAAATATTAACAAAGAACTCCAAAAGAGTTTATTCGAAAAGGTTAAATAGCTTTAGGCGTTTTTACGCAAAACCACAAAGAACAGGAATCGACAAAAGAAATATAAATTCGATTTTTAAAAATTGACCTTTACAAATTTTGGAATGACTGTGTCTTTGTGTTACCGGAGCACTTGTTTCCAAGGTCAAGGTTTTATTATAAATGAAAAGGCGGCAGATTAAAGATGGCGCCGGCCAAATAATACCGCCGTACGCGCCAAAAGAAGAAAATAACTGGTCCCCGGCGGCTACAATTTGTCGAAGAATTTCGTCGTGAAAGGTATTTCATCTTTTTGGTATCGAAATTAATCTTTGGAACGGCCATATTGTCAATGAGAATCTTACCTTTAATGATTATTAAGTAGATTTTTGTAAATAACACGTTTTTACATATAAAATAGATATTTCATATCTGAATTTTAAATTTTTTTTTTTTTTTTTTTTTTTTTTTTTTTTTTTATATTACAAAGAGGCAAACGAGCAAGCGGCCCCTGGAAATAAGTACCGCTACCCATAGGCATCCGCCACAAGCTAATGAGTTGCAGATGCGTTGCCTACCTTCATGGACGAAGGAGGGGACAAACAGAAAAAGGATAATTCCATTCCCTGTCCATCCCCTCCCCATCCGTTAAATCCTCTTCCTCTTCCCGTCCTTTCCTTATTAGAAAAGGGTAGGAGGGGGAAGAGGACTACAATTAGGCCTCCGGCACGTCACTCATCAGACGAAACGCAGAATACTTCTACTTCACGCCTGTCTTCTGTGACGTCGTGGTATTTCACCGGTCGAGCCGGCCCATTCGTGCAAAAGATGTTGTTATTGCGGGCCCTACCACTGTTAAAAAAATTATATTATATACAGCAGATTTACAACTACGTCGTACAGTACTTATTAAATACACATGTTTGTACCTGTCTTACCAAGTTGATAAAAATATTAGAGAATAAAAATATTGAATCTTGGTCTTGGACCTTCTGTGTCTTTGTTTGTCACTTAATCGTAAATGTAAACACATGATGTAGAAAAAATATATATAAAAAAAGCGTCACTTTTCGACCGATATTGGTATATCCACAACGTTTAGTATTATAATATCATGGGCCGACCCAGCACACATTGTCTGACATGGACGCTGGCATGGCCTTTACTAGCGGGCTTAGCAAACGTTTTGCATTTTTTCTTTTAAAAGCTTAAAAGTCTTCTGGGACCCGATGGCAATGTCACCAAGGTACAATTTAGAGTCTAAAAATCCGAGACCCACTCAAACACACTAAAAAATCATCATGATTAATCCAGCTGTTTCGGGGAGCTCAGTCACTTATCATGCATAGAAGCAATATACATATATCAAAATAGTAACTACATATTTATGTATTTAAACGAAACAAAAGCGCGATATTATACCTAACGTCAAAAATGCAATACAAGCAACAAAGACGACCTGAAATGGCATATCTTAAAAAGAAAAATCCGCGAACAAACTCGAGCGCAGGCGACTACGAAGTACACCGAAAACGGCCGAATCAACGGCCAAAAGAGTTACCATGACCTTACACAGTTGCTCTTGACTTGCCGCCGCTGTGTTGGTGCCCGCTCGCCTGTGTGCGCTCGACTTGCAATTCGGGTACTTTGGCTGCTCGTCGTATTCTTGTTTGTAAATGCATCCGTCAAAGAATAACACCACAGACAGATTAAGATCAGATTGATTAATTAATTTATTTATTTTCTTTACTTACATCCTTTAATCATCGTTTTGCATGAATAATTTCCACCAAAAACATTTAATGTAATATTGATTACCAAGACTCACAAATTCATAATGCTTTTACTATTTAAAATTATGAGATATATAACAGAACTAAGACCAAGATCCCAGATGTGCTTGTATTGGCGAAAAAAGAGATAAAATATAGCAGAGGCTTTTTATGTATTTTAGTATTATTTATACCTATGATTGAATGATGTCATTACAATAAAATAGTCATGGTAATAATGAAACATTGGCGTGTAAAATTAGGTGTAGATATAAAAAAATAAAATCAGAAATTCTAAAAGGACATTTGTGATAGTCTATGGCGCGCAATTCGGATACTTTTTTGTCGGTGCGCACGACCACAGAGCCGCCGATGCACGCGCGCCTGTGTGTGTGTGCGTGTATTTTTCGCCGCGTGCACTTTGGGCATTGCCCTCCGCTGGGACAATAGCACTGACCTTGGCCAACGCAGCTGCATGCGTAGAGACGTTTTCGTTCGAGCGTTCGAAATTCGAACGATACGAATTGGGCGTTTTTAGTCTGTGCCTTATGTATTTTTTTTATTTGCGATTGATGTGATTTACAAATGAGGTCAGGTATATATTTGTATCGTTATTAGACCTTATTTCCTTTTTGATTTATTGTACGCATTGGGATACTTGATATACAATATTCATTAGTAAGGATTTATTTTTAGGTGCAGGCATTAGTCCTCACGTTTATTCCTAACTCACAATAAAGCGCGTGGGATAAAATAATTAAACCACGCCTAATACCTTTTTCAAAGGCTTCTAAGGTAAACGCCCTAATTATTCACCACCTCAAACAGTTAGAAGGGCAAAAAAAACTAAAACTGAACTCTTATAAATCACAATACAAGAGGCGATGGCGATTTTACGAATGAGGGTAAAAAAAGAGGTCGTTCGCCATATGGCCCTAATGCGGATTGGTTAAAGTGGGTTAGGGGCCAACCTACCGTCAGTTTTAGGGCCGCCTATAAGACCTTTTTTCTGATTAAGTTCTGCCACTACAATATTTTCTTATTGGATTTCTCCCATACACAAATGTTATATATTAGCCTAGCTATTATGTATATACCCATGCATGTAAAAATATGTTTTATATATGTTTCACATACACAAGATAGCAATTCTTGTTGTCTTTACTGATCTTAATAGATATTAAGCGTTAGAGTTAAGTCAAACCGGGAACCTTGCAGCTACAACCGATTGACTAGCGTTTAATACCATTGTTGATAAATATAAAAATAAAGCAATGGTATGGTATGATTACAAGGGTAGAGGAAGTCCGAAGAAAGTATGGATGGATTGTGTGCAAGATGATAAGGTCGTGAACACAGGTATGGCGGCTGATAGAGAGATTTGGAAGAGGAGAACATACTTTGCGACCCCAGATAGATGGAAAAGGGCAGACGATGATAAAAATGTATGAAGCCTTTTACATTGAACCGTGACAGCGTGCATGTGTCACCGACCGATTATGATCGTCGTCAGTTTGTTATTAGACTAGACATAAACTACCAGCAAATTGTGAAATTATTGAGTACAACGAATTCTTCACTTCAACTTTACTAAGATTGTTTATAAACTGTAGAAGTCGAATTGTGAACTGATAGAATGGCTTCCGTTATTATATGTTTACGTTATTATATGTTTTTTTATTAACAGTGGTAGAGCCCGCAACAACAACATCTGTTGCACGAATTGGCCGGCTCGACCGGTGGAATACCACGACCTCACAGAAAACAGGCGTGAAGTAGAAGTACTCTGCGTTTCGTCTGATGAGTGAGGTGCCGGAGGCCTAATTTCAGTCCTCTTCCCCTTTCCACCCTTTTCACATAAGGATAGGATGGGAAAAGGAAGAGGATTGCACGGGGAGGGGGTTTATGGGGAAAGGGAGATACCCTTTTTCCTGTCTATGCCCTCCATTAAAGGTAGGCAACGCATCTGCAACACATTTGCCTGTTGCGGATGTCTATGGGCAGCGTTTACTTAACATCAGGTGATCCGCTTGCTCGTTTGCCACCAACTCACATAAAAAAAATGATAAGGTTTATGTTTGAATGCAAGATAGTTATAGATTAGGTTCGTTAGCTTGGACATGATTGTTAATATATGTAAAAGATGTTATCGACGAAGAAATAGGCTTGTTGCGTTTACCATGATAATTCGAATTGTCCATGATTTCATCCAGATAGCCTATTGTAAATTGACAAGTTCGCAAAGTTCTCGGTGACTCGTATATCATGTCATAGTTGCAGGATCGTAATAGTGTACGTAATACTTCAACTCCAAGCTGGTACTCTTTAAGATTACACAGATAGAATTTTTCCAGTCGTACCCACCCAGCAAGAAAAGTAATACAATACTATGATTAGACTCGGAGAGACTCATCTAACCCATATTATAATAAAATATACTTTGGGGTTAGATAAATGAACTATTGTCTACGTAGCAGATCGTTGTCGTATATCCAGGCATGGCAAAGTAACTAGGAGAGTCCCATTTTACCCTTTGGGTACGGAACCCTAAAAATGACTGATGAATGTTTGTGCTTTATAATCGTGTAAAAAATATCTGGAGGTATAAATTTATCGCTGGCATATGTCAAAAGAGCCGGTGAGTGTTGCTAGTTTAATTAAAAAAAATCAAAGTCAAAATTGATGTTTTATTACTTTCTACCACTGAGTAATGGAAAAATTGAAAGATTACAACCATTGTGATTGGTCAAAGCTAGCCTTTCATTACATCCATGTTTTACAAAGGCGATGATAATTATAGTAATAGTAGTAGTAAAGGCACGCTTCGTTTATTCTATATTGAAAACATTCCTTTCCACGTAGCCTCTGCAATCTTAAGACAATCCAATAGAAAGAAACTAAGAAATTTCCCCTAGCTTTTTCCTAATTTTCTAATCTATATAAATAAAAATTAATGTACGTATGTATCTTTGTTTGTCCTTTATGCGTTCCTAAGCCATTGATCAGAATGCGATGGCATTTTGGTACACCCTGTACCTATCGCAAAGGTTGGTATTCCAAAAAATCTATAAATGTCAATATAAAAATTATCCTTTCCATTTCTTTAAAATTAAAATAAAACCTCTTGCATAATGGTTGCTTGCTGGCAATGCTGTTTATATGAAAATACAACTTAATGAAGTTTAATTTTATTGGCGTCTTTTAGTAAGTCTTAATTAACGTCTTCCCGCAGAGGTTGGCGTCAGGCAGGCGGCGGCCGTAAAATGTAGCCAAAATCTGCACAATGTGAACTACATTCACACTGTGCCGACCCTACATCATTGGGTAAATGGCAAGGAGATAATGATGACGTCCTAATTTCATTAAAAAAAGTTTAATTTATTATCCATAACTTTTTTTATATAGCCATAAACAAAAATTTATCATTTTCAATGAAACTTTTTGTTTATAGAACTTTGATATTATTTTGACATTATTTGAAGAAACATTACATGCAACAAAACACTTTTTTACTTGACGTGGCATTGCAACGCATGCCTAGTGGCTCGCGCCTATTACCATATCACAATAAGTCATTTTTCCGATATTACTGTATTAAAAGAAAACATTATTTCCAGAGAAAGGACTGCTCCATCACTTGATGACGTTGTTTTTCTTTTGTAAAGAACACGGAAGTGCCTTTTGCTCGAAGAGTTTTTCACACTCCGTTCAACTTTAACGTGGAGATTGTTAAAAAGAAATGATTGAAGTTTTATCTTTTGACTTTTGTTCTTTAATGTTTTTCGTCGTATTATAATTTGTACTGTTATATGTATTTTTTTAGAAAAGATAAATATAAATAAAAAGGCACTCAAGCCCGTGATCCTGAGTAGGCAGGCAGAGGTGGCACACCACTCCTGATTCTTCATCGTGTGTACATAATTCAAGGAAGTTTGCTTGAAGTTGCTTTAATGTTCACCGAGCTGCCTTAAAAAGTAGCAAATTTGAAAACACTACGATTGACCTGATTATGCGTAGAACATGATCAGAACTGCATAATGTATTAGATCAAGATTCGATTTGCATTATGAACCAATGAATTTGGGGATTGTGGCGGACAAAAAATATTTGCTTAGAAGAGTAAAGTGTTGGTATGGTACAGCAGTCAAAACGCCTCGCTCGGTCAAAAATCTTTATTCAAGTGCCATCTTGTGTTGAACAGTGTCAACTTTAAAAATATTATTACGAAGCGAAAAAATATATAATACAAATGTGTAAATACACTGTTGATGAATTAATTATGCTGATTCTCTATACATAAACAACATAACAATATATAAGCAAATATTTTGTTTTGAAATGAAAATTTGTCATATTTTGAACTGTTAAGAGATGGCGCTTTTTCGTTGTCAACCAAATAAAATTAATTATTATCAAGAAACTGATTAACAAATCGATAATTACGTAAATTTAGATAAGAACTTGAATTCAATGGGTATATTAGCTAATTATGGTTAATGAATGGTCGAAATCTAGACAGAATAGTAAAAAGCGTGTGATCTGTACTTCAATTGAAAAACTGTAATTTAAATATAACGCTCGCGATAATAATATTGATCGATTTGTTATGATTGCTTCTGTGGCTGATCGATCTATATTTTATAACATATTTAATTTAACCTTAGACAAACACATATTACGTTTTTAATTAGTACATGACCAATAGTAACTATATGGTAATGAAATCGAAGCTGAAGTCTGAAATTAATATTAATTTGTTGTATTATATAAAATTATTATAAATTACAATACATTTTATTATTTATATTTGAATTCAGCATTTTTACGACTAGAATTTGAACGCAGCCACAATTATTTTTAAATTAGGTAATAAAAGGACGTCAAGTACTGTGTTACAACATGCAAGATATCATCCTATTATATGGAGATATTTTACCATTACGACTATTTAACTATAGCAACTTCATCCGACAGGGAAAACAAGTTTTTGTCAAAGTCTTCAATATTTTTATAGTTTTTTTTAACTAAGCGCCTGTTAAATTGCTGGCTGCCTTTAGCTGCATTTACTTGATTAATACTAAATATATAGATAAATATTGTTATTAACGCTATGAATTTATATCGATAAATTCAATAACAGCTTATACAGAAATATGTATCTAAGTTGGTACAGTAGGCAGTTACATAATTTATGTAATTGAAGTATATGTACATACAAAATATCTTCTTATCAATAATTTACATGCTTTTTACTGGCACAGTTTACATTTTACTTTTTATATTTGTACAATAGTATATCAGAATTGCTATTATGAAAGTCATATAAAAATATTACTTATGAATTTCAAAAATATAACAAAGTCAAATATTTAATAAAACTTTCGTCTGCTTGTTTTAAAATGGTTAATTTTCAGATTTAATATGACAACACTAAACTTAGTACCGTACGGAACCTACACGACGCACGGCCGCTTTTAACGTCCGCGATAAGCTAACAAAACTCGTTGAAAATGCATGCATCAAAATGGTAGAATCTCTACAAATGTTCTTATTCCTCTTCAAATCGAAATACAGACGAAAATACTCATGGTTCTCGCCGTTCCTATGTTCAGTCCTCATAGTGTTATTGTTTTGTCATGATGTTCTATCTAGGTGTAGTGAACAAAACTGTATAAACGGTGAGTGTAAGAACGAGACTTGTGTATGCTTCGAAGGCTGGCAGGGTCCAGAATGTCAGCATTGTGGTGGAAAGATAAAGTGAGTACATTTTCTTGTGTTTTAACGAAAATTTGCTTACATCAGTTCAGTGACCTATTTGACAGAAGGCATTCCCATGTAGATTCAGCATGAAAAGTCGATGACGGATTATCCAATTATCTTCTTTGGCTTCCCGGCTTCCTCTTGAGATCGCTTGCGAAGGCCGTGTCAACTTAGAATGTTAATATGCACTTTTCATTATTTTTGCGACACAAAACATCGATAGCTTATAAACAATTGGCAAATAATGGACGTGAGTTACATATATATAAACTGTAACAACTTATGAAAATAGCCGTATCGTCCATGAGCAAGCATTCTAGTACTCAGTCAATTAGTGGAGTCTAAATTACCTTTTGTCAACACTAATTTGATAGCTGCTTGTGATTTCTTATTTGATTTATATATTTATATTTTATATCTTAATAAAATAAATTTCAAATTTCTGGGCTTTTGGTTCTAAACTGAATGAGGCCTTAAGGCAGATATTATTCTATTTTGTATAATTAGTGCTGAATAGTAAGAATTACTTATGAAGGTAAAGGTACCAATTTTTTAAATAAATGCTTCTTTGCTATAAAAACAAATTTACATGAAAAAGTACCACATTATGTTATTGAAAAATTCAATTCAGTTAAATTAAAAATAGTTATTTCTTCTGGGTCAGTTAGGATTGGGTAATATGACTTACCGTCCTTCATCAAAAAGACTGTTCTCCTTCCTTAAAGGCTTGCATTGCATTTACGTTTCCTCTGATAGTGTGGTTGTTCATGGGTGGTGGCGATCACTTAACTTTAGGCAACCCATTAAAGTAAAAAAAAACAAAAAGTAATGTATATCGAAATGTAAAAAACAAAACAAAAAAGTCTGGCGTAAATTATCTTTGATATCAATTTCAGCAGCTTTTCATTGTGATCACCACGTTGCAAATATAATGTTGATTCCAGTGATTCTAACTGACGTAATTTAAAGGTAACCCTCAAATAATGTTCACTTAAAATCACATTAAATTTGGCTACCTTTTATCAAAGTACATTAATGATAACATACCTTCTTAACTGTATTTGGTTGTTTTAAGTTTCATTAACCTAGTTTATTTATGTAATGACAATAGTCATATAGAAATATGTCCATATTTAACACAACTTTTGTTATGTCCATAACATCTCAAGCATGAAAAAGCACACATGTAAAATACCCCAACCTCACAGAAGACAGGCATAACAAAGGAATATTTTTGTGTTTCGTCTAATGCATGAGGTGCTGGAGAGCTATCCTCTTTCTTTTACCATTCTCATTTTTTTCTTATAAAGAAGGAAAAGAGACAAGGATTCAATCTAGAGAATGGATGTCTGAGAATCCCTTCCTCTGTTCATTAAGGGTGGGCAATCCATCTTCAAGTCATTAGTTTGTTGCAGATGCCTATGGGAAATAATCCAAGCTTCTTCTTTATAAAAGAGTTAGTAGCTTTGAGATATGCAGCATTAATATTGCCAACAACTATTTTTTTAGTTACCTCCTTGTCTTTCAACCCTCTATTCACTATCCCACAATCCTACAAAAATGTTAGCAGTATGTATGCAGTTTTTCTGATTATTATGGCTGTTTATAGATGATGTTTTTTATAGTAAAAGATGTCAAACCAGCAGCCGCTATCAAGTGACCACTACTACACGACACTACACACATTCAGGCATCTGCATCAAACTTATAAGTTGCAGATGCATTACCTGCCTGTAATAGACAAAAGAGGGAATAAATAGTAAAAAGGCTATTTTGATTTCCTAGCCATCCCCTCCCTTGTCAAATCCTCTTCGCCTTCCCAAGGAGGACTAGAATTAGGCCTCTGTCACAAGTGAGGACTTGTCAGACAAAAATCCATAATATTTCTACTTCATGCCTGTCTGACAGGTTGTGGTATTTCACCAGTCGAGCCAGCCCAGTTGTGGAACAGATGTTGTTGCAGGCTCTACAACTCTAACAAAAAGTAAAGCGCTTTTGCGGTTATCTCATTATCTTATAAGAAATACTCTTCTGTCTTTTTCTAAGGAAGCAGGTGGTAAATGAGCTAGCAAAACACTTGATATGTGACCCATCGCCAATAACAATCTAATGAGTTGCAAATGCAAATCCTACCTTTTATGGACAGGAGAGGGGATAGACAAGAAAAAGTATATTTCCTTCTGTTCAATTTTAGACACAACCTAGGAAATACTAAAACCTGGGTAATTTCACTTGCATATTTAATTTGTTGGCAAAATAATAGTATATCACTAAACTATGCAGTCATCAAGTTGTTGGAAAACCTGTTTTATGTGTATGGTCATAGTGAATAAGGATGTGCCTAAACTTGTTTTTTTTTGCACTTATTTTGGTTATTATTAAACACAAGTAGCATTTTTAAAATAATTGATAATTTATCACATATTTTTTTTTGATGGTGATTGTAAGATAATTAATTTATCATTTTAAGATCAAAACTATTATGGTCAGTACATAACAGTAGACCAGAAAACTATATTTTATATATAATATTCAGGAACACAAAAAATGTGTTCAACGCACCATGACTAAATTGATTGTCAATTTATTCCTTTTATTTATGTAAACAATTACTTTTAAAACAATGAGTTATCAGTCAGTATCTGCATGTTAACTGGGTGTTTCACTTTACTGTCTCTGTGACGGAGCACTGTCATGGCCTTTTGTTTAAAACATGGATTAAATCATTTAACACAAAAAAATTTGTTTTCTATGTTGTGTTGATTGGATTGCTTAATTTAGTAATATACGGTCATATTGGTACTACACATTCATATATTAATAAGATATTTAATAGGAATTTATGAAGAAATATTTATTCATATTATTGTAATTGGAAATTAATTTTATTCTGTCCGTGAGCTGTTTATAATATGCATGTATTTCACTTCAACATATAATAAAAGCATACCATCTGTTAAATGTAAACATGTGAAGAAACTTTAGACACTTCACCGAATTTTGCTACTAATGGCATAAAAAGCTTGGCTCATTGGTGATACTCCTGGGGATCCGCAACCGTAATAGGCGAGTCCGTTTTCGACTGAGGAATAATTATTGTATGTGTCTTTGGACGCCCAACCTATTTCTTATTGCTTTTTCTCTTCTTCTGTTCCTTTTCTATACATATAGGCTTACAGTGCACCTGAAACTAGTTTAATTGCTGTGTATGTTAATGGGCACCCTGTACTTTAACGTCCGTAGGATTAACAAAAAGTCGCGAGGAAAATTTATTGAAAGATAAAATTGCGTTTTATTTTTAAATTGTTAATTATTTTAATGAATTGGTTGCAATGTGTGGAAAAACATGGAAACATGATATTGTTGTCTATGTCAGCTTGTATCAATTCGTCTAGGTAGGAAATATGATTATCGTGTGTATGTTAAGCCGTTAGCAGACACGCAAGGCTGCTGTGTTCAATGCAACAACTGATCGATAACATATAATCGTTTTATGCACTCATTGTCATGTGTAGAATTACTATGCTGTATAAAAAATAATTAAATCTGACTACGTACACAAATATTGCAAGTCAATTCAGTTTGCTATTAAAATATCGTTTACTTTCGTTCTGCTGCAGTAGCATCATTTGTTATTCGATCTTCTATATGAGTCGAGCAATGAATCGGCAATAACGAAACCTATTCAATTTTCAGATTAAGTGATGCAAATGGTGTGATCACGGACGGTCCGGGCAACTATAGCGTGAGCACGGCGTGCTCGTGGCTGGTGGTGCCGCCGCGGGTGACCCCCGACCCGCCGCCGCTTCGCATCCGTCTCGAGAGCTTCGCCACCGAGTGCGGCTGGGACCATCTCTACGTGTACGATGGGGACAGCGTGCGTGCAGAGAAGCTATTGGCCGTCTTCAGGTTAACAGATAACTATTGTATTTAATACAGGATTAGGAGGTCAACCAGCAAACGTTCCACCCGACGTCAAGTGACCTCTATCTATAGGCATCAGTTAAGAACATATTCGGGCCCAAGAACAAAAAGATCCCTGCTTCCGTCCAATTATGCAAAGGTACCTTCTTAGAGAAGATTAGATTTCGTATACCTTTGTTTTATGAGATGCCTGTTGAGCTGACATTGGAAGAAAATAGAAAGAAATTTGTCATAACTTTCTATTTTAATGTATCAATAGTCAAAATGGTTAAGGTTCCATATGTATTACGATACTTATGGAACCTTATCCATTGTGTTCGCTTGTGACTTGAATTCCACAGTCTGACCGAATAATTCCGTTTTGTGGATCGATTTGTATTATGTTTTTTTTTAGATGAGAAGCTGGCAAACGAGCAAGCGGATCACCTGATGTTAAGTGAGCGCTGCCCATACACATCCGCAACAGGCAAATGTGTTGCAGATGCAGATCTTTAATGGGGACAAAGAAGGGCATAGACAGGAAAAAGGATATTTCCCTTTCACCGTTAACCCCCTCCCCGTCCAATTGTCTTCCCTTTCCCGTCCTTTCCTTATGAGGAAAGGGTGGGAAGGGGAAGAGGACTGAAATTCGGTCTTCGGCACCTCACTCACCAGAAGTGACGTAGAGTACTTCTACTTCACGTATCAAGTGTTTGTTGCAATTGTTTTGTGCACCTTTTTCGCGCAACTCGGAAAAACAAAACACAAAAAGAGGACAGAGGATTGTGACAGAGCACTAGTTTTCCAGTATAAAGATATACGTGTCGTATCTTCCTCAGCGGTGTGCTGGACGAGGGTGACTTTGGGTGGACGCGTCAGGTGATGGCGCGGTCCGGCAGCGCGCTCCTGCACTTCTTCTCCGACGACGCGTACGCTATGGAGGGCTTCAATGTCACGTATGCGGCGTACTCCTGTCCCTCGGATGATCATCGCACCAACTGCTCCAGTGAGTATCGTTTGTATTCTTTGAATCCGATGATACAAGCTTTTACTTAGTTTGGGACCCGCAGAATGCTTAAATTTGTTATTCAATGTGTGGTATCTGAAGGAACGATATATGAAAACTCATCAAAGCAATCAGTTTTAGTAAATCTAATAATAAGATAAATCATATATACAAAAACCTTACATACCTCTAGATAGATTATCCGGGACCCAAAAGTTAAGTCGCCATTTGGCGACTTTGTATGATCCCGGTCAGGTATCTGGACGTACATACCTTGTTTCACAGCAAGATAGAACTTTTGTGAACAAATAAACGTCATTTACCATGGCGTCATGGCGGCCATTACACTATTTATATTTCTATCGGAAATATTGTAATCTTGTGGAAGTCATGAGACAACGTAAAGTGAAATTGTATAATATGGCTGGCTAATGTTATAAGGTAATGTGAGAAAAATTGTTCTTGGAAAATATTTTGAAATTTAAGAATTTGTACGCAAAAACCTTCATTTACAAAAATTGCATCATGCTATGAAACAAGGTATAAACCTATGTATATATACGTGTTCAGTAATTATAACATATATACGTCTATAACAATGGATTATCTATTTAATTTTAGCAATTTTATGAGTATTTTTAATGTCATTGCTTTCCAGATCATGGCGAATGTGAGGATGGATACTGTAGGTGCGAGCAGGATTGGGTGGGCGTGGCCTGTGACGAGCCGCTTTGCCCAGGTAAGACATGATTCTAGCTTAGTTTGTCCACAGCGGACGAGACTGTACTGTGGCTATGGTGGCATTTAGAGAATATTAGCAGTGGTAAAGCTGTGCATTGGTGACAGCTATTCCATGCATTTGGCCTATATGAAGACTGCCAGTCAGTCACACAAGTGTAAATCATTATCCATACAGAGTGTTTCGAAACCAACGGGCTTGATTCCTGGCTAGGAATATTATTTTTTCAAAAATTCAATGATGTAGTTTAAGTTTTCATCGAAATCGTGCCCGAGACTTCTTTTAAATACTTTTCGCTATTCCATTATAGGTTCACCCACTTAAAGAATTCTTGTATACATGTATGTATTGCAGAGGATTGTAACGCTGCGTACGGCGCGGGCGAGTGCACGCGGTCGGGGTGCAAGTGTGCATCGTCGCGCGCGGGTCCGACGTGCGCGCAAGACGCGGCCGCCGCGGGCTGGGAGTGGCGCTGGCGGGAGGAGGGGGACGCGCGTCCCGACCTCCCGGGGCCTGCGCACTCCCCGCCAGCCGCCGCTGCGCACGCCTTACTGACTTCCGGACCAGATCTCCTTCGAGTGGGAGGGGAGACGTTCTCACATGCTGACTTCATGTACAGGTAACCTCGCTCGTATTTCGTCGCACATGCGATGCGTAAATAGTCAACTGTCCGTGTCGCTACTGGGCTTCTTACAAAATGACGAATGTCACAATGACTTGTCATCTAACGTAAGCTATGTAACGTAAGTATGCGAGTGGATTATATATATTCGCAATATTGTGCAACAGAACAGTTTACAATCATGTTCATATACATATTCAAGTCAAAACTCTTAAAAGCTAGAAAAAAACATTTTAAAGACTGCCCTTCTGAAACAAGTTGTAGGATTGAAGTTGTCTAGACAGTTATTGATGTGATGAGATATGGTGAAAATAATGTTTAGCACTTTATAAGTTGGTGAAAATGTAGTTCAAGCATTTATTTCTTCGTCACTTCCAGATATAAGACTTCGGAGAACCGATGGTACCCCATAAGGCCGCTGGACGAGAGCTCGGTCAGCCCGGTGCCGCGGTTCGCACACTCTGCGGTCATGTTCGGGAATGAGGTCATAGTGTACGGCGGGGTTGTGGTTTCCGATGAACCTGAGAGGGGGTGAGTATTTTTTTTGTTAATTAGTGTCACATTAGCCTGTCACTAAAGTAATCAATAATGGTACATGCATATTTGCGACACTAAAGTTATTGATAAATTAATAAACGGCGAACCTAACGAGAAGGGATGCGCCCGACCGTACTCCGTAGCTTGACTATCTCTGCAACGGAATTGTTTTTGATCACATTGGCAAAATAATAAATAAAACCACACACTTCATATAATAAATAAAATATAAATAAATGAATTTTTGTATTTCCAGGGGCGGCCTTGCCGGCTTAGAGGGGAGGGCGGGTGAAGTGACGAACGAGTTGTGGCGGGGCCGGATACAGGAGAACACGGTGACGTGGACCAACGCCACGCCGACGCTCTGCTCCCCGCACAGATCGGCGCCCTTCAAGCATTGCGGTGGGTATTGCTAAATGCGTGGTGAAATATGTGACAGATTTAGAGTAATGTTTGAAAAAAAATACAATGAATCGAAAATTGTGCATTTGATTGTCGATTTAATTTTAGATTTTTAACAAGATTCGAATAAGAATCGACTAACTATTAATATTACCCATTGGATACTTCTTGAGACGACGGAAAAAAATGAGATTTTTGATTATTATCCTACTAGCAGCTCACCCTGGTTTCGCTTAACCTTTAGGGTATAAATTTACAAAAATCCGTTTTTAGTGCCCGCTCAATCGGTGAAATACGATGACCAGACTTCATCACATGAGTGCGGTGCCAGAAGCTCAATTTTAGTCATATTCCGCTTCTCGTCCTTTCTAAATGGGAGGAGGTGAATAGTAAAATAAAATGTTTGTAATTTTTTCTACTTATCTCCTCCCCCCCTCTCCTCTGTCCATTTAAGGGAGGCTACATATCTGCAACTCGTTAACTTGTTGCAGATATCTATAGTTAACGGTCACTTAATATCGGGGGAGCTTGCTTGCCACCATCTAACGTTAAAAAGGCCAAGTTCTGAGGAAGCATTGTTTCTCTTTTATTGACTCTGTTTGACTGACCCATATTTGATGGATGTATTGCTTGCCAGGAGGTCTTCACTTGTCTGGACACACGGCGGTGCTCGCCCACATTGGACCAACGCATAAGCCGATCATGGTTGTTTTTTTCGGTCACTCGCCCCACTACGGATATATGCATATTGTACAGGTAATTAATTGCTTTAATTAAAAATATTTAAAGTGCACATTCACATAAGACATGTGTCCAAGAACACAAGATTTCGAACAACGTAATTTGAAGTTGAGTTGACTTCATTGTTCGTTAAACAAAGAGTTGGCAAGTCTATGAGAAGAGTGAATAGACTAATGCATCTGGTGTGTATCTACACTTGATTGAAGATAAATAAATTTTGCAGGAGTACCACATAGATGAAGCGGCATGGTCTGCTCCGACTACTAAAGGATGGACCGCACGCGCGGGCTTCGGCCACTCCGCCGCTTGGGACCCGCTATCGCGCCGCGTCTACGTTCACGCCGGTCTCGTTTCCGAGTCGGAGGCTGCACAGGTAAATAGCCAATACATATTCATATTTGGTCACGGGACGCCCGGCAGACGTGAAATATTTCACTGACTATTGGAGCTTCTAATAAATAGAATTTATGGAGTAAAGAAATAAAACAGAATAGTGTTTTGTGATTAGACCCAATATATCCTATTTATTATTTATTTAATTAGTAATAATTACAGAATATACTTATTTCTAAATGGTAATTTGTATGAGCGCGCACACGCCAGGGAGGCGACAGGCAACGTGAAGTCCGCCGTAACGGCATACTGCTCGATTCTATAGCGTGCCAATGGATGTTTAACATCAATATTAATTATTCTGTAAGAAGGTGAAACGAGCGCGTGGTTCACTTGATGTTATGTGACAGCTACCCATCGATATTAGCAACACTCAGATGAGTTGTAAATCCGTTGCCAGCCAGGGGTGAGAGGGAGGGGAACAGGAAACTGGAGGAGGAATTAAGCCTCCAGTACCTCATTAGACAAAATGCATAAGCATGGAATATTTTGTAAGGTAAGCTCTATTGTGGCCGCAGTTTAAGGAGTGTTTTTCGGTTCTATCCTCTATGTATGTTGTTTGCTGCAGGCACCATCTTCAGCCTTGTACGAGTACGACGTGGAGAACAGAGTGTGGCGGCCGCTGCCCTCTGCTCCCACTCCGAGATATCTGCACACCGCTATATTCATCTCGCCAGGTATGTATAAAAATACTACAAAAAGTATATGTATTACTGAGTAACATCTATATGCTTGTGTAAATTCGGGACATGCGCATAAACCGATTTCTGAACACGAACGAACAGGTTATCTGGACATTTATCATAAGTGCTTGTATTTCTACCGCATACTTTTACTCCAATTAAAAAAGTAATTGTTTTCTGTAGGTGTGATGCTTGTGTTTGGGGGCAACGCGCACAACGACAGCGCGCCCGCCGCGCCCGCCAGCCCCGCCGCCTCCAAATGCTACTCCGCCGCGGCCATGCTCTACGATGTCAGGTCACTACCACGTTATGTACCTGTCTAACAGCCAACGCTCCTTCCCTTACCTATACCTTGTTTCATTTCAAGATATGTATAATGTTGTAATTTTGTGGAAGTCGTGAGATAAAACGTAACGTAAAATCCTATATTTACAACATCTTTCTGTAAAAAAAAGTATCTTTCCGCCTTTCTATTGAGCAGTTTAGTCATCTGTTTCCCTAGGATTTTCTAACAAGTATATGTATCTTTAATGTGGGCTTATCACTATGAGATATATTATAATGTATTATATCGTGGGATATACATAAATATCGGTAACCCTAATTTACAATGGAGCTAATAGGAACTGGAACTGAAACGATATCTCACACTGTGAAGGCCACTCGCGGTATATAACTTAAGGGGTATAAGAGATCTTATATCCCATAGTGAAAAGCCAGCTTAACTCTTCTAACTTTTGCGTGTGATGAACATTAGGTTATAGACAGGTTATATAGTTTCCAATTTTTATCTGTGTACAGATGTGGCGTGTGGCACTCGGTACCGGAGCCGAAGGGCGCCGCGAGGGCTGCGCACGCGGCCGCTCTGCTGACACACCGGGGACGCAAAGCTGCGATTATATACGGCGGGTGAGATTCATTGTTGCATAAGTTGGGGGTATATAGTAGATGTCATCATGTAAGACGCAATGTATGAAATATAAATAGACGGAGAGCGATTTAATCCCTGGCACAAACGTAACCATTACGTAACTCTCCGTTGACGATTCTTGGGGGCCAAGTTTATGTTGACGTCATGTTGATCTCGTGTGTAACATTCTGTTGTGTGTGTTTCTATTATATTATAACCCATGTTTCAGTTTCGACGGCCGGTTGCGTTCGGACGCTCTAGTGTATGTGTCGGGCGCGTCGTGCTCCGCCTACACGGACGAGCATTCGTGCATCTCGGCAACTAGAAACTCTGCTTTGGCCTGCGCCTGGAGGACACGGGACAGACTCTGTGTCTCGGTGAGTAAATTTTATTAACAACCATTACTGGCAACAGGTCTTGCACGATTTGGTTTTATTACTTCTTAACTAACTTAAGTCGAAGGAATCTATTTTATGAATGTGAGTATTGTGTACACTAAGAGCATAGATATAGAAGAAGATATATAGATAGAAGGTAGATACCGATTGCAGTTTGTTTTATATATTTACACAAATATTTTGTATCCATAGTTGTCAGGAGTCGGTTGGGAGAAGTCTTTCGACGGTACCGTGAAAACGTGCGTCGTTGAACCAGTATTAGGTAAGTCATTCTAGAAGTATGAGATTACAATGTAAAAATTAGTATAAAGTTACATTAGAATGTCTTACCTCGTTATCATTTAATACGGGTGCGCTGCATTACGATATACACGTAAGTGTAGTTTGTTCCACATCAAGATAAAATATTCTTAAACAAACAAATGTTTCTTTACGAAAATTCTGTTTACCATACATGGCGGCCATTACAGTTTTTATACCTTCCTCGGAAATGTAATGTTGTGGAAATCGTGAGATAAAATAGTAATAATAGAGAAAAAATAATGTTGAGGGTAGTGAAAGAAAAAGTTGTTATTCGAAAATATTGTGGAAATTAATAATTTTATCATAAAAGGGCGGAAGAGCGGTGGAATATGGCTCAGCGCTATGATTTCTTTGTGTTTGGAATGGAAGTTTTGTTGTTGTGTACAGATGAGAAGCGATGCGGCAAGGCGGAGTGGTGCGATGCGTGCACCGCTGCCGGCTGCGCGTGGTGCGGCGCCTGCTACCCCTCAGCACAGTATTGTTTGCGCCACACGCACCAGGTACAATATATATCCTTATTTTATGTGACAAGGTGGCAAACGAGCAAGCGGATCACTTGATGTAAAGAGAGCGCCACTCATCGACATCCGCAACAAGCAAGTGTGTTGCAGATGAGTTTCCTACCTTTAATGGACGGAGGAGGACATAGACAGGAAAAAGAATATTTCCGTTTCCCCGCTTATCCCCTCCCCGTCCAATC
Organism: Papilio elwesi; assembly: GCA_029849275.1. Taxonomy (NCBI): domain Eukaryota; kingdom Metazoa; phylum Arthropoda; class Insecta; order Lepidoptera; family Papilionidae; genus Papilio; species Papilio elwesi. The sequence goes on along the minus strand of CM056710.1, from coordinate 2,743,267 downwards.
CTCTTCTCTTTCCCATCCTATCCCCCTTATGAGGAACCGGTAGGCAGGGGAAGAGGACTGAAATATAGGCCTCCGGCACCTCACTCATCAGACGAAACGCAGAGTACTTATACTTCACGCCCGTTTTCTGTAAGTTCGTGGTCGAGCCGGCCAATTCGTGCAACAGATGTTGTTGAGGGCGCTACCACTGTTAATATCTACATATATACTTTAATATAATACAGCTGAGGCGTTTGTTTGTATGAACGCGCTAATCTCGGGAACTGCCAGTAGGATTTGAAAAAAATATTTTTTCATTTGACAGCCCAGATATTAAAGAAGGTTACAGGTTATTTACCATCATGCTATGATCCTAAGGAGTCGACCAGAAAATAAAAGAAAACCGCTAAGGATGTAGGAGGAAGGATGTACGTGGGCGAGTAATATCGCGAGGCAGTGCTAGCGCTACAGTAAAGGCGTAGCAGTGGTAGAATCTCAACCGGAAACGAAGCCAGGGTTAGGTAAAGTGTTGCCCATTGCTGCATTCAGTTTGGTGAGTTGAGGAGGACCCTGACTCTTTTAGATAAAGGCTGGTATATAAATCTACTAATTATTGCAGATGTAGATGGATCTTCCACAAAAAAGAGTATAATAGAAAACCATCATCATATTATGAGGACTTGTATGAGTAGTAAATTAGTGATCGATTCTTCCTAGATGGCGCTGTCGTTGGAGGAGTGTGGGAGCGCGGGGTCGGAGCCGGCGCGCGACGCGTGTGCGCGCTACCACTCGTGCGCCGCCTGCCACACGCACCGCCACCACCACGTAAGTTAGCATGCGCGTAGCTACCTTCAATAACACGCCCGCGTCACTGGTACAGTCGTGGTACGAAAACTTTCACCACTTTACAAATACATTTCTTATGCAGGCGTGAAATGATATATACAGTGTTATTGCTTACCTTGGCCTTTCTTATTTTCAGGCGATAGATGATGTCAATCAACGAGCTTGTTACTGGGATTATGAAACCGTTAAATGCAAACCGGCAAACTCTTCAGACGACGTAAGGTAGGCTTTTAATAAAAACTATAACGATAATCATAATTAAAGGCTTTGTTAATTGGTGAGTATATTGTTCAGCTTGGTTTCATAATACACATTCATGAATATTGAACAACATTATTAGTTAGTAATTATTCAACCGTATTATTATAAATTGAAATTGCATAAATGGTTTCATTATTCTTACAAAATATTCTTGCGCCTCGCCGCAACGCCACCGTAATGTTAAGAGCTTTTCACTAATTAAGCATCAGCAACTCTTCTCATGTGAATTATAAGTTGGATACCCAAGTCATCCAGTCGCCAGTCAATTGAACGAACACTGACACCGGTCACTTGTTATAATTTTAGCAGTGGTAGAGCCCGCAACAATAACATATGTTCCACGAATTGGTCGCCTTGACCGGTGAAATACCACAATTTCCGTCTTGCTCTCTTTCGTAATAAGGATAGGATGGGAAAGGGAAGGGGATTAGACGGGGAGGGGATAAGAAGAAACATCCTTTTTCCTATCTATCCCCGCCTCCGTCCATTAAAGTGACCAACTCGTTTGCAAACTTCCATATGAAAATTGTTTACCGTTTTGTTTTTTAAATAATGTAATTGTTTACTTATCAGGAGCGTGTCAGCGGGCGGGTGCAGCGCGCCGTGCGCGACGTACACCACGTGCGCCAACTGCACCGCGGAGGAGTGCATCTGGTGCGCCTCGGCCGGACGATGCGTCGACAAGGTCAGTTGATGTGTATACGCAAATCGAGCACCTTGATACAATTTCCTCTCTCCGCTTGTTTGTTTAGATATATAACGTGCATTGATCAACTTCGCTTTTCGTCAGCGGTTCGCATCAGATTGTCCTGCTATCACAATTATTTCCAGGCTCAAACACTGCAGAAGATAGCCTAGTCTAGTCGAGAATGGATCCAGATTATCATTAATCGATTCCTTAACGATAATAGCTGTCATATTAATTTATAAGAATAAATAATTTTTGGCACAAAATCTAAGGAACTACGAGCAACCGTTGCGCAATCTATGAATTTACGCAGACGATATTGCTTCCCGACGTTTTGAAAACAACACCTATTTTTGTAAAATGACTCGTTCCGTGAGATGTGGCGACACGCACATCTGTATTAAGAAAGACAACTTGCATGTTGCAAGCCACTGTCTTCCCACAGTCGCTTACCATCTGATGATCACAAAAATATTCAAGAGTTTGGTGATTTATGTTACCGATTTAAAGAACTTAAGGACTATTATCATCGACTATCATTCTAAACTTTCAGAACATCCATAGTATACTTACTCTTCTTTTAAGTTCTTTTTATAATTCTATAGAACGCGTACGGTGCGTCATTCCCTTTGGGCGGTTGCCGAGCGTGGTCGACGGGCGTGTGCGCGGGTGGTGTGGTTGCCAGCGCTGCTCGGGGAGGTGGGTGCGCCGCGCATGCTGGCTGCGCATCGTGCCGCGCGGAGCCCGCGTGTGGCTGGTGCGACGACGGCGAGGGTGGTGGTCGAGGCGCCTGCCTGCCCGGCGGACAGCGGCGGCCGCATCAGCCACACGTTTGTCCGCAACACAGGTCTGATTGACACTAAGCTTATATTAATATGTTATTATTTCATTACAGACACCTTTAAACTACTTGACCGGTTGGACTCGGGTATGTGCTTTAACTGTGGCCAAAACAATGGTGAATCGACCGAAGAAGTACACTACTACACACCTCTACACTGCCTCACAGAACACGAGCATAGAGTGTAGGATTTTTGGGCAAGAAGCAGGCAAATAAGCGAGCAGTGAAATGATGTTGAGTGATCGCTTCTGAAATAATTAAAGGAGGAGGTCCTTCCGGCATTTCGGTTATGGGAATAAAGGGTCCACAGTTCTCAGTCGTTCATTTTTGCCTTAATTTACTTTGTATCTTACCTTAATATCTTCATTAAATGTGTGTTCACCAGGTGGCACTTCACGCGCTGCCCGCTGTGCCAATGCAACGGACACGCCGTGTGCGACTCGGCGGCGCGCTGTGTGCAGCCGTGCGGCGCGCGCGCGATCGGCGACCACTGCGAGACGTGCGCCCCCGCGCACTGGGGCAGCCCGCTCAACGGGGGCGTGTGCCAACGTGGGTATAAACCTTACACTACAAACTCTAAGCCGTTATACTGATAAAATTTTCATTCATTCAAAGTTATTCGGCTATTGTCTCGTTGTATTTATTGTAATAGGTCTTTATTTTGTGCGACGATTAGTAGTATTTAGTGTTGAAATTAAATTAATTTTAAGGATTTTATCGCGTTTACTTAATGTTTATGTTCCCGATGTTTCTCTTCACTCATTGTAACGAAAGAGGGGGGAGGGGGGGGGGGGCTAAGATGTCTGACGTCTCGATGTTAAAATTGCAAAAAGTCAAAAAAAATATTTAGTGGTTTTTCATTAAAAAGAAACTCTTTCGTCTCTTACTTCCTTATTGATAAATTTTACGTAAGCTTTACCAACATAGTCTTAAATTTTGTTTTAAATTCTCCACACGGACGTCAGCTGTCTTCAATATGACATTTGATATTGACAGCTGGTGTTAATGTATTAATTTTCGCGCGGTGATTTCAATAAAAGCACCTCCAAGTGTATCTCAAAGTGTATTTACTTGTTTCCATGTTTGACTACCTATTGATGAACCAAGTAGATGTCGTAAATACGCATGGGAACATAAATGTTATGGGTTAGTAAATTATTTTTACACTTACAGCTCAATACCGAGTTAAATAAATATGCAAATGTAATAAAGACAAATTTCAGTATTGTCAAATCAAACTGGAGGCGTAACATTCCCTTGTACTTCAAGACTAACCCCTAGACTGGAACGGCGAGTTACGCACCAGTTAGCAACTTAATTTAGTATTTACGATTTAACAGTTTTGTTACTTTGATTTATCAATGTACATATATTATGACTAATATTCAATCTTGGTTCTGATCAAATAACAGATAAGGGTATACATTTTTTATGCCGCGTCTTAGATCAACGCCTAATATCAAGTTTTTTTAATTAGTAATAAACGCTTGACCACAATCGCACCTTGTGTTAAGTGGTGATGAGGTCAAAAGATTGTTTTAATGATTGTGTTGTGTTTATATTAACTATATAATAATCTATATCTCGTGCAGGAAGACGTACTATAACCACAAGATTAGCGACGTACTTCACAAATTGGATACAAAGAGTACACGTAACCGAAGAGAACGTTGGTGTATGGATGTAGAAGTGAAAGAGCTGTGCCAGGATTTATTGTTTCCTCTGCCTTACGGGCGTGAGAGCTTATTAAAGTAAAAACTTTAAAGGGGAAAATGTAATAGGTTCGAGTGCAGAACATGCTCAACATGCGTCAGAAACGTTGTTCTTTGTATTTGGAACAGTTTCGACGAACTTTTTTCAATCATTTTTCAGTTCACATGTATTCAGTTTTTTATTTTATTGCTGAGATACCTGAGTTTATTTTTTTCGGCATTATGAGTGTCTATGTTTATTTTTTATTTATTTATATATGGTGTGTAGCGTGTTCGTGCAACGCTCAAGCGGTGTCGTGCGCGGCGGACACGGGCCGGTGTTACTGCAGCACGAAGGGCCTCGCCGGCGACCGCTGCGACAAGTGCGACAACACCAACCACTACCACGCCGACGTCTACAACAAGGGAGCCTGTTATTGTGAGTTAATCTATACATAGAAAGAGCCTGACTGATCTATGAATGAACACCCTAGGCTAACGAAGATAGGAAACTAAAATGGTGCCTCTTTAAGAGTAACTTAGTTTGAGGGCTCCCTCCGTAGAGGGAGCCTTGGCTCGGGCCGTTACTTGATTATTATAACCGGATTGGGAGGCGGCCGAGCTCTTAGGTCGCTTCGGCGGGAGATACCGAAGGCGGTATATTATTTACATTCTGATTGAAAAAACTTGAAGCTGCTATCTTGACATATTTAAATATATTTCCAGACGATTTAGCCGTGGACTATCAGTTCACCTTTAATCTATCAAAGAAAGAGGATCGACATCTATCAGCTATCAACTTTCGCAACGCGCCGGTGAAGCCGGACGTGGACGCGGACTTCAGCATCACGTGCTCGGCGCACGCGCGCATGAACCTCACGGTGCGCACGCGCTCCGACCCCGCCGAGCGCACACTATTCAGCGACCTCAACTGCACCAACTTCAGATACAAGTAAATCAGCTATTTGAACACGTTAAACGATTGGAGATATCCTACTCGAAGGACCAAATTTATACAACTAGAGATCACTAATACCTTATTCTTAAAAAAGTGTTGTTTGTGTGTTAACTCAAGAATAATATTTTTTAAATAATTTATTTGTTTATTTAAAAAAAAACATTGTTTTTTTTTAAATTTTGAAAAGACAAAGCACGATGATAGCTGAGCTAATGTGAATCTTATAATTACGTTAGCATGAAAACAAACAAACTTACATTTCGAATAAGGATTACTATTGCCCCTAATCGTATACAAGAAACGCACTTAAATAATAAAGCAAGGCCGTTCCATTACAGGTTCGCGAAGTCGGAACACGCATTTGGAGTCGAAGACAACGTGACCTTAACTACATTCTTCGTGTACGTGTACGACTTCCGGCCGCCGCTGTGGATACAGATCTCCTTCTCGCAGTACCCCAAGCTCAACCTGCAGCAATTCTTCATCACCTTCTCCTCCTGCTTCTTGCTGCTGCTGCTAGTTGCTGCCGCGCTGTGGAAGATCAAGCAGGTGAACTGTTCACTGTGTGATGACCTTACAGGGACAGCTGTGAAGTAAAAGTATTGTGTTTCATCTGATGATTAAGGTGCCGGAGACATTCTGGCCCTCTTCCCATTCCTTTCTAATTGTCGGACGGATTGTCTTGATGGTGGGGATGCATAAGAAAAGGAAAAAAAATCTGTTCATGTTTCCTCTTTCCATCAAAGATAAGCAACCCATCTGCAACCTATTAGCTTGTTGCAGATGCCTATCACTCATCCGGTGAACATTATAAAAATTGTCATTTTAGAATTAAATGTTGCGTTCTTTTTGCACACAGCGGAAGTTGGCAATGATTACGACTTAGTCTTTATTTGTCGCTGGAGTAAACAGTTATTTCGTGCTCATATTCGCTCGGGTTTCCTCTGCCAAGATGTTTTTTTTTACGGAGCGGTCCAATATATTTTTGTTATTTAATAATAAGCCCATTAAAGAATTCTGACAAGTCTTAATTTTTGTTTCAGAAGTATGATATATACAGGAGAAGACAAAGATTGTTCGTTGAAATGGAGCAAATGGCGTCCAGGCCGTTCAGTCAGGTCTGCGTCGAGCTGGAGAAGGAAGGGGGAGGTAAATGAAGCGCGACGAAATTTTCATCTTACCCAGCCTAAGCTGAACCCTATTTACTATGATCAATATAAAGTGGTTACAAATATTTCTCCATAGATGAAAGTTAACGGAGTACAATCCGATGTGTAAGATTATGATTCGCTAGTCCGAGCATGAGCTAGAGGAGAATTAATTAATTTAATTGGACAAAGTTTTTAACTGGCACAGATAGTATGTACAAGAAGAATCACTTGACTGACAAGCATATGTGTAGTTTTAGCTTCGTTAATAAGAAACCTCATGAGATCTTCTTACACAATGTACTTGGAGCTCTATAGTGATTACTGGGTGCCTTGTTTTTTTTATTAGATATTAAAAATACTGTCTAACGCTAATAATGTAAATTAATATATATTGAACCTTTTTGGTTATAGCACAGAGTGCATATACACGCACATATGCCACGCGCATTTGACACAATAAAAAAAGTAACAAAGTTAATCGAACAACAACCCCTAGGTGTGGGCGTGCCAGCACCAGTCGCGTTGGAGCCGTGCCGCGGGGGGCGCGCGGCGGTGTTGTCGCTGCTGGTTCGACTGCCGACGGGCGGCACCGGCCGCGCGCCCCCGCTCGGCGGGCTGGCGGTTGCCTCCGCGCTCGTCACGCTCGGCCACCACCACGCGCCGTCCGTTAAGCGACCCAGACACCGCTGACATACCATACACCACCACTCTCCTCACGGTGAGTCACACACTTCTACTTACTACACCACCTGTGCCCCGCGGTTTCATCTGTTGCATCTTTTAATTTAACGACTCGCACATCTTTGCAATCGATATTAAGAATAGTGATTGACTTACACTAATAAGTATGTATTTTTGTTTTGTTGCAGATGAAAACACCAATGTAAATAAGTGCATATTGAGTAAGTACTGTACCGTGTACATAGCTATAGTGTTTTGCTCAAACAGTGAAGTTTGACTCGTATAATACTCAGCCTTGCGCTAGCCACAGACAACCGGACTGTGTCTAATATGGCGGCGAACGACAAGGAAATTTAAAACAAAAACAATCTCATCTACAGTCTATGGTTCTACGTCACTATGACAGCGAAATGACAAAAATGTACATTGTTCAAGTGTTCTACTCGTATTTAAAGACTTATCTTTCTTAATACTTTGTACTATTTGTGCGCAATATCAGACACCTGAGTTCGATGACGTCACAGTGTGTAGGGCATAAACCGTCTATGTTTTCAAATAGTCTAACGAGACTAAGGGATGTGTCTGTAAAAATGTTTTCATATATGGCAATACTGTTTACAACACCTTGGTTAAAACTATTAAAAAAGTGCGCACGTAAGAAAAATGATGGCTTGCTAGGATGCTTGGCATAAATTATTTAAATTATAAAATATTTGTTGTATAGAATTTGGCTCAATACGAATTTTTACACAGTCCAGGAATGTTCCATCAAAAGTTCTGGACTGGTCTATGCCATAGATTATATAGTAACAATTCGACAGTGCACGTCTCTAAATACGAGTGAAACGAATATTCACTATGTATACTAAACTTCTTTATGTTATCATTTTATCATCCTTGTGTTGGTTATTTAAAACATTTGACGATAGAGGTTTGACCTCTACAAACATAGATTGTCGAAGGAATCGTATCTCTTTTATTTTTGTTAATAAAATGTTTAAAAGACTAAATGGGCATTATGTAAATGTCATTAAATTGTTATTACATATTACATTATGCTGTAAGAAAGATATTTTTTATATTTATTTTAGGTTAAAGTTACTTTTAACTATCATCACATATTTGCCTTACTCATTGTATGTTTTATTTAAAATATTTTACATTGTAGGTGCTTTCGGTTACTAAATGTCTATCCCACAATATTATGACCATTGATTATGCCTTTTTTTTAAAATTATTTTGGTCACATTTCAATCGGTGAATAACAATTGACCAATTTAAATTTTTCCAACAGTATTTTATTAAAATATTTCCATTTGTCTTCACTGCCGTACTGTATTCATTTCATCTTATTTGATATAAATGTCATTTAATGTCTTAAATCAATTTAATAAGCACTATAGTATTTTTACGTCCACGTTTATCTTCTTGTCAGGATCCATTTTGTGTTTCGATTACAACGATGTGATAGACATCATCACAAAGTAGTTCTATTTATCCTATTTGTATGTGGAATGATCGAGAACGTTCCTTTTTTATTTCCTTTACGCTAGGATTTTGGAATTTTTGAGCTAATTTTATAGCATACGCTAGCAACCCTTGTACAGTTAGCAACATTGTCGCGGTCAATGTTAAAAATCTTTCGCCTGTACGCAAAAGTTTTTAACATAGTTTACAGTGATATCTATGTAGTGTTTCGGACGACCGTAACAAAAGTTGTAAGCGGAAAGTGACAGTCACTATTTCTAATTGTAAATAAATTTCCAGCTTTGACAAGACTATGGATATTTTTCTTACGACTGATATGTAAATCGTGTAAAAAGTCCTATATATAGTATACATTTTTTTCTTATAAAAGCATTTATTTTGGATGTTGTGTCGAATTGCGTTAAGCTTTATTCAATAAACATACGTATTTACTAAATACATGTTTTCTATCGGTTTTTGGTAATTTTAAATGGTTTAATGTAAGTAGCATAGACTTTTTTTGGTGTAAATTGGTAAACTTTTATGCTCCCGATGTTAAATGAGCGGGAAAAATGCAATGGTTTTTTTTGTTTTCATAAAGAGTTTTTTTGAAAATAATGCATTAATCATATATAAAATTTGGAATTGTGTATGAAATTGTCTCGACTTCAAGTTTTTATTTTAAATGAATTCAGACACAACATCAAAACAGTTTTTAGTTGTAAGTATTTATAATCTGTATTATAGTAGTAATTAGTGTTAAGTCATGTATTAAATTAGGTCCGCTTGGATATATATATTTTTCGTAAACAGAACTTCAATTTAATTAAATTACTAAATAATTATTTAGTGATACTGCCAGCGTTATTATATTTAAGCTTAATCAGTCAATTTGATTTAGTTTTTTATTTCATTCAGTTAAGATTTAATTCATAAACCCTGATAAGGAGAATAAGAACAATATGGTAGATTTTTTTTTGGAAGACATGGCAACACAGTTATAGACAAATAATATTGAATTTGAACAAACATTATTTACAGAAAGCATAACTTAAAAAAAATATACCTGAGTTTTATTCACTGTTTGTTTGGTCTAAAATAGACGGAATCTTTGTGGTAATTTTACCTGAAACTGCTAGATTTGTAAAGGAAAAATATCCGTCAAAACTTATCAATGGGCTTTTGTAATAACACACATATTTTTTATTGCCAGCACCAAATAATGTCACGTATAGCAATATAATTCAAGGTTTTTATTCTCCTGATCGGGCCTTAAATATTATAAAGAAATAATTTTAATAAGACTGGTGTGTTTTGAATAATTTTGACCCATACACAAGTATTACAATGTAATTACTAATGAATCATTTGTAATAATAACCCAACTAACCTGTGCCAAAATATTGGAAGGAACTTTGTAATAACTGTTTTTTATGGTTGCTATTTTATGGTTTAATAGATTAACCAGAACAATTTTTAGTTTTGATAAACCTGACTATTTTCAACGGGTAGATAGGGATAAGTAAATCACAATTGACTTTCCAGATTTTTGAATACCAAATCTGAAAGAGGTTGAGCTTGAGCTATATACGTTACTTGGCGAGGTCAATAATATGTAGTGATAATTAAAAACGGGATAAACATTGGCAAAGTTCTACATTGAACTATTTGTATTTGTTGGCACGCACTGTCTTTCTTTGAGAATACGTATGCTAGGTTCCATATTTATTTAAATTAGTATCCGAAGAAAATATAATAACGTAATATGAATTGTGTTTTTAGTGAAGCTCGTTGTCTCTGACTACCCTAAAACGAACGTGAGTTTTTTTCTTAATAATCCATATGTGTCAAATACTAATAATATCTTATTGCTATACCCATGTGACTTTAGTTTTGGCTTTTATTAATATTAAAAAATTGTCTATGAATTATGAAAATGTCTGCAAAAAGAAAGCGTGTACGTGATAATAGGTTTAAATACCGTTAAAGTATATTTCATTCTATCTGCTAGAATTTAGTACTGATAGAAAGAGATTGGTGGGAACGACATTGCAATAATTTTTAATCGTCTCACAAATCGCGCCCTCAATCATTTTTTTTTCGAGTTTTTGATGTATTTTTTGCCTGTCGTAATTTTAAGCAATCTTTTATTGCCTTTTTTCGCGGTGTTTTTTTTAAATATTTCGTTTAAATTGCATTTGTATAGATCAACAAATGTCAGTTTAGTGTTTTTAATTTTTTTTAACATATTAATGTATATTTTTTACATCACAATACTGCCATCATCACAAGCAATATTAATATGCGATACGACAATACATTAATGTCTAGTAGGTAATATTTAATTTTTAAAATTTTAATTAGATATGTAGTTTGTGAATAAAAATTTAAACGTTTTTCCTTTCAAAAATCTTGTATATTAAAATAAAATACAAATTCAGAGTTAATAAAACTTAATGCGTCCTTTGTTACACCGTACCTAAATACATTGTGAACTATTTAGAAGACTAGTAATAAATCGACTTGTTTATGTCCGTCATAGGTGAGGTTAATTTATTTCCGAAAAATGTAGACATTACTTTTTATGTGTAGCCACAGTTACTATCTAATCTTAACTGATGTTTGAAGTTGCATCACACAATCGATGCACAAATTTCTGAAAACTTAAGCGCATCGTTTCCGAGTTTTACGCGACATGACATTACAAGAAGACGGACAGTTCTTTTGATATTTATAATATGGAATGGATTATTCATCATTTCACCTCTAGCCCCAAAATATACTTTATTTACTTATAGCTATTAATTAATCTTATACTTCCTGTACTTCTTAAAAAATCATATCTTTACAAGATATATTCTGTTATCTGAGCAATAACTTGTTTTAACAGAAATTGCATGTGCATAGAGAGAACACACCCTAGAGATTAAGTTGCTTGAAATAATAAAAAATAAGAGATTTTTTAAAAGAATGAATGAAGACTATGAATTATAAAATTACTTAAACAGTACAGTACTCTAATTAAACTGTATGGTCACGGTTTGGTGGCGTGATGTTGGGTACGGTGTAATAGACGGACACTCAAAAACCATATTTGTCACATTAAACAAATCATTCCTTTGTTCTATGTATAAATCTACCTCACTGTATGTTTGCTCATCTAAAGAAAGCAATTGGTATTTAACCATATCGGCCCGGCTTATTTCAAAAAAAAAAATTCAAGTTATCCTTTTACTACTCTTCTGTTTAAATTTAAAACTTACGTTTCAAAATTGTTGAATGTTATGTGAACATTTTGTATTGATAGTGTCTATTGTATCATTAAATTGTACAAAACAAATTATATAAAATCGTTATGAATATAAACTATTTCTTTCTGACATTTATGACACATGATCATGTAATCTGTAGCAAATTAAAAATAAAATGCTTTAGTAATTTTAATACAGGCAGTTTAAATATAAAAAAATATGGTAGCTAACACGCGACTTGACTTAATTTTAGAACATGGTCATATCTATTATTTTACGCCATATACATTTATATAATAACCAATTCTATATTAAAACGATTGGTTCGTATACTGTAAATGTATTACTTTGAAAATATTATCTCATATACAGTATTTTAAAATTAAATCGTCATATGAAATACTTCAGCATTTACTCTATTCTATGCATTATGATTTTCGAAATAAAGTCTATGGTGTGAATGGTTTTGTTTAGTGAAACTTTGTAATTGGCAACATTGCAATCAAATGTTGCCGAATAAAATAATTTCACTCGTTCTAGTATGTTTTATACTATCTTTTAAGAAAATGAAGTATACAAAAAGCTGCTAACTTTATCAAATTCACAATGAAAGTGTAATAGGTACCAAGTATGCCATTAAGTGTGATAGAGATAGCAATAAAATCTTTATTGCTATTTCTTTTAATTCATTATTTGGATGATTTATAAATAATTTTAAGAAAAACCATCACACTTTATTTGAATCTTATAATGTAGTCGTTAGTTTCCACTTTCCTGAAACATTTTGGTACAAAAAGTTTTTGAGTAAACTTTAACTATTTCATATTTTAATAAAGTTTTACTTAAAAGGTTTGAATTAAACAATTACCTCCTTGTAGAATAAATCATGAATTTGTGCTGGTAATACTTTTAAGCTGAATGGTCATTGTGACCATTTGAATACTGGTCAAATAAAATGTTTTTGCACGTAATTTTATTTTCTCTTTGTCTTTTATTAATCTACTTATTAATTTTTGTTTATTCTACGTTTGAATTAATTGAATGCGTGTATTGAACGACAAAAATGAAAGTGAAACCCGTAACGAGTATAGAGTCTATTGCTTAGGTATTGTTGACATATAATAAAATAGATGTAACGCTAGAGGCACGCAAATGAAACGTGCAACAAACGTTGTAAATATCCTGACATATAAATTATTGTATTTCATAATAAAATAAAAACTGGTCATTTATTGTGGTCTTATTTTCACCAATTGTATTAAGGATGAACGAAGAAAGCTACATACAAGCTACATAAAGGAGCAAACCGGAGGAGCTTCAGTAATTGTAATAACCCGTAATTTGCAATCATAGATTGAAAATTACGGATTTTCACTATGATACGATGAACTGCAGATTTTTTAGTTTCAGTCGAACGTAAATTGAAATCTAAGCTACAACTGTGCTAGCTTAACTTGATCATAGCTACACTAAACCAAGTCACCAAACTTATCTCTAGGTAACATACACTAGAATATTCGCCTGTTGTTAATTGAAAACCTTCGCCCATGAACATCTGCAACACTAGAGGAATGAGCCTTTCTTTCCTTGGAAGGACCCAATGTCGTATCGGCTTAAAAGTACCGCGGATGACAAATCATCCCACAAGGTAGTTGTGTGAGAAAAAGAAAGAAAAGATGAATGAATGATTGCCAAGATTATCTATTTTTACCCGATTGAAAGACTAGCTTTCATCCTCCAAATTCTACATGGTCGTAAGAGACGCGCTAAACATAAACCGGTGAAAGCAGGTCATCCGCTCCAGATGCAACCCTGACCACGATCCTCAGAGATGAGGGACCGACCCTAGAGCTCTCTCTACTGACAAAGGAACAAATGTAAAATTGAATAGTGATCTAATAAAAATATTGACACTTCAGGAATCTCAACAATGTGATATAGGAAAAGTGTAATACTGGTACAAGTTTCGTATGAATATATTCACCGTCATTGCTCTTCTATGCATGAAGGATTGTTTAAAAACTTTGAATGGCTAAGAATGTGGATAAAAATTTGGCGAGTTAGTCATCAGATACCTGTATGTTAGACAATGATACGTATTCGTCATCGGCGGACGGTTCAGTCCATAATAACAATAATAGATGACTCGATGAAAGATTGATTGAATTGAAATACGGATGTAATTTTTTTTTAAGATTAAAAAACTGGTATTGTAATAAATAATGTCCTCGTAATCTAAAAGAAAAATTCGTTAGAGTAACGTGTGTCTCTACTAGGATGTTAAAATAAACTACGTAGATGCTATGTCGAGAGACTTGGATTCGATTCTGTAGTTCCAATAACTGACTTCGCAAGGACGAAAATAAATTGTCAGATGCGGAATGGCGAAGACCACTGAAAGGTATTGGGCTTGGACTATATCTAGCAGTAAACTGATACAAAATGTTGGTGATTAACTGCAATAACTTCTGGTCTTCTGCTGTTGGTGATAACTATGAAATACTAAAGAAGGTCGTTCTTAATATGAGTATCATTTTAAACCTCTTTGTTACATAATTTAGCAATTTTTATATAGAAGAATTGACATATTATGTCTAAATTATCGCTGCAATAAGCGTTTTTATAAATATGTTTATTTTGTGACGTGAAATTTATTTTTTTAGATAATTTAAAGGACTTTCGATGTATTTTATTTGATATGCGATTTTAATTTCGAATATATGCCAGGTAAGTTTTATTAAATCTATTTTATTAATATTAAAGTGCCATATGCACGTGTACACAGAAAACACATCCACACAAAACAATCACACACATATTCACACAAGACAAACGTACAACCCCGATTGTTTATTCTCCCTCTTACACCCTGGGAAGGGGGGGGGGATGAAAACCAGCTCGACACCGAATTTCGATCGGTGTTCCCTAAGCTGAACCACCCCCTTTTGCCATCACTGTTACAAAATGTATAGCTGTGTTATATAATTCTGTACTTTTTGATGGCAATAAAAAGGATATTTACTTATTTATTATATGCTAAATTCTATAATACTCTGTTTGAAATAAGTCGTCAAGTTTTTAATTTGCGAATTATTGTTACCCGGTTTGCACCGAGCTGGTTTTTTTTAATGGTTTTCCGCCGAAGATTCCACCATCTCCGATGGCTGTATATTATCATTTTCAGTAAAAGTGATTTGGTGTAAAGGCCCTTGTCAGTACTATTATATCTCTCCTACCATATGATGCGAATGGCGTTACTTGCTAAGTGTTTAATGTACGAAATGGGGAAGTGGGCATAATCTCGGGACTTATGGAGTCTAGCTCCTGCTACGGCAGCTAAATCAGGCTCCTCAACCCCCTGAATGCCTACGTGGCCATGAACCCAGACCAAGTTAATAGTGCCTGGATGTGTTGTGTGGTGTCTGTACATTATCTGTTGTGTAAAACTGAGACTAATGGGTGAATGTTGCTTCTATTCTGGATGGCCAGAATAGAAGACAGTCACTATAAATGTTTGTGTGGTAGTAAGAATTCATGTAGGTCCACTCACAAGCTCTGCCTGGAAAACAGAACAACTGTCGTGAAGTTTAAGCTTTTAGATGACACTTTTGGATGAGCTGTGCAAACGAAAGCCGCACCGACAGCTCCGTTTTCCTGCTTGCTACCTTCGGTAAAAACGTTGGTAATTGTCTCTCTAATAAGGGATCACTATTCTACAATCTCGAAAATTTCCAGATTTTTCTTGAACCGCTGAGATAAAACATTTCTTCTGAAACCACGTGGCCACGTGCTTCTTGATTGGGAGGCAATAGTGGCAGACAAAGTTGTGATCCTGGAAGAGGAAACTAACTGAAGTACATCAGCATCAAAAGCCTTAAAATTGGACAAGACAAACAGGAGTGAGATGAATATAAAAACTGTTGTAACCTAAGAAATACGAAAAAACTTTTCCAGAATTAGTAAGCCTACATTACAATAGAAGAACCCATCGTAAGGAAGAAAACAAGTCGGACATTTCGACACCTCACACAACGTGGTACGAGACTGTACTAAACAAACCCAACTAAGTTGAAGAAAAAATTTTTTGGCATTTTATTGCGGTACTTTACTACTGGTAAAGAAAGGTACGTCGAAGCGTCGAAGCATGTATAACTTATTCACGATGGTATACGGACGATTTCCTTTTTTTTCAACATTTTACCATAAGCCAACACCTTCGTACCCTATACTAATTTCGACGAAGAATCTTTGTGTATCTACAGGCTGAATATAATAAAGCGTAGAGACAGATAGAACGTTAAAAAAGGAAATGACACTTGAATAATTCTACACAAAAGAAGTCGGAGGTCCCAACTAGTAAAAATCATAAGCATTATCCAACAACATTGTTGTCTATTTGTAGACAACTAGCCTTTTGTTGTCAGTAGAGATGATGTAAGAGGTACAAATAAAATGTATACTTTACCAAAACACGAAATGTTCATAACAAATTGGGTTGAGTAATTGTCTCAGATGATGTTTTTAATTCCCCTCTTCGCTTCCAATACTCGAACACGTCGCATTAAACAATCGAATATTACAAACAATAGTCCGCGAGTTTTAAAAACATAACTCCGCGGCATCGGGCGCAACGCTAACGCGAAACGAACGCGGCAATTTGTTTTTTTTTAATCACAAAAAGTTTTTTTTTAAATTAGATTATACTGCCAGTTGTAACGATTAATGGTTATCTATGGTTATATAATTATTCTGATAATGTTCAAAACTTTTTTCTTACAAATTTATTTCAGTTAGACTTTGATGTGTTTTGTCTATGTAATATTGTTTTTGAACATTTCTGATTGTGATAAATACTTCAGTGGATACGCCAGTGATGTGAATAGTCGTACAATTTGTGAGTATATTTGTTTAAACTATACTAATAAAGTTGAGATGCGATCTTTAAGAAGTATGTTAGGCGTGACTTTGAATGATAGGATTAAAAATAGCGTTATAAGGGAAAAGTGTGGCTTAAAGGTGAATTATGTGACCAGAATTAAGAAAGGTACGCTTCGGTGGGCGAGGGCGATATAAGTAGTCACCCGTAACTGACGAATATGTGTGCTAGGATCGCGCCAAATGGAAATCCATGATCTCTATCTACACCTCTGGGTTACGGGCGTGAGCGCATATTTATAATATTATGAAGGCTAATTTTTAATGATTTCTTATATTTACGCGAATACTGCAGATTCGAATAAGACAATTTTAAGGATTTTATCGCGTTTATTTCAAATTTTTGTTTCCAACGTTTCCAGTACTTTAGGGTAAAAATTAAAAATAACACTGATAAATCCGTAAAATTAGTTTTATTCTGACAAAAAGTTTGTTTGTTTTTTCGGATTTATTCTAAAACTAAAGAACTGATTTTGAAAAATTGTTTTACTTACATAAAGCTCTGTTATAACCTTTCTATAATTTATTTATTATTTGTCTATCTATCCGAACGAAGTTGAGTTACTCATAGCATAGAAAGGAGACAGGCAGAGTTGATTTAGTACAAGAATCAAAACTTTTTCTGCGCTTTTCTGGACATTTTGCTTTTAAAGTAAAAAAGCGGTAAACGAATCTGATGTTCTAGCACGCACGAAACTATTTCACGCCAATATTCCGTCAGTTCGTACAACCGCTGCGCTCCTGGTGAATACTGTTCGCGTTTTCTATCAGGTTGTTTATTCTTCAGGAAAAGTCTGGCCTATTTTATAGACAAGTATTGCAATATTCTATGTAAACGGCTAATGGCTAGGTTTAACTTTATTGGAATTTGATTTGAGCTTATGTTGATTTTAGTAGCTTTCGCTGCTCTCCGGCTTCACACGAATAGCAGTGTTCAAACGCCAATATTTGTCTTTATACCATATTGGTCTCAGCTAATAAATTTATACCATCATCTTTTACTTGATCAGGAAAGGTTAATACTTACTTAACGCCGTTGGCGATTCTAGGGGTCAAGTTAGTTAAGCCCAGATTTAGTTCGGCAAGCCACTTGTGATCCATCAATGTAGGGATGGATGGTTTGTATGGATTTAAGTTGACATCAGATCTATACAACCTGAGGTCAACTTATATCATATGGTAGGATTCACATTAGGCTGATCGATCGTCGGTAAAATTAAATTGCAGTGACGGGTGAAACCGCGGGGATCAACTTGTCTAACATATAATCTAAGTTCTGATTAAGTAATAACTAAAGGTATATAATGACCTACCAGTACCAGCGTATCGTCTTATTCAACAATTAACGAATTTCAGCCAATAAGTATAAACTTTCTTTAGAAGTCACTCTATTTTTGAAAACAACACCGATGTGATTTAAACTCGCCATAATTAATACGACGTTAGCTTGACTCCGAGCGACTTTTTTTTCACTAACAGAAGATTCCGTACCCATCGGCCGACGACCAGGAATGTGGGCACATTGACACTTAAGTTTCACAATTCTTATTGTTGCAGATAATTAATTATGCTGTCGAGGTTACTGTCGACATTTCTGTGCGCTTCCCTCGCTTGGTCCGTGCTCATTGACGACCAGCCCTACTGCGCGGTAAGGTATCGCAGACTTTGCCAGGGGAAGGGCCGCCATGTTGCCTGTCAGTTTCCTGTCGTAAGTATTTATAACATGCTTTTTCATATCTTTCATAAAATTTGTAACTTATTAAAGTGCTATGCGTTACTTTTATACAAAATTAACTGTTTTACACGTTTACTGTTTATTTTATCGTCTGTCAGGTTAGAATATTTCGCTATATTTTACTTTATCATCTGTCTGTTGAATATTCCGCTACATTTCACAGAGTATAAATACTTAGTCATAGACTTTAGGTTTACTTAGACATTGTTGAAGCTCCAAAAGGCAAATATTTTTCGATCATTTGTATCATCTAATGGCCGTCATCTAATCAGGTGTCGCATAAACGGAACTATTTAAAATCAAAACATTTCTTTTGTTATGTGTTGGGTTTGTTGTTTGTTAAATACAATACAATGAGACAGAAACATTACCCGAAATCTCATCGTGGAGGTTGCCCGACTACATCATTCGATCCAATTCTTAAGTGTGAATAAATAGTAATACTAAACATTTAAGGATTTACAACGGTAACTTCGTCAGATTTCTTAATAGGATAAAATAAATACTGATAAACAATGGGAGGTAGGACTATAAGGATACCATCTTCATCACCCAGTACTATAGTACCTCGTAGTACCAGAAGAATACGTGTCCACATAAGGAACTCGTTCACCGTAAACCTACTATTTGGGTTTAACTGTTAATTAAAGGACCTTAATTCCTCCTCGAGGATATGTGTACTTATGACCTTTCAAACATATCAAAGGAGTATTTGTGGAAAGAATCAAAAGAACTCTTTCCAACACCAAGCGTGTCAGAAAGGCGTATACATAAAATTGAGTCAAATTCTTTGGAACGTTTCTACGAATTTATTGATCAACAAACGTTATTACGTGGTCGTAACATTTTGATCCCATCGGGTTTTATCTAAAATATCTCCTATCTTTTTGATGTTGGAGTCTTATCGCAATTCAAAAAAGTCTTATTATTTTCAAAGTCCTCATTTGAACGTCGCGATTGTTCACACAGTTTTTGTTTTTCAGCCAGGACCAGGCATGTCGTGTCGAAACTACACTCAGATTAGATTCACCAGTGAGCTGAAGCATTTCATTGTGCACTATATTAACAGGTAAGGATAAATCGCAGTTATTATAAATTCCCATTGTGATACAATATAAAGACATGGACTATTCCAAATCAGCTATATCGCCCAGAAAGTGACGTTTGGAGATCGAAGTAGATCTTGCAAATACGCAGTAGGACAAACATTTCATAACATGAGTCTTTCAGCTGATTCCTGTAGTATAAACACCGCAAAGTGACAAGGTTCCAGCGCATTATCAACTCACAGGGGTTATTTTATTATTATTGTTGTTGTTTATTTATTATTTGCACTTGCCCAGTTCTCAATTTAAGAGCGCCAACACAAAACGTTTCCTTCTTCCACGCCATCCCATTAACCGTCATCTAAGTATCTCAGTCACTCCTTTCTTGCTCATGTCATCTATTCTATACAACAGATCCAATCCGATAAGACTATAGTCTTTCTAATTAGTTGGATAATATTATTAAACCTATGGATACCTCAAACACTTATTTAGACTCTCATCTTATGGGAAGGAATGTCGTCCTGTCTTTACATATCTGTTTGACCAATGGATATTTGTAAATATTATACGCCCGGCACTGGAATCTTTAACCCAGACCTACTTCATCAAAACAATATATTGCAACAAGATGTCATAGTACGTTACACATCTAGATATAAAAACATTCATTCTATGTTTAAACATAAAAAAATATAATAAACTTTAACTTTTTTTCTTTAAACAATGAATTTGCGAGTTCGGAATATAGGATCTTTATTGTCTATTGTTAAGTGTGTCACCTGTTTTTCACCAAATCTGATGAGCTTGGATTCTAGCAATTATTTTGACCATCTTATAAACAAAATAATAGAGGAGAAAAGGGTCCAAGAAAGAGAAGAAGTACAAGAACATCTATGCAAGTAAAAGACGACGTATCAGAAAGTCAAGCTGAAAGACCAAAGCATGGCAGACTGGTTATGTTCCATCGATAAGAGAAAAAATCTCATATTGATGATGATATTAATTAGTTAATAATCACGCTGAGAAAGTAGTAGACGTATCTGAAGTGAAATATAATAATAAAGATTTGGGATTACTTCTGCTACCTAATGGTATTCTGTGATGTGATAACCCGCCCGCCGGCACATTCAACAGCTTCTCACTGAGTGTTAAGCTGTGTTTCTATTGTTGAAAATATGTTGGTTCATCCGACCTCTTCCAAATTGTCGTTCAGTTAAATATCAGTCAATAACAGTTCTAAATCTCCGTGGCCATTCCTCCAATGTTAATTGTTATAGTATCAAAACTAATTTAGATTCTTTGTTTTTCCTTTGCAGGCGTCGACAAAGAATAGCGTCCGGTAATGAGAGGGTGCGCGGCGGAGCTCATCTGCCCAGGCCAGAAGTTATGATGATGGTGGTTAGTGTCAAGTTCCATTTGAGAGACCGGTCCGCAAAACTCATTTAGAATCTTTACACTTAGTTATTTAAACTAAGAGGTAGTTAAAGTAAAGTTTTATTGAAATCCTTAATATGATTTTTAAAAAATTAGCCTTTAATTTAAAAAAAAACTGAATTTGATGCAGTATTCCGGATTAGACAAATGTGAAGTATTAAAAGATAAAATGAGCAGCGTTTACTTAACATCAGGTGATCGGTGATCGTTGATCCGCTTGCTCGTTTGCCACCAACTCACATTAAAAAAAAATTTTTTTCAGGGTTGGGACCGGGAGCTGGCTCTATTGGCACAAAGGCTAGCAGACCAGTGTCACTTCGTGCATGACGATTGTCGCGCGACAGGTTGGTGCTTTTTTATATAGAATAAACTAGCCATTGATCACGACTCCACCTGATGTTAAGAGGTGAGATGGTCGAAACACATGTACCCACGTACGTACCTTTTAAAAGTAACCATGTCATATTGGACGGAAACGTTGACACCGACTGCGGAAACTTGATCCAATCCTTTACCGTACCTACGATGAACGAAGCCTTGAATAGCTTCGTTCGAAGCCAGATATATCTACTTTAAAAAAACTAATAAAATGAAGTTGATTAATTAATTTTGCTGAACTTTTAACTAAGGGCGGAGATGCGATGTTAGGTGTTAATGCGCCCTTGGATTCGCTTTCTATGGTATGTTCGTTCACAAAACTTTGAGCGCCCCTCGGGCACATCAAGACTCCACCCGCGTTATTATATACAATATTTCCTCTTGAACAAGCCTTGAGCTCCTATTTAAATCACTAATAAAATCGTTATAAGAACAGCGATTGTTTCCAGTACGGTACCCGTACGCAGGGCAGACAGTAGGTGAGGTGCGCTGGCGGCGCTCCAGCGAGTCGGACGAGCTGAGCGCACAGCGCGCCATACGACGGGTCTTCGACGCATGGTGGGGCGAGCGGCGGCGCGTCCAGCCCAAGCAGCTCACCATGCCTTTCAGGCTAACCGCTAAGTAAATAGCATTTAGATTACGTTGAGACATTGACACGTTCTTAGGTGCCTAAGTCGACATTTTGGTAAACAGCCATTAGTTTAGTAACATTATGTTTGTATTATGAACACTAGCTGCTCACCCTAGCTTCGCTATATGTTATGTTTTATATGTAAGATCGTATTTTTTAATATAGTGCCATCTAACAAAAATATGATATCATTAAGTTAGCCCTTGACAAGACTCCAATAATAGGTAATACAAAAACCTATCAAAAGATGGCATCATTTTGCCGTTTTTATGGACAAAACACCCATATGGGTGGTATTTTTAATTTATCCATATGGATAAATTAAAAATAAAAACTGAATCTAAACAACTAGTAACGAACCAATACGAATTTCATGAAATTTGTTGGAGCCGTTTCCGAGATTCAGATTAAATATATATATTTAATTTATTAAATATAATTTAATTTTTTTATAGAGGTACAGTGTGGGGCCACTTCAGTCAGATAGCGGTGTGGACACTGCAGGCAGTCGGCTGTGGCGCGGTGAGACATGGTGCCGAACACCCGCGGCTCCTGCTGGTCTGCGACTTCTCCCACACCAACATGCTCGGCCAGCGTACGCTGACTCCTGGCCCGATGGCGCCGTGCCCCATGCACACCGCCAGGCGATCGAGGTCACCGTATCCTTTGCTTTGTGGACCGGTCAGTATACCCAGAGAGGAGAAACTCGTTCAGGAATAATATTTTATTATCGTTGCTTAAAAATTACAACCAGATTAAAAATACGTTCGAGTTGAACATTGAATCGACAGCCGCAGAAACAGCTGGGCTGGTTTATTTGGGGAAGTATCTCAGAAAACGTGTGAGGTTTCACACGTTTTATGTGAGCGACAGAACACCGACGCGGTGCGACACTATGCTTCATTACGCGACCAATACATCTTACTCATGTGATTCTTATGCTCATAAGAGACACATTCTATTATTGAATCCTTATAGTAGATTATAAAAAAAATGTGTTGCCTTGATTACATCAGGTGCGGCATCATCTATCGGAACCGGATGACCCTGGGGAGAGGAATGATGAGGCTCAGTACGAGGACCTGGAGAAAGACGACCCGGACGTGTACGATGAAGGAGTGACCACCACAAAGGACAGACGGACTACACAAAGGCCACTGCCAGTGCCCAAGTCAGAAAAGAAGCACCGCCCTGACCAGTACGAGAGGCTAATCGATAAGGAGGACTTCAGTTTGGACCCAGACGAAGAAAGTCCTATACAGGCTTTCAAAGGTAATTCGGAAAGAATTTCTTAAAAGTGGTAGACTTCGCAACAGCACATCTGTTGCACGAATGGACCGGCTCGACTGGTGAACTACCAAGACTTCATAGAAGACAGGAGTGAAGTAGAAACAATTCTGCATCTCGTCTGATGGGTGAGGTGCCTTAGGCCTAAATCTAATCCTATTCCCATTCTCATCCTTTTCTAATAAGGAAAGTATGGGAAGGGGAGGAGGACTTGACGAGCGAGAGTATGTATAAGAAAAGGGAATACTATTATTCCTGTTCAAACTCTTCTCTATCTATTAAAGGTACGCAACGCATCTTCAACTCATTAGCTTGTTCCGAATGCCTATGGGTAGCGGTCATTTAACATCGGGTGACCCACTTGCTCGCTTGATACCGTTTTCCATAAAAGACCAATTATCAGATATAATATTATCGTTTATCGTTACTCATCAACATCTGCAACAATTATAAAAGTCAGAGATACGCTGCCAGTTTTTCTGAAGGTAAAAGTAAGGAAGTATACGAGAGAAAAGAGTAGATTGAGGGAATGGAAGTCAAAGCTAGAAATGAGAAACGCATTTTGTGTAAAAATGAAAACGTAAAATTCTTTCTCTCCTTCAGAGATCGTTTATAAACTTATTAAAACGTGTAAAACGTTGTGGATAGAAACTACAAATTTCAGATCCCCTTACTTCGAGCAATGATTTGCATATACCTATATAGTGGTCAGGATTAACCGGTACTGTTGCTCTATATTACTATTGGAACATTTTTTCAGCTCCTGACAAAGTAACGACAACGATTGTGGAGAAACTGCAGCGTGAACTTGTCGACAATAAGAAAGAGAAGGTGACGCTCAATAAAATGTTCGACTGGCGGTCGCGATCAACCACAGCTGTGAATTTCCCGTGAGTTATCATTTATAGAATACCATTCAGTTCTTTTCGGAGGCCATAAGAGGCCGTAAGTTGTTAGTTTCAGAACTTTCAATTCATTGGTTTACTTAACTGTATCCTGTCTTTAGAAATGAAAGCTGGGAGAGTGGGGAGGATCCGACTACTGCGAAAGTTAGAAAAATGAAGTCAAACCCTGAAGAAGATGTCATCAGTGATGACGTCTACCACGCCACTAGGATGGAGGACACGACAACGGCTGTAAGTCTTTTTTCGGAAACAAATTCCTTAAAGAAGAAAGGGCAAATGTGGAATCAACTCAGAATTCATGGCCGAAATTTGAATAGATATCTCGTGATAATAAATGTTAATATTTTTAGATTGTTACTGCCCTTAATTGCTTGATAAAGTCAGCTGTTACAACGGGCCTGTTAAATTGTACTGACTGAGTCCTTAGACCTTAAGCAACATAAACAAAAAGCTCACACATACTTGTTTTTGTAGGAGGTAACTGAAAGACAACGATGGAAGCCAACAAGAGAGCGACCGCAAAGGTCTGTATTTATTTTATTTATTTTCCATACAGGTAATGGATTTCACTAATCTCATAATACTTTACGTGAAAGTATGTAAGGTTGCTGGAAGATGGAGGGAATAGGACTGACTGAGTTTTCTGACATCACATTCACCGAGCGAAACGCAGAAGTAAACTCCACTCCACGAGATTTTTCTGTAATAAAGACAAAACGTCTCCCGATTGAGAACAGAGAAAGAAAAGACTCTAAAACATAACTTATGTTTTTAGACGTCATAGTCATTTCTCCTTTACTTACAGGCCAGGAGCGAATGCATTGCTGAGCAAAGTGCCAGAAAAAGCGATGAAACCAACACCGGTAAGTGTTCGCATTACTGATACACTAATATATACTAATATTGAAAAAGCATAAGTTGCTCGGTCACGTTTTTCTAGTGAACGAACAGATAGAAAAAAACTAATAAAGATAGATTGGATTCGGGCGTTTTGAAAGAGGACGTAAGCCACCATTAGTCTTAGAAATACAATTTAAAGATTTGGAAATTGGAGATGAAATTTTGTATGGGGCAATTTGTTAACCTAACTTTGTACCAAAAAAATTATGATTAAGATTTTACATACTGTTGTATTTGTGGACAACGAGACAGCCTTCCATGCGGTAAAGGACTTACGGAACTGGCTAACTACTGAACTCAAGGCTCAAGGTCGCTCAAAGGGCAAAGGAGTGGGCAATCCTGGTAGTCTCTCTCTCCTAGAATGCATCAGAAACTATGTGATCCGCAGCAGACCCAAAGTGACCGATATTGCCTTAAGAAAAATATTAGGAAGTATTCGAAAACTCGGATGGGTCAAATGTTTCTTTTGAATTTACAGTCCTCCCTGAAGTTGGATAGCGACGATCAAGACCAGTTGTTCCGCGACACAGGATTCAACGCTCAGTGGAGACAGGACATGAAGAAAACATAAATACATATTATTCTTAAATTAACTTTCGTTTTATTTTATTGTGATTGCCATAAGGTACTCCGACGTCTAACTATTACATTACCTGACTGTTATATTGTGTACAATATTAGAGTTAATCCCAAGTTAAGGAGAAATTGTTGGTGTTGAAAATAGTAAATACAGCAAACTGGTTTTAACAAGCACAGTATCTCTCAAGCCCGTGACCGCTTAAGATGTCTATAATAATGATGACCTAAACATTACACATTTCTTTTTTAAGTAATTTAAGAAATTACAAAAATTCCGAAACGTATTTTATATAAATATATTAAAATAGTATAGACTTACCGGTTGCGGGGTCCAATAACACAAGCAACCAGTGATTGAGGTTACAAAGAAAATAATCTCAATGCCCCCGCAGCCTCTAAAATAACTAAGAAACGAGAAAATAAAATCGATTCGTAATAATTGGAACATATTCAGGTAACGCGACCGAAAGTTCGGTGCGCGTAGTTGAATAATTAGACGTGTGCTTCTGACCGGTAGAAACGCGTAGAATTTTGTAAAAACTTCAGACCGCCGAAACTTGTCGGACAACTGTATTACGTTTAAAAGACGGTCGAGGTCCGTTGCAATTTATGTCTTCACAGACAATAATGATGATATTGTGTAGCCTTTACTTTTCTGTTCTAACTTCTGTTTTGTTTATTGACATTTCATCTGTCAACATTTTGATATAGGTAAAACTGATTTAGAAAAAGATACTTTATACGATAGTTTTCTATCGATATTCGATATATATTTATGAAGACATAAGAGATGTTATCACTCAGATCGCGGAGTCGGTGATCGGATGGTCGGTTCCCGTGGAAAATGTGCTGTTGCTGTTGCTGCAGTTTCTGGGAGAAGGTCGTGAACTGGATGTACTGTATCGGTTATGGCTTGGGATGTTTCCGCGCGTGCGGATGTCAGAAATGCTCCGACAAAATCGACGACGATACTATGGACAGAGAATTAAATTGCAGTAGCATTCTGAATTATCGAAGGCATTTTTAATTTCACAACTAATGTATGATACCTCTTGAGTTGATAAATCTACCTCTCGTGTTAAACACTAATCAGCTCTGTCAGATGAATTAAACGGTGTTTCCCTGTTTTCATCGGATTATCAGTTCACTTTTTTTTTCAATGAAGATGGAAAAACGAACAAGCGGTTCAAGGACATTAGTGACTTTCGATATCCACAGTAATCACGTGAGTGTTGCCTTTAAGTAGAGATTCCCAAACTATGAGTCTGTCAGAATACTGAGTGGGCCTTAATGTACGATACGACCGACTGAGCCAAATGCCAAGACGGTCACTGTCTGACTGGACGGCAGTACAGTAGTATGGTTATATCTACCCATGTTTCTAAGTCAGCCCCTGGCTCCTCCTCACTTGACACCTCTCGGTGGGTCCCAAGCTTAGAATTTTTTGTGAAATTGGACAGAGCCCAGTCAACTTTGGAAAGCACTGTACGATGTTCACTAATGGGAGCAATAAGTAGCAGCTTCAGTACATACAAGTGTAACAATACGCAGTGAAAACATTTTTTAATTATCCCTTTTTTCTTGCCCAGTCTTCAAGTTTCAAATTCAACAATACAAAAACTATCATAGGTAGAGACTTTAAGCGGTGTGAAAGTCTGGGGCATACCCACGATCTTGTCAACTTGAAATGAACTATTGCTTTCGATTATTGACAATTAGAATTAAATTTGAAGTTTACTACGACAAAGAGGCAACATTCTATTAAGCCATCACAACGGCTAAAATACTCCGTTACCCGTTGCACATGACCACTAAGTGTCCGTTCACACAGACCGGCTCGGATTATACGCTTGGAACTGAACTGGTCGGCTGACCAAACTGTTTCATATAGACCGGCTAGAACACTGTTAAAGCGGACGCATGCAACTGGAGCAGGTCGGCGCACGAGCACGGAAGAGCATGTCGTCATAGGCAGCCGGTCATCTTCTATTATTGTCACACTAAGCGCATTAGGCTGACTTTCAAGCATTCTCAATAATAAAAGAAGTGAAATGTAAAAAAAAATCATCCAAAACTCTATTATAACTAAGAGCTCTGCTCTCCGAGCCAGTGTGTGTAAACGGACACTACGATCGTTGTGTTCGCGGCGAAAACCAAACATAGCTTCGACGTTCGCTGTACAATGACGCTCGAGGATATGAGTGGGTATTCCACGCGACTCACATATTATTGTCCATGTTTATTAGACATATTATAAAGTGTACATACCCACATATATTTGACCGACAGCCCGACCTCTTCTTTAAGTATTCACCAAAATCACTCTACTCTCAGCACTGTATAAAGAAAAAAACTACACTAATCTTTCTTTTAAATACAAATACGAAATTTTCTTATCAAACTGGTACAAAATCTTACTTTGAAAAGTACTGGCGCGAGTTTACACAGATGTCAATGCGTCACACTGAATTATGTTGATGGAACAGATTAAAAATCATATTTTAGTAAGCAATTGTTACACTTTGATAAAGAACAGAAACACAATTAGGTACTTTGACAAGTTGATGTTTGGTGTTGCTATCCTGAGTCATCTCTAATGAAAACAATACGGAATATTAAAATAGAATCTTCTTTAAATTTAACTGACAACATTTGAACGCGTGTCAAAACTATTTGTCAAACATTCAGAGTTTTAAAAATTATTGTGGGTTAGCGGTTTTAACTTATAATTTTGTGTCTTACACCAACAGACGTTTTAATAAAGAAATTATTAGACTTTCTACTGTAAAATTACTGTAATTATAATAATACTGTATAAAAGAAGAAATAATTTCGCATCGACAAAAAATATTAACGTAAATTTGCATATTTTTCTTATAATACCAATTTTTATTAAACAACTACGACACGACGTAAATTGGATGCGGCATTTTATCGTGTTGCGAGATTCAAAGAAAAGGCGTCGGAAATGTGTTGCATTTGCGGGGATAGTTGTATGAGGTGCATAAGATGTTTGCTCTGCATCACTCTGTGCGTTTATTTGTGCAGGTTGTGTGGTGTGGAAGACAGTGACTGCTGTAATCCAGATTATGACTGATAAACTGGCTTTGTGAGTTCATGTTGTTTTATTTCGAAACTAGCTACCCGCTCCGGCTTCGTGCAAGTATTAGATCATGTACTCCTTTTTTAGTCATACCGTATTAGATGCACTTAACAATTGTCGATATACTCAAGCCAATTCACACGAAATCTTAATTAGTTATATGTCTATAACTTCCTCATGAATCACTTTGTCACTGGTTGAAAACGGTATAAACATCCGTTCAGTACTTTTTCTCATAAATAATAAACTAGCTCTTGACCACAATCCCAGCTAGTGTTAAGTGGTAAATTGGTCGAAATAGTACGTTAAAGTTTAGAGTCTATTCAATATTGTCTTGAAAGTACCCACAATTTGACGAAAACACTGACGCTGGCAACTTTTTGGAATCATTTGTTTGTTGCGTAAATCGCGTTCACTTAACTTGATATCACTGGTACTCAAAAATAGTGTTGTATTGTAGATGAAAAAATGAGGAAAAAAGAATTGAAATAATAAATAAGTTACATTTTATTAATTTATAAAAAATTCAATAAAATAAATTTAGTGTATATAATGTTAATATACATTTGAATTATTGGTGTACTAAAGAAATTCAAGTTTTCAGTATATAGTACGATTCCAAAGGTGGTTTGTGCTTCAATCGTGATAAAACAGACTTAACCATACTCGTGCAGGTTCACAGTGGCTGGCAGAAATTACACATTTTCCTACATTGCAGAAGCTTCCATTTTGAATAATCCCAACGAATCAATCACCAATCTCATTTTTAAAGAGTCTCTTCGTAAAACTGCTTGTTCATCACTGACGATAACTCACAGAATTCTTCAAGCTTCATTGTACAATTTATTGGGTAGCCGGAATTAAATTAATTCTTCCATTTAATAGACTGGAAGAGAAAAATATAATATAATAAAATGATTCTGTTCTCACCAGTATAGCTAATAAGTTATACATCATCAGGTCTATCCCAAGAACGGACACAAAGATCGGCCTCTTGTCTCATCTAGTGCACTCCTGTTACATTTGTAGATGTAACAGGAGAGCAGTTTTATACGTACACTATCCCTCAATGTATTCTCCGCAAACATGTACTCTTCGGACTGCGGGTTCAGAGCCATCTTGTAGTTGGTGAGCGCCGCTCGGTCTTTTTGCTTGGCGAGGGTTTCTATAACCACAGAATGGATCTGAAATATAAATAAAATTAGCTGTAGCAGATATTAGCAGCAACGCAACCTACATTTCTAAGTACTTAAAAATAGTTGACTATTTATGCACTTATTTAACACTTTTCACCAGTGATTTTGTATGTGTATAACATACACGGGTTTATTGGTTATCTGACGTATTTCCGTTAGAAGGGGATAGTGGTGATTAATTGTGATAATTTTCATTCAATGTGCAAAAGTCATAGATAAACAAGTGGGCCCCCGTCTACCATGAAATCATTGTAGCGACTTCAATCATAACTCCTACTCTTGTCTGTCTCCTTATATCTATGGTTGTTGTAGCAGTTCCTCGCCTTAAGCCCTGTGATAATGCGAAGTTACACGAGTTCTAGCATCTACAATATGGTGCGACAGAACTCTTCTGCTATGCGAGTTCCAGCACAGTATGGTGCGAGTGCCGGGTGAAGTATGGAGCAATAGAACTGGACTTAGGAAAGGATCTATCAATTACAATCATCTCACCTTGTACTTGTGTGCGAGTCTCAGTCTCTCCTCAGTACTGGCTACCGTGTTGGCCGCTGTGGCCAGTAACCGGCCGCTAGCGCGCAGCTCGCTTAGCCGCGCCAATAAACTCTCCATGGGGATGTGCGAAGATAGAGTAGTACGACCAAGCCAGTCCTGGGAATGTATCACATGTGAAAATTTATCTGTAGCCACTCAATTCAATACTGGTGGAGATAGAAAATGCTGTTGAAGACATACTATCCCTTGGAATATAGTCTTGAGGTATGATTTATGGTCTAAAGTACGTAATAAGATTTTTTTAACCTAATTATTACCTGTTATTTTATCAGGACATACCTATATGTTAGATAATATGTATATTGATAAAATACAGGTGGGTTGAAGACCTTACACAGTTAAATCTTAATAACTAAATTCGGTTGAACCATTGTGTTACAAAGGCGAGTTACGCAAGTAAAAAGGCTAACAGTATAAAGCAGTAACCTTTTTAGTGAAGAGTGATTCCACAACATCCCACTTGTTAGAGTTGGCTTGCACATTCAGCACGACCCACTCGTACTGAAGGGGGCTGATCTGTAACAATTCAGCTAGAGAACATTAGTAAGGAAAAATTGTATACATAAAAAATTATTAGGTTGAACTCGACGACTAGGTCCAAATCCCTCTCAATCGGCCACGAGCTGTTATCAAAGGCTCCTCAGATATCCAGGATGAATCTTAGTTAACTGAGATTCCCGAAGCAAAGTTCACAGTTACGAGGACGAGCAAACTCATATAAGATCCCATGAGGATAGAAACATGGCGTGGTCGTCTGTTGCCGTATGGAAAAGTGCAAGGGGACCCGCTTGTTCCCAGGGTTGCGCGCAAGATCTTTTCCCCAGAAGCATATGGTATCTTGATTAAGACCCTCCCCCAAAGCAGTTCAAAATGTTCACTTATCTAAGCCAAATGTGTTTAGGCTTCATACCTGCTGCCGTTGACACAAAGTGAGCGGCGACATCATATTCCCTGCCCCCTCCGTCCAGTGCAGCTTGCAGCAATAAGCAAGACATTCCAATGCTGATTTATTATTCAGCTCACTCTTCTTAGCGAAACTCTGCCATTCTGTTTAGGTAACAGAATGTAAATTCAAGATTGGTAAGTGTGAGTCAACAATAACAGTTATGATTTCTTCTATTAAAGAAGGCGGCAAAAAACCCAAGAACATGCCAACAATTGGATGAGTTGAGTAGGTTAGAACCTTAGGCGTCTCATTAGACGAAAAGCATATGGACATATGAATGAATGCACTAAATACCACTACTTAGACATGACTGTCTTTTGTGAGGTAGTCGTACTTCTCCGATTGACCCGGCCCATTCACGAAACGGCTGTCGATACAGAGGAGCTCTACCATTGTTAAAACTTAAAGCGTGAATAAAGAACACAAGGTTAGTACATTTCTAACATTCGGAATATAAATTTATTCTGTCAATATTTTTTTCATTCGTCCTTTCAACATAAACGAAATACTGAATTAAGAAAAGTATGCTTCGGTGTTCCATAAACCTTTACTCAGTAATATAAAACATATTAAGTACCTAAAAGTTTGATGTAGTCTGTGACCATCTTTACTTGGTGCGAATCAACGCCAGGCTGGTTAAAGTGGTTTGCTAACAAGTTATTGGTTTTCCGTAGAAGGCCGTCCACATTGTTACCTTGGTTCTTCACAGTGTGTTGGAATTGGTAAATCTGTTGATGAAAACAAAATTATAACAATATTAAAAAAACCTTTAAGCAATAAAACATCAGTAAGGTATGTTGTAGATATACGCATTAGGGAAGCAATTTAAATCTTCATGTAATAAGTTGCCAGTGCCAATTTTACGATCCAATTATGACATGGGCAACTTACTACTTCAAGTTACTACCTATAAAATTTATCTACTTTAAAAGTTTTGCATGAGTTGCGCTGGGGCGCTCCTAACAATTGCGCGCGTGCCACGTGCGCCAGATCTCGACGTACCCTTAGATCACATTGCCACTTATCATTTGGGTGGTTCAGCACAATAAATATCAAAAACGCCTTAATGTATGTTTAAAAAAAGCCTTACAGCTGAATCTGGACTCCGTCCCAGCATTCTGGAAAGAACATATCAAATTATTTGTATGGAATTAATAAAGGCAAGATTACCATGTGTATGAAATGAAAGGCAACCAATTCTAAGAATTTTAACAACTAGTAATTTTTTATTTAGTAAGTTTTCCATTGCTCCTGAAAATTCCAGGGTCCGACTGCATATGTGCCTCGCAACAAGTATGCTAAACTTGCAATAGGCAAAAACTGAATTCTCTGTCAGAGGCTCTTAATTTAAATCATTCAGCCATAGACCCTAAAAGCTTAGCCGCGAAGTAATCGAGCGGACCGAGGTTTCTGAGCTTAAGCTTAGCCATCCTTTCCTCCTCTTCTTATCTGTATGAGATTGATTAGGGAAAGGTAGAGGTGGAAGGGATGGGACACTTAAAAATACTGGTAACACATCTGTAACTCTTGACAGTTGTAGATGTCAATGGGTAGAAATGGTCAAATAATATCCAGTGATTGTGCTTGCTTGTATGCCTTATTCTAAAATAAATTAGGGTAGAAGCCTCATCAAGCCAAACAATGACATGTCAGTTATCAATAAATTATCTCCTTGTGAAATGAAAAATTTGCAAATTTCACATGGCAATTACCCATTAATTACTTACGTTAACAGATCAGTTAATTCAGATATCTTTCCCTCTGACTGAAGACTCCCAATGTAATGACTGAGAGCTAAGGGCCTAGACGATAGTAATTCATATACAAGTTTCTTGTTCAAGGTTTGTATGAGGAATAGCACCACCTGAAATATAACATCACGATAAGTTTTCATGTCCATTATTTATATTATATTAACTTCCAATCTATACATATTTAATCTCTGTTTCATTGCATCATCTCAGCCAACAGTTGTCAACTACTGGACATAAGACTCCTCTATTAATCGCCACAACTATAGCTGCCCCCACCGCCAACCCTCATCCAGACTTTGCAACTGTGACCTATCCTGAAAGAGATCTAAGAAATATTGTAACTACATCATAATACCTCTGTTCTTCATCCCATTCTGTTCAGTCGTGAGATTTCTCTGTTTGAGCCAGGTGGCTTTCTACATGCTGGTGGTTATACCATTGATCTGATTCAAATTTCTACTTACTGTAAGTATAGCATTACCATCACCAATGGCAACTGCTCCGTCTAACAGTTCAGTTTTACTCTTAAGACTTCGGTGTATATTTAAGGAGCAACTGCGTCCAAGTACCAGTCTCTTTAGTGTTATAGCAACCGTCTCTTCTGGTTCGGATTTAGTATCCTTTGGTGGGTCTTTTCCTGATTGTGCTAGTACCACTGTTTGAACAAATTTGTTTGATCATGATTATGTGATCTAGCTACTATACATATACAATATATATCCACCCCCGCTTTACACTTATAGGCAAGTATATTTGATAACATTTTTTTATGTCATAATGTTAGACTATGACATGTTCTTCAGGAAGTTGGGTTTGTAGGATTGATCCATGTCTCCTTCATGCGTACAAAATATACTAGTCCCGGGGTTTCGGGAAAGTACCAACTACTATTTGACATTGTATTCAACAATTATTATCATATGTCATCAGATTTTCACAAATCCCTAATGAATTTTAAACTTAAGCCTTCCTCTTATATCATAATGAATGTCAGTTGGTAAAAACTGTATGAAAATCCATTTAGTAGTATAAGATTTATCGCATTCAGATAGACAGATATTTTTATTTAGTACTAGTAATCCATGCCAACTTCGCTTGTGCAGCACTAAAAGAGGAATAAAAAGCCATCCTATGTTTTAAGTTGGATGAAATTACACATAGTAACCAAATTACAAAGTAAAGAATATTTTAGGTAATTTTTTGAAAATATAATATAGCCTTTGCCACCCGGGGATAATGTAGCTTCCCAATTGTGAAAGAATTTTTCAAATTGTTTCAGTAGTTTGAGCCTATTCAATGCAAACAAGCAATCAAATCTTAAAAAATATAATTTATACTTTTTACCCTTTTGAATGATTCAAACTTCAAACCCTTATTATATATATATATATCATTTGGCTTTCAATTTTATGGACACACTTTAAAGTATAGTATAGTAATAATAAAAATATTATTTTGAATGAAGACATTTGAGACATGTTTCGTGTATCACGCACTATTCATAATACAAATATGTTCATTAGAACTTGTTACAGTGAAATCTTGTTAAAAATAATGATTAAATAATACTACTTACTCAGATCCAAAATCTTGGGGGATACTAAACTGGATAGTGGAACAAGAGCTGGTTTAATATTGCTGATATTCGAACTCAGTATTCCTTCTTCACTGGACCCAGCATACGGTTTCTGGCCAATAGCTAATATCTCTTGTGGGGACAGCTGCAAAAAAAATGTTTTAAAGCTGTAAATAGCAGCTTGCCATGCCTCAACGAAGTGGTTCAGTAATAATTTTAAAAGTTAAAAACAGTATGCGTAAATTTTAAAAATTGAATGACTGAGAACTGAGAGAGAGAATGAATAAGAAATACTTACTACATCATCATCAAAACTAAATGCTTTAGCCTTTGTTTCACTGGTATTCCAGTAATCGTCATCATCCATTTTTATTGTATAATTACAACAAACTGTTACGAAACTTTTACTTGTTTTAAAGTGTACAAAATACAAATTTGTATTTAGTTAATAATAAAAAAACAAGCACCGTCTTATTCAATTTGATGTGACATTGACAGAAGGTTGACTTGACGTTTAAGTTTAACAATAAAATATAAAATTGCGGCATTAATTATTGAACCCATCGTGTTTTGAATTAAAATATAATGATATTCAATATATTTTGAATGAAATCTAACATCCATCGCGGTTTAATAAATAATAAAACTACTATGTAGGTACCTGTTCTAATAGGAATAAATTAGAAAACTGTTAACTTTTTTCGGGACAATTCGCGCCAGTCGAGCAATCAATGAAGTATTTATTACGGGTAGGGGGCGATAGATGGCGGTAATCGACTTATTCAAAAAAGAGCGCCAAATTAAAAATCTATTGAACACTTCTAATGTTCCTTCCATATTACACCAACAATCAAAAATTCCATACACTTGATTTGTAATTTCTGCTAGGACAAGTCTAGTTCTAAGTGGATGCTTACGACTAACCTTAATCTTTATGAATGGATTAGGTCAATTAAAAAGAGCTATCTATTGTCACACCACGGAGTAAAATATGCGAAAGCTATAGTAAAAAAGTACATTTCTTATCGAAAAGGTATACAATACGTAATTTTCTAATGTTACCCCAGTATAATTGCGCAGGACGTAACAAAGTTCTGCATTTATCGCTGTCAGTGTTATTTTTACATCATAATATGAAGGAGGGTAATAATACCAATAATACGCGTTATCAGTTAGTAACCTTAGATTAAACCACTTTACGGATATGTCACTGACACACATTTCAGTTTATGAAATCTTTTGTTTGTAGATTAGTTCATCCTTATTGATATATAAGCTGTCATTGCGTTTGAGCGAGTGCGCACTGGCCTGGCATGTAATGTACCCTAGCGAATGACCTCGATGAGTGGGTTAGGCAGAGGATTTTGGATGGTTCCCCAGTCGTAATGATGTTTATAAATATCACAAATGATTCTTATTATTTATGATGAGTTTAGTTGAATCCATAATTCGGGACCTAGTAATAGCTACCGATGGAGTCGAGGTTCGGCCCTCACGGGCACCTTCGAATCGGAATGCTAAACGCGTAATGAGTGACAGCCCAAGTCCTTGAGCTAAGTCACTCCGTTGAGCGTCCGCCCAAGGGACCTTAGAGCTCTGTGGCCTCCAAATCCGGTTATAATAATAAAGTAAGGCCCGAGTCGAGGCTTCCTCTATCGAAGTAGCCTTCGAGCTAAGTTACTCTTAAATGCCAAGGCTAGACGCCTTCTGCGCCCTGCTGCCTCGAGCCTGGTGTAGCTGCGCTTCTAGGCAAACAGTAACCAGTCAGTCTTAAAAAATCTTGTCAGTGTTTGTCATTTAGGTTATTTCCTCGGTACTTTTGCTGCCAAGTCACTTTCGTGATGCTAAGTAGTCACAGTAAGTCTCAAATATGACCAGGGACCTTAACAATCGCCATACCCGTAAAGTTTTGTAATATATAAAGTATAATAACTCGCGGTGTAATACACAGAAAAGCTAATAGCTAAGCAACGGGATACTGTGGACATTAACTGAAACGAGTGTGGAATGCGACGCGCACATTACACCACCTTACGTCCTTGTTCGAAGCAAGACGAAAAACCTTTGCCATCTCCATTAGTATCGTTAGATTAATTCACGATGTGCGATGCCTCACAGAAGAGGAGTGAAGTAGGAGTATTTCTGCGTTTCGTCTGATGAGTGAGGTGCCAGAGGCGCAATCCTAGTCTTTTCCCCCTTTTTTCAATAAGAGGAGAATAGGAAAAGTAAGAGGATTTGACGGGGGAGGGGATGTGTGGGAAAGCGAAATACATATGTTCTTTTCTTCCATTAAAAGTAGGAAACGCATCTGCAACTTGTTATCTTGTTGCAGATTGTAACGCTCATTTTATATCGGATGACCCGTTTGCTCGTTTGCCAACTTCTTCTATAAAAAGTTTTTTTTTATAGTAGAAGGTGGCAAACGAGCTCGAGATTCACCCGATATCAAGTGATCGCTACCCATAAGCATCCGCAACAAGAGTTGCAGATGCGTTTCCTACTTTTAATGGACGGAGGAAGGGATAAACAGAAAATGGTTATATCCTATTCACCCCCTCGACCGTCAAGTCCTTTTCCCCTTCCCATCTTTTCCCTATTATCAAAGTATGGTAATTAAGCCAGAATTAAGCCTCCGGCACCTCACTCATCAGACGAAACGCAGAATAATCTACTTCACGCCTGTCTTCTGTGAGGTCGTGGTATTCCACCGGTCGAGCCGGCCCATTCGTGCAACAGATGTTGTTACGGGCTCTACCACTTTTTGTAACAAAAGTAAACTGTTTTGTAAACTCAATGGACTTGGTTCATGTTGTTGTGCAGGAATAGTACTTATAATAAAACAAGGGACGTACTCGACGTACACAGGATCATTTAACCCGTTCGTATGTTGAGTCTGTAATATTACGAGAATTCTTGCATCAAATCATCAGATATAAGATAAAAGACAATACACAATAGAACACAACACCAAAAACAATGTTACTGGCCACTAAAAAAAGAATGGAAAAAATGATTAAATTTAATGCGTTAAATATAGTAATAAAGAAAAATGACGCAGGCAACTTGCTTGTAAACTTATGTAATCTATACTTTTTATAAATTTGTAGTCTGTCCGTACACTCAATGTTTTTGTAAAGTTGTGTGATAAATATTCATTTTATGACTCGCTTATTCGAAGTTAATGTTCGAAGAAAAAAATCTCCGGCGAGGAAAATGTAAAATTAAAATTATTGCTCTGTCCACTGGTCAAATTTCCAGTGGACAGAGCAATAATATTCGTTAGTCAAACAAGTTTTGCTCTGCCGTAATACCAACTTTTAGCGTCCGCAGCATAACCTTGACCTTTTTTCATCAATTTTGTTTATTATTTGAACATGATTTTTATTTTATGTTGTAAATGTATTTTATATGAAAATTAGTATTTAAAAATACGTTATAAAATTTAATATTAAGCATTATATTTTAAAATATCGTTTTTCTGTGATGTGTGAAAAGATTTTATTTTTTATTTGTGTAATGTTACAAGGTTGTCTGCTACTGTGGATTTACGCTACAGAAAGCATTCATACAAAACATATTGTCATCTCAGTTTTTTCAGAGAGATAGATAGAGAGAAAGCTTGTATAGGTGACAAGCTTGGACGCCAGTGGAAACCCACGGTTAGATTAAAACTCCTTGAATTGAATGTCAAATAACAGACGTTTACATCATTCTGATTTCTTATGTCAAAGTTAGGGGGGATAATGCTTGCGTGCAGTGTAGTATCAAACGTACTGTGATGCTCAGTAGTAAATTAAGTGAAAGGTCCATAGTGGACTTACCATTACAGTTGCAACGTGATATATTGTATGCCGCTTGCAGAAGTGCGCGAAGAATTTCGTTTTGAGATCGTGTGTAAAATAATTATACAAATAACCAGTAACTATTGTTTTTTTTAAAGATTTTTTGATTTAATTTTTTTTATTGAACTTTTGATGTGTAAAGAGGTTTTGTATGTGATCTAAAATGTTGTTTTCTGGAAAGTTTTTATTTTCTGCCGAACCTGGTGTTTTACGGCAATATGCTATGGTGATTTTAGGTATGTACGTTCGCTAATTATTTAATTGTGTATTGAATGTGTTATATTAAATTGTTAAATTTGAAAGTTTTAAGTAAGTTTTCAAGTTTGTGAATATTTTTTATTCTAGGAATTAATTTTGTGTTTTGTGAATCATTTCGTACAGACGAATATTTCATCGACTTGATTATGGAAGAAGAAGGAAGGTAAGCAAGGTGTTAATGTGATTTGAAGTCAACACCTCAGGCTCACTTATATTTTGCTTTATAATAATATCTATTTTATATGCATCATGAATCATTCCGTATAGTTTAACGCATTCAGAAAACAGATACGCCGAGGGTACTTTAATTTGTAATATCAATTGATACTCACGGTTACTTGACGTACGTGATTTAAACGGTTCTCTTCTGGAGGTGAAGTGTCCGCTCACTCGACTAGTTCGATTGTTGATGATTTCTCAAGAGTTACACGAGTTAACTTTATTCTAGATAGATACAAAAGAGGTGACCCGAACACGTTGAAAGATTGAATGAAGTGATCTACTAGACTAGACCATAACCTTTTGTGGACTACCTCTCCCTTTATAAAATAAATCCAACTCACCCTTTTATATGTATAACATTATAGCAATGTGATAGGACTGTTTATTATTGAAAATTATTTTTAATTTGGTAGCAGAGGGTAGTGAACCGTGATTATACATTAATTGACTTGCTTGTCATAGCACCCCATTTGGACTAGACCGCCCACGCAACGCTCCTGGAGCCCTCTAACGTACCGTCCCCGTTGGGAACCTATGTCGGCGAATCTGATATTATGATTAAGGTGATATATTAAAGAATAGCCTTGCTAAGGGCCCATACACGATGTGTACGTGTAGATGTTTGTATATAGAAGAAACGAGTGATAGATATTCGTTATCTCTGCCAACCTCTAATGGATAATTAACAGGTAAATGAACGAAAGAGATAAATAATTATATACAGTCGAGAAAAAAGCAAACCAGTGTTTGAATATTGAACGAACGGACCTCTCAATTCCATCCGCACTACTTATATGGCTGTCATTCCACATTCGCGCAACTTCCTGTCTCACGGAACTACATTACAGCTTTGCGGCCCTCTTTATAAGAAACACCAGTCGCATGAGAACAATCTATGTAACCTAACATACATAATTTTTGATATTAACTTATGTTATAAATGTGGAAAACATAATTAACATGGATAAATAAATTATAGTTAAGAAAACTAAAAAAAATCGCCTTTAGCGATAATCTAACAGAAAACAATTCTAAGCATAAGAGTAAACTACCGCACGCTTTTAGAATTGTGATATTAACTTTCTGGTCAGTAATTCTATTCTTATGTTAATTATTGTTTACTTTTTAGTTTGATTGTCGCTTAAAGTGTGTTTTTTGTTTTTTTTACTATAGTAGTTTTTTTTCTTTTTAGTTCGATTTCCTTTGCAATAATTGTGTTTAATATTTACAGATGTTATAAAAACTAATCAATTTGCAAGTAGCGACATCTTGTATGTCAGGTTATCGTGAAGTTGTTCCTAATTATGTAGCTGCCTAATAGATATCGCTAGTGTCTAATCTAATCAGGATAATCGAATATTATGATCAAATTATTGCATTGTGACGGGTCTTCGACGACTGTGCAAAGTTTGATGCAAATCTGATCATTCAAAGTGGGGCAAAATCACGTTCAATTCCGTTACATTCATAGAGGACTAATATAAGAGTGTTAAAAACGACAACTCTTTGCGCGAGCCACTGGATGGGCGGCAGGGAACCGATCTTTGTGGTGATCAATGGGGGAAGCCCACGTCCTGCAGTGGACCGATATCGCCTCAAGACAGAGCATTGATTATAAGCATTGTAAATATTGTTTATAAAGCTTGCGTATGTTCTGCCGTAGCTACTTAACCTAACGTATCCTCAAATAACGTCGGCCAAGGCATATAATAGTCTTATTGTTTTAAAGGTTAATTTTTGTCCAAGTGAGTCTAATACGGTCCAGTAAAACCAGTTAGTTGATGCAGTAAATGCAAAAGTTACGCCAAATAATTTAATTTCACACGGCCAAGGTCGCCGCCATCTGCGGATTCATATGTAGATGAATAGATTAAAAATAATAACCAACCTTGTACTGTATAATATAAATGCGAATGTGAGTTTATTTGTTCAGCTTTAACTCATCATCGACACAACCTATCATCATGAAATCTTGCAGACATATTGTCAGAGATACAGTTTGAAAAACCCAAGACACCGGAAGCAATTTTGTTTTATACTATGTTAAGATATGACAAAAACGGGTCAAAATAGTAAACACTACAAGTCAATAGGAAGTGGTGCAATCAATTGTCGACTTTAATATGACGAATCTTTTGTTTTGCCCGACTAAACAAAAGTATTTATAGCAGTTAATTATACACAAATGATGCCTATACTAGTTTTTTTAGGATTGTGTCTTGTTACTGTGAGATTTGAATTTAAATTTTCCATTGTTATGAAAATTCTAGACACATTTAAACTATTTAACATAAAAACGGGGACATGTGAATCCTAACTAATGCTATAAATGCGAATGTGAGTTTGTTTGTCACGCTTTACCTACATAACAACTCAACCGATTTTCATGAGCTTTTGCCCGCACATTGGTAGGTGTACAGAAAGTGACATGGGGTACCTATCATTTATCCCGAAAATGACACTGTTTCCAAGGTACTTAAAACTTTTATTTACAGTATCGGTTGCCATGGTAATGTATACTGCTTTAACAACTCAACAATTTAACAACTTTTTGACACATGTTACCTTTAACTGGAAGTTATTATAGGTACGTGAAGTCATTCTAGAAAAAAATCCACAAAAAAGAATGCGCGCAAAGTCCGGGTCAACAGCTAGTCGCATATAAATTTAGATAAATATTAGACAACAGTGCGATAAAAAATTCAGTTCTTATTTAACTGGGGTAGAGCATGATGCCATATTTAAACTAGGAACCGTGTAAATAATTACTTATATACTTGTTAAAATATAAAAGTTATTTGCCACAATTTATAATTTTTATAACACAAGTATTGACACTTCCTAATACATAAAATATGTTTATTAAATAAAAATACTAACAGTTTCTTAATTTTTAAATAATAAAAAGTTTGCGAGATGTTTTCGTTAAAGCTGATGCCATGCTCGAGACAATACATTACCGGCCTTCTAGGTATGCAAATTTTTATTTCATATTTTATAAATTCACATTCATCATTAATATTATAGAGCTTAAGTGTTTGTTTGTTCGAATGTTCGGATTATATTTGCTTTGAACAGCCCAAGGATAGGCTATTTAATAAACGGCTCGGTTTAAACTAAACGAAGTGTTACATAGTAGCGGGCGCCACCAGATATAGACATAAGTCCAGTGCTTCATATACAGAAAACACTGAAGCGATTTTATAATATATTGTTATTTATTTATTCTCACCATAAAAAAGCTACATTACCCATATCTTACATAATTTAATTATCAACGTGCAAAATATTTAGCAGTTATTTTTCATACAAAATTTTTCAACCCCTAAGAGCTGGAATTTCGTCTACATTATAATTAGCAACTTTGTCTAAAATTTAACTTTCATAAACATCTAATAGATTCGGAATTTCAGTTCATATACAGCCAGGATCTATTTACATTATAGATGTAAATTTGCCTTTACAGTGAACCTCAGTGTGCTGACCACCGGCATGAGTTTGGCATGGCCGTCGCCGATGCTAGTGAAACTGACCAATGCCAAGGAGACTCCGCTACACCGTACTATTACTGAGGAGGAGGGATCATGGATAGTGTCCATAGGATTTCTATGTACCGTGTTCAGTAAGTAATAACTTTACTAATGATTAACTAAAATCATCTTTATTATGAAAGCTCTAAAAAGGCCCCTACTTAATTTTCAGAATATGTCTTCGCTTTTTAATATTCACATTTTGTTTTTACTTCAACATAGGGTAAAACCCCCTAATTCTTGCATCCCACCAATTATTGGCACCTAGCTGATTTATCCATAATAAGAAAATGGCGAATCTCAGGATGCTGCAATTTATCGATAATGACTTGAGCACTCCTTAGCTACCACTACTGCAAGCATCAAAAAATACTGGCGTCGTGGCGATAAAAACCAAGTATGGGCCGGTCCATACTTAATAGTGATCAGTTAGAAACTGTTATTTCGCTACGTTAAGGCATACTTTAAGTGTTGTGAAATCTGAATAATTGCGTGTTTTAGCTACGCCCTTGATATTGAAATTAAATCCTCATATATTATTCGAGCTGCCTACAAATACATATTTATTGCTTATTTTATTGCAACCGGGTGCCAACAATTGGTACAGTAATACTTTTATTTTTCAAAATCTTAGTTTAATCAATTACTTAGTACTACGGGAGTGACGTTTAATAAAATCTCACTTCCATGGAAATAGACAGATAGTACAAATGTACACAAAAATTGGTAAAATTGCTTTTAGAAATCAACAAGGATACAATAACGATAATGTAAATTTTATTTTGTATTAAATTGCTTCATTATCTATCATTATGTCGTCTTAACATATTTGTTATGTAGGCTACTTCTCAGGTAGTCAGTTTCCACGATTAAGCACGCGGTTTTGATTAAAGTGCCAATAATTGGGTGATTTACAGTATTTGAAATTTTTAGACACATTTGCCTCTTATTATCTTATTAAATTATTTGCATCTTACATATTTAGTATTCAGGATTTGATCACGGTAACCGGATATTGAAATATCCGAC
Organism: Papilio elwesi; assembly: GCA_029849275.1. Taxonomy (NCBI): domain Eukaryota; kingdom Metazoa; phylum Arthropoda; class Insecta; order Lepidoptera; family Papilionidae; genus Papilio; species Papilio elwesi. Next base: position 2,699,612 of record CM056710.1, on the reverse strand, counting down.
ATCCGTGATCAACCATGGCATTGACTGGTTTTTCATACTTAAATAATAATTTCACATCTGTGAAGTATTTTCCTGCTCATTTTAACACAAAGATAACAACGATAGCAGAAAACTATATAGTGTTGCTTAGGGTACTGTGTGATTTCAGCAAACTTCTTCGTAAGCATGTTAATAGACAGTATAGGCAGAAAGTACTGCATGATGCTGTTTTGCGTCCCTAAGATTGTCATCAGCATTCTCTATATATTCGCGACGGATGTCTGGATGTTAATTTTGGGTCGAGCAGCGATCGGGGTTGCAGACTCCTTGGTGTTTACTGTTGTACCTATTTATGCTTCAGAAGTTGCTAGTGTGAGTGTAAACAATTTTTTATAGTATTTTTGTCGTATTAGATTAAATAGAAGATATTCTTTAGGAAGAAAGGTCTCTTGGTTTTTTATGGTAGAAAAAGTCAAACTGACAAGGGGCTCATCTGATTATATGTGATTACTAGTACTTATGAACTTCAGCAATACTGAGAAGAGTTTGTCTAGCAAGCCCTTTTGATAGAAAGAGTCGGTGGCCAGGAATAAATATGCTCAAATCTGATCAGAAAGGTTACAATCAAAGAAAGAATTATGTTTATGTTCAGAAGTGGAATATAAAAGCTGAGGGATGGTCATTGGGAATTTCATTTGTAATGTGCAATAATATGATCTTTCAAGGCAATTCTAAGGAGTCTGATTATTCATTTATTTCTGTGATTCCTCGAAAGACCGTGTACATTTAACCTTTAGAATAAGGAAGAAAACATTCTGTTACAGATTTCAAAGAAGAGTAGATTTTAACGAGTCAGGCGTTTTAATTACTTATACTTTAACGTGTGACAAATTCTTATTCCTCAGAAAGAAATGCGTGGCGCTCTTTGCACCTTCCTACAGATATTCTCATCGCTGGGTGTCGTGGTAACTTTGTCAGTTGGACCTTATACGTCATTTACCACATTCAACACAGTCTTCGCCACCGTTAATGTCCTCGCGGGTATACCACTGCTGTTTTTGCCAGACAGTCCGTTCTTTTTATATTCAAAAGGTATTTATGACACTATTTCATCATAAACACTTTACATTACATTATATCCATCGTCAACCACCAATGTCTTACTGATCGGCTAGACCCTCTGGCCTTGTGAAGAGATGTCGCGTTCCCTTGTATTTTTACTATATACGAGTATGTATACTATGAGGAGTGTTCCGATATACCTTAATTAAATATTATCTATACATTTAAATATTGTCTAATAAGAGAAGTATACATATATATGTATACTTCTAGGCACGGCACAAAAAGATATCCCTTTGTGCCGTTTCCTGATTCCTGAGGAGTGAGGGTCGTGATTTCTCATGACCTCTCACATAGGGCCTTCTTTCACTTGCGACACTCTGTGATGTCGATAGATATTAATTTGTGACAAATTAGCAAGCGGTCCAAGCGACCGCTACCCATAGGCATCTGCAAAAACATAACGAGTGGCGAGAGAAAATATGAAGTTTTCTATTTATCCTCTCCCTTGTCATATCCTCCTTCCGTTCCCATCCTTTCCTTATTAGAAGCGGATGGGAAGAGGACGAGGAGTAGAATTAGGTCTCCGTCACCTCACTCATCAGACGAAGCCCAGAATACTTCTAATTCACGCCTGTCTTCTGTGGTTTCGTGGTATTTCACCGGTCGAGACGGCCCATTCGTGCAACAGATGCTGTTGTTGCGGGCTCTACCACTGTTATAATATAAATAAATGTATACTCATCTATTAATTTTCAAATTTCAACATCGTTTCCAGGAAAAACAAACGAAGCACTAGACTTGTTAAAGACCCTCCGCGGTAGTGACCAACTAGCCAAAGAAGAGATTGCAAGTTACGCGCAATCGAAAAACAATAGAGTTGATAAAATTACCCTACTAAAGAACAAAGTTTTTCTTAAATCTCTATCAATAGCAATGCTTTTATCTGCGGGCTCACAACTAATTGGTTTTAACGCTGTGTCGTTTTATTTGCAAACGATTCTCGTATCGACGCGAACAAACGTCAAGCCGGAGATAGCGTCAGTTGTTATTGGCGTGATACAAGTCTTCGCTAGCTTTTGTACTACAATAATGATGAAGAGGTTCAAGAGGAAACAGATTCTTATATCGTCACTTACTGGCATGCTGCTTGGATTGGTAAATTCTACTAATATTACAAATGCGAAAGTTTGTATGTACGGATGTATGAATGTTATTCTTCCACGCAAAAACTGCTGAATGGATGTTAATGAAACTTTACAATATTATATAACATATAAGCTATAATTTATAAAGTAAATTGTCCAAAATGTAAAAATAAGTGTCAAATGAGGAGGAAAAATTTCCGCCACATGTGAGTTATTCTGGTGTGCGCTTCAAAAACGGATAGAGTTACACTTATATAATGTATAATGGAAATGTTTACCTTAAATAGTCCTACAAAAAATCCACTATCTCCAAAATAGTGAACCATCTATTAATTTTGGAGTGGAGCAAAGTTTGTGGGCCAGCTAACTAGATAACGTGCAACTGCACATAAAGTATCAGCTTATATACCAGAGCTGCGTATACATGTCTCTATCACCGATCAACTGTGAACTAAATCAGTTCACAATTAGACTAGGCACATTGTAAATTATTGAAGGTCTAAGGAAAAAACATATCACTGTGAACTGAAGAACTGAATAAATTAATGACACTTTGACGTATCAAGTCAAACCTACATTTTAAGTTTGTTGCGGCTATTGGGCAACTGTGTCGAAAGTCAACCTGGGCGTGACGGCTTTGGCCGATATCATCTATGGTTAGGTTCAGAGTCATTCAATTGAGCGAATGCTCTAGCGGACCGTTGTTACGATGGTAGCGGGGCGGCCATCTTGTAGTCTTTGAGTGACAACCGCCATCTACGACGCTTACGACGGATCGCTAACGGACCTGTGTAAAGATATTAAATAACGTTATGGTGCCAATAGAAAATATTTTTATCGTGTAATCTCTATTCATTAAAGTGTTCTGTGCGTGTTACTTAGAGTTTTTTTTTCAGGTGGGATTAGGCGTGTTCTTTAAAGTGAGAGAGGATGCAGAAGTGCAAGGGTTCATGAATTTCCTGCCCCTGATATCGCTGATCTTTGTGGTTTATTGCTACAGTGCAGGTAATCTGATCTCCTTTTATTTGTAATTTTAACCATCCTTTGGTTGTCGCCATTAAATAATGGAACAAAATTAATGGAACAAAGTAATGTAACCTTTTCATAGTAAGTAATTAAACGTGCAAGCGGAACATTTTTTTTATAGTAGAAGGTGGCAATCGAGTACGCGGTGCACCTGAAGCCAGGATCAAGTGATCGCTACCCATAAGCATCCGCAACAAGAGTTGCAGATGCGTTGCCTACCTTTAATGGACAGAGGAAGGGATAAACAGAAAATGGTTATATCTCTTTCCTATTCACCCCCTCCACAGTGAAGTCCTCTTCCCCTTCCCATCTTTTCCTTATTATCAAAGGATGGGAAGGGGCAGAGGACCATAATTAGTTAAAAAAGAAAAAATATCGAATACGTTACCTTCATGTGGGAAGCAGATATAGATAGCTCCTTACGTTTTTTACCTGGACTAGACTAGATGGCGTTTTTCTCAATCTTAAAATAAATGATGATGATCTTAGTCAGAACTAAGTTATGAGAAATGTATTGTCATCGGCCATGTTGACAATGCAAAGCTTCAATTTATTCGGAAAATTAAATTTAATTAAATCCCAGTGGAACTAATATAAGCGTGTTAAAATGGCCAGAGAAAAAGGATAATGCGCTGAACCGAACCTAATTCATAAGACAAAAAGCAGAATCACCTTCCCATTGAAAGCGGTACTACTGATACTGTCGACTCTCCTTCTGATCCAGCTTATATCTGTTGATAATCCAGTCTATTATAATGGTGAATGATTCAAAATTTATTAATTTACCATTTCCTGACACTGTGTATGTGCGAATGCGTGTAACTACGAAAGTGTGTTGTATATGCTATATATGTGATAGGAATAGGATGTTACCTTTTCTTATCTCCCTCCAGTCCTCTTTCACTTCCTATCCTATCCTTATTAAGAAAGGATGGGAAAGGGAGGATGACTGAAATTGGGCCTCCGGCACTTCATTATTACATACGGACGAAGTGCAGAATACGTCTACTTCACGCCTGTCTTCTGTGAGGTCGTGGTATTTCACCGGTCGAGTCAGCCCATTCCTGCAACAGATGTTGTTGCGGGCTCTATTTGTCATTGTTTATAAATTTGTAAATTTTTCAGGAATGGGTTCTCTTATTTGGGTCCTTGTAGCAGAACTATTCGACGGACCTTCAAGAGCTACTGGCGTATCCACCAGTATGATAGTCAACACATTATCTATTTTCATCATAACTAAGTATTTCTCCACTCTTACTATGGTGATCGGACCAGCGAGCACTTACTGGCTGTTCAGCGGTTGTTGCTTTCTTACCTGCATCTTCATACACTTCTGCGTTCCAGAGACCAAAGGAAAAACATTTAGAGAGATACAAGAATACTTCGAAGGAGATGTTACGATGAAAAGAGATTTGGAAAACAGTCAGAAATAATGACACTACCTTTATTTTAAGTACGTTACTTGTATTTAGTTTTAAGTTTAATACTAGCATAATTATCTTAAGTCTTAAAATTTGCTGTTTTAAAAGTGATATTAGACTTTTTTTTAATTGCAATCTCTTATATTTCTATACTATTATAATAAAATGACGTGGTAAATATTCCGTACCAACTTGAGGGTATTATCATTCATTTAATCCCTTCTATTCGATACTTTATTTATTTAATTTACAATATTATTTTATAAATGTGGACTCTTTGTCTGTCTATTACACTTTAACGCCTAAACGAAAACTAACAAAAACTATAAAAGTATATCTATATAATTTGTAAAAGGCTTACCCTTAAGCTAGAGGCTTGAAACTAACTTTTTGAGGCTTTTTTATATATAAATATATATGACAATAAAAGTTTGTAAAATTACCCTTAAGGGGGTAAAATAAAATAGGGGATGAAATTTTGTATGTATATGTACGGTGTATGTGAATGTTAGATTTATGAGAATTTACGACTAGTCACTATTAGAGAGTATTAGAGACATACAGAGAATAATTATGGTCGGCAGCGACAGTGACAACGGAGTCATTACGATATGCGAAACTGACATGAACGCAAGTGACAAACTTGGCTAGCGCCGCGCCGTATATAATGAGCACTGAGCCGCCGGGGGTAGCTTATTTTAATGTATGTGTACTCCAAAAACGGCGAAGGAAAACATCGCGAGGAAACTGGCACGTCTTAGAACCACTAAATTCGAAGACGTGTGACATCCACCTACCAGCACTGGGCCAACGTGGTGGACTACAGCTCCTTCCCTCTCTCGGAGAGGAGGCCTGAGTCCATGCAGTGGGGAACATTCTAAAAAAGGCCGATTTATTATTATTATATATGCCCGAGAAGGGTAGGCGTCAGGCAGGCAGCCTATAAAAAAGCAGGCAGGCTATAAAAAAACTATATCCAAAATCTATTACAGTACGAACTATGGTCGCACAGTGCTGCGAAACCTAATACAAATGGGTGGGAAAGGGGCAAGGAGAAAATAAAAAAGATCGCAAATCTAAAATTGCTTATTATTATTTTTCTTTTTAAATTTTAGACACTTTTAATGATATAATATAGTAAGTGTATTTGTGATTAACTGTCAGAATAAAAGCAAATTAAAGAATACCATAAACTGTTATTTTAACCGCCAGACCATCAACTAAATGTTTGACAGAAGTCATGTATTACTTTATTTATGCTTTATGTAGGTGGACAAAATTATATTCAATGGGAGTAATTACAAACAAACTTGATAATTAAATTTTATGGGCTTGCCGTTTAATCATGAAGTTTCTAAAATGTCTGACATCGAATCTGTCGTTCATCAGAAGAGATCACATGTGTGCCCCGTTAGTGTACTATTTTAATATACATATGAAGGAGCTTCCTTTTTACCCGACTGACCCAGAGGAATGTCAATGTCTTTTGAAGTGTGACCTTCATTAGTTTTGTATGGCTCCCCGGAGTCTCATAGGTAATATTATGATGTGATGAATGATTATGTCCACACAGTCAGTTGGTTTTTTTTAATTAAAAATTGAAATTGTCCGGGGCAACGTCGGGGGCGATAGCTAGTGTACTACTGTCTAATACTATCTACTAGTGTAACACTGTAAGGTGTTTTAGATGTAACACTCCGCTGCATTTGATATGCTTCAAGCAGTGGACAGCGGAGATGGTGCAGGACATCATATCGAGCGCAATTAACTTGAAGTTTTCTCTTTGGGATACACATTTTAAAAAATTGGTTCGATATTTACTTAATATAATTTATAATTTCCTATAGTACTGTTTTACACTCGCTGCACACTCGGTCGTTAAACGTGGGACCGCTGCACAGAGAATTTCGTTCTCTCCCACTCACGTCCTATGTGCGGACCCACTGCGCCCGCACATAGAACCCATGCGCCACGCGCATTAATACTATCGATGCACCATGCCCGTGTGATGCGGTGTCATTATGACTCACTCATTCATCACATATTGAGTGACCGCTACCCATAGTAATCTGTAACAAGCTAATGAGTAACTTCCTGCCTTTATTTAATAGACATCGGAGGAGAAGACAGGATATTTCCTTTTAGTATCCATCCCCGTCTTCTTATTAAAAGAGTATGCGAATGGGAAGAAGACCAGAAGTAAGCCTCCGCCTCCTCGCACCTCTCTCACCAGACGAAACGCACAATACTTCTACTTCACGCATGTATCCTGTGAGGTCGAGCGAGCCCGTTTGTGTATCAAATGTCTTTGCGAGCTCTACCATTGTTTAAAATTTGAAAAAAAAAGATCTTCGTTGCTGATTTTACTTAAAACTCTACTAATTTTATATTTAGTTGTTACTATTTAGACCCAGGCTTAGCCACTTATAACTTAGTTGTCTGTCCACGTACACACAGAACATATTAAAGAACGCTAAAGTTATGTTACTCCAAGAGGTCAACGAACCCACTCTCAATTTGGCCGTGTCCAAAGCCGCGTCTCTGATGGGCGCTACTGATGTCTCCATAAAGGACAACCTCGTTTGGGAATACGATTATCTCGGCAGGTAATACAATTCAAACTATAAAAAACTTCCTATAACATTCATTCAAACGACACAGGAATGGGTCACACCTTCTAGGTATAGCACCAAACAATATGGATTTCTAGCGCCTCATTTATGGACTTATTCTGGCTTCCCACAATCAAGAACGAAGATGTAGGTATACACTCATACAATACTAATGACTGCTATATCTTTTTTTTTATTGGAGAAGGTGGCAAACGAGCAAGCCGATCCTCCGATCCGACCTGATGTTAAGTGCTGCCCATAGACATCCGCAACAAGCAAATATGTTGCAGATGCGTTGCCTACCTTTCGTTTACATCCATATCAGTACATCTACGCATACATCCTCGTCGGTTACGGGTACTCCTATATCGCCCTCCTTTAGCTAGCTGTGTGGACCCAGCTTCGCTCGGCCTTGTTGTTCATATTGTGGTGTTTCGGAATAGATATCTATTATTCAGATAATATCATAATACTTGGATGACGTTTACTAAAAGGCGACCTCTAATTGATGTAGGGCCCAAAATTGTCACAAAGATTCTCCGTGTCGTTTAGCTCAGCAGTTATCTGCTAATGGGGGTACCCAAGATACGGATTTACTTTTGGGGAAATATGACGCCTCGCTAGACCTCTATTCATCAACATTGCGACCAAATAAGAATCACAATATCAGAGGAACTGCAGATGCGCTGCCGGCCTTTAAGAAAGGAGTACGCTCTTTTCTGGACCCTAAGTCTAATTGGAAATACCGCTGCCGACATATTATTCCACGAGGGGGTTGTACGAGGCAGAAAGTTACACGAAAACCGCGTCTTAGTTCAATGTGCAAAAGATTCCATCAATGTTGGTGGTTAGCAGCAAGATTTGGGGCTCGCGTGTTCTGCGATGACGAAGCTCAGACTTTTTGATTTCTGATTTTTTGTTAATAACATTTTAAATTATCACTAACAGAGTATTCTCGATGATGTGCGACATAATATTCGTGTCGACGTCGACGCAGATGTGCGTGGCGCGCTTCGCTGAGCAGTCGTCGGTGCCCGTCATGTGCGTAAGATCGCGCGCGCACGCTAGTCTACAGGCACTAGCTACCATTATGACCATCATAGTAAGTACAACAGTAGCTTTATATTTGAGCTAAAACCTTTGGGAGGTAAATGTCGTTCATTTAAGATTTACAAAACTCATACACAAATAGAATCAAAGTGCCTTCAAAAAACGTATTTATTTTAATAAAACAATATTGCTATTTAGTTCTTAGCAGGCGCTTTTGAAAAAAAAAATTAATTTTAACCAAATTTAATTGATATGAGGGTATTGTATTACAAAATATGAGTATCATATCACAACTCAACGGATTTCAATACGATAATGATTAATGTAGTACCTATATTATATCAGAGCAAAGCAGAGAAATTAGTTACTTAAGATTTGTAATGTGATGTAGGTCTAATATTTTTTTGCGCTTACATTAGAAACGCTGGTTGAACCTTACGAGATAGATTAAAATAATCTACTATAAAATCGTACATCTTCAAAACATCTACAAAAATAGTCTTTTTTAAGGTTACCTAACTATACCCTTTCTAACTTCTTAAATAATGGTAACGATCAATGCGGTAGTTGAAAAGCCATTTATTAAATCCTAGCAACGTAAATATTTCAGTACCTTTACCATTCATCTAGGCTGACGTCACATGTCTATTCCGTGCAATTAGTGCTACCTATCCGAAGCAGGGGCAAATTGCTAGTCCTTTATGTAGAATCAAAAACTGAATGGGTCATTAAATTTTTTTTGGTTTATGAAAATAATGTTTAAATGTTTGTTTAAAATAATATTTGGCAACTTTTGTAATGTACATTTATACATGAGTAAAGATTTTGCCTAGTGGGGTCAGGTCATATACTAAATTTATTTTATTTTTCGGTAAATAGCTTCGAAGAAATTTATATCTAATATTTTAAAATTAAAACGTTTGTTTTAAGCTTTTGTTTACTTTTCGTAAATAATTCCTACTTCACTTCTTTCCAGGAAGAATACGGCTCAATGAATTGCCTCAACCTGGCGTACATTGGCAAAGCACATCCAGTTCTTAACTCTTACCTGCTGCTTAGCCCCATGCTGGGCGCCAACTTAAATTTTAAGTGCTGCTGCAACGTATGAAATACTTTATTTTCTTTGTTATATCACATAACACCTGTTACAAATTGTAATAAACGCTATAGGCGTGCTGTGACTCGGTCGTGGTGGCAGATCTAAAGAATTTATTTGTAATTGTATAAGTTTAGTTTTACTCGTCAATTTAATTAAGATTTTCTTACTATAAAAACTAAAGTGCCTACCGAATTTGTTAATTGTTTGTCATAACACAATGTTAACAAATTTGTGTAAGGCGCTTTCGACGATGATGGTTATATTTAACAAATGACTATCCCATAGCCCGTCCTTGCGGTGTATATTTAAGATTTTTTTACATATTTTTTAATGTAAAATAATGAGACACAAAAACCCCAATCATAAATTATAATATTGCCACCTTTCATTGTATTACAGAAATGTCCTGTCAGTCCACTCCTGTATAAAGCCAGTGAAGTTATGTCCGAACACAGCCATACAGTAATCAGGCAATGTAAACAGAAGGAGGAGGTGCTACACCGCGCTTGCGTGATAATCGCCGGCCCTACCACTGACAAGGAAGACAAAATACAAGAGTTCAAGTTTGGTGTTGAGGTTGGATAATTCACATAAAAATATATATTATACCTTGCAGATGTGTCTTGCTTGAATATTGGTATAAAAATTAAACACTTTTTGTCAAAATTGGTCCAATGGTTTAGGAGTCCAGTGACTTACACACATACAGAAGGAAAAAATATCCACATCAACTAGGGCAGAGTTCTTATCAGATACCAAGTAATATAGCAAGGGTTGTGTCACTGGAGACTGTATATACAATCAAGTGACATTTTTACTAAAAACTAATTGTTATAAGCATGTTCACTAGACTTTTGAACGGACATAAAGTTGTATTGCTTAAATGTTGTCTTTAATTTATAATTGTTGGGTTTATTGGCTATAAATGTATAGCAGTTATTCGAGTGAGTGACCATCACAATGATACCAATCCATGTGTGACAATCAGAAGGAATAATGACACCACCAGTTGGATGTTTTGGTATTTAAAATTAACTATTACTTGTTTCATTTCTAAACTTTTATGTGTGTACCTTGTTGTGTTAATAATAATACCTTAGATATGGTTGTTCAAAATTGTATTTTAAGGTAATATGTTACTATGAATTATTACGATCAATTATATCTTAAGTAATAACTGTATGAATAAAAGAAAAAACCTAGAAAAGCAGTTTTTGCTGGTAGTTTATTATATTCCAGCAATTTTAAATGTTATAAAACCTTAATACAGTGCTGAACTATCTTATACTTTTAACGCCCACATGACTATACTGTAATTCATTTATAGGATATAAGAAGGTGCAGTTTAAATAACTGGACATTCTTTCACACATTCCCCAGAGGACCAGAGATAGACGATGAGTTGTTCATGCATGTAAATGCAAGGACTTTTAATGCCTTCAATAACATGCAGTACATTGCTGCTGCGTTGATGGCCAAAGCTATACAAGGCCATGTATTTTGAATAAACAAGTTATACAATAGCTTGTGTTTTTTTACTCACCTAAAACACATCCTATCCAAACTTAACTTTAAATCAAGTGTTATATGATAGTGGATTCCTGAAAAACTACTAGAAACAATGGTCATTAATCCCCACCTTACATTCTATGCACATGCACAGCATTGCACCTGGAATTCTTTTGGTTATTTTAGTTTATGGGTAGACCTAACCTGACTTCAGGTTCATTCATTATAAAAAAAATATTTGTATTTATTTTTACTTTACCATATTAGATCATGAAGGCAATATTCATTAGCTTTTCACTGGCCATAATAGCTCTTTGCAAACAAAAAGTAATATGCAGAATTATGAAAAACGAAAACATTCTGCGTAACCAATGTGTTATTGAGTGTGCGTGATGAATGATCTTTTGGTTTGGACACAATAATCTCAAACGACTCATTGTAAAATGATTATACATTTCACAAAAGAATGATTAAAAAAGGTTATAGGTTATTCTACATCACGCTGTAAAGAGTTAAGCTGCATGAATTAAACAGTGCAACAGCTAATACCACAGGGGCGCCACTAGTTTTTAATATAAGTAATTATTTTAGTAAAAAGTTCATGAAAATTAGAAGTATTTAGCCAAGGAAAGTTAAAAGAAGCAAGTGTATTCTTTGCTTAAAGACTGGCAATGCATCTACAGTTCCTCTGGAGTTGTGTGTGTTCATGGGCATCAGTGATCACTTATGTATATTAGGTGATCCACTGCTCATTTGCCCCCTTATGATATAAAAAGTGAGTTTTTAGGTATTCAAATTAATTTAAAAATGAACTAGTTTATGCTATATTTTATCAAAACAATTTCATGGATTAACATGAGTCTTGAATTTACCTTAATTCATCATAATTATTTAACTAAAATATTCTACATATCTTATTCGCAAATTTTGTATTCTTGCAACAACACTTAGAAAACATTTCTCTGATTGATTCAATAATGCTAAATTAACTTAATCCTAATCTCGTTGGTTCCGATATTTCCCTCTCATATATTTCGGTAAAGGTACAGCCCCCGGGCATGGTACTTGGCCATAGATCTCACAAATGCAAGCCCTTTCACATCCGACTCCGAAATATGCTGGATTGTCCTTCTTTTCAGCAGCTTTAGCCTCCGCTTCCAAAACCTCTTTCGACTTACCCACTGTATTCAATAAGTGGTCCAGTATGTCCTCTTTCGATTTATTATCAACGTCAACCAATATTCGTCTTCCATCTTCGAAATAGCATTTAATAAAGGGTGACGGTGTAAGATTTTTCATCGTGACTACCTGTACGTTTGGATTTTTGTACTGGATCTGTGGTAAATACCAAAATACGAAATCTTTCGTTCCATTATTGTTTTGACCATAAATATTGTATGCGACTGAAAATATTTTTATTTTGTCCTTGAATACTAGTTTTCCAGCATTAAGGTAGTTTAAAGTACGACGAATAGGGGCACTTCCTTTCATGAACGGCATTTTTGAAAAAAAAATATAATTATTAGAACTTGGTTGATTAACCTAAAATATTTATTCCTATTATGTTCTGACAGCTGTCTTTTCAAACCATCGAGCATACTATTAATAATTGTAGACCTAGAATACCATAAGTCGATGAGCCATTTGGTCATTTTGAATTCATATTTAAATTAATTGAATATTTTTTTATTATTATTAGGTATTTTCCGCGACACCTACTCGGATTTTAATTAAAGACCATGCATGCCATGTATGTATGTGTGATAAGCCTCAATCATTAAAATTCATTGAAAGACATAACTAACATTTTCTAATTCATCTGAGTTGCTATATATTAATTATCTGGTCGTTAATTTGTCTATTTGCTGGAGCGCTAGGATGATATTTTGTAGAAAACCATGATAAGGTTAATGATAACTTACAGCTTTGCCTCCTAAGACATTAAAGATGCGGTAATTACCGTTTAAAGGTTAATGTTATAAGATATTGAGTTAGCCAATCAGTTGTGGTGACAAAAAACGATTGATGATTGACAGTTATAATTATAATAGTAGAGTGTAGGAGTAAAAATTAATAAGAACTTTAAAAAGTTTTAATTGTATTGACCTCAAACCAGTCAGTATTCTTTCTTTCAATAGATCCGTCATTCACATCATGTCAATTTAATATTGTGCAGTAAAAAATGATTGTTTAAATTTTCTAGTGTATTTAATTATTTATTTTAAGTATTAATTTATTTGGTTACCCACATCTTTATTTACATAATTTCTTGAATATGAAGTAGAGAGTAGAAAGGACAAGTTCAAAATGAATTTTTTTCGAGTCACTTTCACACTTTCACCGGAAGAAAAAGATAATGAATAAATGTTCAAAAGTCAAAAACCCTTGCAAATTATGCTTCCGGGGTGTAACGAACAAAACAGGGGTCCAATGTAAGGGCGTTTGTAAAAAATGGGCTCATTACAAGTGTTTGAACTATACGCCTGGCAAAATTCAAGACATCAAGGCTGGTTTGATAAGGATCACATGCCCCTGCCCCGACTGCAATTCATCAGAACCAAAGGAAATCGTATTAGAGTCCCCATACACGTGTACAAACTTTCAGTGCCCAGCCAACAGTCTGCCGATATGCGAATCAACAGAATGCCCTAGCATGTATCACTTGACAAACCAGACTATTATACCTGAACCATCTCCGTCCAGTATAACAGCTAACATGCGATCTCGATGTTCCGTCAAAAGATTTGATCGTTCGCCCACACCGCCCGTACTGATGAACTGGCCCCCGGAGTCTTCGTCTTTCCCGAACTCGCTGAGCACAAGCTGTAGAAAGAAATGCGATTCTAGTACGTACAAGTCTTATCCTCCGCCGCCGAGATGTCAACAATCTAATTGCTCGCATTCGCATTGTTCGAAAGTGAAAAACAAATTGTGTTCACCGATACGATCTCTGTCCTGTTCCTTTGTTGACGAATCAGTATGTAATGGTGAGTGGGGTATATAATAAGTAATATATTAAAATTAAATATTTACTGTCACTTTCTTCACTCATATTACTAACATTTTCTTGTATTTTTAGATTCCGGCGCTACGTGGATACAAAAAGATACAAAAAGAAGTATAGGTAATAAAATGCAGATTATTTCAATTATTTGTAATGTGCTGTCGTAAAAAAAATATATTTTTGTGCGCCTTCATAACAAACGCGGGCTGAACCTTACGCGATAGGTGAAAATTATGTACTACGGAATTGTACATCTTAAGAAGTTCTACAAAAAAGTCCACGATGGCTTGTATCTTTTTACTATATCGAACTATCACGTACGACTTCCCAGTGGTAGAGCTCGCAACATCTGTCGCACGAATGAGCCGTCTCTACAGTGAAATACCACGACCTTAGAGAAGATAGGCGTGAATTAGAAATTTGCTGCGTTTCGACTTATGAGAGAGGTGCCAGAGGCCTAAATCCAGTCCTTTTCCCATTCCCATCTTTTTCTAATAAGAAAAGGATAAGAAGGGGAAGATTATTATAAATATTATTTTCTTGTTATATTCTTTTTCCTGTGCATCTCTACTCTGTAGTAGCTCTAGTACGTGGCTCAATTTCAATATTTCACAATCATAAAAGATAATGGTGAAAGGACTATTAAATTCAATAGTTCAGTAGTTTAGTTAATTTAAATAATAGAAGTAGGTAAACGAGCAATATATTCATAAAATCCGAGTCCTTCCTAGTGGATTGTGAGCCGTCGTTTGGGAATCTTTGGATAAACCATTAGTTCATAATGTAATACGGTCTTTTCTTTTGTTGTTTCAGCACGTGACGCGGAAACTTCTCCTAAATATATCTCATCGTCTGACTCTCAATTGTCGAAAGCGCGCGACACCCAGAAGTCTCTGTACTGCACTATGGAACAGATGTGCACGACCGTTGGTCAGCTATCTGGTCAGCTCAAGGAATTAATGTGTCGGATGATGGAAGCCTTTGAAAAGACTAATGGTCACAGTAAATACGACTCTTAGATTTGACAGTGCGTGCTTAGTCTAACAAGCCAGTCTAACAATGTGGAAATGACGTTTTAGAAAGAATGAAATATTATTTGCAATATATCTGTGTATAAATTCAATAATAAAACTTATAAAATACATTCGATTATTATTTTAGATTATTTGAAGCGTAGGTCGAAAGATGAGATGAATTGGATAAATAAATAAGCACTAAAGCACATAACGCAGAGGTTTAGTAGGCAGAGATAACAGATTTACATTTGTCATGGACCTGGCACATACATTTACGCATACATGCTCGTCTGTTGTGTTGTGTCACAAATATGATTAGTAATAGGAGAGATAAGCTTCGATGGTGGGTTATGCTCACATAACCCACCATCGCCTTGTCCATGCTAAAGTCCATGCTAGGTTTTAGCATGGACAAGGCAAAGGATCATCCCTATTATTGTGTTGCCTGAAGTAAGGATTCTGACTAAAAGTGAATCGACAGTCTGCGCATACCCCAAGGCATAATCTTAAGTTTAAAAAATAATTTTGATACAATCTGTTATAATTTTACAATAGGCTAATGAAGAAATGATGGAAGAAATCAGCAAATAGTACTGTCATGATTTGTAATATTCTGAAAATTTTGAGATTGTTCAAGAATTTTACAAATAGGTACAGATAAAAAAAATATTTGCATTTGGATCTTATTCCGACATATCCAAGAAACTGTTCAAAAAGAAGAAAACGAAATGAAGATGACAACGTCTTAAGCGGCTGTCAATTCTTAGTTATTTTTTTACAAATCATGCCTACCTAAAAACATAATAATACAGTACAGATAAAAATAGCAAAAAGCCAACCATGTTCGCTTATTTAAAACGGTGTTAATCAATCTACAAAAATGTCCAAGTGTAGTAAGGTAAAAAATCCTTGCAAAATTTGTTTAGGCCCGGTCACTTTGAAAAACGGACTACAATGCAAAGGTGCTTGCAAAACATGGATGCACTTTGAGTGTCTAAACTACACCCCGGGTAAAATAAAAGATATTAAGACTGGCATAATCAAAGTCACTTGCCCCTGTCCAGATTGTAAGACGAGTGAACCGAAAGAATACCGTACAGATACACCGTTCAGTTGCACCAACATAAAGTGTCCGGCCAACCGTCCAGCTAAGTGTGACAACAAAGAATGTCCATCGAACAAATCGCCGGACAAAATAAACCAAACATCGACGAATCTAATTCCATCATGCCCATTGACGAAATGCGGTATAGATTGCAAAAGGAACAGTTTCCCGCAGCTGCCGAGTACTCCCCTGCCACCCATCGGGAAACCTTGTGCTCCTAGGTCTTCGTCAGTAAGTATCAACCCCTCGCCCAGTACCGATGATCCTTCCGGTGATGCATTCAAAAACCCACGTGCAGATTTGTCTTCCTTGGGAACATTACAGCAAATGTGCAGAACCGTTGGCCAGTTGGCAAACCAAATAAATCATTTGATGAATAAAATGAAGCAGGTTGTGAGCGAGCCCGAGGGGGGGTCGTGCATGAAGAAAGATAAGAATAAGCCGTGCCTCCCGCCGGCTGGTGCAAACCAGAAACCGAACTGCCCCAAGCCGTGTCATTGCCCTGGTAATCCAAATCGCAAAAAATGATTCCTGTAAAAGTTCCTTGTAATGTCAAACTAAAAACGAACGTTTGCCATCTAGATATTTTTCTATTCTTTCTGTTCCTCTTTCTAAACAAGTAAATAGTTGTTTGCTACTTTATGTTTTTCTTCCTTCGTCAAGCTCAATGTTATATTGAATTATAAATTATAATAAACTTAACCTTAAAATTGATAGAAAGCTTTAAATACTAAATATATATTCAAATAATCCTTAGTCAATTTGTAATTACAGTTGAACATGAATTTTTTATAGCAGAAAGAAGAAGAAGGCGGCAAATGGCAGACCAAGCGGCTCAAGTTGTGCTATGTAACCAAGTGTGGTTCTCATCAATCATTCTTCGGCGGATTTTCACATTTCCGAATATTAGGCTGTTTAATATTCGCCGCCTCTATCAACCTCTACAATTCGATACCCTAGTTTACAATCACATTGTTCAGATATTTT
The DNA here is from genome assembly GCA_029849275.1 of Papilio elwesi. NCBI lineage: Eukaryota > Metazoa > Arthropoda > Insecta > Lepidoptera > Papilionidae > Papilio > Papilio elwesi. The sequence continues at coordinate 2,682,594 of CM056710.1, read as the reverse complement.
TTATATCACAAGGGGGCAAACTACTAGCGGGTCAACTAGAGGAACTTCAGTCACGTCACCGGCCTTAAAGGAAGGAGTATACTCAAGAAGCTAGCGTTCTTCTGAAGGACCCTAAGTTATATTAGTTTAGGAATACCTTTGGCGACAGATAGTCCTATAACGCGGTTGTGCGAGATAGGAAATTTGGCTATAACCCTATTATAGTGGAACTCCAACCATCAAGATGGTGTGGAAGGTAGCTCTGTCGTGTTGATTGATGACGGAATTCAGCGGCAGGAATTGTTCCAAACGGTTTTTAGGAACAGTCCTCATGGTACATGTGGTAAAAAATGTCGAAAGATCAAGCTGATTAGTAAGATCTCAGTCGTTGACCATTCAAATCGCTGTCCGTAGTCAGACCAGAGATGCGGGCAATATTCAATGCGAGGCCGAACTTGCGCCTTATACTGCAGGTGGTGGACTGGCAAGAATTACCGCTTCACTCTACTGAGCACATTAAACTTTTTGGAAGCCAACTTTGCCTTGACTTTCAAGTGACCGTGAAACTGAACGTCACTCGATACCAACAATACCGATACTGGCCGAGGCGACGAGGCGAGTATTCTCGAAGTTTTTTGTTAACTTTATCGTTGTGCAGTAACGTCCTGATGATTTTACCTTTTTCCCGTAAGTATGGCATGATTGTCCTTAAAAATATCTAAGTTAGGAAACATATCCGTCGATTTTTTGAGTCGGCCTAATAATAGTTAAGTAAATGGGAATTTCTATGGGACTTGATAAATTTGGCCCCAAATTTGTCGCTCCTACAATCTGCCACTCTAGGGCTACTCAGACTCCACATTAACTTCTATAACAGTCTGAAGTATTACGGAGCGACCGGGAAGAGAAAATGAGGCCTATTGTACGTCTGTATTCTGTGAGCTCGTGGCACTTCCTTGCACAACAACTACAATTCTTGACTACCACTGTTACCGTCGCAATTCGAGCACTCGAATTAAAATTATGGAAAGTTGAACCCTATTATGAAATAATCTTTTCTTGAAGTGTAGATTACTGTTTGAAGTATTATTCAAAATATAATAATACACATTTAGAGTATGATTCGGCACAGTATAGATAATGTTCTACTTTTTGCTCGGCGCCAAAGGATCGAAGCGTGATGTAGATTAAAAACTACTGAACAAAATAAATAGCCTAAAACTTTCTTTAATATCTGGGTTGCTAAATGCAAAATATTTCTTTTAAACCGATTGGCAGTGTCTGCAGCATATCTAAAAAAACAAACTCTTCAGCTGTATAATAAATATATTATAGATTTTAAACACGTGTGCATATCGGCATGAGGTTTAACCGAACTATCACCAAGGTGTCCGTATCTTAACCCTTCAACGATCTATGACAAGTTACCCGTGAAATTTGACTTACCTCGAATAGAGACACTAGTTGCCTTATTCTGAACGATCGCGGCGTTTTAGAGTAGATTTTGCTTTAACTATTACAGTGGTAGAGCTTGCAATGACAAAATCTGCCGGAAAAAAGGTGCCGGAGGCCTTATTTCAGACCTCTCTGACCCTTCCCACCCTTTTCTCAAAAGGATACGATGGTGCCGAGAAGAGGATTGGACGGGGCGGGGGTTAACGGGAAAAAGAAAATATCCTTTTTCCTGTCTATCCTCTGTCCATTAAAGGTGGGGAGTTTATATTCTCATCTGTTATTTGATCAGGACCTAAAATAATGTAATTGATGAATCACAAGCTAGGGGTTACTACATAGGGTTATATATTATATTAATAATACCTATATATAAGGACGCACATGTCTTTTTAAATACATAATGTTTATGGATTGTAATAAATACTTATACATAATACATTGATTCTCATTTTTGTACGACTACAAATTTACCTTAATCTCATAAAATAAACAAATGTTATAATAAATATTACCAGAATAAGGATGCTCCGTCCCAGCTGTTTCGTATTGTACAAGTCTGATTGGCAATCAAACTAATATTCAAGTTTTATTCTACAGGTTTACTTTAAGCTCGTGTGAACGAACAATCGGTCCTAGCTAATTCTGTCCTCAGAGACTCACCTAGTTTAATTTGATTTAAGGTTTAATTAATGATTGATTGATGAAGGGGCAGTGGTGGCTCAGTGATTTAGGCCCCGACTTACGCATTGTAGGTTGCGGGTTCGAATCCGGGCAGGCGCTTTACTATGTGTAATTCATTTCATCACTACTGCCCCCAAAACGGTGAAGGAAAACGTCGGGAGGAAACCGGCATGTTCTTTGAACCATCAAATTCGAAGACATGTGACATCCACAAACCCGCACTGGGCCAGCGTGGTGGATTACGGCTCATTCCCTCTCTCGGAGAGGAGGCCTGTGTCCCTGCAGTGGGGAACATTCTAGAAAATGCTTATTTATTATTATTATATTACATAATGATTGGAAATTGTTGAATATGTTCATTAAAACATTTCAAGGTCATCCGTATCTGAACAGATTAAGTAAAAAACTCATTAGCGCCTCATCCTTGTGGTTATTTTTTAATGTTATTTATAAAGTTTATTTGATTCTGAATGCGCTTAAGTAATTTCTTCTACGTGCGCTTCATTGCCGAAGATCGTGCATAACTCAAAGTGCCTTCGCTTACTTGTCAACAAACTGTTTCCATACCGCGCTGTCCTCGGCTTGTGTCCAGGCAGACGGGTATATATATAATTAGTCGTTGGACACAAACTTATAATCCTAACTAATATTATAACTACGAATGACAGTTTGTTTGTTTGTTACGCTTTAACTCCGTAACTAATCAAATGATCATCATGAAATTTTGCGCACACCTTGTCAGGAGTACAGAAAATGACATGGTATACTAAGCTGTTCCCCGATAAGAAAACTGTTCCCGTGGTACATGCAACATTATCGGTTGCCATGGTAATGTTACATGTTTTCACAATCACAAATCTTAGACACATGCTATCACATATTACCTATAATGCCAAGTTATTGTACCAACCCCTTTCCTCTTCCCATTCTATCCTTATTAAAAGAGGATGAGAAAGGCAGATGAAGTTGGGCGTCCCGCACCTCACTTAACACATGAAACGCAGAAGCATACTTTTACTTCACGCCTGTTTTATGTGAGGTCGTGGTATTTCACCTGTCGATCCCTCCCATTTGTGCAATAAATGTGGCTGTGGGCTCTAGAAGATGTGAGAGAGAGGTGTGCTAGGACTATGGCAAAACGGATGTCCGTGATCTCGGCCTAGTTCTCTAGGTTACAATTGCAGTTGATTCATTTGCGTTATGTAGTGTTTTTTATATAGGAAAAACATTTTTTTAATTAGTTTTCGATCGCTTGATGGCTAAATAATAAATAGCTGATAATAATTTTAAGATTTCTATCTCTTTTTTATCATTAATTGAGGATCAGTGAACACGCGGCAACTTCATGATTATGAGCAATTTATCAAAATAATTGCATTCTCTATGCAATGATCTTGATAAATTAAATATGCAACGGTTATCACAATTAAAATTGAAGTTATATTGAGTTAGTAAATCGAAGAGCTCAACGACAAGAAGTAATTCGGTGAGTTGAAAATATTAATATAATATAAGCTCATACACATCTGTTATAGATATGGGTGAAATACCACGAACTCGTATAAGACAGGAATCAAGTAGAAGTATCCAACGTTTTTCCCTTTCCCCTTCCTACCCTGTTCTAATAAGACGGGATATGAGCGGACGGATAGGATAAGGAAATATCCTTTTTTTCCCTTCCTCTACAAATACAAATACCTCTACAAATTGCCTGCAGATAGTCCATTTATGCACAAGATAATGCTCATTGTAGATTTCCACGAAAAAATATTTTTCCTTCAGATTGCGATACGGTTGTGGTCGCTATAAGCCTCCTGGCCAGCCTACCTACTTAATCTAATGCCGCGAGTTCGTATTTGGCTGCACCTGTCCAGGTATGACAGCAATACTCCATACCCGGTCGGATCTGTGCTTTATATAGTCAAAAGCTGACCCAGTATGAAGTACTGCCATACCTTTGAAAGGACTCCATTACTAGCAGCTATCTTCACCTTCGATTTAATGAACCGTCCTACGTAGCATATCAACTACCTACATAGATCAATATAAAAATAATAACCGTGAATGCATACAAAACGTAAGTTTCCGAGATAAATATATATACAAGAACTGATCGGCTTGTATTGCAATAGTACCATTATGTATTGTAGGATTCATGCTAGTCTGCGTTAGTATTCTGATCGTAAGTTACTGTTTTCTAGATAAATATAAATAAATAAATATGCGCTCACTCTCCTAACCCAGGGTATTCAGAGATCATGGATTTCCATTTGGCGTGATCCTGACACACCGCTCTCGCTTCTTCTACATTCATATATCTACGCATGCTCATAGGTCATGGGTGCTCCAAGGGTGTCCCCTTCCAACGCTGCCGCTCACTTTTGCAACATCAATTTGTTTTGTTATTCTCTCTTCACTTCTAGTCACAACGTTCACTTTGCCACACTTTACCCTTATAACGTTATTTTTAACCCTATCATTTAAAGTCACGCCTATTCACATCACTCGGCATTAACTCTACCATGCTTTTCCTAGCAAACCCAGCTCTCACTTCCATACATTAAAGTGGAGACTAGTACAGCATTGTGTATTGCCAGACGAGCCTTCATAGACACATTCTGACTCCTCACTACTGTGACTAAAGCCTTATTCATTTTATTTCCCGCATTTACACGTCGTTCGAAATCCTTAACATGCCTACCATCTTTACTAAACATCCAAAATACACTAACTCTTCCACATGTTCCACTTCTTTACCTTAAACATTTCTATGAAAAAAAGAAAGAAAGAAAATAGTTTATTGTTGCCACTACACTCTACTACACAAGTTTTATCAACAGTAAGGTAATAATAATATATGAGGTAACAGAAAATAACAGAAAAACCAATATATTTTGAGAATATAGCGACGACGAATAGGTCCCTAACTCAGCCTATAGCTTCAGAAGAAGCGCTGTTTTTCAGTTAGGGCCTCTTTTCAGTTATGAATTGTTGTTATTCTTTGTTCTCCTTCAAACACCATCACATTCGTTTTATCTACATTCATCTTCATACGTTTACCTTGTCTAGATAAATTGTTTAATCTTAACACAATATCTAATATCTATGTCTGGATCTATATCTAAATAGTTCTAATATTGAGTTACGTAGTTGTTATTATCTGATTTGGTATTGATTGTATCGTCTAATGTGTATTTAGCAGATTTTATTGATATTAACTGACCACCCTAAATTGTAACCGATTTAAGCGCGCAAATTAAAATATGGCAATCAGTTTTGCAAACAGAAGGAGTTTGTATAGGACAAGAAGAGTTGGAAGGTTGAATGGGAAGAGGACTAGGTAACGGGCAACTCATGGACCAAACAAAACCTTCATCTCATGAAACACCTGCGTATATAGGCTTACTTCGCTCGTTCCGCTCGATGAATGAGATAAGAGGCTGTTCAGAAGGACGGTAAGACCTCCTGTAGGCGTAACTAAATTTGAAGAGTGATGTCATTAGTTTCATATTCTTATTCGGAGACATATAATCATACAGTCGTTTGGGTTTTTCTTAAATAAACAATTCAACTCTACTTTACCTTAGTACTAGTGACCCACTCCGGCTTCGCTCGGGTACCACTAATTATGTTGATCTGATCTCTACCAAACACAGGAATGTGCTAATCTGGACAATCCCTGTAAATTTCATCGAAGCCGGTCCAGCCGTTTCAGAGTCTAGAGATCTATGGGGAACATACATACTTCGCTTTTTATATACTATTTTGTTTTTTTCATAAAAGTATCCTATGTTACTTCTAATACCTCCAAGAATATGTGTACAAAGTTTCATGATGATCGATTGAGTAGTTTTCGCTTGAAAGCTTAGCAAACAAATTTACATTAAAATTTACAATATTAGTAGGGATGGTCTATTTTAAACTAATTCTTGGTACTTTTCTGTGTTCTTGGTAGTTTCTCGGTGGATCCATAACAGCTCCGGTATTACGTGTTTTACCATTGTTTAATTCTTTGGTCCGACTCGTATCACTAGTAAATATGGCTCTTTCTGGGATTTTTAAAAGGCGATGGCGAGGCATTTAGTCTTTTAATATTTAACTATAACTTATATTTCCTACGTAACGCGAATAATGTTTGCCGATGCGGTGGTCAATTAATATCACATGAACTGCTTGTTCGTTTAGTATAAAAACAGAACTAGGTAATCGTATGCATTTATAATATTATAATCAATTTTTTGATGCAGCGACGTTGCGTTAAATATTTATCACTAGATCTAGCCATTTATCATTTGGTTATATAACAAGCGTATTTGGAATCCTTTTCCAATTTCCTTACACTCCACTCACGTGTTAATTATCTTCATCAAAATGATCAACAATTACTCGATTTTAATCGAAATTACTATCTACAATACAATTGCATTATGTAGTACCAGATATATACGTAAATGAAATCTTTAGTGAAGATCAAATTTTCGATAAATCATTTAAATCAAGTTCGTTCTTCATTGAAGGCTGTACATTTGTTAAATTAAATAAGTTAAATAATGCAATTAACGTTGAATTTTAAATAAATAAATTTAAACACTAAATGGAACGTCCCGAGTACGAATACGATAAAATACAAAAGTTGCCAGCTGTAATGGACACGTCGATTAAGTTTCAATTGCTAATAGTGGCCTGCAGTAAGTCTTTTTTTCAATTGATTTCGATTACACAGACTAAATAATAAAGGTATAAGGATTCACAGTCATAGTCAGTTTAAAGTTTTCTCATTAGAAACGGATGGGATAGGGAAAGTATTTGACGGGGGAATATCTAGAATAGAAAATAATCCTTTTCCTGTGCATCCCCTTTTATGTATATTAAAGGTAGTTAACGCATCTGCAACTCGTTAGCTTGTTGCAGATGCCTATGAGTAGCGGTCAATCGGCACGGGGTGAACCACAGACTCATTTTCTACTTTCTTCCAAAAATAATATATACATAAAGTCCGTAAACAGTAATTACAGCAGAATAGAACCCAGGTGTTATTACAGGTATAAAGTTAAGTCCGAGGCAAACCAATGTAATAAGACTACACCATGATAATCGGTAAATTTTGAATATATGCTTAAAATATTTCCTACAATCATCATTTTTTATTTTCAGTTAATATTGGACAGATTGTAGTGGGATACAGTGTGGGATGGTCAGCTCCGATTATTCCTAAACTCCAAGACAATTCGACTTCACCTTTGCCCGAGCCTATAACCGATCTTCAAGCGTCATGGGTCGGTTCACTACTTTATATAGGAGCCATGATTGGTAAGTTCAATATTCATGTCGGCGGGGACATCAGCTATAGGAATGTCTTCTCCGAAACTTTATTGCCATCAAAAGTGTAACGCCTAATATTTCAAAGTGTATATCACAATATCGACGCTGCAATTTTACGGCTCAAAGTCACTCAAAGGGAATGGAGAGGGCAATGCTCGGAGTCTCTCTGCGTGATCGCATCAGAAATGATGTGATCCGCAGTGGAACCAAGGTAACCGACATTGCCCGAAGAATTGCAAACCTTAAGTGGCAATGGGCCGGACACATTGCGCGCAGAACGGACGGCCGATGGGGCCGAAAGGTCCTTGAGTGGCGGCCACGTACAGGTCGACGCAGCGTAGGTAGGCCTCCCACACGATGGACCGATGATCTGGTCAAAGTTGCGGGAGCCCACTGGATGAGGATGGCAGAGGATCGATCTTTGTGGCGATCAATGGGGGTGGACAAATATCGGCTGAGACGACGACGACGCTGCAAATAATTTTTCAAGTCCTTAGTAACACCGTTTTTTATGTGTCGTTTTTTATGGATAGGGTAGTTTGAGGGGGATAATGTACTCAGATATCAGATAAGCTTTTGCTACGATATGTTTGAAACATCTCTGTAGCCTTATTATATACTAGCGACCCGCCCCGGCTTCGCCCCGGTACCACTAACTATTTTGATCCGATCGCTACCAAACACATGAATGTGGCAATCTGGACAATCCCTGTAAATTTCATCGAAATCGGTCCAGCCGTTTCTGAGGCTATAGGTCTATAGCGAACATACATAATTCACTTTTTATATACTATTTTTTTTTCATTAAAGTATGTTACTTCTAGTACCTCCAAGAATATGTGTTTAAAGTTTCATGATGATCGGTTGAGTAGTTTTCGCGTGAAAGCGTAACAAACTTAGATTCACATTTATAATATTAGTAGGGATTGAAGGACTGAGCTGAATTTCTCTCATAAGAAACTCAATAGCTAGAGATATGAAAAGTAATTCTTAAATAAATATTGTTCACATGACCTCGTACAATGTGTCATTAATTGATTGCCTAGTTGATATAACGATTGCAACAAAAATCAATGCCAATGCCAAAAATTACGATCTTAAAAAGATAACGCAGCGTGAACTTCGATCACCCGGTTTCTTTTTTGATAAAACGCACAACAACTATCTTCGTTTTTGGAATTTATTTAAATGGGATATCAAAAAAGTTCTCGTAACATTGTAGATAATTCAATGTTTATTTTGTAATATTATTGTGTTTTATATTGATCCAGTACGGAATTGGAATAATTTAAAGCATTTTTTAGGTCCATATGTCACTGGTGTACTGTCAAATCTGATTGGAAGAAAACCATGTTTGCTGATTGGCGGATGCCTGAACATACTGTCATACGTGCTGGTCATCACGACCAAGAACGTGGCAATGGTGATGGCAGTACGGGTGATGAGCGGTCTTGGAATGGGGATCACTACAGTTTGCAATCTGGTGTATGTCGGTGAAATAGCGTAAGTTTTTTTTATTGGGTGAGGTGACAAACAGTTTGTTTGATATTAAGTGATCACCTCCGTTCATTAACATTCACACCATTAGAGTTAATAAATAACAATGCTATAAATGTGATGTTACCTTGGTGATTTTACACGAGCTACATCGAACTGTTTCGACCTCACACTAAACTGGCGTCCTATTTCCTACGTAAAGCTGACAATGCAATTCTCCTGGTTGCTGGGAAAGTTTATCTTTAGAGTTTACCTGATTTTAAGTGAGAGACGGCACCAATTAATACCCGCAAAGATCATTAGAGGAATAGAATCTTTGACAGTTTCTGTGTACCTCATTACGATAAATGCAACACGAAACGCAGAGTAATATATGTAGGTCTTCCATACGTTGACGCCGTTATGCCGTGTGTGCGTTGTGTACCCTGCCAGATCAGCCTGACATTTCATACTAAAGCGTCTGCTGCACTTCCAACGTTCTGCGCTTATCGATGAACGATTGGCATTGACTGAATTGCTTTTGTTCTTGTAACTTCATCATCAATTATCATCTTATTTCCATCACAAAGATATAGGATTTTCTTCGTCTATACTTCACATTGAAATCCATGCGTATTAACTTTTGTATTGTTAACTTTTAGATCGACTAACATAAGAGGCATACTGCTAACATCGACTGGAATAGTCGGGATCACTGGTACATTGATAGTTTACGCTGTAGTACCGTATGTGTCTTACGTGGCAACGGGATACATAGCGTTAGCGGTGAGCATAGCTCATGTAGTTGGACTGTTCTTCGTACCAGAATCACCGGTATATTACGCAATGAAGGGTAAGGTGCAATTTACGTTTTTTTTTAATTTGTGTTAGCAGAGACCACTACTGGCCAGGTTCATGTAAGCCGACAAAAACCAAGTGATGTATTTATACATCATTTAAATAACTATTGGATGTTTGGGCCCAGAACTGATATACAGTAATTAATTATTCCATCTTTTGGTTTCTTTCAGAAATTAGGGAATAGATAAAGATCTAAGATATAAAGATATAAAGATATCTCTTAACATCAAGTGTTTAATTTAATAAATAATATTTTTAAGTAGCGAACCAGTATTTTTTAACTGAAATCTAGATATTTAGTAATTAACTATACTGGGATAATCCTTAAAGAGGGACTTAATTTAAACGTAATTTAAATCTTTATTTATAATCAAAAAGATTTTGTTAATTTAAGTTTAAAATGGACTCAGGGGCAATTAGTTTCATTGTTCTGTAATTGATGTTAATCGTTCACTGAGAAGTCTAAGAGAAGTTCTTTGCCGGACTTAAAACAACAAAATTAATATTTGGTTGAAAAAGAACACACAGAGATAATAGAAAAGACAAGCGAAGTAATCCATATTACTACTCCAATCGATGACCTGGTTAAGGTCGCGGGAGTTCAGCGGATGAGGGCGGCACGGGTCCGATCATTGTGGCGATCAATGGGGGAGGCCTATATCCTGCAGTGTACGAATATCGGCAGAAACGACGACTGCTACAACATCTTTCAATTCTTCAATTTTCCAATTTTTTTCATCAATTCAAATCACGTCAGTCAGTACCAATAAATGCAAAAACACGTGATCTTTGCTCTGATACTAGTATGAGCCTTAGAATTAATTGTTTGTGGTCACGTTTCAGGTCAAGAAATAAAAGCAGCGAAAACACTAAACTTATTAGGAAGGTCAGCGGATTTACATAAAGTGTTAGACACTTTTGCACATAAGAAAGGGGAATCACCAAGTAAAATAAAAGACTGGATCGAGATATTTACGGTCAAATCAAACAGAATGTCTTTGTTTATCACTTTCACATTGGGTGCTCTTCAACAAACCAGCGGTGTAGCAGTGGTGCTGTTCTTTGCTACGACAATTTTCCAACTAGCTGGCTCAACCATTCGACCAGATTTGGCCACTATTATTATAGGCGTTACGAGATTAGTATCTAGTATTATAGCACCAACATTTGTGGAAAGATCTGGAAGAAAGATTCTTCTATTGGTGTCTATGGTTGCTTGTGCTGTTAGTCTGGTAAGTACTTTCTACCTAACTTATTATTATTGAAATAAAATAAATCGTATTATCAAGAAGTGATAATGTGAAAATACTATGTTTATAACCTATATTCGTTTTTCCGATATCGGTGACAGTGAAATGCATGTTTATGGTACAAAATTATGAATTATAATTTAAAGTTGCTTACAAAATTACGAATACTTTTAAGATGATAATGAACCTGTCACGCGGACATCCCTATAAACAGATGTTATCACCACCGTTCGATGACACAATTTGTAACACTTAAGGTATTGGAAGCACTTTGCCGGCTCCCAAGAAAGGTGTAAGATCTATTAACAGAAAAAATGATGGGCAAAGTAAAATAGTCATTGAATGTCGAATGTCATAATAATGATCGAGTCAGTGTGAGTAAAATTTGTGGCGATGTCGTGTTAAAGGTAGCGAAACGTGTTAAAGGAAGCATACAATTCCTAGATTCTGGAATAAATGGTCTGGGCTATGAATGAAATAAAATATACATTGTAGGTAATGAATTATGCACATATATTGTAGTATATTAGATAAATTATCAGTAACTATACGAGTTGCGATTTAATATTATCTAAAGTTGATGACAATGTACGATTTGCGTGGTCGTGATTTTTGTTATCGAACACTTGAATGCCTGATAACGTATTTACGTGTTTTGCAATTACGTATTTTGGCCTAATTATTGTCTTTAGTTTCCTTTTCAACGTCGTTGACTAAATTGTCAATAATATCTTTTGTTTAATCAACTTTGAGAACTAAACATAATATAACACCAATGCTGTTGTGTTTATATTCTCCAATATGATTGCTAATTTCAGATTTACTCGTATCTAATCCGAAACCAATTTGATTCTTCAAAATAATTTGAGTTACTGTATAACCGTAGAGTCACATCACGTCTGAAACGTTTCATATTAAAGAAAATAAACTTTTTTTGGATTTTAAACATGTTAGTAATAAATATGCAACTAGCATTTCGTCTCCGGGATGATTGTAATTATTTTGACGTGGTTTTCATGTATTTAAAGTAGGAGTACACATGAAAAACCTACGAATTATTTGTTTTTTCTCTACAGTATTTATGAACATTCTAAAGCTTCATAGAATACTTTCAATAGCGACTGATTTTTTTTCAGGCAGTACTTGGTCTATATTTCTATTTAGACAGAGTGAAGAGTCCGGCGATTGAGTCTATTGGATGGCTGCCGCTGGTAGCGTTGATTATTTATTTCTTTTCGTATGAAGCTGGTAAGTCAATTGACTTAAAAATTTTTAACTATGGGTACAAAATTACTTGAACTGGAATTTCTCATTGGATGGGATTCATAGCCGATTAAAGTATTTTATTTGTTTAATAAACACAATGATTTGCATAGAAATAGATTAAACCAACTCCTAACGCCCAAGAGCGATATTATGTTATGCTCGATACATTACTTCACGCTGTAAAAGTCTGACTTTGAACTGAGGTATTATGTTATTGTGTGAATGTATTGCGGTCGCTATTTATACAATTTCTTTACATTGTAGCTATAAAAATACACAATTACTCAATCGTTCGCGTGATTCGGATCACTCATGTCCACCACTACACATAAACATCAGCATGAATCAAGTTTCATGGATTCGTTGCCATTTTTTCCATAGGGGATGGGGGAGAGGAGTAGGAATGTAAGGGGAAGGGCTTAGCATGAAATATGCTATGGAGCTATGACTCTGTGGTGGTTAGAGTTTAAGGACCTAAGTCCAAGAACATTCTGTTAATAAAATTTGTTTGTTGGTCACATATTTTATTACGTTCTAGGTTTTGGTACTATACCAAATGCAATAGTCGGCGAGATGTTCCGCGCTAACGTGCGGGCTAATGGTTCAGCTCTCGCCATCACGCTCACCTGGCTGGTCGGTTTTGGTCTTACCGCCGGCTTCACCACTATGGTCGACGTCTTAGGTGGTGATGTTACCTTCTGGATATTCGGAGGATCATGTGTGGTTGCGTTCTTCTTTACCTTCTTCTTAGTACCGGAGACCAAAGGCAAGACTTTAAATGAAATTCAAGAAATGATGAGCTAGCTTAAGATATTTACAACTTATTACTAAGTATTGTTATTATTGAAACACCTACAGGCTAGGCTTAGCGTACGGACTGCAAATCATGAGGTCGTGGATTAAATTCCGCTGTTATTTGACTGTTGGCATAAATCATGTCCTAGCATAAGCTTAATATTATTTTAAATTGTTATAGAATGTAATACACGAATGTATAAATAATAATACACGAATAAAATGATTTTTATATGAGTTTTTTTGTGCCTTAAATATTTGTCAGCCTACCGTAGATGATATCCAAATAAGGCATAAACTATATGTTATAACTTTACGTTTTATTTGGATATAAAATAGTACTAAAAATACAAATAGTCTAATTAATAGAGAAACAGAATCAAGAAAAATGTGTGATGATTTTATACATATATACAAATAGTATTTATTAATGTGGTTTTTTAAAACCTTTTACTTTTACTAGCTTTTCAACACAACCTGTATATATTGGAAACTAAAATGACATCGCTCAGACCAGAATAATACAGTGACATTGTTTGGAAAGCGTCAAAGAGCATGCGTTTCTCCCCATCCTATCCTTATTAGAAAAGGATGTAAAGGGTGGATGGGGAGGAGGATTTGACGAGCAGGGGATAAATAAGAAAAAGAAATATCTTTATTTCTATTTGCAAGTCTATCTATTTCCTCTGTCGATTGAAAGTAGGCAACGTATCTGCATTTCCATGTACAGACAGCGATATTCAACCATGGATGTATTTTTCATTTATTAAATGATACTTTTATTTATGATTTAATGTTACATATATTTTGTTAATTTATTAGTCAAAAAGGGCGATATAAGGAGCACCCATAATCGACGAGCATGCATGCGTAGATGTATGAATATGGAAGAAGCGAGAGAAGTGTGCCAGGATCGCGTCAAATGGAAATCCATGATCTCTGCCTACCCCTCTGGGTTACGGGCGTGAGCGCATATTTATATTTGATTTATTTATTAGTCAAATCTGTCTCGTTTCATATAAAAATACAACCCGTCACTGATCATGGCACTTTGATAGATACTGTATTACACAAATAAAATAGTTTTATGTTCATTATTTTATCTATATAGTATATTAAAATTAATAAATTTGCCCCTTGGTCACGACTCAAGATATCACGCGTGGACCAATTTCGCTATTTCTTTTTATTTTGTGTTTGTTTTTTTCAGAAGAAAGTTCTTATCAAAGAAAAAAATAAGTAAGTTTTAGAATATTCGCGCGTTTGACACTTCTAGAGTTCAATGTGTGTGAATTTAGCAGACAGCTGTTTTGCTATTTTTGGAAAAATATAAATTAATAGTTAGAAAAAAAAACGATAAACAGCATAGAACTTTGTTTATTGAAATTTTCCATCTGAATCTTTGTATATTTTTTTTTAACAAACGGATTGTCGTGTATTTGTATAACGATTTCGTTTAAATTAAAATGTGCAGCGATAAAACCGCAGGGCTCAGCTAGTATGCAAGAAAAACAAGTATTTAACCGTACAAGGGTGAGATATAGAATATCGCATTTATCTTTATCCGATTTTCATAAGGATATTAAGAGATTTATTTGCGACAATTTATTAATTATCACGAAGTACAATTTAAATAAAATCAATGTTTGGTGATAGGCCGCAAGATGGTTTTCAAAAGTGATAGGGGTGATTAGCCTTTCGCCAGAAAATAAACCCAAAAAGATATTTTTTTGTATCTGCTGGGATCCGAATGTAATACGTCATCATGGTACGAGATGAAATGTGCTTAACATTGGTAGAGCCAGCAGCAATGACATCTGTTGCATTGTTGCAGTGGCACTTCACAACAAGACAGGCGGGAAGTAGAAGTATTCTGCATTTTTTTGAATAGTGAGGTGTCGGAGGCTATAACCTGCAAGCTTTAGTCCTCTTTCCCATCCATCCTTTTCTAATAAGGATGGGATGGGAGGGCGAAGATTTGACGGGGGACAGGATGCACACCATTCGTAAGAAATGCATCTGTAACTTATTACTTAGTTGTAATAATTAAAAAATATTGGCAGGGGCCAACGAGCAGCGGGTCGCCTGCTTATAATAAAAATAACAAAATAAGTACTTTTTAACCGACTTCAAAAAAAGAGGAGGTTCTCAATTCGCTTTTATTTTTTTATGTTTGTTAACTTTGAAATTAATAAATCGATTACAATTTTTTTTGTCGAGGGACATTCTTAAGAGGGTCCCATGTTAGAATGAATGGCATTGAACCTTAGATTGTATCGTGAGATTTGAGTTGGAATCGTCCACATAAATTTGGCCCCTAGAATCGCCAACGGCGAGTTACGCTAGGGCTCAATTAATTTGGTTATTCGAAAAAAAAACACACAGCGACATCTAGCTCTCACATGCTGCAATTTGATATCGGTTTTGTTTTAATTACACAGTTTAATGGATTATGTTATTTTTTATTGTGAATTAATCTTCTGTACTTTCATTCTTTCCTCTTTCAATCGTCTGCTAATAATTTCTAACTTTAAAAAAAAATAAAACGAACAAATGCCAGGTACATCATTCCCTAATGCTGCGATTGAAACAATGGTACAGCCTGTAGCAGCCGTAGTTCATAATGAGTTGGTTCGCCTCGGGAATGCCATGACCTGAAAAATTAAATAGTACAATGGCTGACTTTGGGGCGTGACGTGAAATGACAGTCTATATAAAGTGTAGTAGGCACAGTCTTCAAAAATTGAAGCTGTTTGTAGTACACAGCATAAAAGCACAAGTTTTACTATTAATCAGAGATCATAAGCTCATTTTATCGGCATATATCAGAGTCGTAGCTGTTTTGAGAATTTATCGTAATTTACATACAATTAATCAATTATCTGCTTACACACTTCTGTAGCGCGTTCTAAAACGTGTGTGTGTGTAGTGGCGCTATCTAGTCCACTCATTGTACACTAACCACTTTGATTTTTGATTTGGCACTATTTAGTTCACATATTACAAACTTTTCTGCTGTTATAATGGTAGCAAATTATAATTCTGCGTTTTGACTAGTGAGTGAAGTTTCGCAGAACAAATCGCTTTGACCTTCTCATCTCCGAGTTCTCCTTTTCTTGCTTACTACCTTACACATTCCTATAGAAAGTGTAGCAACTCATCTTTTATTTGTCCTTTGTTGTGTGATCTTTATACTACTTCTTCTGTGTGTGTATGTGACTGAACTCGTCCCAAACTTCTGGACTGATTTTGATGCAATGTTTGTGTATTTGTTTAAGTGGGTCCTGGGATGGCTTAGATTTAAAATTAGATCCTGTAGGTGGCGCTTCCATCGAACGAATCGACTAATGAAATAATGTATGCCCAACCCGCTATTAGTACTCGTAGGTAATCCAACGATCATGACATTCAACTTAAGGATGGGAACAAGTTTCCTGTGTCAATGTTTTCATCCAATTATTACGTGGGTGCCTTTAAGAGAAGAGTGAATAGGCTGTTACTAAACAAGTGCGTACCATCTTTCGTCCACATCACCAAAGACTTAGAGTATGTTTGTCCAAGGCATCGGAACGTTCTTACTTTGTTTTTGTTTGTCCGCTATTACACCGATGTTCCGGTTTTTACTTATTGCTTTTATTACTTGTCAGTCTGGGTTATTGTGGTTAGTACATTTTAATCTGTGGCGCATTCAACAATGCCTTGCATTTATAAGGACCGCAGAAAAATATTTCTAAGCTAATGCGTTAACATTACGGTTTTGTAATTCTTTCATCGGTTTTAAATGAAAAGACGCAAGACAAATTTAATTTTGTTAATTCTTGAATAAGTTTGAACAGTTTTATTTTATATTATGGATTCGTATTTAAAAATACAAATTCTGATTGTGTCTTGTGGTAAGTCTAAATATTCCTTAATTTATTTAAATAAAACACGAAAAGTTTGTCATCGCGACCTCTTCTTTTAATTTGTTACTATTACATAGCATGCCTTTCCCATTCCTTCTGGATAATCTTTCTAGAGTCTTTTTCTGGTTCCGTAGCTTCAATTACAAACAAACAATTCTTATTATGTATTATTAGAATAAATTAAATCTTTTAAAATTACATTAATCGATTGATTTTGACCATACGTACCGTTTAGAGAATTTTTAATAATTCTTATGTAACGGACTTCTATGCTAACGAATATAATATACTGGAGTGCAGCTGTGTCGTAACCGATAACCCTGTCTTTCCGCCAGAATTAGGTTAGCTGTTTTAAGATTTCCCCCACGAAACAAATAAATACATTGTAGGCGTTTTGAAGCGCGCATAGGGTCCGATACACATAATAACGCGCGTCTCTGCGTGTTGGGTTTTAAAACGCGCGTTACCAAAACGTGCTTTAAAATGCCTAGTGTACACCCGCTTTTAAGTTAATGTGCTCGCGTAGTTTATCCTAAAACTACAAAGGTGAAATGGGAGATGTAATCTTAAACTGGGAGCCCACAACGCAAGAGATAGTGGAAAGTTTTCAATAGAGAATTCATATAAAACTGTAGCTTGCCGTTTGTTTTGTGTTTGGGTAAAATTTACTAATCGATATTTACAGAGTTTCTACAGATTGGCGACATTACAGACTATAAATAAAAAATATACACTAGGTGGAAGTCATTTTTTGTTTTTGTTTTAAAGTAAACATCGGCCAATTCATAGACGGCTACAGCGTTGGCTGGTCGGCGCCGATCATACCCAAGCTGCAAGACCCTGACCAGACGCCGTTGCCTGAGCTGATCACAGAACTCCAAGTGTCCTGGATTGGGTCCCTTTTGTATGTCGGGGCTATAGTAGGTGGGTGCTTAATGTGACCTAAGACTTATTTTTACATCTTATCGTGTGATATATTAAATTATAGTTAAGTTAGATACTATGTAAATTGATTAATCACAAGAGGGTTGCCGAGCTAAAACTTGAGTCGAACATACTGTTGTACGTCAACATTAACTTGAACCCTAGATTCCCCAAAAGTAAATTACGCAAGGGTTTAACCTAGTTTGGTTTTTATGTGTTGGCCCCAAGTTTAGCTAGTCAACTTATTTGTGATTTATCAATGTACTTATTACAAAACATATCACCTAGGTCCTGGTTAAATAACAGACGGGGATATTAAATTCTCATACCGTATCTTAGACTAGATGTAGAATTGCTTAACTTAGTTATGGAAAACATGCTTGTAGAACAGATAGACGATTACGCCCAAAGATTCTAGAACGGTGGCCACGCATAAGACGACACGGGAGTCCACTAGATGTGGGCAGGGAATTTATCGAAGCATCTTAAGTGAGGTTCATCATTTAATAATTAAAATCAGAAAAAGAAAACAAACAAAACAAATCACCGCTAATCAATAACATACACAACCGCTAGCCCATTCGCTTTTTACCATAAAAAAAACAACAAGCTGTTCACATAAGACCAATTCTATGGAATATGCCTGGCATCCTTGACAATGAATACGACTGATCGTAAAGTTTTATTACGTATTCGTATCTATATGTATATTTTAATGTATTATACTTAAAACAAGAAACAAATATAAATAATACTCATGCCTCATGGCATGAGCCTTATTACGTTATCGTAATATTTGTGTTTATAGACATTACAGATTTTGAATTGGTGCGATTCTGGCACACCTCTATATTTTTCTTACAATTCCGCTCGCACACGCAATACATGTTTGTACGCGGAAGTAATTTTAATAGATTTCGTTCTCATGTCATCATTAAACTGGTTGATATAATGTCCCCTAAGTAGTTATCTATCAATACTGTCATTTTGAAAAATATATTTGCTTATCACTCTTTCTTATCAGTCATTGAACTTGCAGTACTGAAAAAAAAACTTCATCGAATAAATTATGATAGCGAATCGTATTTACACTGTTATACCCTACTACTTCACTGGAATTACTTGTTTATTCGTACACTGACAAATTGCATTAAGATATTAACCGCGCGAATGTAAAAATATCGCGCCTAGAACTCAACTTTATCTCGTTAAAACACCAATATGTTGCAGCTTAGCACGCATTCATTTCTCATTTTCCTCTCTGAATTTTTTTGTAATATTATAACCTATGTTGCTCAAGTATAGTGTAGCATTTTAACGGTGAAGTCTTTGCAATAGATAATAGTGTAGATAGGACCGAAATTGTATGAAGAAAGTTACAGCGGGTACCGAAACACTAAGCGCTTTTAAACGCACGTTCCAAAACGCCTAGTCTTTCATATTCGTAAGATAGTTATTAGGTAAGGTACAGTGTTAGATATAGGACAGTTTCTTTTGCTGAATTCTAAACACATTTTGGTAATTTCTAAGTACAAATTGGAATACATTCAATTTAAAGTAAAAGTAAAAGTTACAGTAGGCATCATAATCTGGTTGAGAAAATAGACAGATTATTTAAAAAAACTTATGAAGACTCTCTAGTTAGGTATTTGTCGAATTTTTGTACTAATTTTGACATTAGTTAGCTAATTTTAGTAACTAAATAAATATAATTACTTAAATTTGCGCTCATCAAGCCAGTTACCCACAAGCGTAGGTTCTGCCTCATGGATTTATTGCCATTTGGCACGACGATACCAAACCTCTTCCAGTTCCACTACATCCATACATATACGCATACATGCGTACGCCGGTTACGGGTACTCAAGGAATACCCGTCACTTCTGTAGTAATCATTTAATCGATATAAGTTCTTTTCGGACGTCCCCTACCAACACTACCACTCACTTTTGTAACATAAATTTGTTTCGCTACAACTTCTCGTATCCTTGTCAACATTCCTGAAAGTATTTAATCTTAAATTCTCTATATCTTTTTAGGAATAAACCGCATGCTCACCCAAATGTGTGGAAGACCTAGCCCAACACTTTGACCATTAGGAAGTTCGATTGTATTAAGAATATTATTAAATAGTATTACATAACTTTACATTCGTGTTAGCCATAAATCCTCGAACATGATATGTTGACATTATAGAATCGGTCGGAATATTTTAAATTATGCATGAGATCTTTTTATTTATAGTTTTGAATTTCAAGCAAAAACAATCTGGACATGTGAAGACCTATGCAAATGAGCAAACGGTCGATCTGATGTTCACTCTGTTACGAATTAACATCGGTAACAAACAGAAGAGCTACAGTTTTTTTAACTTACCTACTATTATATACCTGGAGGAGGCATCCACAGTTCCACTGGGCAGCAGGCGCTTAGCCTATATCGGTTTGCCCTTGGGAACCTCTGCTCTGGGGATTACTTTGTTAATGTTACCGGATTTGGAGGTAACCGAACTCTTAGGTTGCTTGGCCTGACACTGCACAATGTAACTAAGCTCAAGGCTCCAGAGGGGATAACGCCTTGGAATTTTACTTGATACCAGTCATTATATCTCGGGGTCGCCCAAGAGGGCTTGACTCGAGCAGTAGTTTTTAACTTCTTAATTTATTATTTAATTTGAGAAAACCGTACCGAGTGTGTACTATGTACATACACCTTCTTCATGAATCACTTACTCTACTGGTAAAAGTCGTCTGAAAATATATTTAGTATTTTTTAAAGTTTAACGCGATTAGACAGACCTACAAGCGATACAGTGTTTTATACATACAACCGCAAAGCTACAAATAGCTTTGCGGTTGTATGACAATAGTTTGGTAATATTATACAGTCCTGTTGTGTGACCTTGTGACCAAGCGAACTGGTTTTGCTGAATGCAAACAAACAGATACAAAAATATTATTAGAAAAGTTTTGAACATCACAGAACATTATGTTATTAATATAAAAAGTAAAAGAATTATTAAATTGATGAAGGTCGCTGTGACATTTATTTATTTAAAACCAGTTTTAATCTGTTTACGTATACTAATTTGACTAAATAAAATTTAATGATTGCTGATGGTTATTTCAATTCTGAATTGCTCAGTTCTTATGTTTTATTTTTATTATATGTCCGTTCTCAGCCCAATTCCAGAGAAGGGTTGGTGTCAGGCAGGCGGTCGGCTGCTAAAACCGTAGCCTAAACCATGATACATTATCGCCTACGTTCATACTGTGCCGACCCCACACTGTGTTTCTAAATTAGAGCATTTAAGAAAACTTAAGGGCTATATTAACTTCTTATGTAACCTTAGCACTTTAGGCTTAGCTGTTAGTCCTTTGACAGAAACTACCCGTGCGAAGCCGGGGCGGGTCGCTAGTGTTATAATAATCTTTTCTTTTTCCTGTTTTAAGTTAGTTGGTTCTTTCTTTCTTTTTCTCTTATTAACCTAGTAATCATTAGCATTTCGATATTTGATCAATCACAAATTTACTTGACATATATTGTACTTAATGTGAAAGGTCGATAAAACTATCCAGTATGTTAGTAGCCTATTCATTGTTCTCTTTCATTGTACCTATTCAAGTGTCGCGTGATAACGGAAAAGGACGGGTATTAATACAGTTAATTTATTTTCACATTTTCCCACTTGTTTTCATATTTAACCGGTAACTAATCTCTTATGTCATAGAAACAATAGTTTTTGTTCAATCTACCAATTACGTGTTAGGTTAGAATGAGATCCTGATTTCTGAGGTTCGGGCGTGCTGAAAGGATAAATTTAAGAAAGAGTGAAAGGGAAATTTATGTTAAAAAGGTAAGTGTTGATGGAAAACATCCCAGATGAACTTATATGCACCAGATTGGTCACGTACTAAAGTAAGGCGATTTTAAGAGTATCCTTAACAGAGAATTTTGATAGTTTGACGACCTGTTGATACAATGAATGTAAATAAAAAAAAAAAGAAGACTTCTAGGACAGTTTGTAATGAAAATTCGTAATCACATAAAACTTTAGTGTAGTCTGTAACATAGATAAAAAATAAACTTCAGCAACGCATCTGTTGAGTGTTAGAGGTGACCCATTTATTTTAATTTCTAGTTCCGAAAATTAATGCTATTACCAAGATAACAACATTTAAGTCGCAACGCGTAAATCGCTGTAAAAACTTCGTTGTGTTAAAGGCAAGTAGCATCGAAGAACGAAGTCTTAAAGATTCTCATTCCAGAGACAAAATCAGCTAATGACGAACCTGACGAGAATGGATGCGCCCAACCCGACAAGTCTCGCGACCTTCGACTATCTCGGCAGCGGAATTGTCTTTGATCACACTGATAATACAAGACTTAACAACCCAATTCCCGAGGAGGGCGTTAGTCAGGCGGTCAAAACTGTAGCCAAAATCTATACAGCACGGGTTACAATCGTATTTGTCCCAAAAGGGCAGGGTGATGTTCCTGATACTTCCAAAGACATAATTTATGAGTATCTTTTAGTTCATAAGACTCTCCAATTTACGATCTTTTCATTTTATTTGTTAGTACAAGTTTGTTTAGAACTATGCAATTGACAACTTCCGTGTCCAGATTGGTCCCATTTAAATTATTTGTGCCCATGTCGAATAATATTTAAACGGGAACAATCCAAAAGGATCGAGAGTTATTCGGGATATTCGCGAATTGAAGCTTATTACATGTAGTTTTACTGCGTTTAAATAATTTGTGTTTTTTCAGGTCCTTACATACCTAGTTACTTATCAAATATAATTGGAAGGAAGCCATGTCTATTCCTAGGTGGACTGTTGAATCTGACCGCTATAGCACTCATCATCACCACCACAAACGTAGCGATGGTATACGCAATCAGAATAATAAGCGGTCTGGGCATGGGAATGGTGACAGTGAGCAATCTAGTCTATGTTGGTGAAATTGCGTAAGTATTGCCAGAATTGTTTTGTGTGTGTGTAGTGGTAGGGTCCGCTACAACATTTGTTGCACGAATAGTCCGGCTCGACCGGTGAAATGCCACGACCTTACAGAAGACAGGCGTGAAGTAGTATTAGTATTCTGCGTTTAATGCTGGAGGGCTAATTTCAATCCTCTTTCTTAATAATTATTATTTCTCCCGTCTATCCCCTTCTCTGTCCATTAAAGGCAAGCAAATAATCTGCGACCAATGACCCAAATTGTATTAAATATTAAAATAACCAGATTAATTATTATTTAGACGATCAGTAAAAAAAAACAATTAAAATTTTTCGTTGATAGATAATAAAAAAAATAAAACACTGGCGCTATCTAAAAAAGATAAAACATTTCCATGGCCATCGGAATATTTTCAATATAAACGTGTATTTAAATAAACAAAGGATGTTTGAATAAGAATGCAGTATTTAAATTCTCGTAGCATTTTTCTCGTTCTCGTGCGAGTGACAACTCTGACATAGAACAGTTAACAACTATGATTGTTCCGATTCTTAGAAATGGAGCGAAACATAAAATAATTTTACCAATGTAAAAATCATTACAACAAGTAATAGTCAATTTATAAATAAATAAATGAACGTAAGCATTGTTTCTGTAAACATGAGTCACCGTGTTAAAACACATTACTTCGGCATCGTCCCCAACAAACTCAAGTTCCACGACATCGAGTTTTTACCAAAGATCTGCATCATCAAGAGTGCAATATTCACTCAACAAAGATCAATAGCCTGTGAAGAGAGCCAAGGGCAAGGGCATTTGTCGAATATTTTATTTTATATGCTATAGAAATAGGTATACTTTTTAATCATATCATTCATCCATCGACTTCCTTTGCAATGCAATAAAAATATGGCAACACACCCAAAAACATGTTTCGTTTTTTTATTAAACAGTACTCTTATTGGACCACCTATATATAAGTCACGATATTATCGTATTAAAGTCAAACGGTACGTATCACTTGTCAAACAAGAAAGTCTTATTTTATTAATTTAAAGCAAACATTTATTTAAAATTTAATTCACGTTTATAATAATAATTAAATTTAAAATTATAAAATAACAATATGATGAATGTTAAGGATTTACAAATAAGATTGAACATCATGTTAACGCCGTTAAAATCACAATCGGCAGATTCACTTCGACAGTTTATAAGCTGTCGAGAAATGACACGGCAAATTGACAATGATCCGTCTTGCCTCATGACGTAAATACATATAATTACGTTTCCGAATGTGACCGCTGACATGATCTGCGTTTGATCTGGTCAAGGCGGACGATGCTTCCTTTACCAAGGTCATTCAGAACTTCCATACTGTAACATATTGCACACTGGTCAACTTTATAATGCATCTATTCATGTTTTTCTTTCTAGATCAACGAATATTCGTGGTATTTTACTGACGTCCACATCGATAGTGGGTATATTTGGTACTCTGGCAGCATACAGTATAGGCCCGTTCGTCTCATATGCGGCCACGGGCTACATAGCCCTAGTCATTAATATAATTCACGTTATAGGAATCCTATTCATACCGGAGTCGCCAGTATATTACGCTATTAAAGGTAAGATGCTATTTTTATACATAGTTCGAATATGATTAAGTAGTTTACCGCAGACAATTTCTTTTTGTAGGATTATAGAACATACACTGAGGCCAGATCATTGACCTAAGATTTTAAGCTTTCTGTCATTCTTTCTTGCTACAGACATCAATGCAGTCGTAAGTTATCAGTGTGCTAATAGTTTCAACAATGCCTGAGCCTGCAACATCAACATCTGTGGCACGAATGTGGCTCGACCGGTGAATCACTACGTGCAAAAGGCAGGCGTGAAGTAGATGTATTCTACGTTTCGTCTGATGAGTAGTACCGTAGGCCTAATTCTATTCATCTTTCCTAACCATCCTTCTAATAAGGAAATGATAGGAATGGGAGTAGGATTTGACCAGGGATGAGATAAGTAGAAAAGGAAATATATTTTTTCTGTTTGTCCATCTATTAGGCAACGCATTTGCACCTCATTAACTTGTTGCAGTTGGGTGCGGTGACTTCAAGACGGGTGGAAAGCTTGTTCGTTCGCCGCCTTCTATTCTTTAGCCTACGACATTTACAGGGATGACTCATCGTCATCTCAGACAGTGCCATCATACGCTATAAAACTATAAAAGATAGGATAGGTAGAATAGAAAGAAAGACAGCGATGGACTACACAGAACCTTACAGAATACAGGCCGAAGTTGAGGTCTTCGTACTTCTTGTCCGATGAGTGCTAGTGGCACCCTCTGGTGGCACGCTTTCGTAATTATAATAATTAGTATTAGGACATTTGCTGGGCTGCCAATTCTTTCACTGGCTGCCAATATTATGACAGAAATTGCTCTGTGATCTCTTAGATAAACAATTATTATCATAAACATCTCGTGCTCTAGGCAAATTAGTTTTTTCTCTCGTATTTAAGCTAGATTATTAGATATTAGCAGACGCCCTTGCGGCCTCTCGTTAGCCTTATTCTATATACTGGCACGTTATTATCGTCCTAGATGCTATTTACAATAATCCTTTTTTAATTCTAAGGACCTGTTTTATTCTCACGAGGATCGATATCGAGAGAAATGAAACGGTAAAGTTAATCTCGATGAAGTGTATAAAATAAACAACTGTGTGTTGGACGATGAATATTTATATGGGTGGAGGGTTTTTTTGGTTAATTTAGCGCAATACACAGAGACACTGGTAAAGAAATAGGTTTTTTAATTTTTTTTTGATTTTTCGTCAGTAGTGAGGCTGTTAAATGACAATAATAAGACGTCATTTTTTCATGGGCCTTTGTCCACTCGCTTTCTTCATTACCTACTGTCTGTCGTGTACTTTCGTGGGAAAAAGAAGGACGACAAAAAGTGTAGGAAAGGATATTAAGGGGGTAGGGCTGGTGGTAAATATTTCACTCCACGCCCGATCCTCTGACCTTGAGGTACATACCTAACTCATGTGACGAAATTAAGAAGCATACTTCTACTTCACGTATGTTTGTGAAGTCATGGTACTTCACCAGTCGAGCCAACCCATTCGTGCTACCGATGTTGTAGCAGGCTCTACTACTGTAAAAGTAATAACAATCTGTTTTTTTCTGAACAATACGGGATCGGTTGTCTGCTATATAAGTTTATAAAATTGCCTGTTCTGTGGAGAGGTTTTTTTTAATAAACCCACTTGTGCGAGGAGAAAAATAAGGAATAATTGAGCTTACATACTTTAAGTAATTGCGTAAATAAAATACCTCATATAAAATGTTAGCAATTGTACCGAATAGTTTTTTTTGGTGTATTTATTCAAAAAATATTCCTTAAATTAGAAAACAGCAGTCTCTTCGAAAAAAAACCTAATATGAAGTCAGTTTTATATTACGTAACGTTTAGAGGCAGCATAGAAAAGACTGGAATAATGACATACTCATAAAAATAATTAAACCCAAATCTAATCCGACTAATGGGGTCTTGTTTTTATTAACGTATTCTGACGGAGATGCGTCACCGCTTGTACCGAATATTTTTATCTAGATTCTTCCAGCGACTGAGTAAAAGTACTTTTTTCGTGGCATTTTTTATTTAAGTTGTTGGTAATATTATATTAGACAATTTTTTGTAAGTCAAAATTTTCCAGCCGTTTCGGAGTATATAGGGAACATATATACATATGTACACACATCGCCTTTTATATACTATCCGTGCCGAGATTTTTATCCGCCGTGCTGTTTATCATGCGAATGTGTAAATAATTTTTCAAATCTGGGCCCTGAGATTGCAGCGTTCAAAAAAACATACTCTCCAACTTTATTGTATTAGTATACATAACTAAATGAATGGTAAAAAATAATATTAAAGCCTTTACTTCGTTTTAGGAAAGCAAACTGAGGCGAAGGAGACTCTACGGTTTCTTGGGCGCGTTGATGACCTGGAGAATGTGTTCGAGTCGGTGCGCGGCACGAACCCGGATGAAGGCCACAGCTGGAAGGCCTGGATCAAGATCTTCACAGTGAAGGCCAACAGGTGGTCCCTCTTCATCACACTGAGTCTCTGCACGCTGCAGCAGTTAAGCGGCGTCGCTGCGGTTTTATTCTTCGCTACAACCATCTTTCAGATTGCCGGGTCTACTATAAGGTTGGTTTTCGTAGTATACAGATAGAGACGAGACAATCCAGGATAGATGACCAGACTAAAAAAACTCCTGTACTGTGTTTTTTATGGATGATGCTGCCAAACGAGCAAGTGGGTTACCTAATTTTAAAGTGACTGCTACACATAGGCATCTGCTAATGAGTTGCAGATGAGTTGCCTACTTTTCCTATCCATAACCATCAAATGCTCGTCCCCTTCCCATCCTTTCCTTATTCGTAATGATTGGGATTGGGAAAATGACTTGATTCGGCACCTCACTCATCAGACCAAAAGCAGAATACTTTTACTTCACGCCTGTCTTCTGTAAGTCGTGGCATATCACCACACAAGCCGGCCTATTGATGCGACAGATGTTGTTGTTGCTGACTCTACCACTGTATACCCAAGTAAAAAGACCAAGGAAAAATCTTATTGGACACGAAATAATCTTAAACTAATTAATTGTTATTCTTCATAAAATATTCTTTACATTTTGGTTTACTATTTATGCTAACGTAAAGACGTTTCATAGTCAAGATTTTAAAGATTTGATAGTAGATATAAACTATAAAGAAAATAAAAGCTAGGAATTCCTAACAATTATATTTGATTTATTTTAAGCGTTTATTATTACGCTTTTAACGTTTCGTGTTTCGCTTTGAACCGTGATCTATTAGGTTTTACAGCGTGTAGGATATTGTGACTCAGCTCAAATACCTATTTGGATCTCATTCTGCTTTGTTTTATTAAGCAAGATTTTATCTTTTAACAAAGTTTATGAAAACGTTATTATAAACACCATTGTATTTCATTTTTCTTGGCGCCTGTTCAAATTATCATAGCAAATTCTCAAATATACAGAAAAATAATTATCAAAAACAATTTATTGTTTGTAAGGGTGGGAAAGTTATTTAAATAAGAACTAAATAAACAAATGAAGAGAACTAATATTAGAATTAATGTTGGAAAAATCAAAAAAAATGTAGCGAAGCGTGTAAAAATAATATTTTTATCGTGTCTACGATATATTGTAACGATTTGTGGTTAAGTGTTGGGCCTATTAAACACGTCACTGACAAATTTCGTCTAATTATCATTTCACTGGTTAAGAATTTCCGCTTCAGCAACGATGTTATAATGACAATTTTTCAAAGTATGGTTTGACATTAATTTCTTGTTTATAGGCCAGATCTAGCAACAATCATAATCGGCGTGACAAGACTGGTGGCTAGTCTGATAGCTCCGACCGTGGTCGAGCGTGCTGGTCGCAGGATACTCCTACTTGTGTCCACGGCATTCTGCGCTTTCAGTCTCGTGAGTAGATACAATTAGTATTTTGAAAGAGTTATATTTGACGAGTTATATAGAGGCGTCGGTTATTTTAATACGCTTGCTGGAAATAATTCTACGTACTATAATAAGTTCGAAATCACATGTTTCTAGGGCACAAAGTTGTTATTGTGAAAACATAAGATTACCATGGCAAGCGATAATTTAAATGATTTATAATTTTTTGTACTTTCCTTTCCCTAGAATACAGGCACCTTTTTGTATTATAGAATTTTCTGTACCTTTAACAGTGTGCTTGCAATTTTTTATGATCGGTTGAGTGGTTAAGGTGTGTAAAGCGTAACAAACAAACTAACATTCACGTTTACAATATTGGTTTGAATTTGTGTAACTTCGTTAGGGTAATTTTTCTTAAGTGAGTACAAAAAAATGATTTAGTGGCTACAATTAATTATTAAATTTGTTTCTCAGTCAATTCTCGGTACGTTCTTCTATCTATCGCGGGTGAAGAGTCCAGTGATTGCAGACGTCGGGTGGCTCCCTCTCATGGCACTCATCATGTATTTCTTCTCATATGAAATTGGTAAGATATATAAATAACTAGCTTTTGCTTGCAACTTTGTCTGGTTCAGATAATGACTTTATATTTTCACTAATACAAACAAATTAACTTTAGCGTTAATAGTTTCAAAAATATTTTGGCACAACAATTTCTAATCTAGTTTAATTCACTTTTGGGCAATTTTGATTCAAACGATGTCATTATTCTGTATAAGTAAACAAGAAAACATAGAATTATAAAACACTTCTACTTCACGCCTGTCTTCTCTGAGTTCTTCTGTGATTTCGTTTGGTTTTTCACTCCATATCACTATATTTTTGAAAATTCCGCAGAATGCTAGCTTTATATGATTATAAACTGTACGGAGTGTACATAGATATGTACAGAACAGTTTTAAATAAGTATGTAATACTGGGGCCAAAAGGTAATGGCGGGTAGGTATAGGTCGCACCGTAGGTGGGCCTCAGGGCGATAGGGAACTGATCTGAGGCCTATGGCTAATAGTGGCCGTCTTTTGCCTGAAGCTAACTATCCTGTAATGATTGTTATAACGCTATGTTCACTGTATGTCCGTCTTAAAATATATTTAAAAGAATGTCTTTCTGTGTCAAAAGGTTTCGGAACAATGCCGAGTGCTCTAGTAGGGGAGATGTTCCGCGGGAACGCTCGCAGTACGGGCTCTGCGGTTGCCATGACAACGGCCTGGCTGATCGGGTTCGGCGTCGCCACCGGCTTCGGGTCCCTGGTGCGCGACCTCGGCGGTGACGTCACCTTCGGGATGTTCTCGCTCTCCTGTATAGTCGCATTCCTGTTCACATTGAAGTTTGTACCAGAAACTAAAGGAAAGACTCTGAACGAGATCCAAGAGATTCTGGGTAGACAATGACTGATAATGAAGTGATAGTTTATTTGTTTGTCAATCTGTACATAAATATAATATACTTGCAAATACTTTAAAGTAATACATATGATATAATGATAATATACTTAGCAGTAATAGTGTTTCTTTAGTTTACATTAAAAAATAATAGACGATTTTGTTATTTTATTTTGTACGTGTGTATTTTTGTGTGTTTTATGTATGTTCGTTGTACCTACCCAGGATGTGCTTCCTTAAGCACATCCTGGGGTGAGTAATTTACAAAAACCTGAAGAATTTAAGCAGGGTCGGCAGCTTTTATATAGGAAAAAGAAAGGTTCTGGAAATTAGCGAATCGATTATGCACACTGCATTATCGAATTGCTAATTTATTGACAAAGTCTGGACAGAAGAGATGAACGCCGATCAGGTAATGACAAGAAGGGATGTACCCGACCTATTGGTCTGTAGTACAATCCTCGTGATATTATCTCGGTAACGGAATTTTCTTTGATCACACTGATAAAACAAGACTTATATAACCAATTATTCCCGAGGAGAGTTGGCGTCAGGTAGGCAGCCGATCGTAAAAACTGTAACCAAACCTATACGGTATGGACTACCCCACGTGAGTGGGAAATGGGCAGGGAGATGATGATGTATGTCACGTAAATACCAGTAATAGACGAAAAAAGGCACAAGGATATCTCGCTCTCGCATACTGCTATTTGAAGTCGGTTTTGTATTTTAAACGCAGTTTAATCGATTATTTTTTAATATCACAAATTCAGAATCTCAATTATTTAACATTTCTTGAATTTCTATCAACGTCTTCCCTTTGGTCTCAGGCACGAAGAATATTCCAAACAAACAAGCAAGCGCGCACATGCTGGAGAATATCCAGAAGGTGACGTGGCTGCCAAGGTCGGAGATCATGGCGCCGAATACGGTCGCCACGCCGAACCCGAAGAGCCAGCCGATGGTAACACTAACTGTAGATCCAATACTCCTGACGTTAGATTGGAACATTTCACCAGTCAAAGTGCCGGGAATTATGCCAAAACCTGAAAACAAGTATTTAATTTTGCAACAATATCATGTTATACATTATCTAATGATTGATCTAAAACAGACTGATATTCAATGAATGACTACGTTAGATCGTTGGATGAAGTTCGTTTATTTATTTTACTCCGGAATATAGTAATCGAGAGCTAAAGGTATCTCCATGTCAAATGGCAAGAGATAATTCTACTTATTATTAATAAATAACAATAAAAACTCACCAAAATCATACGATAGGAAAAATATAACTAGCGTTACCAATGGCAACCATTGTATCTTAGTAACTGATGGATCATCAATAAAGTCCAAATAAAAATAAACACCCAGAGTCGCCTGATGAAGAACAAATAATAAAGTAATATACTTTTCGTTCAGATTAACCTAATGACTTCAAGAACTATTATGACAGCGGTTATTCTACGTGTCCAAATCAAGCTAAACATTTTGTAATAAGCCATTTTTATTTTGTCTGTATCTACATACTTTTCTCGAATAACCTTTTAATTATTGTGTGTGTGTGTGTGTCAAAAACATCAAAATCGACTCACCAAACTGAAAGTGCAAACTGTTGTTGAATAAATTAACAAAATTTTCCTTCCAACCCTTTCGACGAAGAACGGTGTCAACGTACTGGAAAATATTTGTGTTACACCAATTATTATTGTGGCTATGTTAGGTTCTATGGATGATCCTGCCAATCGGAAGATTGTAGTCGCGAAGAATGTGACCGCTATAATACCGCTGCCTTGTTGCAAAAGCCCTAACGTAAGCGTTATGAACAAAGCTTTTCTATTGCTCTTGATCATCAGCAACTCTTTCCATTCCTGTATAGCGCTCTGCTTTTCGACAGTTATCTTCATTTCTTGGTGGGCATGGTACTCTTTAGATCTTCCCAACCGATCCATAACAAGTCGGGCAGCTTCTCTCCTGTCTAAAAATAAATATACACCCCTTACTCAGATTGTTAGGCAGGCCTGGCACAACTCTCTCACTTCTTCTACATCCATACATGTACGCATAAAAGCTTGTCGCTTACGGTTATTTGTAAAATCCTTCACCTGCATCCATCCCCCTCTCATCCTCTCTTTCCGATTGGTTTGGATACCCTCCTACTTTTTTCTAACAACTGCAATGCTTGCAGTGATTCCGTTATTCATTTAATTATTATAATTATTATAACAACTGGTGTAATTCGATAATTCTTGATTCAAGCGCAAGTCTACTCATTCACAATCTCACAGAATACAACAAATTAGAAAAATTACAACCTCAACTATTTACATGTGAAGTACACTTAAAGAAACTTATCGCAGCAGTAATTGCAAGTGTGTGGTTTGCCTACAAAAACTTTACCTTTTAAAATTAAATACGTCGGGGATTCTGGTATAAATAACATTCCCAATAAATATAGGGCTGTTATGTCCATTGCAATGTAAGAAACTATCGAGTACGATACGTAAGGTCCAACTGAATACACAATGAGGGTACCCATCGTTGAGAAAATTGCGTTGCTCGTTAACAATATGCCTCGAATATT
Source organism: Papilio elwesi (assembly GCA_029849275.1). Classification (NCBI taxonomy): domain Eukaryota; kingdom Metazoa; phylum Arthropoda; class Insecta; order Lepidoptera; family Papilionidae; genus Papilio; species Papilio elwesi. The sequence continues at coordinate 2,650,183 of CM056710.1, read as the reverse complement.
AGTAGATCTGAAAAAAAAACACTTTTTTATAAATGCAAATATTTATTTAAATAAATCAATAATTTACTTTACTACTTAGGAAGGAAAATGTGTTCTACAGACGCCACGTAAAGTGGGAACAGGTTAGGGAAATGATGATAAGTAAAGAAAAAGAACCTAAACCTACGACGTTTCTGTATCGAATGCTGCGCTCGCGCATACGTCGCTCTCGTTTCACCAACATTCTATCTCTCTTTTATGTAACAAAATATGGTTAAGCGTGAACTTAATAAAAAAACTATCCTTTCTCTTGATTTAATACTTACGCTATTTCACCGATGTAGACAAGATTCACAATAAAAATGATACCAGTTCCTAGTCCACAGAACACTCTACCAACATATATCATCGCGAGGTTATTAGCAGTAGCCAGAAGTAAAAAAGAAAGAAGCGTCACTAGCCCTGCTAGAATAAAGCATGGCTTACGACCGATTGCATTGCACAAATACCCCGTTAAATAAGGCCCTGAAAATGAAAAATTGAACTGTATTAAATTTAAAACAATCCTGTAACGTATAAGGACACGCCCGTTAAGTATTATGGGGAATTCATTTCTTAATTACAGGGTCTTCTAGTTCTTATCTAGGTCTTCGGTTTTCCAGATGCCCACAATAGTAACAATTAAAAAAGTGACGGATTGTTTCCAGCCTTTAGGCTACACAAAGGCGGGCTCCCTTCCTGTTTCCTAAAACAGGAGGGGAGTAAGTACAGAAAAGAAGAGAGGTAGATGATGGGAAATGGACTGTGGCTCCGTACTTATCACAGGAATACGCAAAAGTATGAATACGCAAAAATTATGATATTTCCCCTCTCGAGCCGGTTCGTGCAACATAGTTTTAGGCTCTGCCACTATTTTGGTCATAGTATCTAGGTATGGAAATATTAACCTGCAACTTACCTAATATAGTTCCAACATAGAGAATAGAACCAATGAGCGATGTTTCCGTTCCTGTAAGTTCATTTGGTAGCGGCGATGTTTCGGGATCGAGGAATTTAGGAATGACAGGTGCCGTCCATCCTAAGCCATACCCAACTAACATCTGCCCTATATATACTGAAAAAAATATGAAATAATCTTCCAGAAATCATACCTATTAATCTTACATCCTACTAATATTATAAAGGTAAAACTCTGCGAGGTTGGATGGATGTTTGTTCCGAAAAATATTGCACGAATTTTAACGAAAATTTACTTTAAAATATGTTGTGTATCTGAACAACTCATATGGTAATTTATAATGCATACATATTTTGTAAGTAGTTCTAAATAAAACGATATATATATATATATATATATATATATATATATATATATATATCTGCACATACTTTAAGTTATATAAATTAACATGCCGAAATCTACGAATTAAAAATATTACTAAAAACCAGTTTAACTTACGCCGTACTGTTATCCATATTTGCTGTTTAACATAATAATCCAACATTTTGTTCACATTATTCTATAACTTCATTACTATATCACTAATTTTAAACACGTACTCGCAATCATTTACGATCGACCTTGTACATACGACACCTGAAAAAGAATCGCTTATACTTTCAACGAAAAATCAACGTTCAGCTTAAAGCTATAAAGCTCACAATATATTTTTTTTAATATTTAGCTTTGGTTGAAGATACAAAGCATTATGACACATATTGCTATTGCAAAAAGTTGTAATTAAATTATCCAATTTTTTATCACATTTCATTACTATACAGTAATCTTCCCAAACAAGATAAAGAAATATATATTATCTTTAATATCAACAGATATTTAGAGAGTAACGAAACAAATTTATGTTCCTAAAGTGACGTTGGCAAGGGACGCCCAAGGAGAACTTATATCGACCAGATTAGTGATATACTAAAGAGGGGCGATATAAGGAGTACCCGTAACCGACGAGAATGTATGGTTGTAGAAGAAGCGAGAGAGGTATGCCAGGACCGCGCCAAATGGAAATCCATTATCTCTCATCACTAAAAATGCGAATCCCTGCAGATAAAAAACAAGTTTTTAGAGGGCCATATGTCAACCATCGCTATTAATGGATGATAAATCAATCGAGAACAAGGGAAAGTCTCAGACGAAGAAGTTTGTCCTCGTCGATTCTATGAAGTTTAAGATTTTAGGTTGACATTCCACTGACTTGTTCTAGTAACATTTTTTTGTTATTGTATCAATTTTGAATCTGCATTCGATCATTTTTATAAACGTTTTGTAACAGATAAGTAAGTGAATCTTTGATTCGATCTAGGTAACGCAGAAATGAAACTTGTAAACTATCGAATCCAATCAAACCTTTTGTAAGTCATATGGCTTACGTAAATTATAAGTAAATTTAAACAGTGCCATTTTTCATAGCCAGGACCGAGGATAGTAGTCATCGCGAGGTTACAAACAGAAGGCATATTTACAATGATGAGTTTGTACATATTTTATCACAAATATATTGGCAAATACAAAATTTTTATCGTGTGTCAATGCACCATTACTGATCTTTGGTTAATGTAAATTGTAAAGTGCGTGATAAAATCAAATGCAGTACTTAATTATCTGTATTGAACGTTTTAGATTTCCCGAACCCACGACCTTATGATCAGTCCGTACCATAAGGCTATTGGCGCTTCAAACTAATCCTTAGAATCCCAATTAAAATTAGAATTAACAGCAAAAGGTCTGAAATCAGAAAATTTCCAACAGGCGATTTCGTTTACCAAAACGAATAACGCTAAGTTTTTCGTTTTGTTGCAACTCGTATCCCACGTGGCGCGCACGAAGATGTATTCGAGCGATGAATATGGACCTCAACCAAGTCAGAAGTCACACACACATATATATATATATATATATATATATATATGTATGTGTGTGTGTGTGTGTGCATATTTATTGAATATATTCTTGTATTGAATTTTGTGTGTGACTTTTGCAAGAATGTTGACTTTCTTTTTCTCATTTTTGTAATTTTTTAACTAAGGGAAAAAACTTGTTGCCGGCCTTGTGGGTTACGTTGTTGACTTTTTACGTGTCGTCTACTAAAGATATCTTGATCGTAATAAACGATAATAAGTGGAACAAAATCCAGCTCGGTTAATCTTCAGATTTAATCTCTGTCTCATTGTATCTTAAGTAAACAATGCGGTTTAATTAATAAGTGTAACTTTAATTCTGTGTAAATTTACCCACGCTAATGTGTCGGAGAATGCGGCGATAGTGAGTCGTTTTTCCTGTATTCAAAATTATTATTAATTTTAGTAATTTGATTTAAATTCCGTGTATCGTGAATTGATCCACTAAAATGTTTGGATGTATAAAGTCACCAATAATCCGACAATATGCTGTCGTATTGATTGGTGAGTCTTATACACATAAAACGTAATATTTGTTGTCTGATCGGTTCACACAGTGTTGGTACGCCTTTTGGTACATGTTGTATTCAAATGTATAGGTGAAAATCGAAAACTTAAAAGCATTGTTGGATATATATATATATATATATATATATATATATATATATATATAAGATTAGAATAAAACCAAATCAACAATTGTGTAGTTGAAATACTATATTGCTGGCGCTCAATTGTGTTTGCAGATATGGGCGAGAAGGGACGGCGGCTGGCTGACGATTACCTTTCACTTCTAACAAGTTTACTTTTCCCATAGACAATCTGACGTTCATTGCGAAGTTCGCGTATTTAGGATTACATACTTACGCAATGAATTCGATATTTATTTTCGTTTAGTTTCTTTTTATTTTACGCACCATCAAAACGCCAAGAGGTTAGCTACTTTACGTTTATGTCTAAGAATGACCAGATTGGGGTCTCGGTAACTAATCAGACTACCGCCACGCTTCCCCGCTGAATCTAAGGTCATTTCTTGTTATCACAGATGACAGTAGTCTTAAAAATCAGCCTAGTGCGATCTATAAAAATGAAAAAAAATCACGTTTCTTGTATGGAAGGCCCCTTAAATACTCATTTTATTCAGTTTTTTAGTATTTGTTCTTATAGCGACAAAAGAAATACATAACTAGTAAAAATGTCAACTGTCTTAGTATCACGGGTCATCAGATACAGCCTGGTGACAAACAGACAGACGGACAGCTGAAGCTTAGTAATAGTCTGCCTTTGGAAGCGGAACCCTAAAAATCGTGCTATTGTTACTATTCTAGTTTGCGTATGAAGTTATTAATATTATTTTTATATACTAGAAGTAACTTACATTTACAAATAATACCGTAGTTCCATTGTATAATGATTTCATATATCAGTCTGGTCTATTGTGTTGCCATTTTCAGTTAACCTAAGTGTTTTCACCACCGGCATGAACTTAGTGTGGTCGTCACCAATGCTGGTGAAGTTAAGAAATGAAACGCAGACAAGTCTGTCACATGCCATCAATGAAGAGGAGGGGTCTTGGATTGTATCAGTTGAATTCATATTCGCCGTGATTTGTAAGTTATTTTTTCTATTCATTAGAAGTTGCAGAACTAGACTCGCGGCAGAATCAGGAACTGTTGCCTGAATGGGCATGACTGTGACAGTAGCACGATCTTAAGATATGATCAAATGAAAAGGTTGCTAATGGCACTCTTTTAAACTAACGGACGGACTCCATATGGATATTTTATATGAGATAATTTATGTATTCTCGGTCGAAAATACGACACGCAGCGTTTTTTTAAAATTAGTTTTTTATGTTTATAAACATAGAAGTTTTGGTCTGGTCGATGTCTGTGGTGTGTAGGAATATTATCACTTCTTGTCATGTTTAGTGAGTAATAAGTTTATCGAAAGGCCGATGACCGTTAACTCTATCTAATAGCGTGCGTTAATAAATACACGAGCGGCTGTTATCTTGTTAGTAGGTATTCATTGTTACATTAAATAAAAATATTAGCCTGAAATGGAGATTAAGTTTATGGCCGGACTCAAACTTTTTGTAGTTAAGACACCTTTAAGAGAAGTTTAAATAACTTAAGAGCACCGTTTTTTTCACCAGACGACACGTCATGTTTTCATAGGATTCGCAGTGTTGAATGGCCTTTAATGATTGTATGTAAACGCAATGGATAGTGGTCCGGTGAGAAATTTGCAGCGTATGTGCGTCATTCGCTCCTACACGCAACAGCACCGGCGTAACGGCTGTTGCCCACGTTAGTGTATTGATTTGTGTAGTCGCTACACACGTGACCATTTCACATAAGGTGGGATTGTGATCAAACATTGGTTTATTCATTAATAACTGGTACTAGCGACATCGCTTGCAAAGAATAACTCTTTAGAGATACATAGATCTAAACAGAAGACTGCTACTTTAAGTAATTATTAAGAAGGTCCAATAGTGAAACTTTACTCAATTCTGGAATATTGGATAGCATATATATAAAATCTCCAATAACTTTTCAGTCCAACCTAAGTCTAAGGTGATAATTTTTTGTTGCAGTCAACACCTTAGTGGCCATGCTACTGGACAGAATAGGAAGAAAGTACTGCGTCGTATTTGGTTGTGTGCCGAAAATCATTGGTGTCTTACTTTATATCTTTGCTACTGAAATATGGATGCTAATAGTTGCCAGATTGTTATTCGGTTTATCTGACTCATTTATACTCGTGAGTGTGTCAGTTTACACGTCTGAAATTGCAACTGTAAGTATTTTTATTATCATATATATTTTTATAGTTACACATCGAAGTTTTAGTATGTAAAAAGATCTAAAATCGAAAGCCGGTTCAATATATGCATTTTTTATGGTAGAAGGTGGCAAACGAGCAATCGGATCACCTGATGTTAAGTGACCACCCATACATAGGCATATACAACAAGCAAATGAGTTGCAGATGCATTCATGTACAGGAAAAAGGAGAATACCTTTTCCATTACTCCGCTCCCCATCCAATCCCCTTCCCTTTCCTATCCTTATGAGCTTCCCACCATTTGGGGAGGGGAAGATTAGGCCTCTAGAACCTCACTCACCGGACAAAACGCAGAATACTTCTTTACGCCTGTTTTCTGTGAGGTGGTGGTATTTCACCGGCCGAGCATAATATATACATAATATTTTGTGTTAAATGACTAAAAAATAATATACTTTAATCAAATCCTATATTTATACAGAAGATCACCCGAGGAGCGTCTTGCACGTTACTACAAACATTTTCTAGTCTCGGCATTGTACTGACTCTGTCAACGGGACCATTTCTGTCATACACAGCTTTTAATATTGTGTTCGCAGTTCTAATAGTAGCTACTGGTATTCCAATTTTATTTTTACCAGAAAGCCCATATTTTTTGTACAACAAAGGTAAGCTGAAAAGAAAATATATATTTTTTAAATTCATATTTTTAAACCAGACGTTTAGTTAGAAGCGATTATAACACGGATCATCCAAAATATTGGCTAAATCGTGCTGAAACAAACGTCGATTTCAAAGGACCAAGACCTCACAGTATATCCGTCTGAATTAAAAATACTTCTTGAGAAATTTATGTTGCAAAGGAGAACTCCTTAGACAAATTTTTATCTACGCGAAATTCTAAGAGCAGAATAACCGTTAGGAGTGTGTAAGAATACTAACAAATAAAAAAAATATTTTTAGGACAAGAAAAAGATGCGATTGAAGTTCTCAAATTTCTCCACGGTTCGGAACAGTTGGCTTTAGAAGAGGTCAAAGAGTACACGCTTTCCTCGAAACGAAACAACAAAATTGATGTGCTTCAGAACCCGACAGTTCGTAAAAGCCTCGTCATTTCGGTCATATTTTCAATCGGTAGTCAAATGGTCGGCTACAATGCTGTATCGTATTACTTACAAACTATTTTAATATCTACCCACACAACGATAATGCCGGAAATAGCATCAGTTATAATAGGAGTGATTCAGTTCATAGCCAGTTTTCTGACTATGTTCACAACGGATAGATTTGGTAGAAAGATTATCCTGATAATCTCGCTCAGTGGGATGACTATTGGATTGGTAAGAACTATGATAAATTATAATAAAAACGAGTTGACGTGATTCGCAGCCGAATTAAGGCATTCAAAATTGTCCGAAGAATTACTAAAGTTGTACTTATAGAATGGCTCAACCGTTCTTTGCAAAAATAACACTAAAATGACCATGTCCTGTTGATTGAACCAGCGTACGTAGAAAATTTACAAGATCTTGGCAATTTATGGGGTAGGCCAACATTAGTAGATCGGATAGCGTGCTAGCTTAAATTTAAATGAACTAGAAAATTATGCGTAGGGCAAATATTCTCCATTCGTGGAAAATACTATAACTGCTTGTTCAAAATTAAGATCAAACTAAAATCAGTGATGTTATTCCTCAGTTGTAGTGCAGTAGTCAGTTGACGGCTACGTAAAGATGTTAAAATTGTACTTAATTGTTTTCTAATTTTCAGATTGGCCTAGGTGCATTCTTCAAATTAAAACCAACTGACAGCGACACAGTCTCCCCATTCTGGAACAACCTACCATTAATGTCACTTATAATTGTTGTCTATTGCTATAATGCAGGTCAGGTGCAATCTTATTTCATTTATATTATTGTTTTTTTCACGAAACATAAATATAATTTTAAAGATTAAATGACAAATATGGATCCGACATTGGAAATTATATATATTTAGGACGCAAGATCTAAAAAATTATATATATTTAGGACGCAAGATCTAAAAAATCGCAACATAGTAATTTATGATTCTGCAAAAAATGGAATTCACGTACATATTATTAACTCACCACGAATAAATGAAGGGTGCTAGTATTTTAGTAATATTTTATATATTTCCAGGTATGGGATCCTTATTATGGGTGATAATAACAGAGTTATTCGATGGTCCAGCTAGAGCGTTCGGTGTTGCTATAAATTCAGCAGTAAATACTACCTTGATATTTCTCACCACCAAATACTTTCCGATGCTTATATCTCAAATTGGGCCGGCAATTACGTACTGGTCCTTTGCTGCAATTTCCATATTGCTGTGTTTATTTATTATTATCTTTTTACCCGAAACTAAGGGTAAATCTTTTGGAGAGATACAGGGAGAATTTAGAAGGAAGAAAACTGAAGACGAAATAAAAGAATGAACGGCTTAATAATTTTGCAACAACCTGCACCTATTGTCATCAAAAAATTATGTTTGTTTTTTTAATAATATGTACAATACATTAAATTTAAAAGTAGCGAAAATATATTTATTCTCGTATAAGGATATTTGTTAAATCTCGAAGATAGATGGCGCTGTATTTAAAAATTTAATCTATATAGTCCAGGGTGAAAAAAAACAGTAGTCCTAATGTAATGAAGTGTCTATACATAATATTCTTACTGAAAGGTAGTCGCTGAACAAGTAGAAAGACTTGTTGTGGAATCTACAGTTCCCACTGTTTCTTTAAGTAAAGTAGTTTTATAGTGGTAGAGCCCATAACTACATAATATTGAAACACACCAATGAGGCGGTACCCTCCTAATGCTTGTACTTAAGATTCGGCCCAATATCGTTGGGAATAAAAACCGAGTGACCTTTCTTATCATAGAAGACGGGCGTGAAGTAGAACTATTTTTCGTTTGGTCTGATGAGTGAGATGCCGGAAGCCCAATTATACTCCTCGGGAAGGGGAAGAGATTTGACGGGGTAGGGGATAAATAGGAGAGGAAATATGACTTTTCTGCTTGCCGTCTTCTGTCCTTAAGTAGTCAATGCATCCACAACTAATTAACTTGTTACAGTTATCTATGGGCAGCGATCACTAAGTATCAGGTGGATCGTTTCTCGTTTGCCTCCTTCGTATAAAAAGAGTAGGATAACTTAACTTAACTTAATTTAACTAAAAAACAACTAAGCTCTTCCTCGCTATATTAATTTAATTTATTGTTTTGCTATTAAAGTCAAAGTCCTGGAAGTAAGTGTCTTTGTATTGTATTCAAACATGAAGAATTTGAAAGTGCACAATTGCGCGTGACTTCGTAAATCTTTTCGAGCTTCAAATAACAGAAAAAGTAATAAAAAAAAACCTTAACAATTTCCCACACCACAAAAGTAGCAAACATTAAGAGCAAAGTTCACATAATGCTTGTACTTAAGAGCTGGCCCATTATCGTTGGGAATAAAAACCGAGTCGGCAACGACCTTTCTTATCACGCCTGTATCACATATAGGGTCGTTAGATACTATAAAAACTCCTCACTGATCATCTGCGCGCTTTAGATCGACACAAAAAGCTTTGTTAGCGTCATTATGTTTTATTATTAAGATGTTTTTGAAAACTGTTTTTGAATAAAATCAAAAAAGCCAAGGGCTTTATTTAATTTCTCTCAAAATTTGATATCAAACTGATGCCTTCACAGTGCGTTCTAAAGAATATTTTCAAATGTAACTAATGATGTTATATTAATCATGAAATTGACATCAGGCCCAAGTTTAAGTCATACGCGGCGCATACAAGGACAATCAGGATTGTAAGTTAACACATGTCCTGAGTACGTTAACATTTACAATCATACCTTAAACATAAAGTAATATGAGAAAGATACAAGCACTGTTGATTGTCACAAACGTAACAACACTTATAAACTACAACATAAAAAAGTAACAGAAAAATGCGGCGAAATGAAGACGGCTCTGCTAATTTATTTCCTGGTTATATATGGCCACAGTGATGAAAAAATATCAATCAGTCAGCGATCTATTTACAATGCCAAAACATTAACATTACCACCCCTTAATCTTTTTTGACACAACTGAAAATGTTTGTTCGTGCCAAGGTGATTTTAGTTCATTGAAGAAGGTGTCTTTAGGTTCACATTCCTTCCCAGAGTATCATAGCATAAGCGCGTATATGATCATCATACAGACCATGTAGTTAAAGTAAGCCGTTAATTAATGTATCAATAATCATAAAGGATGGCAAAGCGTTACTCGTGTGGTGTATTAATGAGTAAAGGGATCACATAACGTATCCTTATGTTTGTAATTCAATAAAATTCGGTAACAAAATTCAAGGCTTATTTTATTTTGTCCAATAAAAAAATCATTTCCTCGCAAATGTTGGTTCGAATAACTATGCACATATATTTGATAGCCATACAAAAGTTAGAATCACAATTCAGAGCGGTCGGTATTGCAAAACTTTTCCTGTACTGGACGTAGCAATCGCAGCAGAAGTCGCAAAACTTATTTATCTCTCACTTTTATATATTCTTAGAGTGTTAGTGTGGCTTAGTTGTATGTTATTAAAGTTTCGCATAGTTTATCTTGTATCCTTATTTCTTTATTAGGTTCTAATAAAGTTTATTGTAAGCAATGATGACGTAGTATCAACATCTTTGTATACCTTACATACAAAAATGTTCACGAGCATTTTCTAATAGGATTATGCTACTAACTACTGTAGATAGTACGAATTTATAGACCAGTAATTTGATACTTCAGCTGCATACTGAGATCAGATATCTCGCACCGTATTTAAACTTAAATTTTATATAATAGTTTTAAAAACTAGAAAATACGCCAAGTTATATATTACATAAAATATCTATTGTTTTTAATATTCACATCTAGATGGCGTTATTCTCAATCTAAAACAATCTAGTAATCTTGAATATGATTGAAACGAAGTTTTCAAAATTTATTGTCATCTGTTTTTGATACGCGTGTAAAAGTCAAAATTATAAAGAAATATTCCGTTACATACGTAATGTTATGTAAATTATTACTGTCGAAACATGCAACGTTACCATGGCAACCGATATTGTACCCCGTCACATTTGAAACCTTGATAAAAATACATTCGTCTTCCCTTTTTGGTTCATATGACGTGAAAATTTGAAAAGTGAAAAGAGAATTTTAAGAATTCTAAGATTAATCTTTCCACTTGAACCAAACGTATTGTCGCCAAAGTCTTTATCGTCTTAGTCTCGATCGGAATGAAATAAATATTTCCAGACAACGTAACGTTATTCGAATAATAGATAACATTCTGCAAGAATACCAGACCCGAAATAATATAATTTTTTATATTGCTTTTGGATAAGGTTAGATTTTAAAATTGTAGGACCGATTAAATTTAGCAAAGTTCAGAGCGACGTAAAAATAATAATGTTATGTCATTGTTAGGACGACATGGAAAGACGAAAGGAGCGCCTGGTAAAAAAAATATATAAACACAAGCCACGGCGGGCGGTGTCGCTTGTGGAATTGTCCAAGTGTATACAACTTAATTGTAAAATTAATTATTGAATAGATTTTACTTTGTGCTGTGTTTTTGTAAAATAACCTGTAAATGTCGTAATAAACAGTGATGATTTATGGAGCCAGATGTGTGTTTGCATTATTGTTTAAAAAGTAATATTGAATAGTTAATGGCATTTAATAACACGATTGTAACGTTCAATGCGTTTTATTAAATTGAATAAGTTTAACAATTAACATAAACATTTAAGTTTGGCTTTGAAGTTAAACAAAAACAATTAATGAGGGAACTAAAAACATAAATCACGGTTGGGTCGTTGGTCCGATATACCCTCAGGCGAGATACAAAGCTGGGCATGAAATATAAAACTTATATTTTCGTTTGTTAATCGAGGTGTTCAGTTTTATATCGATATTATTACTTTATTTTTAGTGCTGGCCACACAATGACTGTCACACTCATAATGACATGATATACCGGTAGTTTTGTTTTTATATTTATTTTCGACTGCGTGGATACTTTGGAGACCGGTAACCAATGTGAGGAATACGTCTAATTATTAAATTGGCTTCAACCGAGTGCACTAGTCTTAAACACGCCACTATCTCCTTATAAAATTTACACGAGGTCTTACTTAATATAAATTTCACATTCGAATAACACCTTAAGTGAGTGACAATGTTGGTAGCGTGTGTTCTGTACTTCTAAATGAATTTATATCGACCAGATTAGTGATTTGCTGAAGATACTAAGAGTACCCGTACTGTCGAACATGTTTGCATAAATGTATGAATGTAAGCATAGTGAAAAGTGTGCCAGGACCGGGCTAAGCGGAAATCCGAAATATCTGCCTACCCTTCTGGATTGCGGGCGTGAGAGTATTTATTTATAGATAAACACGTTAAGGTATATAATCGTTATTTGTTCAAGACAAAAATTTGATTTCCTGAGGGTGTGTCGTCAGACGTGCAAGAAATATGAACAAATGTGGAAGATAGGTCTAGATAATAAATTTATAACAATGCAAACGTAGAAAAGAAGGCCCCCAATTTTTCTTACAAAAAACTTTTGGCCCCAAAAAGTTTTGTAAGCGACAATTTCGCCAAGTCATTTGTAGAACAAAGTACGTCCTTAGCTTAATGCATCAATTATCTTACAGCCCACTTTAATCATTCTCTTTTCTTTATATTTTTGAAGCACGGGTTTTCATGTCGCCAACTTCGTAATGCTTCATAATATTGTAATTTAATAGTGCCTTTACCAAGAAAAATTGATTCACTACGAGACTAGCATTGAGCGGGTAAAATGTCTTCAAGAAAAATCCCATTTTAACTAATTCATCGAATATAAAAAGTATTTCTACCAATTAGAACGTGATTGTGTAAACGAGTTCAAACGCCCATTTTATATTGAAAAAGGTATACAATTCCATTGTTTTTTCATGGGATAGATTGGAAATAGGATATTTCCTTTTCATCCCCTCCGCGTCCGAACCGCTTTCCTTTCTCATTATATCCTTATTAGGAAATGAGGGTAAGGGGAAGAGGGCTGAAATTAATCTTTAAATCACTTCACTCATCGATTGAAACACGAAGCATATTTCTACTACACGGCCGTTTACTGTGTGGTCGTGGTATATTACTGGTCGAGCCAGTCCATACGTGCAACAGATGTTGTTGTTACGGGCTTACAACCCCTGCCCATTGTTAGATTCATTCAATTGATTGAAAATTTATTGTAGTATGAAGTATGTTTGGTCAACTATTTAATTTCTATTGTGTTTGTTCCTTGACCTGTAATTATTTGATTACCAATAAATCTAAATTTATTTATCATAGTCGGACGAAAAAAACTAACGCTGACAATTCGTCCCTAACGAAAATTTAAATAAAAAATTTAAACCTACACGTCCTGGTGTAGCCTCTCCCCAATTCTGGTAGTAGTAGATTTCGCGTGCCTTCTGTTGAGTGAGGTGCAGAGGCGTAGTTATATTCTATTTCCCCCTCGTATCCTTTTCTTATAAATATGAGAGGCAGAAAAGGACTTGACAGGGGAGGAATTGGATACGAAAAGGAAATATACTTTTCCCGTCTATCGCGTCTTCTATCCATTAAACGTAGGCAACGCATCTGCAACTTATAAGGTTGTTGCAGATGACTATGAAATCGGTAACCGAATATGAAGACTGTGATGTGCTCGTTTGCCACGTTATTCCATAAAGATAAAGACACAAAAAAAATGGGCCAAGTCTTCAATTTAATCTTAAAGGACAAACGCCGCTGTGATATGGGTACCTCCAAGAGAAGAGCGAATAGGCTGGTGTAAAACTTAATCTTAAATTAGAGGTTGGATTATCGTCAAGTAGTGGGTTAAAAACATAAATGAAATTATATTTATATCTACGAATACGGTTAAGATTTGTTAAATATTAATAATAAATAATATGAAGAAGAAATAATAAATACGGCTTAAATACATGAACAATATGTATTTAATTCATATCGTAAAATGTATTTTAGTGAGTAAATATAGATACATTGCGGCTTAGACAGTATATACAATGGTAAAGTCTTTGACATCTTGATACTGTTGGAGTTGTTTGCCCTTTGTTACAGCCTTCGAGCGTAATATGTTAATTAATGACACGTCGCCTCGGACTGATACCTTATTATTTACAGTGATGTGGCTAAACAAGCTCCGCACATCAAAATATCTCTAGACATCACAAGGCTCTTGTATCGCGGAGTTATCAATGTAAACTTTCTACCCGAATATACTGCAGTTTTGAATTGAAAATTACACAACAAGCTTATAGGTTCGTGTCACGGTTGTTCTCAACACCTCAACTAATAAATTTGCTAATGATCAACGAATAGAAACCCTTATATCGTAGCATTAAAATTCAAAATTGAATACAACAAGATGTTAAAGAATATTTTAGTTATATAGAGATATATAGGGTTTATAGATTTCCATTTTGCGATCCTGGCGCACCTCTCTCGTTACTGCCATATCCCCACATATTGCTCTTCGTTAGTAGGTCACAAATTTGATCCATATAAGATCTCGTTGGACGTCCCGTGCCATCGCTGCCACTCACTTTTGCAACATACTAGTTCTAACAGCCAATCCGATCATTCAATGTTTCGCTTAACATATACTTCTTAAGGATCGCATCTCTTTGAATTCGCATATTTATATTTTCACCCAATTCATTACAGATGTTTCCAAAATATACAAGAATTGTTCGCTTTATATAATAAGTTACAAAATGTATGCCTGTAATAAATGTAAATGTTAGTTTCCTATTAGATATAAAGTATGTTCCAACGTTTAAGTATGCATAACATATAATACATCCGAAGAAATAAAAAAGGAATAGATCTGTAATAAAATATAGGGTTTGGAAAATGTGTCCGTCGCGGAATGGGATTCGTATTTATGTCACATTAAAAGCTTTTATTATGACAAATGTTATGCCGCTAGAGAAATATTGATTGTAACTGAGTTTAGGTTCAGTTATTCAACAAAAGGATTGATTTCATTTTGATGGCAGAATCCACAACGACCAAGTGGCTACATATCTGGCCTGTTGTTTTGTGCTGTAGCGAAGCCTGGGCTCTGAACGAACTGAAGCTTTCGAGATGGGTGCATACCGTAGAATGCTACGCATCAAATGGACATCGAATATTTCCAATGGGCTCTCCACCACGTCGGTAACTACTTACTTCTACTCCTTTACAGCAACTCTAGGACTGCACGCATTTCGCGCGTGTCACTTATCGACTTCAAGTACACGTGAACTTTTTCTCCGGGCTTCGTTTTAAGATGTACGCAAGCACTAAGAAGGGATTTTATGGAAATTCCCTAAGGAGAATTTGAATTCTTGAATGAAGAAATTTGAGAATTGCGTAGGAAGATTGATCTTTGTAACGATCAATGGAGGCCTACGTCCAGCAGTAGATGGCTATAGGCACAAAAGAAAAATAAACATTTGGAATTAGAATAAATACAATGTTCTATATCATGGCAGTAGTTTCAACTAAAGTTAAAATAACAGATAGCATCTTAAATGCTGTGTTCACTCGATAGATTCTCAGAGAACAGATGTGAATTCCCTGCACTTATTGGAAATTGCAGAAAATATCGTGGAATTGTGATTTGTGATAATATTTCGAATATTTTGCTTGTGTCGTCTCTCAAACATGCAGCAAAATTGTGTACCGTAAATATTATCGTTGTTTTATTTTAAAATTAGAATGAATTTTGTATAATAATAAAAAAAAGAAATGTTATGTTTCTTTATCATATGATATTGAATCATTATATTATTCCATTCATCATTTAACAGTGTTATACTACTAGCCCTGGGTTTAATTGCGGCCAGAACAATGTTAAAGCTGTCTATTGCATGTATGTGTTGCACCGAACGATATAAGAGAAAAGTGAAAAAAGAAGTGCGTGTTAATAGAATTAGAAATTGAACCGAAATTATCATAGTTCCTTGTATTTTGATCAATCAATGAGACACAATTTTTATTGCCCATTTCTTTAATATTGACATTGAGTTATAATCGAGGGAAATAATATATTTTCCTAGCAGATGCTTGTACAAAACTGACGTCAGAAAAATACGAACTTCCCGTGTAGATTGATTAATCTCTAAGAAAAATATGAATTATTGCAATCGTCCGGATGTCCGAATGATAAATTGTAATGTATCCCAAGAATGAATGTAGTACAATAACCTATTTGAGTGAAAAATATATTTTAATAATGTAATGTTCTTGTTTGTAATATTACTTGTAAAACAAAGTACTGCGCAGCGACTGTCCTTTTTAGCACTACCCATAAAAATCTAGGAATTCCAGATGCGTTGTCAACGCCAAAAAAAGTTAGATCGAGAAATGGAAAGAACGAGGGAGTCACAGCTTCTTTTTAAAATTATATAGTCTAAGATACGGCAGAAGGAATGTCTAACCTCATCTGTTACTTAACCAAAGTATGTTGAACCCTTGCATAACTTGCCGTTGCCAATTCTAGAGGCCAAGTTTATGCGGACGTAAAATCGAATTCGAGTCTTACATTACGTTTTACGTCCAACGATCGACTTCGATGTCGACCAAATAACAGATGAAAGTATACATTTTTCAATCCGGATCTTATACTGATATTTTTCAGTACTAAATTAGAGCTATGGGCAACTCACATTAAAGGTTAAACTGGAGCAATTAAATGTATTCCATAAGAGCTTACTTTAGCTATACTTGTTGTGAATGGCTGGATTACTAACGCCAAGGACTCACTGATGTTAATGTTTTTCATAAGTTATCTAGAATATTATATTCAATCGCATTTTCGTCGTACTGTTGCTGGGGTAACTTTTAAGGCCCAAATATGGTCAAATTAATAGAAGTATGTGGGTAAATCAAAACGTTCGAACATTCAAAAATACAAAAAAAAGGAAAGAACAAAGCATATCAAATGAAGACCAAATCTTGTAGTTTAATAGCACCTTTTTACAGATTGATATAGATAACTATACGTAAAACTAATTCGTGTTATTTCCTTGATAAAACATATTAATAAAAAGAATGGATGAATGAAAGATTGAACGATTGAAAGAAAGTAATTAATGAACAGAAAGAATAAATGAATGACTGAATGAATCAATGAATTAATGAATGAATGATAATTGAATGAACGAGTGATACAATGAATGGAAAACGAATAATGATGAATGAATGAATAAAAATAAATATATAAAAACATACATTTGATAGTGGCAGAGCCCGCAACAACATCTGTTGCATCATTCATCATCATTCGCCAGCTCGACCGGTGAAATACCACGTCCTCACAGAACGTAACAGTCAGACAGACGTAGAAGTATTTTATATACTTTTGCGTTTCGTCTGAAGAGTGAGGTGCTGGAGGGTCGTTGTCAGTCCTCTTCCCTTACTATCGTTTCCTACAAAGGTAAGGATGATCAGGTAAGCTGCTTGCTTGTTTGCCACTTTCTTCCGTAAAAAATGTACTCTTCCAATTAAGGTAGGCAGAGCACCTGCAGTTCCTATGGGATTGTGGGTGTTCATGGACGTCAGTAATTACTTAATGTAAGACGAACCGTTGTTAAGTTACCCGTTCATAGAACAAAAAATAATGAGTAATATGTTTACAAGTATTGAAGAATATGACACGCAAATAACAACGACTACAGAATTGTTAACAATTTTTTAATAAAAGCGGCCAAAGTTTGAAGCAAATTTTGTAACTTTAGTGAATTTGGGGTAGCATTGGACGACAATGTCGCAGAATTTAAGAGCTTAGTTGGTAAATAAATGGTACACTGTTAGAGAATCTTCGAGCGAATTGCGACCCTTGGCGAAATAATTTGAAATTACACAAATTAGAGAAGGATCTTTCAACGAATGTATGGGCAAATTAGATACCTACAGGGCATTTTATTGTCACTAGTTACTTTAATGAACGTTATAAACAAGGAACAGATGGTAGTACAAACAATTATTGTTATATTAATTATAAAATAAAATCATGGGCATAATAATGTTTTGCCTCTATGCAAGTTGACTATTGGGATGCAATGACAACTTAAATAATACAATCATTGTTTAAAACATTAATAATACAGTCAGTCATAATGACTGCCAACAGTAGTGAAAGTCAAAAAAGGCCCGACAATAGTACAAAAATAAAACCAAAACAAAATTTGGAGGGAAGTTTGGGCCCTTATTGCCCCCACCCACCCTCTCAGCCACAGAATACGCTGGTTGTCGCTTGCCATTCAGCGGCGTCGTTTTATTTTAAGTTAAGAAAAAGGATATACGAATTGTCAAAACAGCAAATATGTCCCCTTATTTATGGTTGCGGCGGCAACACCAAAATCATCTTGCTAATTTTGTGAATGACCTAAAATATCGTGATGATTTTTCAATTAATTTGGATAAGTCCATTTTTATATCACTCCTCAATTTCGGTAAACATGCATGTTGCCGTGACGGTCCAAAGTAACAGAAAATGTAACGATTGTATTCAAGATGGCGTCTGAAAATATGACAATTTTCACACGGCATTTTACGGCGTTGCTAAAATTATCACTTTAAAAACCACACATAAACATGAACAATTGTAAAGAAGTCTTCTAAACTAGGAGACCTATATTTGAGAAAGCAGTGTCATCTCTTAAATTTAGTTCATAATTAATTATTACATTTTTTGCGCTTAAAAACCTATTTCTATGTTCTTCAAAGGAAAGATTCTGAAGCAATTATTTCCTAATACGTATAAAAACAGAAAAAAAATGTAATTGCTTGAGAATAATTCATATTTAAATTACCTTTATGGATATTTCAATATACAGCTATTATACGGTAAGTGGTCAGTCCGCTTTACGGGCCATTACTGATGGTGAAATATGTTAATGAAAATAAACGTGCACATGTGTGCGTTAAGTTGAAACACTTTCGTGCGAAGTACGGTAGAGCAATGCATAAATGTAACTGACACCAGGTACAGTAAGTACTTTTTTTATGAGGGGGGAGGGGCTTTAAAAGTGTGAGAGTGGCGGAGGGACAAGATTATGTGAGGATGACTACAACGAGGCGACACATGTTTTCGAAAGCTATAATAGTCTGTTCAGTTTCAGGTTATATTTTAAACCCATTTCTTACTATTATATTTTACAGCTAGATTATGTAAACGTGCTGTAAATAATTGAGACTTACATTACGCCCTCGCAATTGTTATTCACTTTCATTTCTAAACTAATAAAGGGAAAAAAGGTCAATGTATCTTTTACATTTAATATGAAGTCGTTGAGGTATAAAGACGTGATAAGAATAGTTTTCTAGACCGGCATTCTTTTTGAAACGATAATGGTTATGCTTTTAAGTGTAACGATATTATTTGGAAAGGCTGCTTTGTACGGGGTTCTTTTTCTTTTTCCTTTATTTTATTAGAACAGCCTTACGTATTGTAACGTCTTAACACATATGCGAATGTCATATATGTAATGTAATGTTCAACGTATTCTTAATTGAAGCGAACAAAGAGAAAAAATGTATATATTAAATTTCTTCAATAATTTTAGTTAAATCTGCGTTACATTTTATAATCATGCAGAAGTTATCACTGTAAATATTAATGAGGTTTCAAAAGGAAAAGGGAATGATGTGACATGGATTACTTGATAGAAGTTTTAGTTGGATAAAATTTTGACAAAACTTTCTTAATTATTATAAACTGATACTAACTTGCCAATTAAGTATTAATCCATATTCTGATGAATGAGGTCCGCTGTTTCACACTCTGTTTCTTAATCTTCGTCTATTTTTTGTGGCCTAATTTGAGCACTCTTCCCTTTCCCACCTTTTTTTGTAAGGATGGGATGGGAACGGGAAGAGGATTGGACGGGGAGAGGGTTGACGGGAAAAGGGAAATATCCTTTTTCCTAAAAAATCCTAAAGGTAGGAAACGCGTCTGCAACATATTTTCTTGTTGCAGATGTCTATGGGTAGCGTACACTTAGGTGATCCGCTTGCTCGTTTGCTACTTTATTCCATAAAAAAACCTATCTATATTTACATGTTTCCTATATAAAGTCTATCAGCACACGTGCAATTCTTAACAAGTTCGTCCGGAATGTTTATGAACAGAAACAAGGTGTGCATAAATATAACATATCAAGAACGGTATCTCCGCGCGCTTACATGTTACCTATCCGCTTGTCACCTGTATATGTACAGCAGGCCACGAAGTACATACACATGTTTATTAGTATCGCTATATTATTTCACGATGCAATCTTTATGCCTACTGTACGAGGACGCTACTATGACATTATCAGATTTAGATCTAATAGCATCAGCGTATACTTAAGCCATTTACGTACTCGATTCATAAGTAATGCAATTTTCGTCACGAAATTTTAATACTGACGAACCACCATTAGGTCTGTGCACAATACTGATTTGGTCACTAGTGCTTTAAATTACATTTTCCCAGAGATCTATCTCCGGAATTGCGCAATCGATTTGCTGTTTGCAGTCTAACCGATTGGGCAGTGACAACGTTCTAAAGCAAGTCGATTTCCTAGACACGGAAATGCAATTTAGCTGTATAAAAGTTTTAGACGGATAAATGCAATTTCTTAGTTGAATTTGAAATACTAATCTCATAAAGTAATAAATAATAGGTTGTTATTTGGGATTTGAATATACGATAATATGTATATTAGTGGATATATAGGACATATGTAACTCACTCCAAGTTTATTTTTAAATCATAAAGTGGTAATCAATCATAAAGTAGGACAAAGAACGGAGGAGGAACAGATAGTAGAGCGGCATGGAAAAAGAATGGAAATGAAGGGGATAGTCTCTAATTATTTTCCTTATAGTCTATAGACTATAGTCTTTCTTCAATTACTACATGCCAAGAAGTGCAAGAGTTGTGTGATACAAAAGATTGGCATTATTAACAACATAAATCTGCTTCGCTGCTTCCTTTGCAACAAAGGATTGTTAAAACATCTATCAGAATAAACTCAGCGATCATGAATAAAAATAAAATGTAAAAGCTATTGTTAGAATGCTCGTGTTATCCTGAGGGAAATCAGTTGCTCGCTTCCTGTTTTAAAATATAAAAGTTAATTGAAAATGTTACAATATATACATATACATTTTTTCGATGAGGGTACAAAGATTGTATCTTTTAATTTCTCTTGATATTATTCATGTGTATGTTACCAGCAGCTATGTAACCTGATATTGAGTCAAACGGTTTTCTAGAAAAATTACATTCAAAAGAGATTTTTTTTTTTACTATTTTCAATACAACTCAACTTTTTAATTATTATAGGGTAGGCATGGATTTATCCACCTATAGATACCGTGTTACATACAAATTTGTGCGAATATATTTCCGATAATTGATTATTTACTTGTAAATATGGTGTTTTAACAGTGGTAGAGCCCTCAAAAACAACTAATTAACTGGTTCGATCGGTGAAATACCACGACCTCAAGGAAGACAGACCTGAAGTAGAAGTATTCTGCGTTTCGTCTGATTAGTGAGGTGCCGGCTGTCTAATTTCAGCCCTCTCCCCTTGCTCCTTGTTTCTTAATAAAGGATCTATTTCTTAATAATTCTTAGTTTTGAAAAGAGAAGAGGATTGGACGGCGAAGAGATGTGAATTAATGAAATCACCTTTTCTGACTATCCCTCGGTCCGTTCAAGGTAAACAACGCATCCGCTACTCATTTGATTGTTGCGGATGCCTATAGCGGCTGTCCCTTAATAGTACATACACATTATGTTTTACAGTACATATACAGTTTCGTATATAATCAGAATTTCGTGGCCAAAAATTGAAACGGAATCCATAACAACTGTGAGTGGAGCTTGGAATAGCTGCTATGAAAATAGATGCACGGTTAAAAATGGCGACGGATTGACAGTACGGGAACGAGTTAGCGGCGGGTTGTTAGCAAATTTAGTTGGCTTTCCCTGACACAGTTAACAAAAATAAAAATACTAAAACGGAGCCTCAAAATATTTTCATTGACTAGGTACATATATCTTTTTTATTATTTCATTTAACTTTAATGTTCCATTTAAATACAGATTACAATATGTAATTTTGTTCATTCTCGTTGACACATTGTTTTTTTTAGTTTTAAGAAAAAATATTTCTTTTCTAATTTATTTTACGTAATAATTCGAGTCCGAGGTCCAGAAGAAAATAAAAATCGAATTCCTGACCTCAGGTTTAAGTTAGAGTCCATTGAGTTAATCCTACCAATATTATTAATGCGAAAGTTTGTAAGTATGGATGTGTGGATGTATGAATTGACAAATTTTAAAGATGAGTGTCAAATAGGGAGGACAAGAAATTCCGCCGTATGCGAGCTATTCTGGTGTGCAAATTATTGTGTGCATTTAGAGACACACTTATATAATGTATAATGGGCATCTTTACTTTAAATAGTCCTACACAAAAGCCCGCCACAACATATCTATCTTTTACGTTTATTATATTTTTGTTAGATGGCGCTTTATTTAAAAAAATACAAGCCCTACTTATCCCTACTAATATTATAAATGTGAATGTAACTTTGTTTGTTACGCTTTCACGCGAAAACTGTTTAACCGATCACCATGAAACTTTGTACAGATATTCTTGGAGGAATGAGAAGTAGCATAGGATACTTTTTATGAAAAAAAATAGTATATAAAAAGCGAAGTATGTATGTTCCCTATAGACTATAGACTCCGAAACGGCTGGACCGATTTCGATGAAATTTACAGGATCAAAATAATAAGCGGGTCACTAGTATTAAATAATATTCAATAGGATAATCGTCGTTTAAATTAATATGCACGAAGAGTGAGACAGCGGTCCTCAGCTTGTCTTAAAATTGTATAAAAAAATGGTGTCCCATACGTTGGCTGTGTTATACACAAAAAACAATACCTATAACATTTTTAGCTTAAGCGTGGATTATCTCTTTCCCGCTTGGGACATGCGGACTTACTTATTTATTGCTTTTTCTTTGTTTCATTTTATTTGTTGTATATAGATGATGTCGCGATTGTGTGGACGAATTTTGGGCGACGACTGCGTTTATTTGAAAAGATTTGGACAAAATTAAAATAAAAGCCCGTAATAGCGACGATTACTATTAGAGCAATTGTTATCTCCGTCAGATTATGAAATTAGTCAGTTTATAATGTCACTAGACATATTATAATTTTACGGTCTATTGTGAACTGAACGAATATAATAACTCTTATTTTGTTAACGTTATTACAATTAAGTTTAAATTAGGATAGATAACAATTTTATTTTTAAATGGTTGTTAAAAATATTACAATTTGGTGCACATTGTAGTGAGCACGCCACTCAGTTGCTATTTCATACTACTGAGGGACGACTGAAAATCCTAGGTGAGGTTGCACTTGAAATATGTTTATGAAAACAGGTTTGTTGCGTTTAAGCTGAAAGGTCAAATAGTCCACGATTCGTTCAGTTTACCATTTGCCATAAGTTTACAATATGGATAGTGACATTATAAAGTTACGATGCTTAGAATCTGACGGTGACATATGTTAAACATGTGCGTATCCAATTATAGTTATTAAAAACTTTATTCTGACATTTTCGCAATAAAGGCATATCGCAAATGTTCATACCATTATTATAACTGTTCTCACAACACGCCTTAGTATTTGCTTAAACCGCTTTTGTACGTGACGCTGTTCAAGTAATGATTTCACTTTCATTATTTGATAAACATGACATAACTTTAGAAGTATTTTTAACTATATAAATAAACACTAATGGCCCTAACTGAAGCGAGTAGGCAGAGATAAAGTATTTCCATTTTATTTTTAACTATTCACAGAATAATCGTCGATGTGCGATGGTTAAGGATTATAAAAATATATGTCTAACATATTCTGATGCTCTTGTTGCGGACAAAGGAACAATGTGTATTGTTATAGGTTTTTAATATGTGTGAAATTCCAATTAATTAGGCGTCTTGTAGACAAATAATAGGTAATAATTTTATAGATAAATGCATACTTACACATGCACACACATATTTCATCAGTGGTAGAGCGCGCAACGACACTGTTGCACGAATGGGTCTCGGTTTGCCCGTGAAATATCACTTCACAGAAAACAGGCGTAAAAAGAAGTTCCCTTTCCAGGCAAACAGTGACCAGTTAGTCACAAAAAAAATGCCCACCACATCCCTTTCCTAATAAGGATTAAACAAGAAAAATATCCTACCCGTTAAAAGTACGCCTTGCTCTCGTATTTACTTGATCCAGGGTCCTATAGGTAGCGGTCACTTAATAAGTGAAAAGCTTGTTCGTTTGTCACCTTCTAACATTAAAAAATACCATATTGTAGGTCGAGCTAATAAAATAATGCTATAAAGAACGTTGATTGTGAAAAAATTACAACATATTGGGTGCCGAAGATAGAATATGAAATGTTGTACATTGCTTCAAACACATTCAAACAATATTTGTGTAGAAAAAAGCGAGCATGGGGTATTAAAAGGTATGAAGCCTAAAAATAGCACATGATATTTAAAATTCTGTCGTTTTATGTTTTGAAGCAATCAACGGTTTGTTGGTAAAACCGGATGACGTAAACAAATGGATTCAACTCAAACAAGCGACCTTTGTCCGTGACGTCGACAATGTTCATTGAATATATATAAATTTCGTGGCCTTGCATACATAAATATACTGCTACTCCAATAACTCACCCTACAAAAATAGTAAGTAGTTTTAAGACACATGGCATGATGTCGTACGAGCTCCCTTCAAATTTGTTACAGTAATACGAAAGAATATTTTTCAGTCTTTTCGCGAATCATATAATATTAAAGCCTCAGGAATGTGGTCATTAGGAAGTAAGCTAAATATGACATGAATGTTGAGGTTGCAATAATATCTATATTAAAATAACAAAGCTGAAGAGTTTGTTTGTTTGACACTGATCAGAAGTGAAAAGTTATTTTTACATTTGGCAGCTTGATTTAGGAAGCACATAAGTTATCA
This sequence comes from Papilio elwesi, assembly GCA_029849275.1. Classification (NCBI taxonomy): domain Eukaryota; kingdom Metazoa; phylum Arthropoda; class Insecta; order Lepidoptera; family Papilionidae; genus Papilio; species Papilio elwesi. The sequence goes on along the minus strand of CM056710.1, from coordinate 2,625,336 downwards.
AATATCACACTATGATCATATGGAACTAAACAGAAAGAAAAATTACTCTAGCTGTGCCAAAAAACCTCGGCGCATAGCAAGTTATCTATACGAAAATAAGAGTGGACTATGTTGTATATTGACTTGGGTATTTAGCCGGTCAATTGATATTTCATGATAAGCTTTATTTATTTGATTTGGGTACCGGTTGTTTATAATGCATACGCGGAAGAAAACAATCAAAAGAAGACGAAGTTTATGACATTGCCCCCACCAATGAGACTATTTTCAATTCTAAGCTGAAGTTTAGATATATTTATTATACTCCGTGTCAATACAGTGGTCACAAAATTACAGACCTAAATGCGCCATAATATAATTTGATGTATAATCAATAAACTGGAAGCAAAGTTAATAGTTAAGTTATATCTATTTAAACTTCATTAAGTGTTATGGTTACCTTCAAGTTTCATGTTAACTTTATAATAAAATACTTTGTTATTAGTTTGTATAAAAATAAAGCCTTCAGCTATCAAAATGTCATTAAGGTTAAAGACAAGATATTTCTAGATTGTCCTGAATTTATTCGTCAACTTTAAATAGCAGTAAACCATTTAGTTAGCGAATAGGCAAGCTATTTAAAGTGTGACGCAAACCGCCTACAGTCAGCTGTTTACATTTGACAAACTACCGAACTTTGGCAATTCTCTGGCGAAGTTAACAGCCCCTTAAGAATTTTAATATTTACAGACGATCTTTTTGGATACTCGACTCCTTGGGTAACACGCATTTGATAATGACTTTATTGAGAAATAAAAATGAAATGTAGGTTAAGTTTTTCGTTTAACGCGTCTAACAATCCGAGTCAACAAATATACATTTTGTTGTCGACACTTCGAAAGAACACTAGGCCATACTTGTTTAAGTTATATTACACGCTAATATTAAGATTAAATTAAAAAATCGCCTCTTCCACTTACAATCGAAAAGGAAAATAATTTGAAATAATTTTAGATTAGCTATTTTAAAAAATTGTTAAGAAATAATCGGGTTATCCATTAATTATTCGCAATTACCTAAAGTTAAAAGTTGTTGTAACTTTTTCCAGCTTCAATTAGCAGGAAGGGATCGGTAGCTTAATTGATTTATGAGCGAAACCATAAATCTTTTACAAGAATAATTTCAAACAACATTTGCTCTTGCTTATTTAATAAAACTAAATAAACCTTGACTTTGTATTGATTGGTTTGTGACTGTGTCCGAGTATATAATCAAATATGTAAAAATCCCGTCAGTGCGTGTGGCCATCACTGACCACAAAAGGCTGGACCGATTTTGATAAATTTTGTGTAATCGCTTGCTCGGTCGTGTCCAACCATTTATAGAAAATTAACTGCCAATTTTGCTAGGATATTTCACTACAAAAGTTGAATGGAGTATTCCAACCCACATCATGATCGGCACACCGAAGCCTTAACTATTACACTAATGGCGCTTTCTCTTTAGAATATTAGTATAGTTGTTATACGAGCTTGTGTACGTAACTAGGCGAAGATTTTCTGGTTAAATTATAAGGAATGTTCGTAGGTTCTTAAGCCGTTACCTTACCCTGCTCTAATTTACGAGATTACATAACACGTAAAACAGCGTACTGTAATTAATGAAGATATTATGTGTACTTATATTGTAGAATCATGTTTTTATTTAAAATTAGTTATATTATTTGTGGTCTTGTACACTTGGGACTGAGTTCTAGCAAAAAAAAATGTCTTTACTATCTATTGACTTATTACTAAAAAAAATGAACGGTTTTATTGTTAAGAAACATAATAACGACGGAGATAATGAACTTGTCAATAAATAACTGGATCAGGATAAGAAACACCACTCACCGTATCAATCTAGATAGAGTATTCCTCCAACTAATTTAAGTATCTATATTTGGTACTCATCAAAATGAGTTAGGTTACTACTTAGGCTTAGACAAACGTCCGTAAAGACGAAAAAGGTTATTTTAAATAAATAAAATATATAAATATGGTCTCACGCCCGTAACCCAAAGGGGAAGGCAGAGATCATGGATTTCCATTTGGCGCGATTGTTGCACACCTCTCTCGCTTCATATCCATTCACACAACATTCTCGTCGGTTATGGGTGCTCCTTATATCGCCCTTGTTTAGTAAGCCAATAATCTGATCGATATAAGTTCTCCTAGGGCGTCCCCTACTTTACAGAAGGCTGGTTTGAATACGGAGAATTTAATGCCTTTGGATTTCGTCTGATGAGAAAGTGCCTGTGTCATCCCTTGTCCTTTTCATCCTTTCCCTATTTCTTTTTCTATCTGTTACCTCCTACGTGCAAAATGATTGGAGCAGGCAGCTCAAGTTTCAACTTATTTCCTTGTTACGGCGATACGGGTAACGGTCTATTAACGTCAGCACACCGCATAAGCGCTTACCACCTTTAGCCCTAAAATTGTTCGTTCAATAATGCGATAGTGAACTTGCTTATACATATGTGCTGCTAAAGTGATTTGTATTGTTCTTATTTTAGAGATGTTGTTTATTGCTAACAATTTACTTCAAGCGGAGCTTTTATAACAAATGGCGCAGAAGCTCACGTACGTGTAATTTTGTGAGCTTTTCTTCTTACAATATTAATTTTGAAGTCTGCGGTTGTTGAGTTATTAACGTTACCTTGAATTCATTTGTAATAACATACGTCTACATATAAGACGCTCCTTTACTTTCAAATATTACATACTATTTGGTTCTCCTGAAGCAATTTTTACGCTTATTATTTTATGGAATATTAATTGAAAACCCATATGCTCTTGACTCGTTGCCGTCGTCACAACATCACAAAATGTAGATTGTTTCGTTGGCACATTTCATTAATTACGACGAACTATAAATAACGAAACGATAAATATAAAAGCTAAGGGCGTATATCTGTAAAATTTATCTCGTGACCCGTAATAAAATATTGAATTTGGATTATGTTGGGTCGAAATTCACATTTATTCCTTCATGAAAAATTGCTTTACCTATAATAATATAAAACTTAAAGAGTTCGTTCGAAACTACCAATACCAATGGTTGAAACATTATTGTGTCATTTGATAACCTAATTATTAGGAAATGTATTTAACATAACTTTTTACCCTGAGCCTTGCAGGAAGAAAAATAACGCTGAGCGACAAGGATGTGAAATGATGATGTATTATATATATGTACATAGCTGACGAGTGAAACCTCGTGGCACACCTAGTTCACGATAAAGGTCGACGCAGACACTATTAAAACTCCTTATATCCTTAACTCACTAATAAAATAATTTGTAATTGTTGAGGGTATTGTTGATCTTGGCAATTTTACCTAATTTTTAGTCCTTATACCTATTATAAACTCTCCCTAAATAAAGAGATTTCTAATATTGAGATTCTTGAAGCAGGCCTGACGTATTTGATAAGCGATCGCTACTACTGGTCGGTTACAGCTGCAGTCTTCATGCTAAATTATAGCGCCATCTAATGAAGATTTGATGGTATATAAAACAGTAATTAAAGGAAGATAGTAGAAATAATTGATACTAAAGGTACCCGTTACCCATATTTGATGACTCACACAGCACTCCGTATTGAAGTATATAAATTGACAAAGTTTTACCCGCAGCTACGACGTTGCTACGCCGTAGCAAGCGTTCGTAGCGATTGCTATATCTTCCCCATACTCGCTGACACTGTATGATTAATAAAGCAACGTAAGTATGGTGGTAAGTTTAAAATATTATGACATATAATACATTTTATAAAAGTACCGTTTTAACGGTATTTAATTTTAATTACATATAATAATACTATTAGCATTAATACTAGTTTATAAGACTAAGTAAGGTAAATATGCATTAAGCCTCTATGCACTGAGTGGATTTCGTGGCTTCGGACGTCCAAGTGCTTCGACACTCAAAAATACTGTTTTCGTATGCACTGTGGCAGTGGCTGATGAGCTAGACGACAACCGACTTCGGTTATATGCATTGCGCAGATTCGGTTGAGGTCCAAACACAGCGCGCCGGCAGCAACAAGCCGCTTTCCGCGACCGCGGCCGAATCCGCTTCGTATCCGCTGCTTTGGGGCCCTTAGTCAACCGCAGCAACTGTCAGTTAAGCTGCGGTTAAGAATGTCCGTGATTAATGGTAAACTTTCAGAAGTGAATTAAGTAATGTATAAACAACATACATTGTATTTGTGAGTATTTAGAGCAATTTGTAACATACACCGAGATTAATAACTACTTCTTTTCAATATTTAAATTCAAATGAAATAATAATCGTTTAATATTTTCTTTATCTTTACAACTTATGTTTTACGTTATAATAAACCTGAAATTGGATTTATGCTCAATAAAATCTCGATCCATTTATGTGGCTTTAGTAATATTACGACGAGGACGAACAATTCTTTCACCGATTGGAAGCTACTTTAAAGCCACATAATCTATAATTTTATTATAAACTTAACTGAAATATACCCGAGAAACGCCGGGTTCGAGAAGTTAGGTTTAAGCACGTCTCTGGCCTCATTTAATTATGAAGTGGTTAATAATTAAATTAATTAATGGTAATCAAGAACCGATAACTAATATTTCGTTAGATTAATTTGAAGGTACTAGTTGATAGACATCCTACTCAAGTGTTTACAATACACGTAAATACTTAAAACCGATTACGTCACGCTATGAATAATTTACCGAGTTCCTGTTATCCTATTTAATGTAATATTTTAAATGGGACCTGTGAATCTTAAATTTGAAATATATACGATTTCAATATCCAGCCACTCTTAGGGTATATTTGAGGCATATATTTGGGTAATAGGCTTTCTACATAGAAGTCCTATCGTGCCTGCGGGATCCAAAGTGTACCTAACATTTTTTTTTAACGGAAATAGGTGGTAAATGAGCAAGCGGGTTACCTGATGTTAAGTGACCGTTACCCATAGGCATCCGCATCAAGCAAATGCGTCGCAGATTCGTTCTCTGCCTTTAATGAATACAGGTAAAGGCATATATTCCTGTCCTATCCTTATAAGGAAATGCCGGGAGAAGGTAGATGACTGCAATTGGGCCTCTAGCTTTAGTCTAAAGTTTTATATGTGACCTGGGCTTGATATCACAAATAAAGAAGGCATTTTGTACACATATAATTTTTCGAATCCGCTTTATGCTCGGTTCATGACGATATATCACATGAGACTTAATAAGCTTGATGAATGAAGAATAAATCGCACTTATATTCAAAAGGCGTCGGAGCTGTTCTAGTCACAATCACAATTAAAGAAATACACAGACACACATATGTACATATTTATCTAAAATTTTATTGTGAGAATGTACATACAACCTACCTACATAGCTTTATAACCTGTTTATGTATGCAGTTTATTTTCATTGTGCTATTAGACTAATGGAGTAGAAAGCACAATTACATTGCTGCTCTAAGAACAGGGCGAGAAATGAATTATTCCTAAAATACAAAAATAGTACTATATCACTGTATTCGTTCTTGCCGAAATTTGCTGTTTCATTGATGGAAATTTTATTCCGTTGTTGGATCATTATTTACCCGTTTCGTGGCAAAATTTAAATAACATACAACACAGTTATTATTACGAAAAATAATGGCCACTCACAGGAGATTTTTCAATTTGTTTTATTAGTAGATTTAATCGGGGAATTATATAAGCACGCATAGGAAAGGGGGTGGACAGGAAATGATGATTGGTACGAAATAAATGTAGGTTCTGACCCAGGACGGTAATGTTTTTCGCTCGTTTGTGGACGGTAACGTGTGTATATATAAATTCATACTTATGTTTGTCTACATTTGTTTATGTGCGTACTTACGTATGTCACTTCCATTATAACCACCTGTAGCCAAAAAGACATGTAAGATTTTGAATTGTGAGGTGTTATTAAAATTCTCGTTTAATTTTTTAAATCACCTCTTACTTGAATGTTTTTGTACATAAAATTGCAGCAAATTCTGGACATTTGAAATCGATTGGTTAAGTTGATATAACTTTCATAACATAGTTATCAGCTAGAAGACGTCTTCTGGATGCAACCACTCAACGGTCGTCACACACATTACAAAAGAAGTACAAACAAACCCTTTCTGCCTTCAGTAATTACGTTTATTTAACGATATGATATTTATGATTTAAATTTCCGAGAAAAATATTAATGTATTTAAAATTAAATATAATATTTTATATATGTATAAAAACAATGACCACAGTCAGATCTCAAGATCTGTATCAAGTATCTGCACACCACACACAATCTTATACTTTTATAATATTTCTACATATTCCTATGATATACATATTTTTATTCTGATCATCCTGCTTCCTAAAAATTCCCTTAAATATTACTTGTCTTGTACTACATAACTCAGATAAAGAGCTAGCGATATTGAACAACAGATGGGTTTCGGCAAAAACAACTCCGAATTGAATGAATCAAATATGATTTATTGTAGGACAATGCACTTACATGGCGAAAGGAAAAAGTGAAGAGGAAACAATTGAAAATTATGCAATAAAAACATAGATAAAACGATATCAATCATAGATTAGAGATTATAGACAATGAAATTGTTTGAAAAAAAACAAATAGCGTCCTCAAAGTACACATAAATCGTACAAAACCGATAGCTTTCTATTTTTATTGTAGGCACTATTTGATTTGTCTGATGAAGCAAATACGTCCCTTCTGAATTATGTATTTATCCTGGAATAAAATGTTAATATCCAGTGGAGGTGCTCGCTGGAATGTGAATAAGAAAGTAAATGATAAAATAATAAAATGATTGTAGACAAATGAATTTTAATTCTTTTTATTGCGCGTTATTTGTTTTAGTTACAGAATAATTTCAAGTTATTGAAATGTGACTATCGAGAAATTTAGAAATTTCCTCTTTAAATTCATCAATGGACACTAACACATACATGTAATTTCATTAAGCTGATTAACAGCGTTGTTGTGAAATATGTACTCACATTACGTTACTAAAACAGACACTTGTAGTGTATTTTACATGATTCATTCGACACACACATACACATCTATATGCCTTACGTTCTGGTAAAAGAAGGCGTACATAAGTTATGCTATTAATTTACTTTTTTATGGAAGAAGGTGGCAAACGGGCAAGCGGATCACCTGATTTTACGCAACAAGCAAATGTATTGCAGATACTTTGCCTACCTTAATGGACAGAAAAGGGAATGGATATACAAAAAAAATGATATTTCCTTTCCCCATCAATCCAATCCTCTTCCCGTTCCCATCTTAGCCGTATGAGGAAAGGGTAGGAAGGGGAAGAGGACTGAAATTAGTACTTTTTAATATTGTCGTACTAGGACAGTTGTTCCTTACTTAATATCTCATTAACATCCATAATTTTAAAAGGGTTTTTAAAGCTATACCTCCTTTGACACATTTACAATAAATCATTAAAAGTTAATTTTGTAGTTTGACAGTTGCGCCCACTAACAAATTGTTCTTTTACACAATTTGCACACTAATTACCTATTCTGAATAGATTACCTTTAAAAAACAATTTCTAGGTACTCACACAATTTATACCATAATTTTGTAAAATACCAACTAAGGTAAACGAAAACGCTTGGCTTAGTTGGGCTTAAAAAAAGGTATGGTTTGCAAAAAAATCAGTTTGAATTCAATCAAAGTGAATTATCTGTGTACCATTAATTATTTAGGTAGAAATTACATATATGTTAGGGAAAGTAATTTACGTTTAACATTCAAAGTTAATCATTACATGAAATAGGATGTGTGGCGTTGAGGCGGAGAAGTATAACGAGCTGTAATCATAGTGACATGGTTGGTAACCCGAGGTTATAATTTGATTAAAAGATGGCGCTTTATAATATAGCAGACCAAATTTTATCTAGATGCACTAGTATCTAGACAAAGTTTGAAAAACTAGATCCACTCCGAAAATTTCGTCGAAATCAGTCCATCAGTATAGTAAAAAAATTTCATGTGTTTCACACCAGATTTGCTTTGATACGGGAAACATTTTATTTTTTCTGTCCCAACCTTATAACCAGTTTCTTTTCAAATGATAAGTACCGCATGAACTGAAGTGAATCTTACGTACATAGGTAATCTAAATAATACAGTAATATTTAAAAATGGGTAGATCTATTCATTCAAATAAGTTGTTTATGACCACTACCCTTTATTACCTTGTTAGGACAGTCGTGATTATCTCAACTAATATTCCTTTAGTAAACTCGGAAAGGCCTTTTGAAAAAAAATATATCATCAATAGTTTCCGCAGCGCACCTATGTAAAGAATATTTTAGGTATTATTTTACCTTGTTTTAAATTATTGGAGTTTAAGTAAGGATCAGTATTTTTTTTAAATATAATATTGCCTATGTCACCCGGGTAGAGTATACCCTTCTAACAGTGAAAGAATTTTTCAAATCAATTCAGTAGTTTCGGAGCTTATTTAATGCGAACAAACAAACATTCATTTCCTCTTTATAATATTAGTATAGACAAAATTTGATAGAAATCATGAATGCCACTTCGGAGATACGCGAGATAAATAAATATAGGAGAATTGTTCATTTAATATAATACGATAACAATAGATAAATAAAAATCTATAGAATATAAAAGAACAGGTGACTTCATTTACCAACTTCAGAAACCGGATTTTTGTGCCAAAGTACTTTGTATAGTCTGTGACACTAATGAAAGTTAAGAAGTGCTTTGATTAATGATTCTGCCGTAACCTCACTGAAAATCGTCCTTTCATCTTTTCAGTATTTTTTTGTTGTCAACTTAAGTACATTATTCATACTAAGTACATTATTATACTTTCGGCTACTGCTTATGTAGCGACATTTTACTGATTTCGTAGTCAAATATTAAACAAGATTAGAACACATTGTACATCTCAACCTCAACGCAAGATATCTTATTTGTGTATTGTACATACATACAGAGATTTCTGTTTCTACGTAAGCACTAAGAAGGCTATTTTTAAATTCATCCCCCAAAGGTCTAAACTAAGAGTTCATTTACTATTTACGGGATGAAAGTTATGTATTGAGAAATAATTAAAAACCAATGTAAGTTGACCTCAAATATATATGATCAATCATATTAAATAGGGTTCAGCTTAGGCTAGAAATTGTCGGTTAAATAAATTGCTCGGCTGGCGAAACCGTGTGTCTTGGCTTGTATTATAATATAACAATCAATTTTAACTATCATGCTCTATTTATATTCTTCGAGCTCTATTCTAGAGTAATAACCGTATTTATGTTTAAAGTGAGTTTTCATTGTACCAAACATATTTCGCGATACAAACGCACGCAGTTTCATAAATTATCATAAAATTATTCCATAATAAACTTCTTAAATCATACTCCCTTTTAGGTTGTACTTTATTGTTTTAATAAACAGACAATTAAGCTTTTAACGTGATTATTGGCTACTGGGCGGAGCTCATTATCATTTATTTTTTACCAACATTATCATTTACAACCTTTATTTAATACTCTTGATCGAAATTTGTTATCTCTGCCTATCTACGACATACGAAAGGTCGCAAAATTTCGCTGGATGAGAATCGAATCCGGGTATTGGGATTTAACTGGGTAACCCATTAAAAAAAACTATTTTTTCTTTGTTATGTTAATACAGATGTTGAAATTTAAGTAATAAACATAACAAGTTATGTGTAAAGTAAATTCATATCTTTATTTTTTAGTGAAAATGCACGTTAACATCTGTAGGCACTGGCATAGCGCCTAAAATATATTTATTTATAGATAAATAACGTTACATTCTAGTCACTTCAATTTTACGAGCACTTGTATTAGAATCAACGTGGATAAGAATGAGTAACTCTCTGTTGGAATGAATATAAACGATTGCTACGTACTGTAAAGTGAAACCATTTGAATTACATTTTAAAGATGCACGTGTTATTTAATTATTTTAAATGAATAAATTAAAATTATAATTTTATAACGCCCGAAAATAAAAGTACATAAAAGGTTAAATAATTAATTGACTTCTTATCAATTTATTAATCAAGGAAGTTAACAGTGGTAGAGCCAACAGACAGAGCAACTACAATCTGTTTTCCGAATGGGACCACGACCCCACAGAAGACGGGTCTGAAGTACAAGTATATTTCTGCGTTTCGTCTAATAAATGAGGTGCCGGAGGCCTTCCCTATTAACGATAAGATGGGAAGGAGAAAACGATTGAACAGAGAGGTTTATTCGCTCCTCTGTCCTAAATTAGGCAACGCATTTGAGACTAATTTGACATGAGTCCAGCTTTATCATTTATCACCTTGTTATATAGAAAAAGGAAGAGGCGAATATTTTTTATTTCGCGCCTAATCGCTTAGGATTATGGGATCAAAAAACAGTTCGCATTAGTTTAGCCTATTCAATCTTGTCTTGAATGTACCAACATCATATGTCACCAGTCGAGCCCGCCCGTTCGTGCCACAAAATTTGCAAAAACAACGTTTGAAACTTCTACATTTTTCAAATATTCTACATAACCATATTTCTCTGCTTGATCTTCGATATAGTATTTAAATTACATAGAAAATACTTAAAGTTCGTTATGTAAGCATTATAGTTTAAATATATACTTAAGTGTCGATCTTAACATGGCCCAATATAATTATCATTAGAACTTAGCAGTGAGTAACGCAACCCTAACTTGAAAGCTCCTCAGTGCCGCTTGAGCTTTGGACGAAAGCGGTCGCCATTAGACAACGACCGTAGATCCTACACGATAGGAGCCTAAACTATTTGTTTTATCGCACTATTATCAGTTACTTTATGTAAATATTCAATAGATTCTAAATATTAATAGCAAATTTAATAAATATTTGTGAAAGAATAACTTTAATTGAAGTTAATAGAACTATTTTAAAGTGAATGTGTTGGTGTTAATAGTTTATTTACCGGTTACTTTTTTATTTGACTTGTAAGTATTCGACTTAATATTAAATAAAATAAACTCTCATGAACTGATTAGTATTAATTAATGGCATTACTATAATTCGTTTGTCTTGTGAGAGATTTTTTAAATAAAATTAATTCAAAATAACTTATCATCTGCTGGATGTTGTCTATCCATAAAATCTCCTTAAAAGTATCCATTGTCGTATCAATGTTTAGTCTACTGTACTGAATCCCGCAACCTTAACCAAATAGGTTGGTAAAAAAAATATTATTGACAAATAAACATTTGTGAACCCATTACTTAGGCTTGAATATATTTATTTAAACCTGTATAAATGATTTATTTAATTTTTATTTTAAAAATTAAATAAATTACTACAAACATCAGCTTCGGCGTGATTTGTTTCTCTTTTAATTACACTGTTATTGATTTGTAATCAAGAACATTCTAGATCAGTCCAGAATAATTTAGAAGAATAAGTAGTAGTAATGATACGGGGTTTGAAAATGTATTTTTCGATAAAATGTTTTATTATCGAAAAATACATTTTCAATTCCTGTATCTTTTTCGCTTCACATGCAATCGCCATAGTAAATGAACGTTGATACTGCAATTGATCTGTATATACACATATAGTTATGATTGAAAGGTGAAAAATAAAGGGACACGCACATATTTTTTACAGATATATAAAGATATATTTATCAGAGTTCATTTATCGGGATTCAACTGTAACAGAACTCACAGTTAAGCTACAGTTAGATGTACTGAGTACATTAGTTTATAATTTGTGTCGCAGTTACATTTTTCTACTTTTCAAAAATGACTATGCTACCTTTGACTACAATGTAAGACGTGACAACTTACGTCGTCGCTTAGTAATATAGTTAAACTTAACGTTAATTTAAGGCAATAAAATTTAAAAAAGTAAATCATTTGAACAATTATTAGCTTAACTTAAGTAAGACTCTAATGTTCTACGTAGCCTTGTCGTTGCTTTTTAGACTTTATATTAAAAGGTTTCTTTAGAGAAAAGTATAATTAAAATACAATTTTATTACCGATTCTAAGAATATTTCCTTCGCCTACAGAAACCTTTGCTTTTACGAACTGACCCATTGCACCTTCAAAAGGATTATAATCCTCTTCTGGGAATTCGTAGAATAATACTTAACTACTTTTCGTATCCTTTGTACAAATAATTTCAAATCCCTGTGTAAATTTGCGTGTTCTAAGAAGGCCTAAACTTTTATGAAGTACTATAAATTTCACTTTTAACCTGCCCCACAGTCGTCTGCCTAATACATCGATACCTATATAATATCTGAACTTCGGGTACTGCCTGTGGTAAAACTTAATAAATATACATCTAGCTCGTAACACGGAGAGGTAGGCAGTGATTAGGGATTTCCATTTGGCGTGATCCATAAACGCATACCTCATCGGCTACGGGTACTTCTTATATCGCTTTTATTTAGTATGTTACTAATCTGATCGACTTAAGTTCCTAGGACCACTCCTGCCAACACTGCCATTCATTTGCAATATTTTGTCTTGTTAATCTCTCTTCATTCAGACTTTCAACATGCCCTAACCACTGAATCATATTTTCTCATAGCCTTGGGTAGTAAGCGAGAAATCATTTGATACTTTAGTGTACTTGTTTGTTATTATTGATAAGTTAATTTCTTTGTAACGTACTGGCTTCAAATATAAACCTTGCTTATATTTCTTATGGACGGAGACACAGACGTACGATTCTTGATCTATTTTATTGTATTGGTACTTTGGACAAAAAATAACTATTCCATCGTATGATATACTTAATTTTTTATATGATAATATAATAATTGTACCTGCAAAAACCTCCATCAAAATTCTCTTATCATATTCGTATCGATTGGAAAAGTTTTATGATCATAGGGAATGAAAGTTATCCATATATAAGACAGTTTTAGAGAAATTACTTTTTTATTCGATTATATCTCCCACTCTCCGGAATGTTAAATGAACCGTCGCCTATAAAACGTTTATAAAGTTATAAGTTACGGTCCATTACCGTCTTAGAAGCGATTACATCGCCTCTAGAGACTCTGAATAAAAAAAAATCGTTTGCCCCTAGTTTTACGCTTTTCTTTGTTTTCAGTATTTGGTCTAGCGACTTGAAATTTTGCACAGAGATTTCTGTTATTACGTATTTTTCTACATTATAATAATTTCCTAAAGGTCTAAAGTAAAGGATACAATTTTATATTGAGAAATATCTTTGATCCAATACAAGACCTCAGATCTACATATGTATATAGTCAATCATATCAAATAGGGTCCCACTTAGGCAGGAAATTCATTTTGTTAAATTAAATTGCACTGCGGGTAAACCGCGAGGTTCAATCGTAATTATATAAGCATGTCTGCTTGAATGCGATTAACTTAAAAACTAGTTATTTTTATACGGTTTTCATACACGGAGTGGTTCATGTACAAGGTTTAGATACACAAAACTAAATGTGTTCTGCCGCGAGAAGTTGGAGATAAAATATATTTTTATTTATACTTTAAAAGAAAATCAAATTATAAAACCTTAAAACTCTATGTATCAAAGAGTATCTCTATGTATCTTTAAATGTTCACTGTTAAAACTTGCCTGGAATTTATTATGTTGAACAAAAACGTGTTTTGGGTGGCAAACGGAGCGCGAAAATGAATTGTTCTAATCTGAGAGATTGTCTGCGGCAACATCAGTTGCATTACCTTATTTTCTCACAATCCATTACTTACACTGTCAGATGCTAAGATTAAAAACAGAAAAACGTATTTGTACGTACATTTTGTTGTCAATTAATACACAGACTATATATAAAACACTCATTTGTTTTTCCATCCTTAGACAATATTAATCACTATTAATGCATATAGTGAATAAATTCTTATACTAATAATATGAGGAAAAATGTGTTGGCCCAATTATTTAAGCCATGTTGGTTTCCTAATAAACGCTTAAACTTTGTCTGCTTAATGATGTTTAGCTTAATGATTTTAAGCATGTCCTTGCGTGGGTAGACAGATGTTACAGACATCCATGTAATATGGTTCATACGTACTTATCGCTCTTCTATATACATGCGTACACACATTACATAAAGATAGATATTTGGGGTTCGCGAATAATCAGGGCAGGATCCAAATAGTTCATAAAGGGCCCATAGAAGACGGAAATACGGAACGTAAACTATTTCTATTATTTTACGATCGATATTTGGAAAACACTATCCATTAAATTACCAATCCATCCCAAAGGAAATCCTGATCACAGTTTAGTAAGCTCAAGAATGCATGCATCATAGAGATATGATAGAGTAAACTTTAGTAGATTCATAATCAACATGGCTTGCCAAAATATATTTTTTTATCTAAGAAGGTGGCAAACGAGCAAGCGGATCACCTGAAGTTAAGTGAGCGCTGCCCATAGACAACCGCAACCGGCAAATGTGTTGCATATGCGTTACCTACCTTTAATGGACATAGACAGGAAAAAGGATATTTCCCTTTCACCGTTAACCCCTCCCCGTCCAATCCTCTTCCCTTTCCCATCGTAGCCTTATGAGGAAAGGGTGGAAAGGGGAAGGGGACTGAAATTAGGCCTCCAGCACCTCACACATCAGTCGGAGCACAGAGTACTTCTACTACACGCCTGTTTTCTGTGAGGCCGTGGTATTTCACCGGTCGAGCCATCAATTCGTGCAACAGATGTTGTTGTTGGGCTTCACCATTGTTAAAAATTATATTGGAGTATAAAATTACATTTTTATACTGCAACAATTAAATATAAGTTTTATATAAGTTAAGCAATCAGTGTCCCTAGCTCTGGTCCATTAGAGTTATGTGACTCTTAGATATTTCAGAAAAATATTAGCAATGACACGTCTTAGGCTCTTAAGAAAACATAGCTTCGCTAGACGGCGTAAAACGGCATTGATATAATGTTATGCTGTCATTTCGACGGATAAGACGAAAGTTCCAATTACTGGGTAATGATTCTTAGACATTAGGAATCACGTTTCATTTAAATTTAGATTTTTATCGTGAATGAATGCTGGTTTGAACGGTCCGCGGCCCCATCCACCTTTGGACAGATTTAAGCGTTTTTTTCTTAATTGCAAAAAAACGAAAACTTATGACTTAAAAAAGTTTTAAATGTCAGACGTCAGACTGATGTCAAACTGAGATAGTGAGAGTGAGAGACTTGGCTTAGAACCAGACACTAACGGCGCTTGACACGCTAAGAAATTTCATCGTGTCTGCGGCAGACAGGACAAACTCATCATGCACACGATAAGAATTTTGATAGATAGGCACGAAGACTCAGCGTGTACGCGGCAGACAAGACGTAATATTAATGTGTAAATGACAAGATTGTTTTCGGGCGGTGCGTGGAGTGCGCTACACTTTTTAGTTGTTATTTCAGCAAAATCGTGGTTCAGGATAATTTAAATAATAATTTTAGTTTGTTTGTGAAGAAAATAAAATTACTAAGAGGGCAAAAATGATAACAAAACAAAATTTATAAGAATGTACTATTTTGTTTTGTTTTCATTAACTTTGATTACGTAATGCGACAAATATTGTAGAAGATATTTAAATATTAAACTACATAAGTCAACAATCATTTGTATAAATAAACCACACCACGTTTAAATAAATACAAAACATTGTAACATTGGGACGTCTGACACCTCAGTCCCCCCGTGACCATGAGCGCTGTAAAGTACTCGAAACGTCGGGAATTGAAAAACGTAAAATAAACGCGATAAAATCCGTATAATTAGTTTTATTCCAAATACGAAACATTCAGAGTTAAAGATGTCTGAAAATATGACATTGAAACGAGTACAGTATTTGTAGTTTGTAAGCATTTCTCAGGAAAATGTTCTGTTGATATATATGTTGGTAGCACTGTATTCACCGCAATGAGAATATGTTTGCTCGGGAACGAGCGTGTGTATTCGTTCTGTGAACTTCATTTAGTGCATTTGATTTTGCATTAAATGAAGTTCACAAAACAAAACATTAGATTTGAAGCGTAATATGAATAAATTAGCGTTATCTTTTGTAGTAACGGAACGTTAACTATAAAAGATATAATTATAAACGTCACGTTTGACAACTCTCGCTCTCGACCATTCTAAGACACCTGTACAATGTAACAAGAATTAAGAACATGTATTGTAAAATTTAGAAGTTTCTTACTAAAACAAAATATCATAAAATAAAAACGGTCTGTTTTAATAAAAAGATCGCAACAATACGTTATTCTGATTACCTCATTTGGTGATCGTTATATACAAACTATGGCTCAAAATCGTTACTAAAATACAATGGATACCCGATTTATAAGAGTACCAGCGCCCTCTATTGTTATAAGAATCTACTGTTAAAATAAAATTTATTAACGCGAGTTGCTAAAGGTTTTCGCTCCAAAAAATCGCCTTCAAAACAAGTTGGAATAAAAGTAAATTGATATAGGAATACGATAATCTCTAACAGGAATTTAAACCTCAGCTAATATCCGATAAAGAATTAACTATTGAGTTGCTGTCATAACATCAAAGCCTTCATCTAATAAAATAGATCAGAAGATCCATCGAAACAACGCGGCAAGATCAAAGTGGAACACAAATGTCGAATTTAGTAATAACTTTTTTCTTTTTAAATGTAATGTGGGTAGACACAAAGTTAGTAAGAATTTTTTATTGCATTCTCATCCTTAACGTCGTTAGGCGTGTATAAAAAAGATCTTATCCTTCAGTTCGAAGACGGCAGCTTATTTAAGATTAGAGGGTAATCCTACATTGTCCAATATTACATTCAACCTATTTAATATAATCTAAATTTTGGTGAATTATCTTTTGTTGCAATATAAACGATCTTTTTATGGCCTCAGAAGGTCCCTTGATATTTTTTTTCTATTTTCATTTCATTAAGAATTACTTTGATCGTATTTATGTCGATAGATGTCAGAATAAAATGAACGCAAGCCTTCTAGAAGAATTAAACAGTTTGATTGCGCCATACAATACGACATAGCGTCCTTCAAGAAGAGAGTGTACTGCTCCTTAAAAGGCCAGCAACGCATCTGCGGGTTCTCTGGTGTTACAGATGTTCGTCGGCGTCGGTGATCATTCGTTTAAGCGTTCCACTGCTCGTTTAATCCTTCCTGATGGAAGTCAAAAGTTCACCGGAGGAACTGCAGATGTGTTGCCGGCCTTTGACAAATAGATAGGCTCGCTTCTTGAAGGACCGCACTGTTGAGGAAGGCCAGCCATCCAGGTGGTATCCAGTTTCCAAAAGTAACTTTTTTTTAAGCATATATGCTATGACGCACTATTTTTGTCGTATTATCAATATAGCATGTAACGCCTTCTTTAACAATCAACGCCATATTACAGCCTATATATATAAAAAAACTTTGATTCATATAATGGCCGTATGAAAATACATTTAGTAGTTTTTTTTAAATTTCATCGAGGTTGAGATGGCGGCAAGTGGACTTTACTGGTATAGTTAATAGTGTTGTTATAAGCACATGTTTTTGACTGAAGGAGGGAATCCAGAAGGAGGGTAACATTATGTAAATATGTCCATTTCATTGTGAGCTCGTACTGCCTAAGCGTTCGTACTCTTCCCCGGAGTGTCATAGATTCATATGATGATGGGATAATCGTACAATCAGAAAAATAAGAAAAATAATGATCATAGACCCAAATATTAATCAACGTAACAAAGGTGACCCTAAGTCTTTTAAATTCTCATATCAAATTGTAATATAATAAGATTAAAATGTACAGATATAAAATTGCAATGAAGCCAAATGAAGAATTCCGAATGGACCGAAATTAATTTCTACTGAAGCAATCTTCTATCGATTGGATCTGTGTTAAAAGTGAAATAAGAGCTTTCTAAATAATTCCGCGAATGATATTGGAACAAGTAGGCATCTAATGTTTTGTAGCGTATTCTGAGTAATAAAATACGATCATAATTCCTATATTTACTTGATACGAGTATAGCTTTAGCTTTTATATTACAACTGTTTAGTTTACTACGCAATGCAGTTGTAATTAACCTAACCTCGAACACATTATAAATAGGAAATAACTGTTTGCTCTACGAGATCGTATTAGAAACGATGTGATCCGCAGTAGAGCCAAAGCAACCAACATGGCCCGAAGAGTTACAAACCTAAAGTGGAAATGGGCTGGACACGTTGCTCGCAGACTTGATGGCTAATGGAGTCGAAAAGTCCTGGAATGGTGGCCACCTACAAGTCGATGCAGCGTATGCCTACAACACGATGTACCGATGATTTGGTCAAAGTTGCGAGAGCCTACTGAATTAGGACGGTAGGGGACCGATCTTCGTGGCGATAAATGGGGTCCCTACGTCCTGTAACTGTAAAATCGAACAATGAAATAACTTCTTCGGTTTCTCTGTCTAACCCAGTTTGAGTGACACATATTTTACAGTTAGTAGAAGCATACATCAAAAATTGTTTTATCTCAATATTTTTTCCTTATTAATTATTGTGTTATTAGCACATGTTTGGGATCGAACTGGGATCCGTAGCATAATAACCAGGTTACTTCCACAAGGAAACTATCAACAAATGTATTTTCGCCGAGGACTGTGGACTGTGATTGGCTTGTTGCGTGACCGGTCGCTTTTCATTTGAACGTTTCTCGAGAAAATGTTACGTTTCCCTACTTAGTGCAAAGGCTAATCTACAAAATTCGGCTGCGTGGCCGAGATAAAGCGCCGCTTACCTATAGGTAAGCGGCGCTTTATCTCGGCTTAGCTTTTTTAGCTGTATACAGCTGTGCTAAAACAATTCCGTTATTAGGGTGAATTTGTTGAACCAATCAAAGAATGTTTTATGAGTTATATATATATATATATATATATATATATATATATATATATATATATATATATATATTATAATACATCTAAATTTATTATGGGTAATATACTCCAGTATTCACAGCTCAAGTATACTCATGCCAATTGAATTCCTAGGTACGTAAATAAAATTGTAGTGTATTGAGTGACCAAGGGGTAAAAACTGTATGAAATTTGCGTTCTTTACCATAGAGTACCATTCATGTATTTCTAACCTTGGTTTATAAATAAATAAATTGGCATTGGTAGAAAATTTGTATGAAGAGAGAGTAACAAGACAAATTTATGTTGCAAAAGTAAGTGTCGGTGTTGGCGGGGAACGTCCCAGGAGAATATACATCTATCAGTTTAATTACGTATAAAGTAAGGCAATTTAAGTAGAACCCGTACCCGACGAGCACGTAAGCGTAGATGATTGGATGTAGAAGTAAGAGAAGTGTTCCAGGATCGCGTTAAAGGACAATCCGCAATCTTTGTCTACTCCTCTGTGCTATAACAGTGCGCGCATATGTATTTATTTATTTATGTCAGCTACGGGTACTCTTAGTATTGTATTTTAGTATCCGTCCAATCCCCAAACTTGGGTACGTAACTATAAGATTCCCTAAAAACTGTCACTCTTACGTAACAGCTAGATAATCTTAACTCTAATTCCATGTGAGGTCGTTGTCTCTATCCACGTCAGTGAGGTTCAAGCACATGATAACTTTTTGTTATTTCGTAGTATGATTAGAAATGTCCAACAGCCTCACATTGAAACTGACATATTTCATTTAGAGACATGACTTCATTTCACCTTTATAACACGAGCGTGAATGGAGTAATAAGGAAGGTCACCACCAAACTTGGAACCTTCCAACACTTTATGTTATTTAAACACATTTATTACTCTTTGTCCAATCAAAACGACTTCAAAATAAACTTGACACTATTTACTATTATAATAAATAAATGAATATATATATATATATATATATATATATATATATATATATATATATATATAAATAAATAAATATGCGCTCTCGTCACACATAAGCCACACTTTTTGCTTATAGCGCTATTTTTAATCAATCATTATCCAACCTAACCTAACCTAACATACTTCTTAAGGATCTCTCCAGGCCATTAAATCTACTAAAACGCTTTTTCTGCCAAACCCAGCTCTCCACTTCCATTAAAGTGAGACTAGTACATCATTGTGTATTGTCAGACAAGCCTTCATATACACATTCTGACTTATACCTGCATCCCCATTCAATTTATTTCTCGCTTAGGTCATCCACCAATGCCGCAAACACGGCCTGTTATCATCGACGTACAAGAGATATTTTCCAACTCCTATCACACCCATCTTGAATCCAAAATTTTCGTGTTTCAAACCTTTAAAATAATGAACCATAAAGGGATTGAACAGTCACGGGGATGCTACACAGCCCTGTCTTAAATCTTTATTGATTCTAAACCAGTCTTAGTAGGTCCCCTTAATCCTTACAGTACACAAGCAGATTACTGCTCAATCCAAAAGCAACCAAGGTTGACCAGAGATCACCTCTTTTTATTTTGTCGTATGCCTTATCCAAATCTTCGAAGGTGCAGAAGAGTCTTTGGTTTTCAGTAGAAAACTATTTTGTAATCGTACGTTTGTCAGTCAGTTACTTGGTTTATTTTTTTTATTTGTTGCCTTTCAAAGATTCGAACAGTCATCTTTGAAATCTACGAATAGGTTGAATATTGAAAACAAATTTTCGGCATTGTAAATGCTTATACAAAATTGTAACTTGCTGATCTGTTTATTGACATCAAGTGGGATCAAAAACCGGCTTAACCTTTACTTCGTTTATATTTACTTCATTAATTAGTCAAAAAAAAGTTTATAGTGGTTACAAAATTACAATAAAATGCCCAAAATGTTTTGATACCCTTGATTTGACCAACTTTATCTACCCCAAAACTTGTTTCAGAGAATGTCAGTCAATCAACATTACACTTTGAAAGGAAGAGAGTAGTCACATGATCTCCGTATCAGATCTGAAAATCATCGAAAATATAGTAAAATGGAACGACAGTCGGGACATAGGAGCAGAAATTTTAGTAGAAAACACAGGAGAAGAAAACTACAATATAACGAAAAGCATTTACCAAATAGTCACCACTATAGATGAAAGTAAATTGACACATGGGAAAGTTTGCAACAATAGTAACAATACAAACTTTACAGATTTTAATGGTGTTTGCAATGGAAATCAATACGACAGTGTAGAAATTGCTGTAGTCATAATATTATTTTTACTAATAGTAGTAACAGTTATTGGTAATACTTTAATAATATCAGCTGTAGTGACTACAAAGAGGCTAAGGACAGTGACTAATTGTTTTGTAACTAGTTTAGCAGTTGCAGATCTTCTTGTTGGTATATTCGTAATGCCACCGGCTATTGCAGTTCACATAACTGGTGAGTATCATTACGCTTTACTTTCAGCCGATAGTCGTCCACTGCTGGACATAGGCCTTCCCCATTGATCGCTTGCAGTGAGTGGACTGACTGAATGAGTTTGAAGAGATCGTCCGGCCATCTTGTGGGAGGCCTACCTGCACTGCGTCGACCTGTATCGTTATGTATCAAGGAAACTATTTCCTAGGTTAATTATTAGTCATCAGTATGCGTTCGTAATTTGAAATTAATTTAATACTTGTGTTTTTTGTGTAAATTTTTATTTACTTAGTTTCTAATTTCTTTTAAGGTAAATGGGAGCTCGGTTGGATTCTCTGTGACATTTGGATAAGTTTGGACATATTGCTATGCACCGCATCGATCCTTTCTCTATGTGCGATTAGTGTCGACCGATATTTGGCGGTGACCCGGCCCTTGACGTATTCGAGGAGACGAAGGTCTAAGAAACTGGCGCTCACTATGATATTCTTCGTCTGGATTGCCGCTGGCGCGATTACTTGCCCACCCATGTTTGGATGGTACGGAAGTATTAAAATATACATTATTTAGTACGCATTTACACCACATATCCTACTCCAACCCAAGGATCATCTTAAATTTTAATTTAAATATTATTTAATTGATTCCAATTTTAGTTTTGTATTATTCACTATTTCATGTCTGTTTTTATCTATAATTATTTTTAAGTAATATTTGTTTAGATTTAACTATTTTGATTAATTGAATTTGTCATCAGGTATGAACCAGATCACAATCAAGGAGGCGTGTGTCGTTACAATCAAAATCCAGGTTATGTTGTCTTCTCAGCTATGGGCTCTTTCTTCTTGCCCATGGCTGTCATGGTCTACGTGTATGCGAGGATATCTTGCGTAGTAGCAAGAAGACATCAGCAGTTAGCTAGCACTAGCAGTAAATGTAGTAAGGTAAACGTTTATACCATCTTCTAAATACTATTATACATCTTTTTTATAACGCTTTTATAAACTATCGCGCGTACATAAATATCTATCCAAATGGATTCATGACTAGAAAGTTTTACTATCGAATCAATAAAATGACAGTACGTTTTTCATAACCTTGATTTAAACCTAACCAGATCTGGGTAAAAAAGGTTGTGAAAAGGGCGTCTTTGAATTGAATAATACGTTCATGTTTCTGAATCTATGAATTAGACACTAGTCGTTAGACTGCGTGAAGAATCACATGCCAAGCGTGGCGATTATAGAATAATCCTCCCACTAGAAGTTACAACTATGTATCAGGAAATTTCATGAGCCATACATAGTTACAAAACCTACTACACCCTTGTTATGGGGCACTACAACGCGAAACTGGACAAGCGATATAGAGAAAAAGTCTATAAGTTATAATATTTTCAAGGGTCATTACGAACCGACTCGCTTGCAGAGTTGTCGACTTCCAGCCTCCCGAACAAGCCGGTTTCCGTAAAGGCATAAATACCGTGACTACATACATAGGCTGCGGTAGGTTCGGTAAAAGACCGAGGATTCAAACAGTCACTATGCTAAGCGTTTGTGGACTACGAGAAAGTCCTTAATTCGGTCGAGACTTGGGTGTTACTGCAGTCTTTTCGGCCAGCAAATCGACTACCGGTACATTGGAGTGCCGATATGTTTGTACAAAAAGACGATCTGATCAAAGTTGCGAGAGTCACCGGGATGAGGGCGGTAGGGAATCGACCTTTTTGGCGATCAATAGGATCTACGTGCAGCAGTGGATGACTGTAGGTTGAAAGGAGAAAGGTGGAATCTATGAACTACGTAGCTTTTGTCGTAAATTAAATTAAAAAAAAAACATAATTTTTAAATATGTATAATGCGATATTGTTACAGAAAGGAAAATTGTCTTGTGTGAAATCTGAATCAGACTCAGGTTCGGATAAGCTGTCCCTAAGACAAAGTGCATCGAAACAACCATCAAGGAATTCAACACAGCAAAGCGATTGTTCGACTCAAGGTGAACCGAAGTGCCCATGCTGCTTCAACGCTGCGAAGAAACCCAGACAACCAAAGAACTACAAAATAAGCAAAGAAAGGGAATCTAGGTTTTACAATGAAGTAACTTTTAAGGCTAATTTTAAGTATAAGAATACTGGACGTCTAAGAACTCATTCTGTGAAAGATCACATTGAAAACAATAGAGTGTCGTCTTTAAGGAGGGAGACAAAGACAGCTCAAACTTTAAGTTTAGTAGTAGGAGGTTTCGTGGCCTGTTGGTTACCATTTTTCTTGTATTATATCCTTACTCCATTTATATCTATAAAATACGTAAATCCCGTTTTAATGTACATACTGACGTGGTTGGGGTGGTTTAATTCAGCGATCAATCCGTTTATATACGCATTTTATTCCCCAGATTTTAGACTAGCATTTTGGAGGCTGACATTCAAGAAATGCAAACGAAATAAACGCTAAACAATAACATATAATGTTCAACATCAATTGTAGATACAACGATTAGAGGCTTGTGGATTTATTATCTTATAATTATTGTAAGCACCGAGCATACATTACAATAACAATCTCAGAGCACAATTATAATTTCAGTTCAGTTCAGGAACGACCTAGGTTTTGTCTAGTTTGTTCCTTCATTTAATCTCTTTATAAATTTCACGACATTTCAGATAGATTAGAGGTACAGATTAGAGATTTCACGAGTAAACTAAAGTGAATAAAACAAAATGCTGTTATCATTTATAAACCATTAGACTAGACTAGACTTACCACTATGATATCCCTTTCAGCAGCCACAGGATTTAGTCAATCGATCTAGGTTTATTCGATGGTCAACGATCCGTAGCGCGCGAGCGATGTTGCTCCCGCCACAACCCGCACTTTTAACAATGTCCGCTTTACGGCGCGAACAATACAATACTCAGTAGAATACGCTCGCAAAGGAATCAAATTCGTCTTATTCACATGTAGACGAAGCGACTCGTAGGCGACTGCTATGCAACTTCTAACCGACTGCACTTACCGCAAGCCGCGAGGAGAAAAAACGTTACCTACTTTAAGTATTTACATAACCTGTGTACCTTATATATGTATGTTAGCAAAATAATGCTATATCAGGATTAAATGAACCGAGTCGGTTTAATTAACCGTGATGACCTTATAAGGTCGTATTTATAAATTTAGATTTTACATTATCAATAAAAAATATTGTTGATTTAAGCAGTTAATTATACAGGGTGTTAAGTTTTCAATTGTGAAGATACTTATATCGCTATCGCACAAATGTCTCTATATAATAATTAAATTATAACAAATCATACTTTTAATGTAGCAGTAATATTTATCTGGAAACAACTAACTATTTATTCAAAAGTATTGACGTAATCGTATGTAGTTTCTCTTACCTCTTAAATAAACATTTATGTAGTTACTTTTAATACATAAAAAATTACTGAAATTTGACGCCCATTGACAGATGACTTTGGTGGAAAATTTGTTTTTTCTAGCAATGGTGAGGTGTTTCCGTTTCCTATCTATCCCCTCGCCTGTCAAGAAAAGCTTGCCTACCTTGGCAACGCATCTAGAACTTATTTGCTCCTTTGTCACATTTTTCATATAATATTTTTCTTTTATGTATTTTCTTCATTTTTGGAGATAATTCTACTCGTTATAAAAAGCCGTTATAAAATTTCCTAGTGTTTCTGTATTATACTTCACATAAGTATGTACTAGAAACGTGCCTCAGCCATACATATATAGATACCAGCTTATTATGCCTTCCCCAAAAATCTTCGGAAATTTTAACCGGCTTACACAACACCTTAATGAATTTTAATCCAAAAAACCGAATGAGACAGCAGTTTTTATTTTGCTGAGCTCAGACGGACAGAATGATGTGGCGAGAGGTATATATATGTTGTGGTATTCATTCATATTTGAGATTATTAGAGAATCTCATTTTGCTATGCATACATTCCTTGCGAACAAAACCTAAATATTATTTTATTCTAGTCGAAGCGTCCTCAATTGTTAATAGTAGTAGTATTTATATCGCGGGAGCCGACGATCCTAAGCTTGTACATACTCAAGTGTCATGGGGACCTATTCGATTTTCAAGATTAGATGGTCAAAGGAAAAAAAGGATATACATTTTTATTTTTAGTAGTCGGAAAATGGCTACTGTCTTTATTTCCGATTCTTGTTACTACGGCTAATTGAAATCGTCAGATTATCGTATGGTATCCATAAAGTATTTCCTTTAAAATAAAACAAAAATTGACCACGCTCGAGGACCTCCAGATTTTTTTTAATAAGTTTGTAATCCCGCACTCTTTTGCATGTCGCTCAACTCGTCAGATTATTGAAATGCATATTTGCTAGTATGTAACCCTCCGCATCTTAATCTGACGTGACATAAGGATGTCCAACGATTCATGTTTTTTTTTACAAAAAGTTCTGAATGGGCTACCCTAAGCGCGCGGCTCCTAGACGACTGATTTGTGGTGTAGGGTAACGGGGACCAAGATCCTCCTGATATGTAAATCAGATGCGCTCGAAAATCGCACGAAATCCCCTTTTCGGCTCCCGCATCAATATAATTGTATGCCAAAATCTTAAGATATTCGTATTACTTTGTAAATAATTTTAGAATAGATTTATAATTAGTGGTATGCGTACCAAAGTCAATTAGGGCTGTTGGTTTGTGATAACAAATGTAAATAAGAGAAATAAATGATTTTAAAGGACTGTACTGTATTTTTACTAACAACCTTTCAATAAAATTTGTACGGGTCTATAAAAATAAAAATTTTGTCTAGGCTAGCTCTTAATAGTGGATGAATGTAGAGAGATCAAGAAGAAGGGAACGTACTCTTCTGCCTGGTGTTTGAACTTACATATTAACATAACAAAAACAGCTAAATTAAACATTTATTTATTTTTATGTTACTTTCTAATAAGTATTTTTTTTGCTTAGATGCAAAGAAATTAGAAACAAAATGATGCAAAATATATTACGATAGCAGGTAAACAATACGGAAAACGACCATGAATTATATCTCTACAAAGTGACAGCACCTACACAAACAAATAACAAAACCTTTGTAATAAAAGGCGAGTAAAATTTATAGGGATCTTTAGCGGAAAGACGTCGAATTTACTTTGTTTACGTTTTAGTTCTTTATTTTGGTTGAAGTTATTATGAAATGTTTGTTTTTCGTAATCCTCTACAATAAATAGATCAATATGAATGACGAGAGAAAAGTCTAAATTATCAAATCTAGCATTATATAAACGTATTTTCCATACAAAAGTAATTCAAAATTTCAAATTCACATTATTAAAAAATGTGTAAAATTTGCGTTTCTATGACCGGTACGTCTGTCTGTGCTTCATAGATCAGCCCTGGTTTCTCTTTTATGTAAATATAATATAAAAAGTATTTCACAAATACATTACATAAATAAATTAATTCGGTAGACAACGTCACAACACATGTGTGGGCTAATAACGTGGGTTCCAACCTATCGCCGACCGAATAAAGGCTCAGCCTTTGTTATGTCGGATTGGCTTATGATTAATTATCATCTCGCGGAAATATAAATGGCCCGTTGGAATACAATCTCTGCTACTATTTTATTTGTATACATACTTGATATTAATACTTATTCTTCACGTGTTTTATTTACAATCATCACATCTGCTCTTTCAGTATCCATCTTTTAATTTAGTCCTTAACTACGGTAGCCTTAGCTTGCTCAAAATTCGCAAGACACGTTAAATTTTAATTTTAATATATTTATTATAAATTCCCACTTAAGGTTTGACTGCGAATAATAGGGTTCAAAATAGCGTAATAGTATAGCGTTGTTGCAGGTGCCTGTGGCTAGCGACATTTTATATCGGTTGAAACATTTGCTCGTTTGCCACTTTCTACTATAAAAAAACACCATTTTTTATTTGCTGCTATTACGCTCTTTAGTTTGTTTTAATATTTATGGGTAACATTTATTGTTTAACCAGCTGTTCGGCTTCGCAAGAATTCGTCTCATATTTTCTTTGCTGGATTCTTTTCTAACTAGATTTTACGTATACGTATGAGATAGCATTATAGGTGAAAAAAAATTATAGGTGAATAAAAATTATAGGTGAATAAAAATTCAATAGTTGTTATTAGAAATAAAACAAAAAACGTAGACATCTACCATATAATATTACAACGGCAACCGATATTACATTATATTTTGTAACCTTTAATTTCTATAAAAGGAAGGCCTTTTCCCACTGACAATGTGCATGCAAGATTCAATGGTGATCAGTTGAGTCATATGGGCACAGTATGATTATGGAGTACGGAAACTAGGCCTAGTTGATGAAATAAATAACTATAAAGCTCCATTGAAGCAATAGGGTTGTAAGATTAAAAAAACACTACTGACAGCACCGCGACGACCGCTTAGGGGTCTTGCCGATGTGCATGTTTGTGTGAGGGTACTGTTTCAAGCGTTTGTAAGTACTTTTCGTACTGTCTCCATATTTACACTGTGGTTTAGGCGTAAGCGTAAGAAATTAAGAAAGGAACTTACATTCGCAGTAGAAATATAACTAATTACTCCCTCATGTAACACATATACTGTCTTTAAGGTCTCAAGCAAAATAAATGTTCGTTTAATATTAATATTAACAATTTCTAAGTCTTAATCATTAGCGACACTAATTGCTAAAGTAATTAAACGGCAGTTATTATTGGTGGTTCAAGTTATCTTCTAATCTTAAATTAATACGTCTTACCAAAGAATAATTAACACCGTTGTGCTTTCGAACTATTTATTTGTTTAGATGAAATAATTTTAACTGCTCCAAACTACCGCTAAACAGTTGGGTTAATATAAAAGGGGTAATTTTAAATTTGCACGTATTTTGAAGAAATCACTTCTATGTAATCTTGAAAACATATTTGAATAACAGAACTATGTATTTGGCGAAATACTATTTTATATAATAGAAGCTGAGGCCGCTACTTTACCAACCGTGCAATTTTATTTAACCGACGATTGCCCAGCCTTAACTGAACCATATTTCGCATATAGATCTGAGGTCAACATATTTTCTTTTATAATTATTTCTCCATACAAACTTTCATACCCTTATTTAGACCTTTAGGGGTTGAATTTAATACAATCCCTTGTTAGTGCTGTCCTACGTAATAACAAACATGTCTGTGCAATATTTAATGTCTTTAGGCCCACTGGCTCGGGTCGTGTGTTAATTTAGCAGTCATTCTGTTTCTCTTATATATAGAGAAAAAACACGAAGATGGTTTTATTATAACTCCAAACCTTCATAACATATAATTCTTGTATCAAATAAAAATAAAATGTAAAACCAAATATCTTCGATTAATAAATTATGTATAAAATAGTTATATATACAAATAAGGACAATATAAAATGATCGTACAATATGCCAACTAAAGCGTTATAAATCTTGCTTACGAGCGAACTGGGATCGCGATTGTGCTGGAACGAGTTCAACTTTATCACAAAACATCTTCATTATTTTTTCATATGACGATATTTAAGGCTGCGTTAAGCTTTTGATGTACTGAAATCAAAGATTATATTTATTGTAATTCTTACAAATAATTTCATAATTTTTCTTTATTGTTGCACCAAATAGCGTATGAATTTTTCATCTCTTGAACGAGAAAAAAATATGATATCAAAATTAAATAAAAATTAATCGACATTCCACACAAAACAGTGGTAGAGCCCGCAACAACAACATCTGTTGCACGAATTGGCCGGCTCGCCCGGTGAAATACCACGACAACACAGAAAACAGGCGTGAAGTAGAAGTACTCTGCGTTTCGTGTGATGAGTGAGGTGCCGGAGGCCTAAATTTAGTCCTCTTCCCCTTCCCACCCTTTCCTCATAAGGATAGGACGGGAAGGGGACGAGGATAGGATGGGGAGGGGTTAACGGGGGAAATGAAATATCCTTTTTCCTGTTTGCCCTCCTTTGTCCTTTAAAGGTAGGCAACGCATCTGCAACGCATTTGTCTGTTGCGGATGTTCATGGGCGGCGATCACTTGACATCAGGTGATCCGCTTGCTCGTTTGCCACCTTCTCACATACAAAAAAAGAAAAAAAAAAGTATTTGATTCCATTAAGGATTGAATTTCCGAAAATCTTTGCTTAGGCCTTGTCAAGGGAAAAATGAAAAACGGTATGAAAGCGAGTAACCGTGGTTCAGAACGCAGAGCGCAGAAGAAAGAGAGAGAGAGAGAGAAAAGCGCTTTATCTCAACTTCATTTATTTCACCGAATTAAATTAGAAAGCTATTAATAATAAATATTGTTCACGTATTTTATTTTATTACATATCCAAAAATAAATTGTAACTCTATAAGAAAATCTGTCGAAATAAATTTCGGAAAATATATCTGAGGCGCATACCATTTGAAGGTTAATAGTATCTTATTAAACAAACGAGCTTGGAATGCTTCATTTTAGTAAGCTTCTTAACTGCTACGAAATTGCTACGGTGCTACGACGCTACGATATTATACTTTTTGTAGGTGTGGGTTGCCCGTTTCAAATTGTTTGAGCAATAAGCTTTTGTAGGAGCTTTAGACGAAATTACACGACTAATATAGTACCAAAATACTCATAAATAGTTCTCGTAGCTGTCATCTGGGTAACTGAGCTATGTAACTTCTTACTTCTTATGTAGCAATCAATACTGCGGATTGCATAATACATCGTTGATAAACATAGCAGAAATTGATCATTTTTATTCCAAAATATATAAATACCAATATTAATGGCTATTTGTTCTAAATAACAATGAGCGATAGATCTAACGCCTTAACTGAAGATTTTACTGACGGTGATGAGCACACACAGATGTAATTCCACAATAATCACGAAGAAGACAACAAAACAAGACAATTTTATTTTTATCATTTGTAAATAATTTCCTCTTTAAAACAAATATATACCCGCATATATTTTCAGTTCTCTAAGCCGTTAAGTTATATTTTCGCCATTTAAATGCGACATAAATTTCTAAATTTGTTAATCTGTATCTATAAATGAAGACTTGTTATTGGCTGTACAATTGCTATATTAATGCTACTCATGTTAAGTTTTAGCTGTAAGTCTTCCATGCATAAATAAATAAATAGATAAATAAATAAATAAATAAGTCATAAGAAAAAGTTCTAAGAGAAAACAGAAATTGTTAAAATCAATCAAATTGAGAACTTGGTAGTTTTATTACATAAAAAATCCCCGAGGAATAGACAATATTCTCCAAAAGTTTTTCAATAACAGGAAATGCTATTATATATCAATCCATTCGACATGGCATCCGAGTAATGTTGTTATTTCACGAACTTGTCACGTTGCCCTCGTCAAAGGCGAGCTGTTTTTTTATGTACAGCATTCTCGAACTAATACTAAATTTCTCACTTAGTAAACTGTGCCAGTTTTTCTATGGTATTTGTAAAACATTTAACACTTAAAGATATCAGAAGCGTGATAACTTCACCAACTAGTTTTTACAACTTGTCAACTTTACAACTGCTACGATAATGCTACATGCTACGAGCTACAATATTATGCCACAGTGTTGGTTACTAGTTTACCAATTAATTAATGCTTAAATGCCTCTCATGCTAAAAATTTTAATATTTAACACTAGAATTAATTAATTTAAGTTTGACTTTACAACGTCCGGTTATAAAATAAGTAATGTATACAATGGTACAATAATAAATCATAAAATTTGTATATAGGTCAAAAATGCCCACACAATCCTTTATTTCCACGTGAAATCCGTCCAAAACTTACTCGAGATAGGTCGGCTTTGTCGGCCATTGTTTAACAATTATATTGTTCGCTTTGTTCTAATGTAGTTTCTTTTGTATTTATTACATCTCCCTGTAAATCTGAATTATAAAACAAATAATTTAATAAGACAATTTAATCAGAACGTTTTCGTATACTGGGATAAATTAATAACACAAACGCACATCGGTGGTTCGGGCATGTTGAAAGGATGAATGAAAAGAGAATAACGAAAAAAAATGTGTTGCAGATATGAGTGTCAGCGTTGGCGGGAAACGCCATAGGAGAACTTTCGATCTCATTAGTGGCTTAATAAAAAAGGGCGATATAAAGAGTACTCGTAACCGGTGAGCAGAACGACTACGTAGAAGAACCGAGGGAGGCCGGGCTCGCACCAAATGAAAATTCATTATCTTTGCCTAACTTGGTTACGGGTGTGAACACATATTATTTCTGTTAACATTAACACTAGACAAGTGCATTGTAAACGGAGTAGATCATGTCACATATATGTTAAGATGCTGTCTCGTACTAATATTACAAATATGAAAGTTTGTACAGATGGATGGATGGATTACACATTCACGCAAAAACTGCGGCCAACGCTAAAATATATGATTGATTTAGTTTATACATCAGAATTAAACATTCATAAAAATACTGACGGACGCACAAACGCCTCTTTATATTATAACCAGTTTCCACTCTAGCCGCTTGGACAGACCTACTTTCAATAATACATATATGTACTAAAGATATGTTATACTCATAAAAATCACCGGTCAAAACTGTTACAAAGCAACGACAGCAACATTCACACATGTCAAATGGTGTAAAAAGGATAGCATGATTGAAATAACAAGAATAATAAAACAGCTAGTGTTTGTCAATTAATCGTAAGTGTAAGCACATGACGTAAGCTATAGAAAAAGCGTCCACTTTTAGACCGCTAATGGCTTATACCATATTATATGTTGTATTCTAGCAGTGGTGGCTCAGCGGCTTAGGCCCCGACTTACGTACTGTAGGAATACTTTGTGTAATTTATTTCATCATCACTGCATGAAAAACCGTGAAAGAAAACATCGTGTGGAAACCGGCATGTCTCAGAACCACAGATTCGAAGACGTGACATCCGCCAAGCCGCACTGAGCCAGCGAGGTGGCGGCCTGTGTCCCTCCAGTGACGATCTAAAAAAAGCCGATATTATTATTTTTATTGTATTCTAATCATTGCCTACTTCAATATTAAATAAAATGTTTCAATCGTCTACCACGCGCAGAGAATATTATTTCCATTACAAAAGAACTCTGAAAAGGCAATAACGCAAACCCCCATCACTATGCGATGAATTTGCATCGCTCACTTTGTGTAGCGACGATGAACGAATGACGAAGTCGTACGAATAAAATATTTCAAATTCTGAATGTTGCTAAAAGGTTTTTATTTTTTAATCTCGGTTTATCGTATGCAAGGCTGAACAGATGGCTTCAGCTGTCACCGTACATACTTTTTATAGTACGCATCTTTATCGAATCCAAACAGATTTCATTGTTTGTTGTTTCAGTTTAATTCAACACCTACTAGACCGATCTTAAATAATCATGCACCAATAGAGAGATCTTCTATGAGTATTCACTCTTAGACTATACTTTTGTCTATCTGAGAAACGGATTCCTAGTGTTGTATAAGGGAAAGAAGATCGGGATAGAATAGATTAAACGCAGAGGTATAATTTCTTATCTATTCCTGTCTGCTGCAGTCGTGCTGCTGTGAAGCGTAATAATATTGTTATAATTTGCAGATATAACATTAAAAATAGCGTTATAAGAGAAAAGTGTGACTTAAGAGTAATGGTTGTGACTAAAATTGTGAGAGGTACGTCTTACCCCTTTGGGAAGCGGGCGTGAAAGCATATTTATTGTATTTATGAATAGGTAAAAAAAATATACGATTATGCACCTTTCTGCAAAGGAGATAGAACCCGTCTGCGACTTTTCTTTCGTCAGGTGAAAATCACGTATAAAATTTTACGTAACCGATAAAAATATTTTTTAATTATCGCGATCTTCTGCGAGACCATGATAAAAAATATTTACTAACATTGATATGTAAAATATATAAAGGTAACAAATAACTATAGTCGAAAAGATTCTTTATTTAATTTTATAATGTCAATAGTGACCCGCCCCGCCTTCGCTCGGGGTAATTATGTTGATCCAATCGCTACGAAAATTTACAGGATCACCCTCTAGGGCAATCTGACAATTTTCAGAATATTACATCGAAAACGTTCCACTTTTTGGAGTCTATATGGAACATACAAACGTAGATTGCAGCGCCATCTGCTGGGTTTATTTGTAAATCTAAGCCATCCTCCAATCCACTTGAACACATACACAAAAATTCATTCAAATTGGTACAGCTACAATAAAAGAGAGAGAGTGACTCATAATTAAACATTGCTTACCGGGATATATTGCTACTCTGTTCGTTGTAAACTTACATGTCAAAACTACTACATAGCTGAAATTATTTCGCGCCGACCACTTTCCGCCCTACTTCCGCTCTTCAGTCCGATGCAGTCGGACTGAATGTAGCTGTTCCTTTTAATTATTTCTTTCGCCATGTAAAAATGTTACGCAGTTGTTATATATATATGAAAAGAATGTTCTAGATAAAGTATACTCGAACAAACCCTTCATCTTGTAACTGCAGAAAATAAATATTCTTAAATATATTAATACCAGCGGACACAGTAGATGTCGTCTTGAACATTCGTTGTTCGAACAAAGGTCACAAAATTCTGCTGCAATCCGACGGCAGCGCCACCTACCATGTCCAATTGTGAATCTAAATCATCCTTGGACCCATTCCAACATACACGCACATACAAAAGATACTGATAACATTGTTGAACGTAGATAAATTTAAAATAAATTAGTTTCCCTTCTAATAAAATACTGATAGACTATTAAAACAATTTACTAACTATTTCTTTAAACTATACCAACTAAACTTCTAAGCCTGTTCTAGGATATGTTTTACGACACTAGTTGCATGGTGGATTCGATCCCACAACCTCATGATCAGCATTCCGTACCCTCAACCATTAGGCTATGGTTGTTATTGACGATATTTTTGAAAATCTCATTGTTCCACTCAACCCCTTTACGGTGGATAAAGGTGAAGTATGTTGACAACGAGTGGATGAGTTCCCAAATCAAACCGACCCTCTTTTGAACGTCACTTCAATTAAATTAAGTTTTTTCATTGGAAAAGCAAAATTTGCAAGAGACACAGACAGTACGATTTTGACTTCATACTCTTTCATTATTCATAAATCAAATCCTAACTAATTTCATAGAATAATAAACTAGTGACCCGTACCGACTTCGTATAGCTAGTATTTACCCCAATTCTATTTTTCGTATGCCATACCAGCCCACTATGTCTTACGCAATAATCATTATTGTTAAGCCAGTTTAAAACAAAACACACAAAACTTAATGAATGAAATAATTAATCCTTATAAATAACTCCGTTTCTTGGTGAAGACCGTAAGAAAATCAGTAGTTTCTGAGTTTAACGCACTCTGACAGACATACATGCGCGATAACTAATAATAATTACATAGATATTAAGGCTTTATAAGTTATTTTAAAATAAGATCGCATTAAGAAAAGTAAAACGTACGATAATATGAGATAAAATAGACACTTCGTACGTGACGTTACTTGCAGGAGCCTTATTCGATTGAACATTTTTCTGATGCGAATACATGATTTTACATTAGATATTATTTTATAGAAACAGGTGGTAAACGAGCAGGCGGTTCACCTAATATTAATATGTACATAGGCCACAGCAACTAATTTAATGGGCAGACAGAAAATAGCATATTTTCTTTTCTTATCCATGTACTCCTCCGTCAAACCCTTCCTTCCCATCTTCTTCTTATTAAAAAGGATGGGAAGGGATTAGGGAGCTTTAACCTTAAATTCTGCCTGTATTCTGTCACCGTGGTATTTCGCCGGTCTATACGTTCTGTGCTATGGTGCTATTGCGGACTCTACCATTGTTAAAATTATTTTTATGCATATAAATTACTTGATATATCTATTGTTGTATTATTAGAACTACAGGCAAGCTATTCTAAACTCGATATAATAGACGAACAATCACACAAGATACCAGATCTTTTGTCAAGGAGTGAGGTGACCGAAAGTTTAGTTTTAAAAATATGGCAACCTACCTGCAACTGTTCTTGTTATTGATTAATGACTTGTCAAGTAATTCGCCCACTCGTTTTGCTCTAACTTTTAAAAGATAATATAGTTCTTAATCATCGTTTCAGCAAAGAGTCGTGTACTGACGGACTTGGGCCTCCCTGATCAATCGTCACTAAGATCGGCCACCAATAAACAGTTACAAAATTATAAATGAATAACCTGTTGACCGTGGTTTCGCACGTATTCGTCTATCGTTATTTTTGCTGAAATTTTTTTGCGATTTGATTCTGCACGTATAACAACTACAAAACATAAGGTTACTATGACAACCAATATAGTAAATTAGGTTTTTTATGAATTTATGTATTGCCTTTCTCTCGGGAACAGTTTATTTTCGGGATAAAACGTACCCTATATGTAGTTATTTTGTACCCATTTTTTTGTTTAATCAAATGATAAAGCGGTACAATGGACAAAAGAAAACATGTACTTTACGTAAATAAACCTTTTTATGTTTATAAAAAACTTTATCTAAATTGAAGATTTGTTACAAATCGATAGAGGCATTTTCGTTAGTATTTAACTAAGGAATTCCTAAGGTCGTTGTCTGAAATGATTTCAGGTATTATCTTACGTATGTAGCTATAAGAAGAATAAGCCTAATTGTAATATAAGACAAACGGATTGAGGTCGCAATATCGTGCTCGTAAGCTTACTCCTTAAGTCGGCATTTTTGTTATAAGACATTTAATATAATTTTTTCGCGTAACAGCTGCCATATTCGCCGAGTTAATAATGAATATCAACTTTTGTACCCTTAATAAGGTCGAAGACAGAAAATTATTTCAGTCATAAATTAATTTTATTTTTTTATTTATTTTAAGGAAATTTTAATTAAAGTTGTTGATGATGTTAAAATGAAAATGTTTGTATGATTGTAACGAATCTGTAATGAGTTTCACAGTATTCACTGTATGTATTACGACATATGTTTTTGTTACTTACATTTTTTGATAA
Organism: Papilio elwesi; assembly: GCA_029849275.1. Taxonomy (NCBI): domain Eukaryota; kingdom Metazoa; phylum Arthropoda; class Insecta; order Lepidoptera; family Papilionidae; genus Papilio; species Papilio elwesi. Next base: position 2,588,829 of record CM056710.1, on the reverse strand, counting down.
TATTTTCTGTCTATCTGTTGTTATTCAGATCAAAAATTATAAATTAGTCTGTCTACCTCCGTTAAGTTGTATAATTGAGAAAATGTGTACCTATTATCTACATTTCAGACACTGTCTGGTATTTGGGCATGCACCTACGTAAAATACATTCTCGTACCGCAGAGTGGGGACCGACCGCTGCTCGTAAAACGTTACGTTTATTACTTACCTCAGCTCATTTGACAATAAGTAAACTCAAGTAACTACTTAGTCGGATTTCACGGCTAGGAAATGTATTTTTCTGCTTTGCTTGAAAGGTAAACTTTCTGATTAGTGAGGTCCTGGAGGTCTGATCCCAGTCCTCTGTTGGACAGGAAAAGGAAATATGATTCCCTTTATTAAGATTTTTTCCCTCTTCTGTTGATTAAAAGTAGGCAACGCATCCGAAACTGGGTAGATTGTTGACGTCTATGGCTATCGGTTACTTGGTATAGGGCGAACCGTTAGCTGGTTTGCGACGTGCTTCTATATAAAAAAAACCAAAGAGGTCGACTAAGGAACGTAGGTCTCCTATAGAATAGAAATAGAATCTATCCGATGTTCTTATTTCAGGATATTTTAGTTAATTTCTTCCAAGGACAATGCAGCTGTCGATTAAATCTGCAATGATATGAAGTTTATAAAACTCAGGTAACCATCGAAATTGTTATGGCCCGGTTATAATACGTACGGGAACCGATCTCTATGGGCATTCACAAGGGCCATCCTTCGTCCTACGTCCAGAATACATTTTTTTTATTAATAATAGAATTCTACCAGCGGGGTGAAGTTTTATATAGTGCTGTAACGAAATATTTTATGACTATATAAACTGCTCCAAGACTATAATGTGGTTTGCTTATTATCTAGCTATTAAAGTAGCAAGTTTAAATGACAAAAAGTAATAACACGGCAAACTTAGTACCGCTCGGGCCCACACTCGTTAAATCCAAGAGATTACGTCGCTTGTCTTGTGCTTCGTTGACGGTATTACGTATTTAAATAAACACCAAGCCAGAGAGATTAATTTCAGATTATTATAGACTATTTTATATGGTATGGAAGGTTCGTCGTCGAAATTTATTTTTTAGGCTTTTGATAAATAAATAAATAAACCTTTTTCACAAACTTTGAATGTCCTATGTGAGACAAAATAGTAGCTTATTTTAATGTATGTATGAATTTTATTAGTAAAATAATTAGCTTAAAAAATTGAAGTGCTGCCCAGTCACTATTCCACGTGGACGGAGTCGCGGGCAAAGCTAGTAATAATACATATTGGTTTAGTAAAGCATTATGTAAATGTATATGTAACGTTTAATATATTATGTTAGCAGATGCTAGTGTGTAGCCTAGATTGCAGTATCACTATTCATCACACGATAAGGTTGCGCTTGCGGACAAGCGGAGCGATTAAACAACCAAATTTTTATTTTTAAAAATATTTAATGACAATAGGAATAGGTTTTTTTGCAAGTTGTTTTTGAGGGTCATCACGGATCGTCTCGCTCGCAGATTTGACGACTTCCAGCCTCCCGGTTTCCGGTATTGCTTCAGTAGCATAGAACACGTACATACGCTGCGGCAGGTTATACAGAAGACCGAGGAGTATAAGCAGTCACTTTGCTTAGCGTTTGTGGACTACGAGCAGCCTTCCTTTTTCCTGTCCATCCCCTCTTCCACTTCATTATTAGGAAAGAATGGCAGAGGAAAGAGGAGTCGAGCTAACCATTCGTGCATCAGATGTTGTTATTGCGGGCAGCTGTTAAAGCATCAATCTTAGAAAGCAATATTCAATGAAATGTGGTATTCTCTCTGCAATCTTACTCGCTTACACTCCACACGTACCCTGCTGTCTGTACAAGCAATATGTCAAAATGATATGTGAAGTTACGTCAGAGGTACGTACATATTCATGCCTGAACACTATTTGTATAATCATTTTAACAATCTAAGTCCTTGTAGCATTGTACAGTTAGCAACATATTACGCGCATTATATGTTTGTGTTCCTTTTAAAATATAAGCCAAAGAAAAACTATTTTTTGTATAGCTGTTGCCTGCGATACATTACAAAACATTGCATTTATACATTTTTATATAAACATTTCAACCCTATTAATTAAATGAATCCCCTTATTCTTTGTAATGTTATTGAATTTCATCAATCCATCTTTATTATTATTTAGTTTTCGTAATTATTTCACTCCAGGGATGAAATTTTATAAAAATATTTTCACAATTGCATTTTTTAACACCAGTAGTTTCAACAATGCGTTGGTAGATCAGTGAGATTCAACTTTTTACATAGTTCTATGTTATTTTAAATTATAAAACAAAACCCCATCGTTACGTCTGTCTGAACGCGATAAGTGCAAAAACTAGAAAGGATTTTCATTAAATTTTCACCAAGAGGCAGATTGATTCATTAAAGTTCTAGATTTATTATTTCATTAAATATTTTCGTAAATTGTAAATAATTGCCTTTTTTATATTGAATAAATAATAGTGCTTGAACACGATCCCACCTGATGTTAAGTGGCGTTGTGGTCAAAAGATGGTGTGCACTAGTTTAGAATAATAGCCTATTCACTCTTCTCTTGCTAAATTAAAAGGTTAATACATTGCGGCAAATAAAAATTTATTGATGCGTGTGGTTCCATAACCGTACGAAGAGCGATCGGATAAGTAGTATATATATATAAATAAGTATTGTATGTGGGGTATGGTGTTCCTTTTCCGCAACACCACGACTAGCGCGTGTTTTGCATGTGGACGTGTCATGGATCACTCCAGTCAATCCAGCTGTCTCAGCTGAGCGATCCCAGCATGCCGAGACACTACCCTGTCCACAGACAATGCAGGGCAGTGTAGCGTGACATGCGACGCCCTCTCCCCTTCATACACGCTCTATATAGAGGACTGCCAGTGATCCCTAAATTAAACAATTGTTTATTGAAAAAGCCAAAGTATATACATAGATAGATTTCAATCACTAATTAATTACAAGCGCACTGCCAGGCCGTACCTTTAATTAATTAAATTTTTTAATTAATTTTATGATATCGCTTCAGTGATCCTTTCCAACAATAGCTATAAAGGTTAATTTCAGGAAGAAAAGAGACGGGAATGAACTGGTTACAATGCAGATTAAGCTGGTAAACTGTATTACTAAACTTTCAACTTTCTATGAAACGGCTTTACTCACGTTCGCGTTTTTCTCGGTGTATTTTGTACCGACAAGTATTAAACTGTATTACTGTAACTGGATGAATAAAATTATATCTAATTCTTAATTTGGTATTTAATAAGAAAGTTATTAATAATAATAATAAATCAGCCTTTTCTAAAATATTCCCTCTGTAGGGACACCTCATCTCCGCTGGGTTGGTGGATGTCACATGTCTTCGAATTTGGTGGTTCTAAGACATGCCGGTTTTCTCACGATATTTTCCTTCACCGTTTTTGGAGCAGTGGTAATGAAATAAATTACACAAAGTAAAGCGCCCGCCTGGGTTCGAACCCGCAACCTACATTACGTAAGTCGGGGCCTAAACCGCTGAGCCATCACTGCTCAAGAATATTAAAGTTGCATAAAATATGTCACAATCTAATTATTATAGACTCGTCATATTATCTATGTCTATAAAAGATAATGATAATGTCTCACGATAGTTTTAATAATTTTATTGTCTATAAAACGATTTATCTACTAAAATAGATGCTATGTTTTTGTCTCTCAATTCGTTAGTGATTTCCAATTCATCTAAACCTTCTACCACAGCAGCTATAAAGCTATAAATTTGGAGAAATAAGAAATATATGACGACGTTTGAAATTTATCTTACATTTTTATTTATGTTAAGGAACTGGAAGATAAATTATTTTATTTATTTGATATTAAAAAACTTAAAAGTTTTTAAGGACGATTTTATTTGTATATATTTGTGGTAACTTAATGTTATGATTATATTTGAAATATGCGTAAAATCAAAAGGCCTTATTCATTTATCGTTCAAAAAAATTAACAGTATTAACTATTAAACTTTACATTATTTATTTAAAAGGTACAACAAAAAGTGTAACAGCGGTAAAGCCAGTAACAACATCTGCAACAGATTGCACGAATGGGCCATCTCGACCGGTGAAATAAACCTCACAGAACACAGGCGTGAAGTAAAAGTATTCTGCGTTTCGTCTGGTGAGTGAGGTCTGATGTGAAGGCTTATTCTAGCCCTCCCTTCTATTATTTCCTAATAAATACTCATACATGATTTTAATTTCATAAATATTTCGTTTTAAAAACGTCGTTTGCTCTTTAGAAGCGAGCTTTTGTTAACAGACGTTTCCTAATGATGTCAAAATTCACATACGTAAGCTTTCGCGAAATTCCCCTCTTGAAATATTGTGTGTATTAGCGCGTACATATCTCAAAGCATTACGGTTACGCAATGTTATTTATAATGTTTGGCGCTGGTTGCTTTGAAATGACACGTGAAAATTGTTGATCCCAACTAATGTTATAAACATGAATGTGAGTTTGTTACACTTGCCTTTAAAGACTCAGGACATTATCACAGGTACAAAAATAATATAGGGTTATGTAGGTACCTTTTATACCGAGTAGGTATGTAATGTTTCATGTTTTGAAAATATAAAAGTTAGTAATTTTTGAAAGATATTACCTAAATTTCGATGTCGTTATACGTGGAATTTTACTACATTTTTCAAAGGGGAAAATGTTTCATGCGTCTGAACTCGTAGGAAACAGCTAGTTTTAAAATAAATTTACACTTGATTAGAGATCATCACACAATCACGCGCACATGATCTATGTCCACGAATGACTACGATTCGCTAAAGATTATCGTTGTCGGTCTATTTTCCGAAAGCTATAAAATATTTTGGCCTAAAACTCCTGGTTTTGAGGTCCGTCCGCAGTTATTTGCGAATAATGCAACAAAACACAGCTTTGCTATGAAAACACCTACATAATATGTATCTGGTGAATTTGATACTCTATATCTTTATAAGAAACTAGCGATCCGCCTTGGCTTCTCACGGGTAGCACTAAAAAACATATATGAATAGCAAAAGCTATAAGCTAAATATCTTTTAAGTTGGACTAAATTACACATGGTGTCCAAATTACAAAATTAGGAATATTTTTACACCTTGGATTATTGGAGTTTTATTAAGGACCCCTATTTTTTTTAAAATACAATAAAGCCTACGCCAGCAGTAGATAGTGTAGCTTCCCAACAGTGAAAGAATTTTTCAAATCGGTTCAGTAGTGTCGGAGCCTCTTCAATGCAAACAAGCAATCAAATCTTTACAATATTAGTATAGGCTGGCTTCAATTGGATCAATTTCAATATAAAACATTAATAATAAAAAAATATTACTTGAATAGAAGTTACATTGTGAATATAAAAGAATTAATAAATCAAGTCGGTTCTTTCGAACTTATTTAAATAAATTTTTGCTCTTTATATCTTACTACAGACTTGTTATCATTGAAATCGAAATATTTAGAGAGAAAAAAAATAGATTTTGACCATAGACATTTTGACCATAGACATTTTAAAATATTAACCAAATTTATAAATGCTTCGAGACAATTTACGACGCATTGGCTATAGTTTTATTTTATAGCAATTAATAAAATTCATGTTAACATTTTATACCAAAAGGTAATAAATTTGCTAAGTAAATATTTTTTGCTCCATCTTTTGTTATCTGTCTTTCTTTTAAAATATTCGCCGTCATCCGTTATTCTCTTAGATTTATATTCATTTTTGTTACATCTTTAAAACTCACGTGAATATTTGTATGCCTTTAAGGTTTCTTCGGCTAGACAATCACACAATGTCAACGAACGATGAAGTATGTATGAAGGCCATGATATTTTATGCCACAGGTATGTTATACTTATACAAAATTCACACATGTCATACAAAAATAATTCGTTTCATTATAAAAATAAATAATTTGCATGACATTTATCCCAAATAAAATTGACTGGTATACATTTAGATCTGAATATGAGCGAATTTAATGGGTCTAGACCACTTTAGAGGTACTTCATAGATTTTAATAAAGCCGTTAAGGTTTTCAATGATGCCTCGCTTGGATTTTCTACGTCTTCAAATTTAATGAAAAATGTCTATATATAGTAAAGTAAGTATATATATATATATATTTTTAATAGGTATGTGCTAACAATTTTTTATCAATTCTTAATATGAAGAACGGAACGGTTAACAACATCCTCCTACTTATTAATAAAACCTTCGTCACCATTATGCACCAGTTTACATTGACACTTTACACCACTATTTGTTCATTGCTATTTGATAAAAGGGCAGACAGATGATTAATGTTTATAATTGTTTCATAAACTACGTGACAATATTTGCTTTGAGGTCAAGAGGATTCGCCACTTACACGTCCATGCAGCATGGATACCCCTCTCTCACGATGGACCAATGATCTGGTAAAGGTTGCTAGAGTTCATTGGATGGGAAAGGAATCGATCTTTGTGTTGATCCGACGACGATCCGAAGAGTTAGTAATCGTAGTTCAAATACTATTCGATTTTAATCCACTTTAAGTCATCGGGAATTGTCACTAAAAATTAAAATGTCATTACAAATTAATTTAAATCCGAGTTCGTGGCTCGAGCGGCGAATGACCTGTGTCGATGACCGATCCTTTCCCAATTAATTTTGTGTCACACTCGCGCAAATACTTTGTAGTATGTGGATTAGTATTTGTTTGGCTGCTTGCTAGTTGTTTAGACTGTTATTTAGTCAGACGGAAATTGATAAGGCTCGCGTCATACGTACTAAAGTTAAACAGAGAAAAGATTTTATTGCTTGTTTGTACTGAAAAACAGAAAAGATACTGAACCGATTTAAAAAATTCTAGCACCGATAGAATACTCTTTTATGGCGAGTTACCTACGCTTTTTTATTTTGTCTATTTACGTACTCGAGATAAACCAGGACAGGTTGCTAGTATCAAAGAGGAAGCGGCCCACGAGATGTGACCGCCACTACCCAGTATATACATGGGTTGTCATCCTTTTTGTCTATGAAATGAAACACAAGGAAAAGGAAGGAAGGAAGGGAAAGGTTGGCGAGTGCGGACCACTCAGCAGGCAAAATGCAGAACAATCGTATCTGATTCAAAAATGTATTCTGTAAGGTCGTTACATTTATAAATGCAACAACAACTGCTGCTAGTTTTTTTCAGATGGGCGTTTTTAAATGTACGCAGCCTCTTAGTTTCCTGAAACATGCAACCGCAAAGTAGCGCTATCCGCGTAGTGCGTATAGCCGCATCGTAGAGTGAAGGAATATTTTGGCAGCGACTGACCGTCTCATCGCGTTCTGGCCAGTCGCATTATGCGTGTGGGCTTTTATACTTATAGTCACCAATTCCAATATTATACGAACGCTGTGAGAAGTGACACAACACCTTACTCTACACTAAAAATAGAATATTTATTTATTTAAATTTTAACTTTTTAAATTAACTTTTTTTAAAAAAATAGCTTTTTTATCTTTCCAGTCAAACTTGTATCCAATGTGTCAGAAATGTAAGACTGAATTCTTCATATAAAATTTATACCGGTCATAAAAGTATGACAGCGTTCGTCTTAATCAAGTACTTTCGTAACATCCAAAACGTTTTCTAAGACTCACGTAAAATGAATGAATTCTCTCAGCGTAGCAGTAAGATTTTCTAAACTTTGCAGTATGATTGGTTTCTGGATTTTTTTTTATTTAAGGGTACACAATTTCATATGTAGTATTGAAATACACAATATTAAATTTCAGAATAACACTGATATTTACGCCAAATGGCATTTGATTCGACTTGATTCGATAAACTATCGAATTTGTTACAAAAGCTCAGATCAAAAGGCTAATAATAATAAATGGTGATATTACACACTTATTTTCAACATGCGTTTGCTGATTTGGTCTGTATCTATGTACCGGAATCCCACGACGTAATTATCACTAACTTGTAAAAGTCCGACGACTTAAAACCCTGCATTCATATGAAGAATCGATGACAATACATTTTTCACTTTGTTTCAAGTCCAAAATTTTAGGTCTAATAGCACGATTCAAAGAAATTAAAATATTTTTTCTAGTCCTATCAGGACTATATTTAAAAATGAGAATTAAGCTACCTAGTAGATATTTACGAAATAGGAATTTTAGGTGTTTTTTAAGCTCTGCTTAATCTTTTATTATTTAAGGAAGCAATCAGAGATTAGAAGAGAATCGAGATTTTTATTATAAGGTCCAATTGAATTCATTTCGTTACATGACAGAAAATCAGGATTTAACTTAGAGAAAAGGAATAAAAGACGTAAAAATAGACGCGTGCGTCACGTTTCACTTTTTAGCCAAAACTACACATTACAGATCGATTATGACTGTGGGTGGTTGTAGCCTAAACGTCCCCATGTCACAATGGTGGTTGCAAGTGAATGGTAGTACATTTGCAAAAGGTACAGAGGTTGAAAATGTTTTCCGATAAGTGATTAACTAATTGTAATAATCAATGATATCTTATATAAATAACTAGTAAGTTTTATAATTAGAAAAAAAAGAAAGAACCCCAACGATGCGCGTTTGCAGCCAGTATTTTTTTAATAAACAGAACATATATTCTGTAAAAAATATTTTGTGTACGAAGGTTCAATTTTAAAAAGCAAGATTTTTCTTAATTGTACTGGGTAGCAAACGAGCAAGCGGTTCACCCGATGTCAAGTGATCGCTACCCATAGACATCTGCAACTAACTAATGAGTTGCGGATGCGTTGCCCACCTTTAATGGACAGAGGAGGAGACAAACAGAAAATGGTTATTTACAACTCCTATAAATCCCCTCCACCAAGTCTTCTTCCCCTTCCCATCCTTTCCTTATATGAAAAGGGTGGGAAGGGGAGAGAACTAGAATTACGCCTCCGGCACCTCACTCATCAGACGAAACGCAGACTACTCTGTACTTGACGCCTGTTTTCAGTGAGGTCGTGGTATTTCACCAGTCGAGCCGGCCCACTCGTGCAACAGACGTTGTTGTTGTGGGATCTACCACTGTTTTTTAATTAAAAACAAAAAGTTAAAATTAAATTAAACGTCTGCCATCGATTAGTGACATTAAAGTATTTTGGAGCACTAATAACAAAGCCACGCCATCTATCGACGAGTTTAGATCTAAGTCGTGACTTGCAAATCCTCCGATTCTCGGTAATCCATCGCGTCTCGCTTACCTTGCGCGACAAAACGCATTAACTTAACTGACTAAGCTGTTTTGTTACACTATAGCTGAATGAAGCAATGAAATTGGAAAAGTTTGTATGAACAAACAACAAAGAAAAACACTATTAGAAATTGCGAGTAAATGTTGTGAAACATTATTTTTCCTTTTTGAAATAAAGAGTAATTTAACATTGTTTTTTAAAACTTATGTTTCAAAATTTACAAACATCACGGATGTTGAGTCAGACAAGAGACAAGTGAACTCAAGGCAGCGGAAGTAAAGCGTAAATAAACAAGAGATATATATACATATACGCATGCACGCACGCACACACATTCAGTTTACAATTTGGTAACATTTTATAATATGTCTAGTCCAAATATAAACTGTCGACGTTCGCAATCTGTCGGCGACATATACTGGTACATTAAAAAAAACAGCATTAGAGAGTTACATAACATAATAAACACAGCTTCTATATACAATTTGTTTAGCACAGCATGATTGAAGTAAACAACGTTTGCATTTGCAATAAGTGTCTAGGGAAACAACTACTGTCACGAAAATGTAATATTTTGTACGCAGGGTTGTCACAGGGTATATTCGTTTTACCTCATTATATATCTCTAATGTTTCATTCGATTTTAAGTTTTGACAATGGATGCCCAGAAATATACTATTTTTAATAATAAATAAACTCTAGACTCTCTCACCTGATGTTAAGAGGCGATACAAACCAAAGATGGTAGTCACTAGTTGTTTAACAGTGGTGGAGCCTGCAATAACAACATCAGTTGCAAGAATGGGCCGGTTCGACCGGTGAAATACCACGACCTCACGGAAGACAGGCCGTAAAGTAGAGTATTCTGCGTTTCGTCTGACGAGTGAGGTGCCGTAGGCCTAATTCTAGTTCTCTCCCCCTTCCCACCCTTTTCTTATAAGGAAAGTATCGGAAGAGGAAGGGCACTTGACGGTGGAGGGGATTTATAGGAATTGGAAATAACCATTTTCTGTTTATCCCCTCCTCTGTACATTAAAGGTGGGGAACGCATCTGCAACTCATTAGTTAGTTGCAGATGTCTATGGGTAGCGATCACTTGACATCGGGTGAACCGCTTGCTCGTTAGCCACCTAGTTATATAAAAAAGACGGAAACACTGACGCTGACTAGTTGTTTCATTGGTTGCTCTTTAACAATATTAACTATACAGTTTAGTTCAGCCACAGATTATCAACACATAAGTGATTCGCCCACCCCAAGCATAATACTAAGCACGTTTCGAGGTTGTTTATGGCAATAGTATTGTAAGGAATAATGATAACGTTAGGAGCTTTTATATAATAGTTTAGATACTGACAATATAGTATGTAACTTTATTAAATTGACACATATCCCAATATTACGAGACTTCTTGTATATTTTCTAGAATAATCATTCTTAATATACATATAAATTTGAGACGCATCAGGATGAATTGCGAACTTGAACATATCAAATGATATTAGCAAAAGTATACAATAAGCTTTTGTATCAGTTCCATCCGTGACCATGAGCGCTGTAAAGTACTCGAAACGTCGGAAAGTAAAAGACATAAAATAAACGCGATAAAATCCGTAAAACTATAATAGTTTAATTCCAATGTGTAGTATTCGGGTAAATTTAAAAAAATAATTATTCTTACACCAAATCAAATGAGATGGGAAGGGCAATATAATTGAATAATATAAACGTCGGTACATTTAAAAAAAACTTTCGATATTCAAATAATACAGTTAAGTCAAATTTTTAATGTTTAAAAATGAAAAAACCTTAAATAATTCGAAAGAAAAGTTCGCCTTTCCATGCCTGTGAAAAGTTAAGTATAAGGCTTGCTTATTCCAAGTAAATTAAGTTGGTTTACGAGTGAATGCGTTTACTTTTCAACAATAGATTCTCGAGGGAAAATCGGCCGAAAATTGAGTTGCCAAATTGCTACCTTCTAAATTATTCGTTCCATTTAACTTTACTATGATGTGACATAAAATGTTATACATAGTTGTAGATAAGATAAAGTCTTAAAAACTTACAAGTCTTTAATTAATGTAACGAAATTAACACAAACTAATCCTGATTATAGCTTTATTATAGACCAGTGACAAACGTTGGTCTTGCGCTCCGACAGTAAGATTGTTCACTTTCCCCGGTCCCGCGCCATCTCCCGCCAATTTTGAACTCGAAGATCAATTTCTTTTCTACCTCATCTTTCCAGCGATACAAAGCACAGCTGATTATATATAAAACTAAGCTGGAATTGAGCTTAGTGTATTGATAATTCCAGCTTTGTTTTGTGTCTGACTCTATTCTATGTTAATGAAATCTCAAAACAAGCATGTGCCAACCCTAGTATGAATTGCCTATGAAATTGTATTGACGAAAATGAAGTGATTGCGTGATCGGCCCATAAATCTTTTTTCGGAAGTTATTTCCGGTACGACGTTTTAGTTTCACTATAATTTATTGTGACTAAGAATTACAGATAAGATGGGACTGATATCGCACACTGGTTGTAGCTTAATATTTCCATTACACAATATAATGTGAGCGACAATAGGACAGATTCTTAAATAATTTCCTAATTATTTAAAAGCAATGTCTTATGGAAAAAAACATCTTACGTATGATGTTTTTAGTCCCTGCTAAATAAATAACAATTTTAATACATCTAATATAAGGTTTGTAGGAGATATTCTTAACACAATTAACCTTTTTGAGCTCCAGATATTTGACACATTTGTATGCGCCATGGTCACGGGCTGACTGGAGTTATGCGGTAGTGCGAAAAATGTTATAGGTAGCCGTATCGATCTACCTTCTTTCTAATTCTGCGACCACTACTACTGTTCGAATTCTCACTACATCGTGCACTCCGAAATATCGGGAGCTGGAATAGTTTAATCGTGGTAAGAATCTCTCTTACAAACCCTATATTAGTAAAAAACCACGAAAGTTTAAAGTTATGAATGTATATATCTATATTATTTATACTTTTGTTGTTAATATATTTTGTATCCTAAAAAGCGTATGGACTTAACTTATGAACATTGGTTTTTCGTAAATCAGTTCATTGTTATTGTTTTGAGAAGATTTTTTTATCTTGTACTTAACTCCTTTGTCTACATTTGATTTCATCGCCTTGGTTAGTTTTGTAAGTCAGAGTCATTAGTAGTTTCAGATTATTCACTGCGTCACGTGATAGCCTATCTTTGTAGAATAATGTCGCACTGTCATATATCTTCCCAGGCCATTTTTCAGGAATACCAATTTTCAGGCTTGTTATATGATAGACACGTTTCACACTTCGAAAGAAATATTTTACAGCCTCAGTACGTGACATACGTTTCAGGACGTGATATTTTTAATATTCGTTGAAGACGCGATACATAGTATCACTATATACGCGCGATCTACGTACTATATGATTTGTTATTTACTTTTTAATTGAAAAGAAAATGGAGTAGATACTTGAGACAACCTGTATATTTTTACATAAGTAGATTTTTTACGGAGTGGCCCGATTTCGAAAATATCACTATTAAGGGTCGAAAATTGGAGGGTATTGGTTAATTTTAAATTTATTATAAAAAAAAGATAATGTCGATAGTCCATTTGAAAACTAAAACCAGACTACGGTTAGTCTTGTTTTAATTCGGTTCGCCGGTACGCCTGGTTTCTGAAAGGTCTTTCAAATATTTTTTCAACTCACACTTCAAGCTAAATTATATGTCAAATCGATTTCAGTTTCATTTTAAAAGTCGATGATCATGCTTCTACATAAATATGCGCTATCGGCCGTAACCCATAGAGGTAGGCAGTAACCATGGATTTCCATTTGGCGCGATCCTCGCAAACTTCTCTCGCTTCTACATTGATACATCTACGTATACATGCTCGTCGGTTATGGGTGCTCCTTATATCGCCCTTTTTTAATAAGTCACTAATCTGATCGATATAAGTTTTCCTGGGGCGTCACCTACCAACACTGCCGCTCATTTTTTGCAACATAAATTCATTTGACAGCTCACTAGCTAATTTTTTCCGTAACTGATCAAAAACCAGGAATGATTTTACGATTATGACTGACGTTATATCACCTTTGACCTTGACTATTCCCTTCATACTTCTAAACACAAACACAAATGGCAAATGCAACAGATTTACTGATTTATAGAGAATTTATCCTATATTTATTATAAAATCCCAGACACAACAAAACATTTAATATTATACCTCAATCACTACAATGGCTGCTGGCAATTTATCAATATCATAATAAATTTAATTCAATTTGATATACCTTTTTAATTGCTTAATTCAAATAAAATTAATTCTCTACAAGATACAAAGCGTTTTTGGATAGTTAAAAACGAAATACGATCTAAAGTACTAGTTCATTGTTAGCTGTCATTAAACTTTTGATTAATAACAATATCGGTTGCTATTATCTATCGATAAAAATAAAATTGTAGCGTCTGTTTTCAATTAAAAAATATTGTTTTATACTGAATGCATAAGACGCGTAAAATAACGGTATGATACGGTAAAAATAATTAATATTCTGTGTGTCTGTATGGTTGCTTGTACCGGATGTATCTCCGAAACATGGATTGATTTTGTATGATCTATTGATATTGGTTACTGGGTAATATTAGGTTATTTACAAAAAGCATTCCTTTTTCAATTCTAGTAGCAATATCCACTAGAATTGAGAAAGGTATGTAAGGATGAATTAAGAGAGAGTAACGACTAAAACAACAAAATGTTACAAAAGTGAGTGGCAGCGTAGGCACGTCCAAGGAGAACTTATATGAATCAGATTAGTGACGTACTAAAGAAGGGAGATATAAGGAGTACTCGTAACCAACGAGCATGTATGAGTAGATGTATGGATATAGAAGAATCGAGAGCCAAATACATGCCAGAGCGATTGTCACTGGGGGTGGTGTAGTCTCAACGGTCCCGTGTCACTATGAAGGTTGCATTTGGATGGTTGTGGGGGAGTAAAGAATACAGGGTCTAAAAATTATTTTAAGATAATTTGTTACTCTTATTCGTCACTAATATATCTTAACATATAAATCCCCTTTTTATTAAATGTTGAGATTCAGTCTCATTGTTTTCAAAAGTTATTTAACCATTATGTAAATCATACGGACACAACCGTATCGCATCTATTATAAACAAAGCGAGCCGCAAGCGACGTAATTTATATACGCAATAAATACTGTTATCGTGTAATGCGTAACACATTCCAGTTTGTACCGGAAACGACGACAGGGGTTGTTATACAACGATAATAACTTTAAATAACTTAAACAAAGCGTTTCTTTAATTACAAATGAGACACATATAAGCTAGCTAACGAGTAGCCAGCGCATGTTTATACATTTATAACGTACCTCTATTATATACGTAAACATATTACGTATCTTATTATATAAAGTGAGCAATTCTTGTACATAACTGTTTGGAACAATAACCCTGCTGAGTTTCGTCATCTCTCAACTCTACGAAGCTCCAAGTACAATAGCTTATATTGGGTTTTAATTTCCTACTAACTATCGTGAAGTTTTTTTCGGAATAAAGGTAGGTACATCATTTTCTGGTATATCTGACAATATGTATGCAAAATTTAATGATGATTGGTTGAAAAGAACGTAAAAGCGTTACAAACCAACTTACATTCACATTTATTAGTTAAGATGTTACAGTTTAAGGCAACCACCTATTAACACCCACGAGCCAGAAGAGTTACAGATGCGTTGCTAAAGTCAAAAATATTACTCATTAGACATAAAGTCCATAGCCAGTAGAGTCGGATTCATACATCGGGTACCGTAACAGTTTTTACGTTCATTGCGTTCAGACAGAAAGCATGCGGTCATTCCCATTGTACTATTAATATAGTAAGATGACTTGCTTTTATATGCAATCCTTGAGAAGTATGCTAGAGAAGTAAAAGTATACCTTAAAGAAGAACGTTGTGACTTAAATTGAGACAGGTATGCTTCGGTAGTCCACGCATGTTGAAAGGACGAATGAAGAGAGAGTAACATCACAAATTTATGGCGTAAGAGTGAATGACAGTATTGGTAGGGGATGTCCTAGACATCTATATTGACCAGATTAGATACATACTAAAGAAAAGTGATATAAATAGTGCGAGCTACCCACGAGTATGTATGTGGATATGTGTGGATGTAGAAAAAGTGAGTGGGGTGTGTCAGTATCGCGCCAATTGAAAATTTACTCTCATAACATAATCTCTGCCTACACCATTATTACAAGCATGTTTTGAAACGTATTGATTTATCGAAGCCACTTATAGGCTACTAAAATTAATTAAAATGTATATGCGTATATTGTCTCCATTATCCCTTGTCAATATCAAATAGCAGAAGAGGCAATGTTGACAGGTTTATAATAGGAAATGTCTATTGAATATATCCCCGCAAAGTGCCTCTATTGAAAATGATTCCTGAACAAGAAAATGCGGTCAGTTATATTTTTTTCATAATCGTGTCGCTTAAATATGGAATAAGTTACTAGATCAATAAGAAACCTTTATGCTATTAACTTTATTATTTTATGTGTGCATATCTCGCTGACCGATTGTGAACTGTCGGTTTATAATCTTACTAGGCGTATCGGTTAATAAGCTCTCGGAGTAAGATTTTCAGATTGTGAACTGATACTTTGCTTGCGTTTATAAATTACGCTTTAAACTAGTTTAGAAGATAATTTCACAGGTCAGATTGGAGATGACATTAACATGACAGTTACACATAATATAATATGTATATCACACAAAGAATAGGTATGTTGCGTTTCACATGATACCCCAAATGGTCACTAATTCGTTCTTAATTAACTGTCAGTTTACAGTTTGCCTATTTACTACTACCAATCCCTTAAAATGATTAAGTAGACGATAAAATCTCAATACAAAATTATAGTCAACCATTTTTATTACAGTTACACCCTGTAATAATAAAAAGGGATTTATTCTTTCTTTAGTGTAATTTGTGATCATCAAACTCAAGTAAATTTGTAACACGATTTATCTTATAAGTTGTCAATATCTTTTTATTTATAGTTCTTGTAGCATACTCGTAGCAAACTCGTAGCATGGCGCGTAGCACTTGTTTTCGCTAATTGGACACTGTTTTTACTAAATAAACGTTAAACCGGGGACGAATGTAAGCCGTTTCATTGGATACTCAACATTACATCCAATACAATATTAATTGAACTCAAGTTCACGTCTTGAACTGTTAACGACCCATGTCATCGACTTCTATTTTCAATATATCTGTTCGAAAATGTAAATAAATAAAGAGCTATTTTACGAGAACTGTGTAGACAGAGCAAGTAAGTTTTATACACAGTACGAGTTTGTTTGCCTTGTCCTGATGGTTACAGATAAAAAAAGAATTAACCAAATAGCCCCAACTGTTCTCAATGTTCAGGCTTTAGCCTTATATAATACTGGTGACCCGCCCCGGCTTCTCCCGGGTACCACTAATTGTGTTGATTCGATCGCTATCAAACACGCCGCTGTGCCAATATGGACAATCCTTGTAAATTTCATCGGAACCATTTCGGAGTCTATCGATCTATAGGGAACATACATACTTCGCTTTTTATATACTATTTTTTTTCATAAAACTATCCTATGTTACTTCTACTATCTCTAAGAATATGTGTACAAAGTTTCATGATGATCGGTTGAGTAGTTTTCGCGTGAAAGCGTAACAAACAAAACTTGCATTCACATTTATAATATAAGCAGGGATATTAGTAGGGATTGTATGTGTTTTCGTAATAATTGCTAATTATTCTATATGCGAGTTTGACTTAAAACGTGTAAAATGTCACTTCACTCCCTTGCCTCGAACCATCGTCCTTGTAACACATCTTTTTAAAAAATAAATAATTTGCAAATTTTAAGGGACTTAAATTGGCATCAGTATATCCCTATAGATATAACACTCAAGTTATATGCGAACATACATACATACAGAAATTGATTTTTATTTATAATAAAATTGTGATCTTCTAGCAGTTTGTGAATGTTATCATTAGTAATTAGTAAATGAAGACATTTTTTTATGTGACTTGATCCTTCGCATATTCATATCATGTCGGATTCGCACCGACAAAAACCTTGTTATGTTCCAACCGCGCATATCGACGGGGCTGCGATACCTAACGAACGGCTGATTTGAAGATATCAATTTATCAATTGGATCATCGTAAGTATTTTTCACGTATATTTTATTCGTTTTTTTTTAATGGAAAGATGAAGTTATCAAACCTGCAATATTAGAATGAGATTTAGAAGAAGCGAACAAAACTTTCAAAGCGACAACGAACAACTAAGACTTCTCTTAATTAAGATCTTAATTAATTTATTTATTTATCAAAATACAGCATGAATATTGGTTCCAAATAATTCAATTTTGTTAATTGCTATCGGAGATTGTATAGGTGCATTTGGGTTAGTAAATATTTACGATTCATGTGTTCTCAGTTGCATGCAAACAGTAAATATAGAAACATGTACAATGTAAACTAAATGTTCCCCCGTATTCGAGAGCAATACAATTAATATTCGATTGATGTATGTGCTTCACTAATCGTGGAACAAATGCGATCGGAACGTTATTGTAAATCAGTAGTCATGTTTTAATCATCTCTTCTACGACCTTAATGAAATATCGCTTACATTTGTACCATAAAGCACAGTTTACCTGACCACTGAATCTGCAATATTCTCTATACTTTCAGGCCATTTTCAGTTCTCTTTCTTTTCCTATCCTTTCCTAAAAGGGATGAGATGGGAAATGGAGGACGATTGGACGGTGATATGATATGGTTTGCAGTCACTTAACTTCAAGTGAACCGCTTGCTCGTTTGTCACCTCCTATGATAAACATAAATAGTTGGCACTTGGGTAAAAAATAACTAAATAAATATGCCTTCACGCCCGAAACCCGGGGGACTATGCAGAAATTATGGATTTCCACTTGGCGCGATCTTGGCACGGATCTCTTAGTTCATCCACACATACTCGGCGGTTACGGGTACTCCAAATGCTTTTCTGTAGCACCTATGCCACTAATCTGATCGATGTAACGACCATACAAGAATTGGTCATTTTAAATTTCTAAATTTTAATTATAGTTTATATTTAAAATCATGAATGTTAACATAATACTCCTTATAGTTGAACTGAACTGGACTTTAAATGCCAAAGGACTGTGTTAAAAGCCGTGTATCGCAGAGGCTATAGCAAACACAAAAGCACTCAGGAGTCCTTAACTTCATTTCCCCGATACCAATACAATTGGAAGGCTTCAACGCAACGTTAAGAGTGACCATATTGGGTTGAGCCAAATAACAACCTGACATTTGTGTCTTGTACTCCTCATAATATTTTAAAGTACTGCTTAAATATTTATTTTTAAACCTTAGTAGGACGGACTTTGGACTAATAATCCCTTTTTATCAACGCATGTTTCTTAATGACAGAATATTTCAATATACATTTTTACTAACTTGTAATCGTCCAATTGACTTGAAAATTTAAAATCATATAAAGAACCCACAACACATTTACCCTAACTTTGTTTTAAGTCCTGATCAGGATTATGATTGTACAAAATTAAATTAACTTTAAGATTAACTCTGACTGACTCCTAAACCTAGATTTTCTGATTTCAACTACAAATACCAACTTAAAGGAACGTAACCACAATGGAAGCTGAAAAAGCAATAAAGATTTTATTTTCAATTCCAGGCCGTTTTAATGTCGTCGTCTGGACGTAGGCTACTGATTGCCGCTTCGATCGGTTGCTACCATCGTCAAAATAATTAATTAATTATAGTGCAAAACTGATCGTAGAATGCGCCTACGACGTAGACAGATAACTGCTACGCCGTAGATACTACGCGACGACAAGCGTATATTATTATTATATTTTAATGTCTTGTGTTTCGATATAATATGAACTCTAAATTACCGGATGCTATCCTTACTCATATTATAAATGTGAATGTAAGTTTGTTTGTTACGCTTTCACGCGAAAACTACTCAACCGATCATCATGAAACTTTGTACACATATCCTTGGAGGTCTTAGAAGTAACTTTTTATGAAAAAAAGTATATAAAAAGCGAAGTATGTATGTTCCCTATAGACCTATAGACTCCGAAACGTCTGAACCGATTTCGATGAAATTTACAGGGATTGTCCAGATTGGCACATTCCTGTGCTTAGTAGCGATCGGATCAACATAATTAGATACCCGGGCGAAGCCAGGGGGGTCACTAGTAGTTAATATTTGTATTGTGCGAAATTCGTGAGCTAATACTCGTTAGATTTAGAAAAATAACTGTAAAATGTGTGTAATATTGACTATTTCACGTCAGGTCTATTTCAGGTCACGTATGGTAGCTTGAGTTTCAATACGTTATGTGCCCAAATATTAGATAATAACTTGTATTAATTTACGAAATAGTTTATGTCTGTCCTTTTCTTTTTGTATCAGACTCTTTACATATAACCAAGTTTAATGACGAAAGCTCAAATACAATGCTCGGCGCATTTAAAGTCTGTTAATTAAATCGAAACTTTTCGAATCAACTTCGAAAGTTGGCGAAAAATTTAAATAGAAAATCGTGATTTTAATATCAAGTTAGGAATTGGATTTGTACTTCAATTGTTTTATAATTACAAAAATATTGTAAATCGTCTTTTATTGCAACAATGTTTAGTATATTATTGTTCACATAATTGTGGTATTACATATATAAATTAAGGGTACTCGTAACACTACCATATTTCAGTCTATCAACAATAGCTTGTATATTAGTTAGCCCTTGGACTTTCACTTAATGTCCCAACTTAAATTTAAGTGGTCACTCTTTCTTCGTTAATTAAAAATTCATATCAAATACTAGTATCTACTGAAATACACGTTTATTCAGACTTAAATCAGTCCATATGTATAAATAGACACGTCCAAAAAATACTCTCGACGGTCCGAGCGAATCTCGCATTAATAATGAAAGCCCGCTCTGGAATAATTCTGTTCTTAGCTCTTGCATTTTTAGGTCACAGAGATTGGACATTTCTATTCGTATACAATTAATACTCTTCTATTCTATTAATTTCTAATAAATTAAATTCTACTCATTTTATTAGCGGTACGTACTGGCTAGCCCATCCGGGAATTACCTCACAGAAGACAGGCGGGAAGTAGAAGTATTTGTCCTTAATTTCTAATTCTAATAAAGATGCGATGGAACAGGAAGAGTTTATGACAGAGGGTATGGATAAGGAAGTAGCCTTTCTTCTTTTTATCCCCTCCTCCGCCCATTACAGATAGCGGTCATTTAATATCGGATGACCAGTCTGCTCGTTTGCCACCATCTACTTCCACTGATAAATTTAATGCGTACATCAACACAAACAATTCTATGACTCTATTACAGTAAGAGCTATCCTTAATACCGTAGGAATACTTCTAGTTTACTTTCACTCTTGAGCAGAAGGGGATGACTTAAAAGTTTCATTCTTTATGACAACACACAAACAAACTCTTATTTACATTTATATCAATCCTTAGATATTACGCAGTTAAGGAAGACCAACACATTGTTACTATTAGTATATAATAGTGGTAAATAGTAGTATATGTCAGTCTCCAGCCTCCTAACTATCTCCAAACGCTTGAAGGACAAATAAACACACCTTCGCATTTATAATATTAACAAATCATCAATACTAATAATATAAATGGATATAAAATTAGAATTACTCCTTACTGTTCGTGAAAAACGTAAAATATGCCATAATATTTTCATAATAATTTTTAAAAGCTAAAAACCTAGTCTCGGCGCTTTCAAGTAATTAGTGTCTGGTTACTGGAGCTGTTACATCTTTTGTTCTAATGTTGAGAGTTTTAAAAATATTTGTTGAAATGTGAAGCGCCGAGAGCGCTGGCTTATTTGAGTTTATTCATTATTAAAACTGATTTAAAACTATACCGATAATCTAAACTAATTAAGGCAAAAGTCATTTTGCTAGACAATGGCTTGGTGTAACGTTAAAAACTACGTTTAAATATTTTCTTCTCGCTACTTTAGAAAATTGAATTTTTAAAGAGTAAAGCAAACATGTAAAAAGTTAATTGGCAACGTGAGCCCGGACTCCTACAAACCAGAACTCTAATAAAATGCAAACGTAATAATAATAAGACTGAAAATTACAGTTTAAAATCATACAACAAGAAGAAAATTGTATTGTGTGTTCATTGACACCAACATAGTCTGTTAACAAATAGATAAATATGCACTCACATCCGTAACCCAGAGGGGTAGGCAGGGATTATGGATATCTATTAAGCACGATCCTGGCACACCACTGTCGCTTCTTTTACATTCATACATCGATACATGCATGTTTGTCGGATGTGCGCTCTTTATATCGCCCTTGGTTAAGTTTTTTCAATTCTCTGGATTTTGTGACAGATCCAATAAAATGTATTTAAGTGTGAAACTTCGGAGAATTATTAATTTTATATGCTGTAATAATACTTATCATTATTAAGTGTGAGACACTTCGCGTGATGTCTCAGCCCGTGACCTTGGCGCATGCAACTATGCTGAAATATCGGGAGCTCAAAAAGGCTAATTGTGGTAAAAAAATGCGCAGATATGAATGTAGAGGAGCGGTGTGGAAAATCTCTACCTATCCCTCTGGGTTACAGGCGTGAGTGGCGTTATTTATCTTTTTCTTGTACACATAGATAAAACCAAGTTACTTATTAATCCTTGAGAATCGGAGTTGGCTAGTTTGGCAGGACACAAATTCAGTAATAAATCTCAGGAAAGCACTTAATCCATTTGGCGTGTTGTTCACTCTAGATTCGTTTCGAGATTTAATTTAACCTTCTGGGATTGTCTAGGTTTTCTTTAACCTAGACTTAAATGGTCTTACTTATTATTATTTTTTATTTCGCCTTGTCTGAATGGATGAGGTACAAAACGAGTATATAAGGGAATCCTCAGTCAGACGAAACGCAGAATACTCTACTTCACGCCTGCCTTCTGTGAGGTCATGGATTTCACCGGTCGATCCGGCCCATTCGTGTAGCAGATTTTGTTGATGCGGGCTCTACCACTGTTAGAATAAAATGAATATGTTATATTACCGATAGCGGAAAAGTTAAGAAGCGAAAGGTTGGTTAAAAACAAATGGAGAGTTTTAGATATGAACGTGGAGGGATAGGTCGGAAGAGGTAGGTCTTGGAAAAGAGGAATGTATTCCGTGAAGGGTTTCATGATTAAGGAGGGAGTGACGACGGAAAAGACAGATAGATCGATGTAGAAGACATACATGCGTAGGTGTATGAATGATAGAAAAAGCGAGAAAGGTGTGCACCAGAGATTACAAATTTCCGTTTGGCAGAGTCCAGTGTCAAATGGAAATCTGTAATCACTGCTTACGCCTCAGGGTTAAGGTTAAGGGTGTTATTGTTTATATATGTATATAAATAGGTATTTTTTTGTTATTTGGAAGCATAAATCTAACGTTTATTCTAAAATCATCGCTATTTTTAGTATGCAACCACACACAGTATCTATGTCATTATTAAATGTAAATTGTGGTTCTTTCTACTTAATTTTTTCATTTGCATACGCTATGCTTACTCGTGAACAAAGTAAAATATTTTCCTAACGTACAATGCAAACTTGTTATCTTTCACAAAAGTTAAATTGGAAGCTTTACGGAGTTGTGGTTAACTGTAAACCGCATTAAAAAAAGTAATGAAAAATATTGTTCGTGTGTATCACTGCCTTTCGCAATTCAATCATCAAATTCAAATTTCATTACTCAATACTTTTTTGATTGAGAATAACGCCATCTAGGTACAAATTTAAATTTGTAAGTTATATAATGGGAATTTAACATGATATTTTATTATTTAAAAGTATTAATTATTATATCTGCTATTGTTCCATTAAAATAACCTTATGCTACTTGATGTTGTGGACGTACTCTTACTAACTTAAGAACTTTCAACTTAAGAACCTTGATACTTGAAGGATCATAACTATGATAGATTAGTGTCATAATTGCTATGCTTAAGTGGCAATGGGCGGAGCAATTTGCTTGGAGAACTTATAGTGGATGACGCCGGCAGCCCGGTGGTGGTCTCCCAGAAGATAGGCAGACGATCTGGTTAAGGTTGTGGCCATTAGTGAAAAAATATGTATCAGGTTAACCGATTGCTCGTTTGCTATTAAAAAAAGCAATAGACAGTGTGACGATACACCACAATGCGACAAAAAGAAGAGCTTATAAAATTAGCCTAACAAAGTAATTCAGCTCAAGACAAGTGCAACAACAAAGTTTGATGCAACTTTCTCTTAAGTTTGAAACAACAACCTTTGGCTTTGACAAGTTTCAAACGCCGGCTCTTTGAACTTTGTAACTTCGAGTTTTGTTACTATATAAGACCACTGGACACATCTGTGGGCGTAGGATAAGCCACTACAATATGAAATTAACACTTAAGTTCTCTACACCATAAGATACTACAGATGAACAAAAGTAAAATGCGTAAGAAATACTTGGAGAGTGAACAGAAGATATTTAAAGGCCTGGCAAGCTGGCCCCGGCTTCGGCTACCTCCTCCGCGACAAGGAGGGGGGACCGAACCACTTAGTCCCCCCCCACTAGATAAGCCGGCTGTTAATGTCGGCAGGGACTCCCCATTCCCCGCCAGCCAGCGCCACTACAGGGGGGCGAGGATGGCAGTATATTGCCGCCTTCTTCTCCTCGCTCGCCTGCGCCGGAGCGGGGAAGCTAAGGGGTCTCCCTCGCGCTTCCGCTCCCTTTCCTAATTTTGCGAGATTACTGCCTCGCAGAAGGCTTCCCACGCCTTCTCGCTTCCCAGCATTGCGTGTAAAACGCCGGGAAGCGAGAGGTCGCCGCCTATCGTCGCCACAAGGGTGCAGCGCTCGGTAGTCCTCTAGGGTGTGCCGAGGCGGGTCCTCCTCGTTACCGCACCCGTGGTACACAGGTACTTCCGAAACATCCGTGTCCGGAAAGCACCTGTGTCACTCGAAAGGTGAGGAACCCGTGGACTCGTGGCCCTCCTGCGGAGGAGGGCCCTGTTAGTCGCGTCCAGGGCCTCTACCCATATTGGCGCACCATACAGGGCCAGGGTGTGCTCTGGGACGGGCCGGCGGTGGCTGTCGTTTGTCGGCGGCGAGCGGCGGCCTGATCACCGGCTCTGGAAGAAGACGCTTCTCTAGGTTCTAGAAGCGCGCATTCACATCTCACCCACCGACTGCAGGAGTTGCGCTTTACTTTTTCAAGGGCCTCCTCTAAGTCCAAAAGGGACTCGGGTGCATTATTCGGAGTCGCAGCCGATCTCTTCTGCGACTCGGAGTAAGCTTATTTGAGTGCGCGGAGCTCCGCACGGACCAAGCTATCGAGCTGTTTTGAGAGCCGAGCGTAGTCTGCGCGGAGTCTGCGGTGCTATTCTTCAAGGGTGATCGAGCGCAGCCTTTTAAAGCTTAACGCGTCGAACACCGCCTGCGTGGCCACGTTAATTTTCCCGCGTACCATGCCCTTTAAGTTGCTGCTTTAATTTTCCCTTTTTTGTTGGGAGTAGGAACCCAGGACGTAAGGGCATACCCTTAGCCCTGTGGAACGGTCTCCATAACTCCATAACGCCGATTCGATGGAGATCCTTGAAGAGGACACTAGTTTACGCGATGCTAGATGGGTTGGCGTGCCCCCCTAGCTTCGGACGGTTTATCCCCGACGGCATTGTTAATACACGCCGGAGCCGCCCTCCCTTTTCCCTCCCCGGTGTTTGGTTCGCGGGGCTTTCGCCCTACTCCAGCTACGAGCCAGAGCATTCCCCTATCCACCACCCGAGGACGTGCCACGTCGGAGTTCACCTCTCCGCCCACTAGGACAACCCAGCAGGTCCGTGGATAACGGGCATCCCTACCAAGAAAGCTTGTGAAACAAAGTCAATGACCGTACGTTCTTCCCAGTACTGTAGGTATCGGGTTCGAACTCAGGCAGGCGCTTTACTTTGTATAAGTTATTTCATCACCACTGCTCAAAAGACATTGAAGAAAAACTTCGTGTGTCCACCAACCAGTACTGGGTCAGCATGGTGGATTACGGCCCCTTCCCTCTCTCGGAGAGGAGGTCTGTGTCCCTGCAGTGGGGAAACGTATTAAAAAAGGCTTATTTTTTATTTTGTTGTTTTTGATAAGTGCTACAAATGATACTCAATATAACTCTATATTTTTTAAGAAGATAATGTTTATTCAACAATACAGTCGTAAGTCAGTTAAATGGTTTGTGTTTTACAATACATTAGAGTTTAGCGTTTCAATCGAATAAACTGATTAGTAATACGATATATTTCTGTAACCTGTGTACCTAAGAAATATTACTCTTTGGTATAGAGGCTACAGTTGTACTAGAAGCGCCAGATATTGAATAATAAGAAATAAGTTGCGGTGCTTAAGAAGTGTTCGTTGGAAGAATACCACTAAACAGCGCTGGCAACAGAACGTCCCACAACGCGGTTTTGCGTAGTAGGAAGGTATGCTTCTGTGTTTCGCCTAGGCTAAGGTGCGTCCTAGGCAAAATTATACCGACCAGAATGATGACATACTTAATAAAAATCGAACAGTACCCGTAATTGACGAGTATTTATGCGTAGATGTATGAATGCAAGAGAAGCGAGAGAGGCCAGGACCGTGACAAACGGAAAGCCCGAGCTCTGTCTACGGCTATCGGTTAAAACGTGATCACTTATTAACAATAAAACTAATCTGATAATTTGGATACTACAGTAAGTTGTTAAATAAAATAAATCACAGTTTCAACTTTCAATTCTGTGTCCAGTTAATTTGTTAATATCTGCCTAATTTTATTATGTAACAAAACACGAATAGCTCTAACAGGAATACATCGCGACAATGCCCAATAGCACAAGTGAAAACAATTGTCTTGTCAGATGCGCTCGTAAAATTGTTCGGATTACGCTCATTTTTTCCGTAAACACCAGATGGTAACATTTATGTCCATGACTTATTTCTTTATTTGAAATCGTCTTCGTTTTAATAAAACCTCTACTATACATAACAGGTATTCAAAATCATTACTGTAACTTATTTATCTATCTAACATAATCTACAGCTTTTTTAATCGTTATATACAGTCCCTCGTCCATCACGCTAAACGAAGTGATACTATTTTTTTTAAATAACTTACTTTTATTTTATACCGACTAATACATTTGTAATAACACGTTTGAGTACATTCACTCACTCTCATAATACAGAGGAGTGGGCTATGAATACGGATTTCCATTTGCCGCAATCCTGGCACACCTCTATCGCTTCTTCCACATCAACAATACACCTACGTATACATGCACGTCAGTTGCAGGTCCTCCATATTCTGCCCTTACTTAGTACGTCACTAATCTGATCGATATAAGTTCTCCTGGAACGTCCCCTGCCAACGATGCCTCGTACTTTAGCAATATAAATTTGTCTTGTTAATCTCTCTTCATCCATCCTTTCAACACATCCGAACAACCCCAAATGCCATTCTCTATTCTATTATATTTTTGTATTCTCTATTTAAGTATGTATTTACAAAATAAAAGTAGTATATGTAGTATATCAGTTATCTAGTTTCCATAGTACAAGCGCTGCTTAGTTTGGGATTAGATGGCCGTGTGGGAATAGTGTCCCAGGATAATATATTTAATAAGCGTTAATTATGGAACTTCCTAAGTTAAGGAAACCGAAATTTTTTGTATGCTATTTATCGATATTCACAATACGACAATATTATTTGGTTTTACACTGAAGTGGGAAATAGAATAATTATATTACGGGACGTATATAATGTTCTATAATGTAATGTATTATTGTGTAGGATTTAATACATTGAAATCCAACGGAGCATAATATTGAAATGCCGGAGGTGGAACACTTGCTTACCTCTTAGTTTACTTTAATAAATATACATTTACACTCTTATTATATGAAAGTATACATGCATACAAATATATTCAGTTCTTCAAGACATTCGCGACATCTGTTTCTGCAATTGAATGGAAAGTTTTAATGTTATTAAAATAGTAATGATCGACCATTTAACTTTTGCGTGATATGCATTTTAAGTACTTTCAAGTCTTCTTTGTCTCCTGTACTAGCAGAATGACAATAGCTAAATGCAAGAAATTAATGGCGGCACCAATATGACGGTTTATTTCTATTTAACGCGCTTTTAATAGCTTAGCCTGTATCTACTATGTACATATATGTAACAGAATCTTACGTTGTCATTTACACTAACTTGTAAACGTGCGATCGACTCTAAAGTCATTATAAGGGCCGATGAAAATACATTTTTAACTTTGATTTAATCCTTATTAGGACTATTAAGATGATTATAATCAATTTAAGATTGACAATTAAGCCACCTAGTAGTAGTAATAGAAAATGAAATGACAGAAAGCGTTTTGCGTAAGAACTTGTGAGTTTTTATACAAATACAAAACAAAACGAAAGCCAATACTAATTCTGAGGTGTGTCGGGAAACATTTTCATCCGTTTAACTATCGTATGTATGCATGTATGTTATGTTATTGTGTATACAGGTTTTTCAAGTGAAAACTTAGACGCGTAAGACGATACTTGGTAGGGGAAAATCTTATAGGTTCGCGTGAACATATGCTAGCATGCTTAAGCAATTTGCTTACTTGAATTTGGAACGGTTTGGACGAACTTTTTAAAATTTATGCAAGGGCTTCTTTCTATTGTTTATTTATTTATTTTTGAACTGTTGTCACGCTTCTGTTTTGAGTTTTCACTTTGGTAGTCCACTCCCTATCCTTTATTAGAATATTCAATCTAGATTTGTATTTAAAAGAGCTTTATCACGTTTCAATGTGTGTACAAGTTATTTATGTTCGGAACCCGAGCGAGCGGGCTTAACTGGGATTATCGCTTATGATTAACGTTCCGTATTCGTTTACCACGTTTTAAAATTCACCTTCAAATAGAAATATTTTTGCTCTATTATGGGAAATTAAAAGTACCCGGAATTGACTAACGGTAAGCGGGTAACCCTGACAAGCGGAAAAAGATTCGATCAAGGGTGTGGACAGGAAAAGGAAATACTTTTTCCTGTCTGTGTCTCCCTTGTAAAGGTAGGCAACGCATTTGTAATTTATTAAATTGTTGCAGATGCCTTGCTTGCTCGTTTGCCACTATAAACTTCTCTAGCGATTTGGATGAAATTTTCTATTTAAACATAGTTTATTTCTTAATTTCCACAAAAAAAACTATTTTCTAGCGCCATCTATTAGGCATTATCATCAATGGATGATAAATCATTTGACAACAATGCATGCATACTGGTTACCTATAAAATGTTTATGATATAACGCTAGATGTCATGATTCGAATACGAATCTTACGATAAACCACGACCTTGTGATGGCGGTTGACAACTATAATGAGATGAAATGGAACTCGGTCGACAGCTATTTATTAAACTTCATAATATAATTTCATATCGTTATTTACCAATAGAAGACATTGTTCTAGTTTCAATATATACACACGCACGAACATGACGAAAGCTCGATCTAAACAATTTTGTATATCAGCATACATTAAGAGATGAAAGTCATTTTGTATACGTTTGTAATTTAGCTTCCAAAAAGAGTTTTTTCCGTCGGGTCTCGTCTTTGCCTGAATTATTAAAAAAGAGCTGTTATTCGCGACTTCGTTGACTTAGATCCGAGAACAATCCATTTCGTTTCAACAGTATTGCATTACTAAATTAAATTGCAGTTAAACAGCCTTTTTAATTTCCCATATAACAATGCGTCATCCCATTCATTCCCTTACGAGATTAAATTTAAAAAATCTCGTTTTAATGCTCGCCTATGTCATAAAAGGAGGTTTCGTTTAGTATTGAGCTCGGATAATCTACTACGTTGTACTACATCTAATTGATGCTCAGATACATAAAAAAATGAATAAAGGTCCAGAAAAAAAATGGCCAGTTATATGATAATATTAGTTAAATTAACACTTAGGTGCTACAGTGGTAGAGCCCACAACAACAACATCTGTTGCACGAATGGGCCGGCTCGACCGATGAAATACCACGACCTCACAGAAGACAGACGTGAAGTAGAGTATTCTGCGTTTCGTCTGATGAGTGAGGTGTCGAAGGCCTGATTTTAGTTATTTCCCCCTTCCCATCCTTTTCTTATAAGAAAAGGATGGGAAGAAGACTTGGTGGAGGGGATGTATAGGAATTGTAAGTAACCATTTTCTGCTTATCCCCTCCTCTGCCCATTAAAGGTTGGCAACGCATCTGCAACTCATTAGTTAGTTGCAAATGTCTATGGGTAGCGATCACTTGCCGTCGGGTGAACTGCTTGCCCGTTTGCCACCAAGGACTATAAAAAAGAATGTTTTTAAACAAAAATTTAGCGGTCTGAGTTTCGTCCTTCCGCAGTCCGGATACGGACCGCGGGCCGACCCCTACGCTAATGGACCAGTCACTCAAGTTCTTGTTACAAACTTATCTTTGATTCCTGCAATAAATTAACGAACATTGATTCTATATTAAAATAATAATAATAATAAATCGGCCTTTTCTAGAATATTTCCCACTGCAGGGATACAGGCCTCCTCCCCGGGAGAGGGAATGAGCCGTAATCCACCACGCTGGCTCAGTGCGGGCTGGTGGATGTCACATGTCTTGGAATTTGGTGGTTCTAAGTAAATGCCGGATTCCTCACGATGTTTTCCTTCACCGTTTTTGGAGCAGTGGTGATGAAATAAATTACACAAATTAAAGCGCCTGCTTGGGTTCGAACCCGCATCCTACAAGTATGTAAGACAGGGCCTAAGTCGCTGAGCCACCACTACTCCCTGATCAGTGGTTCTATATTACCATAACATTATATATAAAAGAAACAAAAATCAGGTTCACCACTTAACGTAATCACCTTACAATAATTTGTAAACGTACATCTCTCGAAAAGATTTTATCTATTCATTGATTCAGCTGTCACGAGCTTGAAAATTTCCATTTTACTTAAGTTGCTTAAGCAAATTGCCATTTTGCTTTTAGCGAAAGCTCTAAAGCTATCTCCGAAAATTCACAAATACCGTACATTCGTAGAATAAAAATCAGTTGCGAGTTTAAAGATATATTCTTTTTTATTTTATTAATCAATACAAACCCTTACGACCGTAGTAACGTTATAGGGTTGCCAATGATACACAAACTGCTAAGATGATACATGGTGAGTCCTTCACTGTTCATTAAAGTCTCAGGCACAGCAACTAATTTGACTCTATGATATAAAAAAGTAAAAAAGCCAGTGGATGATCTGATATTATGTAACCTTTGCTGGGTAGCTATGATACCCATCGCAAAAGTCTGAAGATTTATCGATAGTAAATTATTAAGCTAAACAAAATCACATGCATTAAACCAAAAGTAACATAGAAGAACAAGGCATATACGTATAAAAATATGCAGCTCACTGTTTACATCTGTAATGAATTGAACACTATCGTAGTGCTCGGTTAGGTTAGAATGACACAAGACGTATGAAAATTTATTTTT
Organism: Papilio elwesi; assembly: GCA_029849275.1. Taxonomy (NCBI): domain Eukaryota; kingdom Metazoa; phylum Arthropoda; class Insecta; order Lepidoptera; family Papilionidae; genus Papilio; species Papilio elwesi. The sequence goes on along the minus strand of CM056710.1, from coordinate 2,557,770 downwards.
ATCCCAAAATCACAATTGGAACACAATAAGGGTTAGGAATAAAACATTCAAAAACATTTACCTACAACAAAACTTAAACTAGGCAAATTTATATCAACCAGATTGATGACAAACTAAACCGACCTATAACGAGCATGTATGCGTACGACTTTAGAAGAAGCGAGCGAGCGAAAGAGGTGAGCCAGCGTAGATAAATCCGTATTCTCTGCCTACACCACTGGGTTAAGGGCGTGTGTGCTTATTTTTTCATATTTATATATTTCAACCATAATTGAAACAAAAAACAACACGAGATTACACTGAAACTTGTTAATTTAAATGAAAAGTATGTTTGTTTCTTCGGTCCAAAAGAAATAAAATAGAAAAGAATGCAAATGCGAACAAGCTGTATTATGCAGTAAGAAGGGTCGCGACCGCGAGCGGGCTCTTGCCCCGGTCAAGGAATTACTGTCGCTTAATGTTCCAACGAATGCGGAATTTAAAATATTTATATTACTTCCGTATATGTTAACTTTTATGAAACACATTACGTATATAAAATGGTTCAGGAATTTCTAAATTCTACTTTTCCAGTGTTTGACAATTTCGCGTAATCTATATACTTATACATATTTAAAAGAGCAAGCTAACTAAACACACGGCCCCTGCTGGGTCTGGTAACTTCAAATTTTGCACAGAGAGCTCTGTCATCTGTCTGTCTGTTATGTGCTTACGTAACTAAAAATGATTTTTTTTAATTCTTAAAGTTAAGTTTATATGTAGAAACTACCCGTGCGAAGCCAGGACGGTATTCGCTTATAAAAATTATAAATTGTTGAAATTCTGCATGGATTTCGTATCGACCATTTTATTTCACAACCCTAAAAGATAATTTAACAATTAGTGCCCACGTAACTAAGTGATTTTTACGAGAAAAAATTAAAAACAATGGAAGCGAAGCTCAGCGTAGTTATTTCATCACGGCTAGTTATTTAAGCATTTTACTTAATTGTAATATTAAAACAAATGTTGTCTTTGGGTGTGAATAAAAATAAATGAATAAATATGCTCTCACGCCTGTAACCCAGACGTGTAGGCAGAAACGCAAACGAAAGAAGTTGACGCGACCGTGGCACACCTCTGTCGCTTCCTCTACATTCACACATCTACGCACACATGCTCGTCGGTTACGGGTGCTACTTATATCGCCCGTTTTTAGTAACATACCAATCTGATCTATATAATTTCTCCAAGAGCGTCCCCTATCAACACTGCCACTCACTTTCGCGGCATAAATTTGTACGTAATATTACGTGTTACTGACGCGAGCTCTAAAGAAGTAAATACATACAAATCTCAATGAAATACGTATAGAAATTTTAAATCCAATGAGCTATAAATACCCGTTTCATCCAATACAAAACCCAATTTACCTAACCTCAACTAGTCCGATCTACTTTCGTTAATAACTCTGTAGCTTATATTAACTGGGACAGATAAAATAATGGTCTGCCGTTACTACTCTAATATACTCTATATTACGACGTCATCATTAATTCTCGAGGCGAGACAGTCAAGATTAATAGTGTTGCATTAAAGTATTCAAGGAGTTTTGGATAAACTGCTTAATATAAGCGAAGTGATCTCAATTTGATGAAGTGAAACATAAGCTTGTTATACCTTGTTTCATTGGAAGATATGATTGTTGTAAACAAACAAACGGCATTTACCATCCATGGCGGCCATTACACATTTTATATTGTCATGAAATTGTGTAATATGGATGGCTTATATACGGGAATATGAGAAAAAGTTGTTTTTAGCGAATTTTAACTTAAGAATCTTGCTATGAAACAATGTATACATTCAATTAGAGTTATTTTATTTGAGTGTCGCATATATTTAGCTGGGTTAAACATAAGAGAAAAAATTAGTCGTTTTTATATAGTCAAATTATAGCGTTGGGCCATAATCCCATATGATAAGTGGAGATGTGGGTTAAAAAAGGTTATGCACTAGTTTAGTATTGACGTATTCACTCTTATTGAAGGCACCCACGTCATAACTCACTGTTGTAAGTAATTTAACGTAACTTACTAACTACACATTAGGTCAATATGCAAGACTATGGCCACTATATATTTATGGATTAGAAGCAGAAGTAACCCGTAGAGTTGATTAGATAGGTGGCAGTAGGCAAGGCTGGCTCGTGGAACTGAATCCGGACTTTAATTAGTTTAACTGTTACAACGTTGATACTACCTGCAGTCAGTGTTAAATCCTATATTTTAGGAATTGATAAATTTTATGATAAAATTCCTAAGACTTCTTCACTACTAATAATGATCTAAAGTGTACATTTAACAAGTAATAGTTAGTGTAAGAAACCTAAAACAGAATATGGCATTCCGGGGAAAATGCAAATCGAATGACAGTATCCAATATTGGGAACCGACTACTAATAATTTTTTGGACATTATTCACACACGGCGATCTAATCCCAAACTAAGCAGAGCTTGTACTATGGAAACCAGATAACTGATATACTACTTATACTACTTTAAAACTTTAAATACAAACTTAAATAGATAATTACATCCAGGCCGAGGACAATCAAATATACTGATGCACACAAATATCTGTCCTGGATGGGAATCGAAGCCACGACCTGCAGCGTGAAAAGCAAGCACATATACGCGCGAAAAATATAATTCTCTTGGGTCAGTCTCATTAAAATATAAAAATATGATGGGTTCAGTTTTTTGTACTTCGTGCGGAAGTCACGGCACTTCAAAATATACATAAATATCGTCAGTCACTAGTTAGATATACATTAATTTATACATTTAAAGAGCAGATTAATCCAAGCAACATTAATGCTCGAATGCAATTAAATTGCTTCCTGCAGGCGTCTTAATAAAGTGACTGAATAGAACTGAGCGTCCGGGTACTAGACGATTGCAATTGAATACAGGATCTCAAGACGATAATGAGCCAACGGAGTGGAGCTCATTAAAACAACGCGATACTTTTAGTATTATATAAACAGATTAAAATATACCCTGACCCCGTCACACCCCCTTTCCGTTCGCATGCTATCCTTATAAGAAATCGATGGGAAAGGGAATCCGATTGAAATAGGACAGAAATACGCCTGTCTTTTGTGAGGTCGGGTCGAGGTTGTTGGATGCTCTACCACTAATCAAATGGGACTTAAACATTAAGTAATTACAGAGTATTTAAAAAAAAAAGAGATGTCGGTAACAGAAATACACAAATACAATAATAATTGCATTATTAATTTGACGATCACCAAAGATAATTTTTAAGCACTGCTGTGCACTGTCTGCTTTAGATTTTCGACAATATGAAGATCGCCAATTGTTCTTTTGTGTATTGTGATTATCTGGAGAATTAATAATGAAAAAAAAGAAAGTTGCGCGAAAAATAAGACTTAACCACCATATTCACTTTTCTAACGGAGGTAGAGTCCGCAACAACAACATCTGTGACACGAATGGGCCGGCTCGACCGCTGAAATACCACGACCTCACAGAGGACAGGCGTGAAGTAGAATATCCCTTCTCTGTCCATTAAAGGTAGGCAAAGCATCTGCAAAACTTTGCAATTTGCTTGTTGCGGATGTGTATGGGTAGCGCTCACTAAACATCAGGTGATCCGCTTACCCGTTTGCCACTTTATTCCATAAAAAAAGGAAACGTTACCGCTTTTAGAATAACCGTCAGTCGTTTGACAATCGTCGCGATTACCTTAAGTAGTGGATAATGAATGTTTGTATGGAAAAACTACCCGCGCGGAGCCCGGGCGGGTCGCTCTTATTAAATCCACGTCAAAATCTTAGATCCGCCATATAGAACTCTGATAGTTTCACCACTACATTAGAAGATTTCTATTAATAGTACATCCAATCCAAATCGACAGATCGGGTATCAAAGGACCGTCACTGAAAATCATTTAGTAAATGCACACACATTTGTAACGTCCAATCAAATCCTGTCATGGCCCTCGTCAAACAAACGGAAACGTATCGTAGTGAGACATACAACCGGAGCACTGAACCCTCTTTGTAAAATTAATCGAGCAGAAACACTATCCTCACAGAAATACTGTTAAAGTGAGTGACAAGCAAGATGATAAAATGATGGTTAATGACCTATGTACGTAGCGAAGAAATGGCTCATCAATACAGAGATGCGAATTACATTATCGTTTATCATCTTGATACTTGAACGACGTGCAATTTATTAACAACTGAAATGCGTAACTACCTAACAGCATGGAATAGGAGTATTCGGCGATTCGTCCGATGAGTGAGGTGCCGGAGGTCCAATTTTAGACCTCTCCCCCTTCCCTTCCCATTATTTTCTAATAAGGATAGGATGAGAAGGGGAAAAAAATTATTAGTGATGGGTAGTCCATCCCCTCCTCTGTCCATCAAAGCTAGGCAACGAATCTGCAGCTCATTGACTTGTCTATGAGTAGCGATCACTTAACGTTAGGTGAACCGCTTGCTCGTTTCTTTTTTCGTTCCGTTTCATTTTCTTCAATAAAAAATTCTAGGAATTCGCCTAATTTTAAATTGATTACTTATGCCCATGAACGCCTACAACACCAGAGGAACTGCAGCTGCGCAGACAGCCTTTAAGGAATCTGTACGAACATTTCTTGAAGAGCCCAGACATATTGGTTTGGAGATCATTCCACAAGGCAATTATGCGAAGCAGGAAATTACGCAAAAGTTGCGTACGGAATTTGCGCGACTCGACAAACTAATTTCCGGTAAAAACTAAAAACTATTTAAAGTGAAAACTTCTTTAGCCGCGTTAGAAGATAATTTGTAGGGAATAACTTATAGGTTCGCGTGAACACTCAACATGCGTCAGCATGATTTATGAGAAGCGAATTTGAGTTTTATTGTTAAGCTACAATGGTTTATTTTATTTCAAAACACAGGCATTACGTGGAGTTGCTTTCGTTTGTAAGACCACGTAGGTATAAAGGCTACTACAAAGTATAGTTGTTTAAGGCAAACAAGTAAGGTATAGCGAAAACAGCGTGAAGTCTAAGCTATAAATCTTTAAAATAACTTCAAACATTCTCAAGCCCGTGCGATCACGTATCGTCAAACGACAGCGCCTAGCTTTACATTTATAAAAACGATCCAAGTTTCTATTAAATTATCTGTACGTGCCAGATCGCTGGTTCGACGCTTTACACTAAGTCGAATATAAATTTCGACATTTTGCTAACGTTAAATCGCGAATAATAAAGGCTTAAAGATAGGGTTCTGTAGAATTTGATTATAGAAATTCGGTTTAATCTGAATGTATGGTTGGCTGGAATTGAAAAAAATTGTGAACACATGAAGAAGCAACTTGTTATCTTCGTCTAACCGTTAAGATTGTCAAAGTAGTCAAGACAAATACTTAGCGCGCTTTTTTTTTCTTATTTTGATTGCTGAATATTTTTGTAATTTAATTCCGCGTATATAATATTACGCGAATGGTCTCAGAAAACAGCCTCAAAGAGTGATATGTGTCAAATATATATAATAAATGGTTTTTATAATTAGGAAGGGAGGGGAAGGGGAAGTAGATTTGACAACGGAGGGGATGAATATGCAAAATAAATATCCTTTTTTTGTCCTTTGTTTGTCTTCTCTATGGACAGATCATTTAAAGGTAGGCAACGATTAAATGTTAAAGGTAATCACGTGAGTATAACGAGCCATACAGACTAAAAGACAGTGAAAGAAATTTCAAACTAGGTTAGAATTCATAGTTACAAAAAGAATATTTATTACAATAAAAATTGGGAGTATTATGGAGTAGTATAGATGATGCTAAGGACTAAATTGGCCCTTGAAACTCGGAGGTGTCGTGCACTCTGAAATAACCCTAAGAGCCAGTGCAGTGAAGAACCTGAGTACGGTCATTACACTGCGAAGTGTGACGGCAATCGAGTTGCATCGTAGATGCGCGCTACGTATGTATTTCTTTATTACGTTTGCCTCGATTACATTTTGTTTGTACACAAATAGTTTTAAGTTTCTTTTGTCGTTGAATTCATCGCACTGTGGTTTGCAGCTATAATTGAGATGGCACTCGCCAAGCCTGTTAACATAGTATGTGTATCCAATTGTCTAAAGTTAGTGTTCCATCGTGTTGGTGTACCATATTTAAATAAATAAATAAATAAAAAGAAGAGAGAGAAAAAAGGGACAAAATTTATATGGAAAATGTAAAGGGAAGTACAAATATTTAATAAGAAACAACCTATTACAATGTATATTTGCACGCATACGACATCAATAACGGTTTATTTATAGACTTCATTAGTATGGATAAAATAGATTCCCATATACCCGTAATTAATTAGAAACCCAAAATAAGGAAATTAATTTATCTTATAAGCTGAGGAAAGGTAATCTCCCTTGATTTAGCACTAGAATTACTTTTTCCCGTGATTAAGGGCGACATTTATGGGCCTTAAATTCGACACAGGGGAGAATATTTTACGCGCCAACGGGATACGACAAATTTACACCATAACTACATTATTGGACTACCGTACTTACCGCATAAAGACCAGATACGGGGTATTGCAGAACCGTCGTAGCAGCGGTCTGGGTGATGCCAGTAGGAGAAATTTTCAGAATAAGATATCTTTGCCAGACTTAGGTACATTAAACACAATCGAAAGAAACAGAAAAAGGTATTATTGTTTATAGGATAGGATAATAAAAATATCAGCGGAATTGTAGATGCGATGCCAGTTTTCTTAGTAGGAAAGAATACGTTCTATTCTTTTGAACTTGCGAGTCTTAGCAACAAACTTTACATTTCATTAAGCATGTTATCCTGAACTATTTGTATTGTTTATATTATTAACGTGTAGTGTGTGTAAGCTCTAAGTTCACAGTGTTGAAGTTGCATACATATTTTTGGTTTTCTACAGGTGCATATCAACGTATATAAAAGGTGATGTGTGTACATAGGGCGAAGCCGGGGTGGAGAACTAGTATGGAATGCAAAATTAACGTGTAGTCGTGAGATTAAAGCGATGTCATTCTCCTAAATGTCAACACTGGTAAACTAACCTAACCACATTTTTAACTTTATATTTTTTTTACCTTACATTACACTTTTAAGATTTTTTTTAAATTGTTTTCATATAACACCACCATTTTATTTCTTAAATCAATCAATAATTTAACGTTATCCAATTTATAAAAAAAATATTGATGAGATTTCAACTAATGCTTGTTACTATTTCACGCAAATACGGCTGAACAGATCTGGATGAAATTTGGCACAGAGATACATCATAATAATTGGATAATTCCGAAAAAAAATATTGTACCCGTGGGGTACTGTTTTCTTTTTACAGGTGAAAACCTACTTATATGGAAAGCGACGCGTGTATTTACATATGTACGTATGTTTCCAATATACGACAACGTTCTAAATTCCAATTGTTTTCGATGATATTTTCTGAAGCATAAACTAAATCGCATACGAGTATTACAATGGTTGAATGCTTTGAACGATTCTCGCATTAAATTGAAACCGTTTCGACAATGACGTAGAGCGCTTCTTCCAAACTTATGAACCAATTTAATTTCGCGCTTCATTAGGATATTGCCGTTAGACCATGTTGCCAATAGAAAGTTTAGTCAACTTTTCACTTTAACGTTTTGTTTATATTTATTGAGTTGTATCACATGTAGGACTTGCTAAAAGAGTGAATAGCATAAACAAAAACTAAATTAAATATGGTACAATTTGTGATCGAAAGTAAATAAAAATACAAATTGCCAATTAACTCAAGAAAATACTGTCAATTAACCTAGTTATTTACTCTAATGAAAAACACAAGCAGTTATAACGACTGCCCGTAGTACTAAGAACTCAAAACAGATGGAAAGGCGCGACAATAGTTAAAAAATAAATAAATAATCAACGAAAATAAATCAATCTAATAATATTGCTAACGCCAATTGCTGATGCATGTTATATGTTACGCGAACCTATAAAAGATTATCCACTACCAAATATCGTGCAACGTGGCTAAGGAAGTTTTCACTTCAATTAATAACGAAGAGAATTATATCAAGCAGTATAACATTATTCACTTAAAGAAGTCACAAAATTTGTAAATCCATTAAGATAAAAGGTATTAAAAAGGCAACATGCCAGTAAGCGCGAAAAATTTATTGGTTTATTTATTTCTTACTACTTGTTGCCCGCGGCATCGCACGCATTCGTGATATATTTTCAAGAGCGTCGTTTGTTATAAAAAGGCAATTTAATATTATTAGTATAAAAAGTAATTGATTTGAAATGAGCACAACCCGAAACAACTCAAACAATATATATAGTCCTAACTAATCCCTACGAATATTATAAATGTGAAAGTAAGTTTGTTTGTTACGCTTTCACGCAAAAACTACTCAACCGATCATCAGGAAACTTTGTACACATATTCTTGGAGGTACTAGAAGTAACATAGCATACCTTTTATGAAAAAAAATAGTATATAAAAAGCGAATTATGTACCGACCGATTTCGATGAAATTTACAGGGATTGTCCAGATTGGCACATTTCTGTGTTTGGTACCGATCGGATCATCATAATTAGTGGTACGCGGGCGAAGCCGGGGCGGGTTACTAGTATTATATATATGAATACAAGTTTGTTAAAGCGTGACAGCTTTAACTGAACTGACTGAAAAAACGAATGCGAAATTTTTTGAAAATACGCAACGAATACGTGCGAAGGCGCGGACAGCTGGTATATTATGAACAATTTTAAACAGAAATTGCATCCAAAAATGATTTTAAAATTCAACCACATTAAGACCCCGTCTCAATTAGTTACGATTTTAATTTTATGTTATGTAGTTTCTAAGAAAATAGATTTTAAAGTAGAAACAAAATAATAACAAACATAAAACTCGCCTAACAAATCAAAAAACTTTCAATATTAATTCATTTTACAAAGCACGTAGCATTGCAGCCTCAATGAGCTTTCACGATGTTCTACAACGCCACAGCTAACTAGTTTCGCTATAATGAACTTTGTTCATATTCATAGTCCAGCTTAACTCTCGACGCGGACGTGATTCGTTCATACCTAATTTAACGTCAACTGAGTTGGCTCAATCTGGTTATATTAACAAAATAAGTGGCTCGAGCCTGAGGCTCCCTCTTTTGAGGGAGTCCTCAAGCTATGTTACTCTTAAAGAGGTTTAGGCTAGGCGCCTCCTGCGCCCTGCCGCCTCGAGCACGGTGTAGCTATTAGTAGTATAGCTACACCAATACAATTGTAGGTATAGCTACGCATATATCAATTGGAAATAATTAATATCAATATTTTTGAAGTTAATTCTAAACTAAGCTGCCTCTTTGGACCACGTTGACTTACCATTAGGCGGGATTCTGGTCAAGTGGTCTGGTCAATGTGGCACTAGTTTTTTTTTTATAAGAAGGCTTAAGAGTTTATTGTACGTGTTAATCTCAGGAAATGACAATCGGTTTTCAAATATTATTTTTGCATTACACTATCCAATTATTAAGGTAGGTTATAGGCTACTTAACATCACGCTATGATCTTGAGGAGCTGAGCAAAAAGGATAAGAACTCTAATCGAGCAGGATGTTAATAGCAGTGGCAATTGGCAGTTGAAATAGCGGGCCAGAAATTTGTGTTTTTTCAAGTTTTGTTTGGTTGGAATCGAACCCGCTGATTGGCATCTAAACAATCTGGGTTTCTGTTTTAATTGTTTAATTATTCTCTTCTTATCAAAATGTTTCTATACAGTTAAATAATTTAGAACGAAAATGTATCGGTTAATTTCGAGGAAAAGTAATTCCAGTAATACTTTATAGGAAATTACCTTCCTTCCGCCAGGAAGACAAAGTAATTTACTGCTTTTAAATTCCGATTCAGATAGAGGTACCTTTTGTTTTTGTTGCAGATACTAATACAGAAGGAAGGACGCAGACATTGATCGCCAATGATCCCCTGCCATGCCATCCAATTGACAAAGAATGATGGAAACAAGATGCAATAAAATTTTACCATAATTTAAAATTAATAAAATAAATAACAAGTCCTTTCACATGGTGTTTTTAATGTATTTTATTTAAATAAATTTATTTTTATTTAATCGCATTTTATTCTCTGAGCATCGTGCTAGCTCGAGATCTCTCTAAAAGGCGATATATTTGCTTTGGACTCCATTTTGACGGGCCGCAAGCCCTCCCCTATTGTGTTACGGATTCAATCTTTTTACAACTACATCTCCCTGCTCTTTGTTACATGCGAGGATATCTTTTATTCCTTTCTCTAAAACTTATAAGAAATAGCCATATTTATTATTCGCTTTTGTGTAAATAGGAAAGATCTATGCCGAACAATTTGTCATCTAAATCGACGACCAACCCTGGTAATCACGTTGTTACGGTATAGTTTTCTTCTCAAATGCCATACAAATCAAGTGCCTTTTATCAAAGGTGCTATTTTATAATATTATTACAAGCATTTGGTTCCTTATCATTTGTATTAATACTAGCCACCCGCCCCGGCTTCGCACGGGTAGCACTAATTATCTATAAGCAGGAAAACTCGCGTTATGTGTGACTACAGCCTAGACCACAAAAGAGTTTGAACTATTGTATCATACACTGCCATCTTGTAGAAACCTATGAAACTAATAAATAAACATACCATTTCATTTCCAATGAAAATGTTCAAATCAAAACCAAAGGTATCTCTGAAGTTGGGTCAAATTATAGACAGTTTACGACATTTTATTAAGATTTAGGATTGAGTTGTTTCGGAATTCATCGCAGTCAAACATCAACTCACGGGAGACTTATATATTGATGAAGACAATGGAAAGTGAGAAGCGCCAATAGCCTAGTTAACGCTGCTGCAAAACATGCACAACATGGTCGTAGGGTCGAATCCGCCATTCAACTATTATCGTGAACCATTTCCAATCAAGGTCAAGCTTGTTTGGGAAGGGTTACAAGAAATATTAAAAACTTATTTATACAATCTACTCATAATTCATGACCAAGGACATTTAGCGACAGTCAGGCGGCCGGCTGTAAAAAAACTGTGGGAAAAACCTAAAATTTCCACAAAAAAAACTAGCATTAGAGATATTAAAGAAAAACATAATAAGATCGTGTAACTATTGCGTCATATCGTCTTCTTGTTTCTGTCCTGTTCCTAAATTAGAGTAAGGTCGTGTTATTTAAATATGCAGCATACGTCAACAAAAGGTCTCGCTGATGAATGAATCAATTTATTCGATTCCACAGCCCTGATCTCAAATGAAATATACATTAACTAACTTGGCCCGCGGATTTACGTGTGCGTGTACTTAGCTATATGCAGATTTCGACACGCTCATGCTCCCACTGAATGCAGCCGTTACGCGTAAATAAGACCGCGCGTCAAGATGAGTTGAACTAACTATATGTGCTTTGGCTTAACGCCCTCCAGTCAGTGAAATATACCTGACTGTTTTAAATGTTTTATGCCCTTTTATTACTAGACGATGTTTCTACATATATATATATATATATATATATATATATATATATATATATATATATAATAAATTACACCAGATGTATCCTACTAATAAACTAAGACTGAGGAACAATTAACAGTAATAAAATAAGAATTCCAGCCGCTTGCATAAACAATTCCATTCGTAGAATATGTGTCAATTGAAACGCCCCACGCTGCGGCGTCTAAATTGCTCTCATTAAATACGATGTCAAATTTATTTCGGCGCGTATTCCTATCAAATTTAATGACGTCGCCTAAAAAGTAAACTATATACAAAAACTAAACCTACTTCGAAGGTTTAAAAGTGAATTCAATACTTAAAACTTTAGTTAAACTTTTTAAAAATTATTATTTAAGTGTTAAATAATAATTTTCATGTTTAATTCGTTCTATCATAATTATCTCCTTGCCCTTTTCCCACTCGGGTGTGGTCGGTGTCACTGTATGAACGTAGTACTGTATAGATTTTAGCTACAGTTTTACAGCCCTGCCTGACGCCAGCCCGCCTCGGGAATAATTTAATTTAATATGTCATTTATTCGTTCAATGTAAGAAAATATATTAAGTCGTTTTTACTGGTTTTGTTGATACTGGTGTTTTATTTTGAGTTAAAAAACACTAATAATTACGACATTAAACACTTTTGGGATCTGATATTTTCTAAGGTCCCAATTTTGTTTAATGTCTGCCATATTTTCTTAGATTAAGACTCCAGATTAAGGTGTATTGTAGAATTTAAAACATAAGATACCCTTCCTTGACGGAGCGTAAATCGTACAATTTTGGAAATACTTTTGAAGATCAGGTCACAAGGTAGTTATTTGCAGAAAGTTACGCTCAAGCAGTAGTATTGTGGAATACCAACCATCAGTATGGAGCTAATGAAAGAATCAATCCAAAAAATAAATGTAACTTAGACGTAAGAATAATAAATAGTGAATAATAAATGAATTAATATATTTTAATATGCCAATTCTACGCAATGTTATTCAAATCATGATTCGAACCCGAGGTAGATTTTATAGAGATTTAACCACCACACAAATTTACTTCTAAACGTTATTCAGTAGCATAATTTGTTGACATTGAACTAGTATCACAGATCGCTTTAAACAATTAGTAGCAAGCGTCTGCAATTCAGTTGTGTTAGTGATGTCAGAGCTTCTAATAGTGTCACTCTTACCTACTCACTCTACTATTACGATAAAATAAAATAATAAATATACATAAATTATATAAAATATAAAGACATAACATTGTGATAAGTAGTAGTTCTTACATAATTATTAATAGTGTTTGATAAACGTCAAGGTTTTTTTTAAAAATCAAATAAATATTTAGGTTATGTTAAATTTAAAATAAAATAATTCCTTTATATGATGAATAGTGTATGTAATAGAATATTTTAAATAAATAGTAAGTAACTTAATAAAGTGATAAGCCTTCATAAAGTGATGACTAAAGTGTAAATCGAAAAGTTTATAAACAACATGGTTCATCGGTAAATTTGTAATTTATCGGAGAGTAGAAATAAAGACTCTTAAGGCGAAAAAATATTCAAGGAATTGACAGGAAACAAAAGAAGATTTAAATGGGACGATGAAATAATCGATGACGTATACAATAAAATTATACAAACAATTTATTAATACATAAAAGTAAAAAATTAAAAATAATGTATAGTAAAATATTTCTCGTCTTGTTATTTGAAACATTAACCGTAATAGTTAGTCGGGACTTAAATGAAACGGAAAGGTCCGCGCGAGCGAATTTTATTCAAACATTAATAAACAGAAGAAAACATTTGGAGGGAAAGTTAAAATTAGTCGGAGGATCTAATGAATTTGAAGGTAAAATTTCTTTTTGATTTCATATTTTTTCGCGAAGAAAAAACAGAAAAAACAGATAAAGCAAACACAATAATTTTTAACTAATCCCCAGCTTCTCAATACGACAGTGTATATTTGCTTATGTATTAAAACTTGTAAACCGAAACAAATAGTCAAACATAGTTTAGATTCTGCAATACAAGAAATAAATGACTATGAACTAATATCGTTCGAAAAAACTGCTCGTCTCATATGAGGGTCCTTCAAGAAGCGAGCCTATCTCTTTCTTAAAGGCCGGCAACGCATCTGCAGTTCCTCTGGTGTTGCGAGTGTCCATGGGCGTCGCTAATCACTTCGGTGTTCCCACCGCTCGTTTGCCCTCAATTCTTATTTATATTTTATATTAAGGCGAAACTGTTTTTTTTAATTAAAAAACTAGTTTCGCTTTAAAGACACATATAGATCAATTGAAAAGAAAATAATATTTGCGTATTCATGGAAAATTAAAAAGTGATAGTTTAATTACAACCAATATGAACAGGTAACGTTTACATCTACCACGCGGGCCGCTGGGGCGCTATATGCGACGACTCATGGGACCATGCCGCGGCTCAGGTCGTCTGTAGGACCCTCAACAAGACCGGCAAACCGACTCACGGCGGACAGTTCGGAGAAGCGAGAAGTATAACGATTTTATTTTCTTTGCTTTATACATTTTAATAATACTTTAACCTAGGTCTTCTACGTTTTAGGCGAATTAAAAAGTCTTTAATGTTACGGAATCGCATCAAATGATTATAAATGACAGCTGCAATTTTTTTTTAATCCGTCCATAAAAGTCCATCACTGGATGGGAACCATATGGATCAAAGATCGATCTCTTGCAGATTTCATCTACCCTTGGCGGATCTAGGAGGGGTTAAGGGGGCTCGAGAGCCTCTTTTCCACAACCATTCATAGAATTTTGGATTTTATCTTGTATCCGCGGCTGTCATCAAGTAAAGTCCCGATCAACGAAATTATCCACACGGCCTTATTCTAAAACATTTTGGACGATTGGCCGTCCGTTCTACGAGCAATGAGGCCGGCACGTTTCCACTTAACCTTAGAAAGACTACGTGCAATCTCCAATTCCTTTTGTTGTCCTAGATCACATAAATCCTTTGGTATAAATACTACCTCAATGATGCAGTCTCTATATAAAAAATGTACGAGAATATTTAATTGAACATAAATGATGTATATTGAATATTTCTCAGACCAGTATCCGTTCGATTTCAGGGAAGTATTGGATGGACGATGTGGTATGTGAAGGAAATGAAGAATCTTTAGCTCATTGCATATTCACTGGATGGGGCTCATCTGACTGTGACAGCAGCGAGGCGGCTGGCGTTGTTTGTCGTGGTCGTAGAGAAAATGTTCCTGTTTCCTTAAAAGTAGAGAAGAAGGGGAAGATCTGGCTCCATCAAGTGCTAGATATGCGGAGAACTAATTTACGTCTTGTTGGCGGGAGAAATTCCAATGAAGGGAGAGTTGAGGTAAGAAAACTTGAAATGTGACAAGTTCTTCCCCAAAACGCTAAACAAACGTAGTATTATCAAATTATATCAAGCTAAATGATTCCTTTCAAAGGTTGAGCGGCTTACAAGGACAGACAAAATAAAAATGTTTTTGATCCAACGCGACTTAGTCTTCTTGTATGATTTATGTAGGCACTTTTATAAATAAAGAAATTATAAAATATAAAGGCAACTGCGTCGACCAGCCATAGTTTTTACAAAGCCACAATGCTTTTTTTTCTCAGATTTATCAGCATGGGTTTTGGGGTAGTATTTGTCCTGATGGTTGGACCCTCTATGAAGCATCAGCCGTGTGCAGACATTTAGCATTGGGTTACGCCGAACAAGCATTACAGACTGATTATTTCGGTTCTTCGAGAATTATTCTAAGCGGAGTACAGTGCGTTGGAAACGAATCGAATCTTTTTATGTGCAAACACAGTGAGCTCGGTGAGGTAGTTTGTCCTGGAGAAAAAGGTGAGGAAGAAATTGTTTGTTAGTTGTGAACATGTTTCCAAAATGTGCGCAAGGTTGCCTCAAAGGCAATCGAAACTATCGTGCCCAAATAATTAATTTAAATTAAAATCTAAATTAAAATATAAATTAATTAAAAATCAACTAAACGACGGGTTGATAAATTATTGCTTAGTAACAACAGCTAGATTTCTGATTCTTTATAACAAAGCTTGCAGGGGAAAAAAATCAGATTCTTTGATAAGAATCTGATTTTAGTAGCAGAATTTTAGTTGTTACTTGATAGCAACGACTAAAATTCTGCTACTACTAATCCCCTGAACTCAGGATTAACTATTACAATAAAACACACACAAACAAGAGCACTCTTAATAACTGTTGCGTTCGATCAGACCAGTTGCCTTCTGCAATATTGTTACTTATTGGACTTTTATTATTTCGTGTCGGTTGTGTTTTGTATGTCAGTGGCAAACGAGCAAGTGCGTCGCAGATGCTCGCTTTAATAGACAGGGTGGTTAAAATGATGTTTCCGTTTCCGTTTCCTATCCATCCTTTCCTCATCCAACCCTCTTCCACTTCCCCTTCCTATCTCATCCTTATTATCCTTACGAAAGGGTGGAAAAGGGTTGACGATACTAATTGTTTTCGACCTAGTCAACTAATTTAATTGTTATATGATAATATAGCAACGAAGTTTTCGGTTGTTGTTAAATAACCGCGAGTAGACATAGCATAGGTAGGCCTCATACAAGACTTTCGTATAACTTGACAGTTGACAGTTGTTTGGGACGGTGTTTGACGTATTAAATTGAAAGGTTTTGTATGATATAGACGAATAATTTCGTTCCAGGTCACGTAGCAGGTGTAATCTGCACCCAGAACCTGGCAGACTTACTTCTGGATACAACAGCCATAGAGCGCACCGCTCACCTGCACGACGTGCCCATGTACCAGCTGCAATGCGCTATGGAAGAAAATTGCCTGAGCAAATCAGCTTATGAGGTGTTCATATCGTAACTTAAGATCTTCTCTATAGACTTACGAGAGATTTACCTGACATTACCTGTTTTATAATATCTGGTGATAAAAATTAAGTAAAACATATTTACTTCTAGATTCAGCAATCCAATTCTAACTGGCAATTTGAGACCCGTCGCCTTCTCCGTTTCACGGCCTCTTCGTTAAACATTGGAAACGCTGAATTCAGACCGTATCTACCTAAGCACTTGTGGCAGTGGCATCTCTGTCATATGTATGTATATATATATTTTCAACGTAAATGCACATTTCAGTTTGTTCATCATCATTTTAAATACGCTTGCAACAGTGGTAGAGTCGGCAACAACATCTGTAGCACGATTGGGCCGTCTTTACCGGTGAAATACCAAGACCTCACAGCAGAAAGGCGCGAAGTAGAAGTATATGCTTCTGCGTTTCGGCCGTCTAGTGATGTACCGGAGGCCCAATATCAGTCGCTTTCCCTTTTCCATCCTTTGTCTATTAAGAATAGGGAAGATTGGACGGGGAAGGGATAAACGGAGGAAATGCTCCATCCTTTTTCTTGTGTAAGGGTACACTCCTCCTACTCGCCTCTGACCATTAAAGGTAGGCAACGCATCTGCAACTCATTCGACACGACTTCCAAGTTTGTTTCACTACTCACTGGCACTGATTTGATCCTGCGTAGATACGATCACGATGTTTAATTTCGTAGGCACTACCACAGTATGGAGGTATTCGCAACATTCGACATCCTGGACGCAGCGGGCAATAGAATCGCGGAAGGCCACAAAGCTTCCTTCTGTTTGGAAGACAACACATGCCTACCGGGTATCGAAAGAAAATATTCATGCAAAAATTATGGGGATCAAGGTAAAAGTGAGAGTATTTTACAAAACTTCATCATATGTTGTAATATTAATATCACAGTTTTGAACGATTTTGTTTTTGTTACAAAGAGACAAGCCAACAAGCGATTTAACTGGATTATACTGGTTTATGGTTGAATCTCAAAGTCTAGTTAATGTGAAATAAAACCTAAGTATATCATACATTCAGAAGCCGGTGGAAGCAGATCATTCGCTCCAAATGCAACCCTGATACTGATCCCGAAGCTCAGATATGAGGAACCGACCCTAGAGAGATATGGTTCGAAATTGAAACCTAACAAAATTACAAGGAATATTTTTACACATAAAAGTGAATAATTTAGTATGTTTTTTTTCTAGGTGTATCAATTAATTGTTCCGACGTATATCACTACAACATAGATTGTCAGTGGGTGGACGTAACAGACGTTGCTCCCGGACAATACACGTTTAAGGTGAGGCTAGAACTAAGATCTATAGTAGACCAAAATAGAAACAACGTGATTCACAGCATTATCAATCGACATTACCCCGTAGAACTCCTAAAGCTGAGTGGCAAGACGACAATAAACCACCATAAAACACAATAACAACTCATTATATATCATGGCTTAAAACAAGTGTGGAAACTACAATTGAGAAATATATGATTCGGTGCTTCGGCCATGTTGAAGGGATGAATGAAGAGAGAGTAATGACCTGATATGTTCTTGGCCATAATTACATTTTTTTATTCGCCACAGGTAGCAGTGAACCCACACGCGAGAGTCGCAGAACAGCAGTATCACAACAACGCTGCTTCCTGCCTACTTATGCTATCCGACACTTATGCTGCTGTTTACGGTTGCAGACTTGAGATGCCATAGATTTATATGTTTCCAAATTTCCATTTCATTTCTGTTTCATCACGCTTTAATTGTTTTGATCTGTATGTATTTATCTAACAACGGGATCTTTTTACGAAATTGACACCTTAAAACCTCTTTAGTAACATGGCAATCCAATATTTTAAATGTTAATAAATAAATTCTTATGTCCTAACCAGTCCTATCATTGTATTTTAGCAACACCAACTTGTTCCACTTCTTTGACGTACAATGAATGACGATTCGAATCGTAACATTCGAACACTTGGTCAGTCTACTAAGAAAGGATGAATACCTACTGTCTTAACAGCCGATGGTAGAATAGTTGGTTCATCACTGAGCTATCTTTATTCTTGAGTTGTATAAATTTCGGCAATTGCTGGAGCCCTAAACTGACATTGTCAGAACCAGCGGGATATTGAAACTGAAGTAGTCGACGAGAAAAGAATTGCATTTCTGTTTTTCTAAACGGACGACAAGCTGCGTCGCAATTCGTTGTGTAGACGACCTACAAAGGAAATGTGGAAATCTTTTGTACAGTCGTCCACCGCAAGAAGAATAACGCTTTGTAAAAATGTATTTCATTTTTCCATGAGTTACATTTGTTTTAATTATTATTAACTGTTTTTAAATCGATGGTTCATATATATTCATTTACACTGAAAATCAGCATCTCCTCACTTAATGATATCGAATATTTCAAAGTCATGCTTCGAAGAAACGCTTACAGGTCACGTCAGTCTGTTAATGTTTGTACGAAACTAGCTGCACTCTGCGTTGTCCTTAAAATGTAAGATCGTATTTTTTATTAAATATAGCGCCATAAAAAAAAAATTGCCTATGACAATGCTCCAACAACAGTTAATGCAAAAACCTTTCGAAAGATGTAGTCTTTTTACATTAATTATTTACATCTTTTTAGACGCTTTTATGGACAAAGCCCATATAGTAGAATTTAAAAATAAAAGCCAAATCTAACTACAAAATTTCATGAAAATCGTTGGTGTCGTTTCCGAGATTAAGATTATAAACATATATAAAACCCTTAAAGGAAAGTTGTCGTTAAACCTTGTTAATTTTTGGTGAATAAAATCTATCCGTAAACGTTGGCAAAGTAAACGAAGAAAATAGAATAAACCTACTGGAGTAACTTGCTTATGAACCATTCTTATATTGCCAACTAGGATAAACCGAAGTCCAGATTAACAAATACGTAGGGGAATAAGATTTATAAAAATAGGAATCTAGTAGACAAGTTGTCTGCTAGATGTACGATGACTTTTGTTTGTATTTCCATACAAAAAAATCATAGTAAAATATCATTTATTACTTAAAACTATTATCACATCATAATTGATGAATTTGAGCACACCACAGTAAGTTATGTTTGTACAAATGGTATAATATACCAAAAACCATGTAAATTATAATACTAAATGATCATTACATTTAAATTAACACAAACTTCCGTTGCTGTTTGAAAATGGAAAACACACACACATGTTTATATATTAACCCCAATTATATGTTATACGAAAACGTAGTAAATATATGTAATTAGGGGGTGTAAAGTGAAGACTCGAAAACGTCACAATTGGATGTATTTTTCACTTCGTGTGCTTACATTAGCTCTTAGGTGACAAGCGCTGTCCATTTTTTTGTTATTATTTTAATTACACTATCCTTTTACACCATTTGATGATTTGTATAAGTATTTCTACAGTATAAAATGTCATTGGTTAACCCGATATTCATTTATTACATTTTCGATAAAACATTTAAAAAAGTTACAATATAGTAATTGATATTCAAAAATTACATAAATGTCCTTTTTTCAATTCGACTTACCAATATGTAGGTAAGTTATTGAAAGATCGAACCCAATAATTGTCAAGTTAAAACTAGTAAATGTAACATCTCAGGTAATCTAAACGTCAATTTGAAAATTAATCAATCATTTACCTTTAAATAAGATATCCGATATTAAATAGAACAATTGGCAACTTTTACGTGTTTTTTTTAAACCAAATAGACTTCTTGATATGTTATTCTCGCCATTTCCGCAAGTAAAGCATTGCATTTGAACAACATACACTCTTGTTCTATTCGCAACGTATACATATCTATGTTTTATAACTAAAAAAAGTTATTCATAGCTTCAGTCCACAGAAATATATAAAGCACCGTTTACACTTGTCAAAAACATTATCAAATCAAATTACACAATGAAAAAATGTATGATCATACAATGAGAATATACGTAAATCCCAATAGCACACATTGAAAATTTGTTTTTTTTATAACTAAAATTGTATTGCAATTTTTAGTAACTTATATTCCATATATACTATAAATACCATAGACCACGTGACCTTCTTAAAACTTCCTTGATTTATTTATTAATATATTACACAAACATCACAACAGTACATTCACAGATTTGTTCGACATCACAAAAACGACACTACAACGTTATTACATAATCACCATTATTACTATCAATTTAAGAACTTGTTTTCTATAACCACTAATTGTATACACTCATCCCTTTTTAAATTTAATGAGCAGAATGCTGAGTGTGAGGTAAACGACAATCCATATCGCAGTCGAAATAAATCCTGAGTAAACAGTAGGAACGGTGACAGTCCAACCACGTTGGAGCATAGAACGCAAAGACTCTGTGGACTTCGTTAGCGGTAGAACATAACTGATCCATTGCAGTATTTGGTGCATACCTGGAGAGACAAATAAACGTTAATAATATATCAACAGGCTTTAGAAATTTGTATTCGTAATGTAATGAAATGTTCTACCGACCAATTCTTTATAGTGATATGTCTTTTAATTCATTTGTGTATATCGGCTATAAGTTAGGGATGAATGTTCAAGAAGACATACCAGCAGATAAAACACAATTGTGAATGTATGATCTACAAGCAGGCAATCTAAATGCAAGATTTGTGGCTTAATGGTATAAAATAAACTTCATGGCTCACCTTCAATCGGCCAAATAATTCCACACAACAGCATCATAGGCAAGAATGAACCCAGCGCTAGATACGTCGCGGTCCTTTCGGTATCGCAAATGCACGAAACAACAAAACCTACAACAATTGATTAATTAAATTAAAAAAATATCATGTACAATGAACGATTTCAAAAATCCATAAAGTAACAATGTTAAATGCCCTCTTTCTTTTCTAATCTCATGAAATGAAGCAAACTAACGTCCGGCTTCTGTAAGGTTTTTCAAATTTAAACAAATTTTAATCAATACTAACACTCCTGTCAAGGTAAATGTCATGTCTGTCTGTCAAATCGATTGATTTCAATTTCTAAGACAAAAAAAATGACGATAAAACTCTAGTAGCTAAAATGACATTTGATCGGAAATTTGACAGCTCTGTATCTAATTTTTCCATTGATTAGCGTTTCGGAAATCGAAATTTATATATATATATATATATATAGGTATTGCAACATTCTGACATTAGATGGTGCTTTGCAAATTAATTTTGTATCTCACAGTAAACAAACATTAAGTTGAAAAATATCTCAATTATTATGAATACCAAAGCAATTTATGTCGCAACAAGAAATCTGCAAAGAAATATACCACATCTGATTATGTTATGTATGCTTCCTGTACTCGATACAGCATTTTACTAACCAAATGTCATTCCACATAGCCCGGTGATGAGAGTAAGTACAATGACCCAGCCGACCGGCCCGTTGATGGTGAGGCGGAAGACTACGAAGCCGAGAACTAACACCATGACCGTCTGGATCATCATCACGATCATCTGGACCAGCACGTGAGCAAACAGAATCTCAGTCCCTGAAAACATTTAATAATTGAAGAAAAATGTACAGTGCTAGAGCCCGCCACCACAACATATGTACGAATAATACTTAAATATAGAATAACCAATGGCCCGGCTCGACCGGTGATATACCATGACAAGACAGAAGTATAAGTATTCTTAGAGTATATTCAGCCTTCTCCGTCAGCAAGAACATCCCAGCAAGGGAAGTAACGATAACTCCAAAAGAATGTGTAAATGAATAGATAATTTAAGTAACTCGTGACGTTATTAATAAATATTAACTTACCAGTTATCCCTGACACAAGGGATCTTTCTAAGATGCCTTCATTTCGCTCTGCTAACATAGAGCCTGACGTTAAAGCGACCGCCAAGAAGAAGATGATTCTACAAAAAGGGTTATATTATTAGAATGCACGTTGAATGTATGCATGAATGTTAGATGATAATAAACGTAGGGTCCAACGTAGTGTACACGTCAGTGACTTAAATTTTCTTGAGATTTTTAAGTAAAATATATCATAGCTGCGATTGTTAGTGAATCCTTTTCTGGATCAACGTATCAGGAGTAATAATCAAACTATAATAATTCAGTTTATGTAATAATAAAAAAATTGAAGTACATACTATATGTACTGCTTGGCAAATCTTTATACAATATTCTATATTTTAAAGTCAACCATTATAAGCTTTATACTTTACCCCATTATTATTACACGTTCTTTCAAGCTTGCTCTTAAAAAGAAACTGAATATATAAAAATAGTCGTTTACTCACGTAAGTATGACCCCAGGTCCGGCGAAATCGGTGAAGTTAGGATCCTCCTCACCGAAGATGGGTTGGTGGAACTAAAAGTAACGTTTGATATTAATATTTATAAAATAACCATTACATGTTTGCACATCCAAAAGTCACGGACAAAACCTTTGTTCATACCCCTCTAATGTTTGTACTCTCGGGATTGACAGCATCACAAACTTACTTACTCACTTATTAACGAATACAAACCCCGAGATATGCACTTTTTATTTGATGGTGATATTTTGAAGTAACTACCAATCTGTTAATACATAAATAGTTAATTTATACATTAATATAAATGTCGAACTTCTGAAGTAAGAAACATAAAAATACAAGCGAATTGAGAGCCTCCTCATTTATTTTGAAATCAGTTAAATCTTATGACCGTTCGGCGCAAACGAAAAAGGATTGTATGTGAGTTCGAATACAGACTATATTTGCAATATCTTGATCCTACAAACTAAGACAACCAAATATTAGGAAGAAAAATTACAAATATCAGACTTACATTTACAGGCAAGGCCATAATACTTCTCGGCAAGCCGCATATTTCCGCAACGTGTTCTGTTGTCGCCATGAACGCCTGCTGAAGTTCGCGCGCCAACATCCATTCGACTTGCTTGTCTGTATATAAGATTATTTGTAATTATTAACCTATTTATACTGTATAATAATTACATACTAAACACAATACCAGCCAGTAAGCTGACAAATTCCTTTTACCGTAGAATTTATTTCTGCTTTATTTGTTATATACCTGGAGATTCACAATATTTTTAATTCAATCACAATTTATAATATACTCTGTGTAGTTATTAACATTTCATCAGAGATAACGAAGCCTATGAACAATATACTAGAAACCGATATTCTTAATATTTTTATAGTTGATCTGGTAAGGGCGAAAGCAAATCCCAAATCAAACATTGAATCTGTTTAGCCGATCTTGAGTTATAAATAATGTAACTAACACGACTTTGTACGATAATAACTATAAATTTAGACTAAAGCACTGAATATACCACAAATCATTTTACATTATACAGCACAGTAACTGCCTTGTGTCTTCAAGGACTTGTTATTTAGACTATAATATAGTACAGTATTTACAATCCTTTAGAAATATGTTATCCAGGCGTTTTTGCTTACAAAATCAAAGCTAAATATACCACTTCATAACCGACTGTTATTAATTTTACACTCGGACTTAAAGAACATAAGACGGTTCAAGTATTAATACTAACCGGTATCGTCCATGTGAGCTTCCATAGCAGAATTCAAAACAGTGGCGCTGTCAGCGTGCCTCGGGTCCGTGACTCTAATCTGCAGACTCTCAGAGAAGTTAGCTGCGAAAACTAAAACAACGCGGGCTTTCCCCTTCTCCGCGTCTCGCATCGCTTGTTCTTTGGTCGAGTAGTAAATCTGAAATCGTTTGCATCGTCATTGGTATTTCATTCTTTTTCAAATTCAAAGTGAAGGGTTTTCTTTAAACCATTTTTATTCTTTATTATTATCTTAAATAAGTCGACTGTAGAACTGAAAGCAGCATCGGTTTTTTGACAATATTTTGATGAACTACTGTTTTTAACAAAGTATCAGTGAAAACAGTTAAATATTTATTTTTAATGAAATTTCATTAAATAATATTGGAAGTGTTACTTTTATATTTGTAAATTTTAGTTTCCAAAGTTGATTTAATTATAATTTACAAAGTTTTGGTCTTCCATATTTCAGGTTAAAGAGGCTCACTCACTAAATTGCTTTGGCGCTTCGATAGATTATCCAAGAACTGACAGCTGAATCTCGTCAAGTTCCACTCATAAGTCACCGGGTCCTGAGGGCAGTGGTTCGGATCGTATACGCAAGCGGTCGTCGAACTGTTAGGTCCCAGTTCATAGTTGACCACCGCGATCGGCAAACCAACAGGCTTGTGCCCAATCGCCAAACAGAACAATATCATTTGTGATACCGGTAGACCGATAATGAATGCGACGAGGCTGTGAAATAAGGAAAATTAGCGTTGTCACATAAACACACATACATTTTGATATATGTATATATGAATGATGTTATAGAAATCTGCGTGACCCTAGATCAGCATCCAATTCTGTTTCACAATTGTTGAATTGTTACATTACTAATAGCCGTTTGTCACAATGATTTATCAGCGGTGCGCCATTATGACACCATGAAAAGTGAAGAATAAGGAATCAGATTCTAAAATTCTACTTATAGGAATTTAAATACATTTCAGTACAGTTTTAACTATGAAATTTGATTGTCAGAGATTTACACAGAGAAATTAAGATTATATGCTAAATAGTTGTACTAACCCCCAATTCCTGAACAGGCTTAAAAAATTCTTCCACAGAAGCGCCCTCATGTGATGCCATTTCATTGGTTTTATCCGCTCCAAGCAACCTATTGGGGGTTTCTCTTCAGGTGGAAGGGCCTCTACTGGCGCGTTTAGCTCTGGTGTAACGACCACGCGACTCTTGCTGCTCATCGACACGTTATCGCCGAATTCGCCAGAGATCTCCCCAATCTCCGCCTCTTCTAAGTCTATTGCGGCGGGGTCCTAGAAGAGACATTTTTTATAGAGGATGGTGGCAAACGAGCAAACGGCTCACCCGTTGACAAGTGATACAAGGCAATAAGTTGCAGATGCGTTGCCTACCTTTAATGAACAAAGGAGAGGGATAAACACAAAAAGGATGTTTTGTTTTCCTCTCCATTCCCTTCCCCATCAGTTCCTCTTCGACTTCCCACTCTTTCCTCATTAAAAGGGATGAGAAAGATAATAATAATAGAATTAGGCCTCCGACACCTCACTCGTCAGATGTAACGTTGGATAAATCTACATCACTCCTGTCTTCTGTGAGGTCGTGGAATTTCACGGGTCTCGCTTAACCATTGTTAAAAGATGTCAAATAATATAACAGAGGTATCCGTTGGTTGCATATCACACAAAAAATACTTACCCATTATAGCTTTGATATAGACAAGATTGGAATTCGCAAACTGATACAGGCATATATGTTGCAAAATAAAATGTGTATGTGATTTAAAAAAACAGCGATTTTGTTTCTGTCTATTACAAGTAGCAGAGAAAAGAATTCTATCAATAAAAGTTAATAAAACTAAGATATTATTTAGCTTAAGCCCTTGATTTTCGTTACAAATTTACCTAAATATACAAATATCGGCTTTTAAATCACCGAAACCGTGTTACTTTCCCGGAAAGTAAATATTTGTGCTGGCTCAAAGGATCGCTTGTTATTTGTATGTTGTTTATTGTGCTCTCCACCCGTTTGGAAACTTGTTTACAATGTTAAATACACCATTCCTTACATAAAAAACAAAAGCAAACGGCATTTTCAGTAGACATTTTGTGATGAACAAATTTAATTGGAATTTCCAAAGGAACTACTGTTACTTTACAGTTTCAAGTCTACCAGCGGTACTGTATAAAATTAATACCACAACCCATAGAGTAGATAGAGATAACAAATTCCCAATTAGCAAAACACTGGCATTTTTCGCTTCTGCGTACATCTGCGTATACGTGTTTGTCCGTTTCACGTACTCTGAATATCACTTTTCCTTAATATTCCACTAATCAGTACGATACAAGTTCTTGTAGAACGTACGCTACCAACATTGCTACTCATTTTTGCATCATAAATTTATTTCTCACTCTTTCTTAATGGATTCTATCATGTTGAAAACCCAATTACTCTCTTCTCTTCAAGAATACTCTTCAATCACGTTAATGTCTTACCCATTTACAGTCTTCTTAGGTTAAGGACTCGCAGTTTTATTTGTAAGCTCCAGAGACCGGATTTCTAGTGCGACTGCAACTCGCATGATTCTACTAGTATGCCCCGGAGTGGAGGGAGCCGCAACCAGTCGCACACGTTGCAGGCGTAAAATGGCGTAAAATGTATTCAGTTTTTTACATATACATCTGCATTCTACAGAAGCTTGAGTTCTTAGATTATCTATCACTTACCGGTATCGCTGGCAATTCCACCTTCTCCACCACACCGACCAGGATGCTGGAGCGGCGACGTTTCCCTAGGTTCTGCATCACTGCTAACTTAAGGAACACATCTTCTAGGCTCTCGGCTTGGTAGCGTCGTATCAGCTCGCTCGGAGACTCTTCCGCGAGGAATCTACCGCCGCGCATCAAACCGATCTAGTGAAAACGAACTCAGTATAACAATAATATACAATAACGTTAAAGGTAAAAAATCCATAACTTCCACGGGATAGCCGAACTATTTATTTTATTGGTTACGCTGCTATATACCTTTCGGCATCTCGAAAATGGCTCTAACGGTTTGGTTCAAATTTCGTATTTAGATACAGTTTTTGTTTTTAAATTTATGCGTATAAGGGTCTCATCTATCAAATATGAATTCTTACAGAAATAAAACAAATATTTAGATGAACCTGACTGACTGCAACTGGGAACGTGAACGTGTAATTTGACAAGCAGCTTCCATATAAATTATTTCGGTGAAGAAACGACTTTTGATATTAAACCTCTACAGAGGAAAAATAATAAAAATACTGTTATATGGAAATTAAAAGCGTTACAAATCGCGGGCGAAATCGAGTTTTAAATATAAAATTTTGTTTTTTAATGATTATCTTTGACGCAATTTCTAAAATAACTCACAATATTTGCTTGCTTAGTTTCGTCAATGTAATGAGTTGTGATGATAACAGTTGTCCTTCCTCCTTTAGTGATCTCCACAAGATGATCCCAGATACTGAAATATTCATTACATCATATCAATTACTTAGTTCATTGGAATATAATAACAGAATGACATAACTGTCGGTAACGGTAACTAAACAGATTGTACGGTTGCATCCTACTGGATGAAGTTACGACTATTTAAAGCTTCTAAAAAGATAACATTTATAAATCAATCTTTCAAACATTGGTAGAGCCCTCGACAACATCTATTGCACCCAGCTTGACCGGTGAAATACCTCGACCTCACAGAAGACATGCGTAAAGTAAAAGTATTCCGCGTTTCGTCTGACCAGCGAGGAGCCGGAAGCTGAAATCTAATTCTCTCCCTTCTTGATTAGGAAAAAAAAATTAAATTTTCCTATTATTCCCTCCTCAGTCCATTAAAGATAGACAACCTATTTGCAACTCATTAGATTTTTGCAGATACCTATGGGTGGCGGTCACTTAATATCAAGTGATATGCCCGTTCGCCACCTGCTTCTATAAAATAAAACTTAATATAGAATTCCCCACTTGTAAAAGCACCATTCTCCTTTTATTTGAGAATAAATGATGTCAATATATCGCATAGCTGTGATCAAGACCAAGTAAAGTATACTAGGCTAAGCTACACGAGACAGAAGAATAAAAACTTTCGCTAAGAATAATCTAACGCCAGCCAGCTATTAGGAGATGGACTGGAATCATTCGAATTTTAAAAAAGCTGTTTGTAGATTGGTCCTTCGAGTCGGATACAATACATTTACTACTACCACTAAGTGTATTGGACTGAGTTATATTACCATAGCATTTGTGAGAATATACGTAAATTTAGAATAGTATTATTGAACAACTGATAAAGTTTTAACATAATTTCTAGAACTTACCTTTGTCTCAATACCGGATCAACGCCCACAGTTGGCTCATCTAATATCAATAGTTCAGGTTCGTGCAGCAAAGCAGCTGCAAGCGAAACTCGACGCTGCTGCCCTCCGGATAAGTTCTTTACTTGTCTGTTAACAAAAATCTCATTACAGTTGCATATTTCTAAACAATCATAGCTACTTTTTTAAACAACATTGTCTCGATTAGTGTTTCCTTTCTCATTATTAAAAATGGTTCAATGGGAAAGAACTTACAGTTACTTAGCGATTCAATTTACTTCATTGCTATTCTTCTAGATTTAATTAATAAATAATAGTTAGTTAATAGCGCATTTGCGCCAGACCATTTGGTAAAACTGACTTGGCGTTGCGTAGCGTCCAGAGAAATAACACATACCATAAAATTATATTAATTTCTAACAGAGTTACAAAATGTATTACAATATTTGATTAAAAGCTTTTTTTTTGATCAGGTATTTATTTTCCAACATGAATTTCCAACACAACTATAGATTTTGCTAATGATAAAACAGATTCCCACGTGGTGAATTCACATCAGAATACGAAATAAAATTACTATTTGAGTCTTACAATAGTATTAGGTAAATAAATAAAACAATTGAAATCTTATGAAAGAATATAAATCAAAGAAATACCAAGAATGACGTAATCCCCTTTGTTTTCGGTACATTAACATTGAAAGGAGACATATTTTTTAGACTAAATCACTATAAAACTAAATTCATACTTTTTTTATTGTAATATTATTATTACTCCTTCTTCCAATAATTTCTGGAACAACGACCAAGATGAAACTGCAGGAACGGCAACAATTTAGGCGTAAGATACACTCACGTTTCAAAATTCGGTTCAGTTCTCTGTTAATCTAAGATCAGGCATCATATTAAATAGGTAAGGGTTATGTGCCATACAACGGAATGTGAGACTCGAGCACGATTTGCCGTCCACATTAACCCGAACCCTAGAATCGCCAACGGCGAGTTACGCAAGGGTTCAACCTAAATTGATTTTTAAGATTTAACAGTGTTGGATTTAGCTCGACAACCCACTTGTGATTATTCAATGTTAATAATAATATTACATAGATAATAAAATCAATGATACAGTACTACAATTCGTGTATTGAATCTGCGTGCGATCGACTTGATTTCTTAGTAACGTGCGTAATGCAGATCGACATTTGCCTTACCTGGTAGGATTTGGTAACTGCAAGAGAGATATCAAGAAGTCTGTCCTCTCGTCCACATCCCTCGAGCCCATGCCAGCGATCCAACCGAAGTATATCATTGTCTCCCGAATCGAGAACTCGCCGAACAGCGCGATTTCCTGCAATTAAAAAATAAGATTCTGACGGTTTGTCTGAACCCACCATACTCTCTACTATGAAAAGAAACCTGCCGTATATGTCTAAAATAGATCGTGGTTCATGTTTTCCTAAAAATACATTACTAGTAGTAATGAACTTTAATATTATCTATTCAATTTATTATTTGCTGGATAAACCAGTTTTTTGCATTACATTTATCCGCGTTTCATTTAAACTGGTACCAGTACTGACATTTCGACAATGTGCTATATTATATTCACAGAACCACTAATTTGTATGTTGTGGTGCCATTTATTATTTTTAGTTACAAATATTGTTATTAATTTGCCATGTTTAATTATCATCAAATCATAACAATGTCTTCGCATTTCGTACAGGGAACACTCCCGAATCTAGAATCTTTTTTTATGGTACATGGTGGCAAATGAGCTGCCTTACCTTATCAGGTGACCAATGTCCTAAGGCATCAGCAAAAACCTAATGAGTTGCATTTAATGAACAGAGGAAGGGATGAAACAGAAAAAAGGATGTTTCCTTTTCCTACCCATCCCCTCCCCATAGAAATCTTCTTACCCTATCCCATCCTTATTAAAAAAGGGTAAGAGGGGGAAGAGTACTAGAATTACGCCTGCGGTACTTCGCACATCGAACGAAACGCAAAATACTTCTACTTTACGCCTGTCTTCTATCTGGTTGTTGTATATCACCAAACGAGCTGGTCCATTCGTGTAACAGATATTGGTGTTGCAGCTCAACCACATGGTAAAAAATCTCGAAGCTTTAGTAATCAAATAATTTCTTTTCCATCTTGCAATGAAGCTAAAGAAAAGGCTCCCCAATTGGGACGTTTTTGAGTCTTCAGTTTTCGACAGCTAATGGCATATCTGCTACTTTTTGTAGGTTTGATTGATTGATTTTCTTACTATCCATTCAAATTTGGCAAAGTTTAAATTTAGAATATCATCGTGACGTTCCTAAGCAAGGAGGTTAAATAAGAATAAATAGTTAAGTCAACGGAGAATAAACATAGCGCCATTATATTTAATCCGGTCGAACGAACAAACAAGTCTAAAGTCCAAGTGGTCGAAGGCTGTTGGGAACACACAGCTTGAACAAACAATGTCTGTAGATAAATACGAGTCTTCGACGTCTAATAAAGAGTGTTTTATAGTAGGAATAACTCTGTATATTACATTTTCAGGCCTAAAGAACTAAAACATGATGAAAATATTTCGTTGAGTATTTTTAATAGACAGGTAATGATATAAATGACAGAACAAAAATCATACGTAAAATGCTTATATGGTCAATATAAATTTTGTACAGGTCATTGCTCTTGATTCAAGAATACAAAAATACTATCGTACCCTTACACTTAGGAACTCGTTTTCAGAATTGCGTTGCAAAAGGCTTTAGAAAATACAAATAGTATATAATAATAATTGTATATAACGTAATAATTCTTCCTGTTTTTTTACGCACGAGTCAACACATTTAAAACTTTTTCTGACTGCTGTATTGAGGGATTTCGTTTCTTATTTATTTATGTCCTCTTAAGTGTAAATATTTTTTTAAAAAAACTAGGAGATAGATCTAAACTTTAAAAGAACACAGGCAGTCATAGACCATCCATTAAGTGAAGAAAAATAAACATTTGTTGAAACTGTTCTAAATTCAAATGAGCATCCTGCAGACCAATTTTGACGCATTTTGTTCACGGAAACGGCTTGAGAAGTTTTCACTTCAAAATAGTATTCAGTCGGTTACAGTCTTATACAAGATACAATAGTATTTTCCATACTATGCTACAGCTATTTTACAATCGGCCGCCTACCTAACGCCAAACCTCCTCTGGCTATATGAAATATTAATATTCGTATTACTAATTATCTAATTTAGCAGTTTCTAAAATAATGCTTGTATAGAATCCTTCATCCAAATGTTCAGGGAGGTCTTTTTAAAATGTTTTAACAGTGGTAGAATCCGCAACAACAACATTTGTTGCACGAATGGGCCGGCTCGGCAGGTGAAATACCACGACCTCACAGAAAACAGGTGTGAAGAAGAAATACTCTGCGTTTCGTCTGATGAGTGAGGTGCCGGAGGCCTAATTTCAGTCCTTTTCTCCTTACCACCCTTTCCTCATACGGATAGGATGGGAACGAGAAGAGGATTGGACGGGGAAGTGTTTGGCAGGGTAAAGGAAATATCCTTTTTCCTGCCTGCCTCTTCCTCCTCCTTTGTCCATTAAAGGTAGGCAACGCATCTGCAACACATTTGTTGCGGATGTCTCTGGGTAGCGCTCACTTAACATCAGGTGATCCCCTTGCTCGTTTGCCACCTTATCCCATAAAAAAATGTTGATCGAAGCTCTCCACTAAAAGTCCTTTATTATTAACTTTTGCACTTATGCAAAGTAACGTCTACGTAAATAAATTAAATATAAGACCAGAATAAAAAAATGCATTGTAATATAATATACGACGTAAGATCTCTTTATTTTATTACACATTACAGTATAACCTTCAAATTACATTATTACAAGAAATAAAATTAACAGCTTCGAGTAAATGCGTTGGCATTGACGGCGACACAAATCAACAGACGGAAATATAAATATTCGCAGACAAGAAATAGTCAAAGACAATAAAATGTTGACAACTAGCTGTTTGGCACACTATAATCTATTTCTGTGCTAAATTTCATCCAGAACCTTTCAGTTGCTATCCGAACACTTTTTTCCGGAAGTTTTCGAAAAAAAAACCGTGCAATTTAACTTTTATATCCAAAAACAAAAACAAAACAGCTGTCTTCTAAATTGACATTCATCAAACGAGCGAATATTACTAAAAAAAGTTATTATAGTACTTTTATATTTCTTCCTATATAATATGCGGAATAACTTTGTCTTTTTGTTGCATTATAACGCCGAAACTTCTAAAGAATTTTGTAATAAATTTTCCTATTAAGATAAATTGGATCTACATTGAGAGAGAGAAGAAATAATTATTTTAAGAACGAAATCTCGTAAACCAACTAGTTATTTAATATTTCAGAGCGTTTGATATAATGACAGAGATTAAAAATCCCCCCCGCCACCCCTCCACGGTCCCGTCCCGTCCTCATCCAGTGGACTCCCGCAACCTTTCCCAGATATGATGATTGATTCAAGCAACATATTCTAGTCAGTTAGTTAATGGTTATTAAATATAAGACATAATAATTAGGCGGTAGCCACGTACAGTATGGTTAAACCTCTCGTAAGATGAACGATTTTGTCACAGTTGCATGGGTCTACCCGATTTGAAAGATCTTTATGGCAACTCATGAAGGCAGGCTTATATCCTGCAGTGGACTTCTTTAGGCTAATATTAATGATGATCTCAATAACTGGTGGATTAATTTACTTGCGAATATTGCTCTTTGGTGCCAAACGAGCAAGCGGTTAACCTGATATTAAGTGATACAATACTACAAGCTAATGAGTCGCAATTGCGTTGCCTACGTTTAATGGACAGAGGAAGGGATAGCAAAAAAAAGGATATTTCCTTTTCCTCTTTATTTTATTTTTATCCCCGTCCAATCATCTTCTCATCGTATCCTTATTAGAAAAGGGAAAAGGAATAGGTTACAACTGGCAACGAAATGAATGTCACGAATGAATGCAGGCATTTATATCAGTTAAACCTGTGAGCGTCATTGGAAATCACGAGGTATAAAATATCGCTTAATCCTGTCTCTAAAACATATTTCAGTGAGAGATTTAATTGAAGGCTTTAAGAAATAGGTACAGCCAACTCCAGTCAGCTAAAAGAGTTGTTATGTTGCCTTGGAACCAAGTGCAATTAGTTACCAAGACATAACCAGTTAGTGAATATTTATATGACGATAATAACGGAAATTTGAAATGAATAACACCATCACGCAAAACGCAATTAGCGGTAAGTATAAGAAATAAAAGTCTAAAGGTCACGGTCTTTAACATGTCGCCTATGTACACTCAACATTAAATGTTTGAAGCGTCATAGCCAATCAGCGGGGGCATTAATTCTTCAAAACGATGGTGCCAAAGTAAAAATTGTGTAAATTAAATTACTATCTCAAATTTATGATTTAAGTGATTATATAGAATGATGCGTCACAGCATAATTAAGCCAGTCGACATTTCCAGTAGAACTGTTAAATTTAAATAGCGAAGGCATACGGTCATAGTTGGCTTATGGTACAGAAGTTTCTGGAATGACGACAGTGCGAGCATGCTCATAAACATTGCAGGCTTCACGTAAATAAGTATTTGTGTTATTTATTCATAAAATAAAATTGTCAAGAATATTTAAAGTAATTTATCTTCCGTTGACTGTACCTACCAGATAAACTAGTTTATTTTGTTTATTTTGACTTTAGAGTTTATATCCATGGAAATTTACTGGATGAGACTTAATGCAAATTATCACGTAAGTATTATTGGTCATGACAACTTACACTGGATTATTGAACCGTGGTGGATTCCTATTACCCATTTATCTCATTATAGAAAAATGCTGTTTTCTTGTTAGGAAGCGATGAATGATGAATGATGAATAATATGAATAAGAATGGCGCGTACGTCACATCTGAAAGCAATATGGCCGCCACGATGGCATAAAGGGCAAACAAACAGCGGGTTGCCTAAGACATCTGATCACAACGCCCATAAACATTCGCAATACCAGGAGCTGCAGTTGCGTTGCCGGTCTTTCAGGAAGTAGTACAGTAGCTTCTTGATGAACCCTAGATCGCATTGGTTTGGAAATACCACTGGCGACTGATCATTCCACAACGCGGCTCTACGAGCAAGAAAATTATGCGAAATGGTAGTGGAACATCAAAATGATAAGGATCGTAGTTGGAGCTCTGTCAAGTTGAGCGCTGACGAAACTCAGTGTCAGGAATTATTCCAAATAGTTCTTCGGAACACACCCCATGGTAAAAGCGGGAAAAAATGCGAAGAGCGTCTCATCGCAATTCCAGAGAATCAAGCCGATCAAGTAAGAGCTCGGTCGTTGACCATTCGAATCGCTGTCCGTTGTATGCAGTTAAATGGAAAAACCTAGTATTGGGGAGCTCCAGCACAGAAATGCGAGCAGTATTCCATGTGCGACCGAACTTGCGCCTTATACAGCAGTTGGTGGGCCGGCAAGAAATACTGCTTCTCTCTACTGAGCACACCAAGGTTTTTGGTAGCCAACCTGGCCTTGTCTTCCAAGTGACCACGTAACATATGTATATAATAAATACTTATGCCCATAACCCTAAGGATAAGATAGAGATTAAGGGTTTCCATTAGCTCCCACACCTCTCTCGCTTCTTTTGCAGTCATACATTCTCGTTCGTACTGCCGCAAAACTATTGTCTTACATTCAGAATGCAAGCAAACAATTATAAAGTAATTAAAATTCCAATTTTATCTACTTATAACATAAAATTTATTTTGATCTAAACGACAAAATCAAATTTTGGAAATGGCAGGAATAAATATTTCCATGTCATTGGATTTATACATACTATATGTATATTCAATAAAACATTGATTTCACGTTTGTTATTTGATACCACAACCGCCGTGTTCGGTGGCCTTCAGAGATCATTGTGCTACACCAAGCATGGCGAAGCCAACAAATATATGTGTATATATATACGCTATAACTTTGTTAACCACAGCAGATGCGTCTCTAATTATTTTAAATTTACTTCGTTGCGTGTATTTTTAATATTGTTAGTTTTTTTATATTATTCAATGTATATGTGAATCAGTCATCACCGAACAGAACCCATAAGAATCGCGTGTGTGCATTATCAAATCGCTCATTTATTGACAAAGACTGGACGATGCTACGAACGAGTAAATAGTTCAGAGGGTGATGTAAATATTGTCAATGTCTACCGCATTCTGCTTTCATATCCTGAATTTGATTGTTCCATAATCAACAAGGACTTAGAACTTACCTGAGGCATGTATCCTATCCTGGGTCCTGGAACTCCACTGCCAGGTCCTCCCGGCTTTCCACCCAGTACCCATATTTCTCCACTGTTTAGTCGACGTCTGCCAACGATGCATGACAGCAGAGTTGTCTTGCCACACCCAGACGCTCCAAGGAGGCCATAACTGGGGAAAAGAACCTGCTATACTATTGTAGTGAAAAAAGAAATAAGTATAAAAGTAGATGAAACTTTATGAAAATAAAAAGAAATGCTCGTAGTGATTTTTCCTACAAAAGAAGTCGCTAGAAAAAGCTACTTTGATATGAATCATCTCCCTGCTGTTCCCACGTTGTGTGGGATCTGTACAGTATGATCGTAGTCAATACTGTATAGGTTTTGGCTACAGTTCTTACAGCCGGCAGCCTGCCTTACGCCAATCCTTTTCGCCTTTTACATGAATATATTTCTTGAAATGTGGCAGTTATAATTATTGTACTTTATAAAAATTCATAATACAATACAGACAATTTTTATTATTTTATAGATTGATAAATAATTAAACGTTGTTTCAGATTAAAAGAAAAATTTTGACTTCGCCATATTAACCTCTATTATAAATGTGAATGTAAGTTTGTTTGTTACGCTTTCACGTGAAAACTACTCAACCGATCACCATGAAACCTTGTACATATATTCTTGGAGGTATTAGAAGTAACATAGGATACTTTTTATGAAAAAAAAGTATTATATAAAAAGCGAAGTATGTATGTTCCCTATAGACCTATAGACTCCGAAACGGCTTGAACGATTTCGATGAAATTTACAGGAATTGTCCAGATTGGCACATTCCTGTGT
This sequence comes from Papilio elwesi, assembly GCA_029849275.1. Lineage (NCBI taxonomy): Eukaryota > Metazoa > Arthropoda > Insecta > Lepidoptera > Papilionidae > Papilio > Papilio elwesi. Next base: position 2,521,166 of record CM056710.1, on the reverse strand, counting down.
TTGGTAGCGATTGGATCAGCATAATTAGTGGTACCCGAGCGAAGCCGGGGTGGGTCACTATTTATATTCTAAAAGGGTGTAAGATACGTCATATACTCTTAGTAAACCGTTATGTAATGTATCCTTCTTTAAAACACAAGAAAAGTAGAATGTAGTAAGGAATAAAGTATAAATTTGCACTAATGAGCAATTCTGTTAAAACCAGAGTCCGAAAATGAGAATATAAATACCTCGTAATGCTACTAAATGTGTTTATAATGTAACAACATGCGCTTTGCATTTTCTTGTTATAACTTACGAGGCAAAATCACACGCCATTTTGAATGATCCTACCGAAACCTAATTTGATCACTGGAATGATTGACCATAATTAGTTGTGAAGAGATATTATCAGAATAATATCACATAATGCCGTCTCACAGAATTTTAAGGTACCAATCGTTCCGTTGGCAACAATGCGAGCACAAAAGATGGCCGTCAAATTTGTTTTTAAACGCGTTTTCATGGGAAAGTCATCTACATACACAAATAAGCCGCATCTCAATACGAAATTTGATCCAAATCATTGGATCAGTTGCGAAGAAAACACTTACATGGCCCCCTTCGGTACTGTCATATTCAATCCGTCAAGTATGACATTAGGGTTCTTTGTCGGCCCATACTTCTTGTGCGCCCGTCTCACGCAGACCGCTTGCTGCTTTCTAGAAGCTACTGTCGACTTCTGTGGCTTGAGCTGCCGTATTCTTCTGGCGTTCAATTGTTCTTCTATCGTACTAATAGTGATCGGCTCTTCAGTATTCCTAACATCCTCCATAGAAATGGTGGCGCCTTCATTGTCGTACGCCGGCATTTTCCTGCAACAAAAATTATTAAGTTTTAATTTATGATTCGTTTCTATTGAATTACAAATTGATTTATGAGAATTGAGGTATGCTTTCATGGTTCGGGTATGTTGAAAGGATGAATGAAGAGAGAGTAACAGGACTTAATGTTGTATAAATGAGTGACTCCGTTGGCAGGGGACTTCTCAGGAGAACTTATATCGACAGATCGAGACAGTACGGAAATGTAGTGGAACAGGTGGAAGAGTTCGTGTATTTGGGGTATATGTTTAGTAGAGATGGTAGGCATGTTAAAGATTTTGAACGACGAGTGGTCGTCAGAATGTGTCTATGAAGGCTCGTCTGGCAATACACAATGCTGTACTAGTCCCTACTTTAATGTATGGAAGTGAGAGCTGGGTTTGGCAGGAAAAGCATGCTAGTAGAGTTAATGCCGTTGAGATGCGATCCTTAAGAAGTATGTTAGGCGTGACTTTGAAGGATAGGGTTAAAATAGCGTTATAAGGGAAAAGTATGGCTTAAAAGTGGACGTTGTGACTAGAATTGAGAAAGGTATGTTTCGGTGGTTCGGGTATGTTGAAAGGATGAATGAAGAGAGAATAACAAAACAAATTTATGTTGCAAAAGTGAGTGGCAGTGTTGGTAGGGGACGCCCTAAGAAAACTTATATCGAGCAGATTAATGACTTACTAAAAAAGGGCGATATAAGGAGCACCCATAACCGACGAACATGCATGCGTAGATGTATGAATGTGGAAGAAGCAAGAGAGGTGTGCCAGGATCGCGCCAAATGAAAATCCATGATCTCTGCCTACTGGGTTACGGGCGTGAGCGCATATTTATTTATTTTACATTACAATACTTCTGAGTTTCGTCTAACCAGTGAGGTGAAACCGCGGGACTCAGCTTGTCTAATATAAAGCCCTTCTCTGCTACTGATGTCCGCTTTCCATAAGCGATGACCAACTATATATTATCTACATAAGCCATCGATAAATAAACTAACGCAAAATCAATATCATTTGATTAATATATTTATAACATAAATAAATCGGTATTTTATCTGAGTTACAAATCTTAAAACCAACTGATCTACGGTTCGTTTGTAAAAACCAACCAAAAAAAACATCTTGCAATCATCATTACGTCCAATAGACGTGACGTTAAAAAAACAATTTACGTCATTGCCATCATGAGGTGCAAAAAAAACCATTTCATATCCCACAGATAATATCGAAACGGGTCGAAGTACGATGGCAATGGAAAAATACGAATTCTGTGACGTGTTTTTTCTTACAGCAAAAGATTAATAGTCAGTTCAAGCGAATGCTAAGTTGAGGTTACAAAGTGTGACCTTAGCTGATGAAGTTAGTTTTTTATCAATAAAATAACTTGATTACAGCAAAAAGAATTGCTTGACTGCCGTGAACTGACGATAGGTCAAAGCGCCCCATCTAACACCGGTAGCTAGTAGTGATTTCCTTTGCATAAAACTATCGTAAACTAGCGCCCCATAATTAATAAATGGTTCACTACTTTGGCGATAATGGCTTAGACATAAAAGATTAACATATATTTTATTCTGCTTCTTCTTCGTTTGATCATTTATTGCTAGTTTTCGAGTTAAATAGTTGAGCGCTTTTTCCCAAAAATGGACCCCCTTCGCATACCTCTATCGCTACTCCTACATTCATACATCTACGCATAAATAATTCATACGCTCGTCGATTTTAATAATTAATCAGCCTTTTCTTAAATATGTTTCCACACTGCTGGGACACTGGGAGAGGGAAAGGGCCGTAATCTACCACGCTGGTCCAAGTGCGGGTTGGTAGATGTCACATGTTTGGATGGTTTCCTCACGATGTTTTCCTTCACCGTTTTTTGGAGCAGTGCAGAGCAGAGTGACCTGGGTTGGAACCCGCGACCTTCAGTACGTATGTCGGGGTCTAATCCACTGGGCCAACCACTGCTCCGTCCATTATGTGTACTCTTTATAAACCTTTCTTCAGTAACATAAGCTCTGGAAATCAAAATTTAAAGTCCGAAGATTTCGACTATTATAATGTTATAAGGTCGTCTCAAGAAAAATTTAACTGATTCAGGTTTTCTCTCCTTGACCTTGGCCTTTAAGAGAAGCCAAGGTGATCTGGATATTAACCAAATCATGTGTAATGTGTCAGAAATCAGTTAATTAAACCGCAATTATGTACCCTAGCTTAATAATTTATGACATACCTCGCCATCTTTGAATCATAACTTTAAGTAATTTTAAAGTTAGATGCGCATTTTAATAGCTAAGACAAAGTTGTAATACTTTTCGTTCAAAGTGTCGTGTCTTATCTGAAAATTCTTTATTATTCGGATAAATGTGTAAAATTTAATTGTGCAATATTTTAATGTGAACAAAACATGGCGTTTTTCGACACAGTTCTAAATTTTCTTTATTATTTTTTTTTATTAAAAGTTTATTCCAAAAATCAAGTTTATAGATAAACTTATAATAAAAAATCTTATATGAATACTAAGTTTTATAAGAAGTACGATAGAGCCGTGTCCGAGATCAAATAAAAGTAGAAATATTTAAAAATACTTATATTTGTCAATGATATTATGTAATTACAAATAAATAAAATTAAAATAATAAAATATTATAACTAATAAATAAGAAAACGTCAGTGACTTACGGCTGATTGTAAATCGTATTTGCGTAAAACGTCATTATGTATTTTGACAGCTTGCATCTATGACGTCATTTGAATTAAAAAACTCGAACAACAATACCATAAAAAACTGTAAAAGTTGACACACGACAATTTTATATGATGGAGTTTATTCACAACCAATTTGTAGATGCAAATCAAGTTTGCATTAATGAATTCTGAAACGCAAGCCTGTATATTGTAAGTAAATTTTTGTCCAATTTTAAATTTACAACAAGAACAATCAAAATATCCTAATAAATGTTTGAAACGATGAACTTTGCTTTTTAAGGCTCGTAAAAAAAAGAAATACATTTAGAGAATTCATGTACATTTCCGCAAACAAGTTACCTATTTATCAAAAGTTCCAAGCGTTTTCTCTTGTAGGTTAGTGCATTTTTACAAAGATGCGTTTATTAATACAACACGGGTACCTAAATCACAAGTAATTCAAGTGCTTTATCACACTAATGTAAGTTTTCAAAGTAAGATATATATATATATATATATATATATATATATATATATATATATATATATATATATACTATTGAGTTAACACGCTCTTCGTCATCGTCATCCATCTATGTCACACCACTCTTTTGCACCAATCAAACCCACGGCCTGCACTGCTCCTGCACCCTCACTTTGTCATCGAGCCATCTGGCTGGTGGCCTCTGTCTGTCTTTGCTTCCTAGGGCGACCACTCCGTCACCACCTGCTGTCTGTTCAACTGTCCTGCCCACTTCAGTTCCAAATCGAAAAGATAAGTTCTTATATAACAATAAATTGTGTAAAACGAACTCTTTGCTTTTTCATTAAGTTAAAAGTGCCTTAGATTGCGATACAAATAAAAGTGGGGTTTTTTTCAGAAGACTTTCCCAGCTCATATGCGTGGCGATAAATAACCTAAGAGGTGTGGATTTCAATGAAAAATATATCGTTATATCAATGCGATAACGCACTTTATATTGTATGTAAGTACTCTTAAATACCTAATAAATTCTGAGATTACACTCTGAGGTCAATTTATCTTGGACAGAAGTCGTTCTAAACGCGTTCACTTCGATTAAATAGATCTATAAATCTCACAAGAAAAGATTGTTATTAAATTTTTATGTTTCTTTAAATCTGATATTTTATTCGTGGATGGAGATTTAGTTGTTGGTCGTCATTTTATTGAGATGTTAAATATTGTAGCGTATTCTTTCCAAATTCAATCGATTTAAATGGCTACCCATAGGCATATGGAACAAGCTAATGAGTTGCAGATGCGTTGCCTACCTTTTAATGGACAGAGGAAGAAAAAATAATCCGCCCTCTCCCCGTCAAATCCTCTTCCCTTTCCCATCCTTTCCATATTAGAAAAGTATAGGAAGGGGAAATAACTGGGATAAGGCCTGTAGGACATAAAAATAATATGTCCACAAAGCATAACAATGAACATTGCGTTATACATATAAGAATATCTGTTAATCGGTAGTATCGAGACGATGCATGGCGAAAAATTATAGAGCAATATTTAAGATAAAAAAATTCCCACCAGATTGAACTAAAGAAAGACTTTATTAAGAGTACGCGGAACCGACGAACATGTGTGCGTAGATGTATGAATGTAGACGAAGCAAGGAAGTGTCCGGGGATAGTGTCAAATCGAAAATCTGTAATCTCTGCAAACCCCTTTGGGTTACGGGCGTGATTCTTATTTATTTTATCGTGAGGTGGAATAAATATTCTCATCACAATAATAACAATCCTGTATCATAGGAACTTTTTGAATTTTGAACTAGCTGTTTCCTGCGACAGCGTCCGTGAGGAAATAAATTCGAGAAAACAATTTTCACTTTTTGCGCGGAACCCTAAATATTTTGCTTAAATTAAATTAGCCTATTTTAATCCCGACAATAATAGCTATCTTCCAGTAAAAGTCCCATCCGAATCGGTTCAGTCGTTTCAGAGATTACCCGGAATAAACAGACAGAGAGACAGACAAAAAATTTTAATTTAAAAACTGTATGTTCTTTATAAGTACCGTATATACATCATGTATATTGAGTATGCAAATGTTATTTTGATATTACATACAAACACTTCAATTTTATTTATCAGTATAGATAATGTAAAATGTCAAAGAGGTCTCAATGTGAGTAGCCTTAACAAGTAATGTAAACTTTTTGTTGTTTTTTTTAATTAGCTATTATAAATGACTTGATGCTAAAAGAGCGTCAAGGAAGCAATGATTCGTACGGATTACAACGTGCCGTCAGTTGATAATATGGCTAGTGAGATTACAAACTGCCGATGTTCACAATCTTACGTTGACATTTATGTACAAGGGTACTGATTGACTTATGAAGCTGAAAGAAACATAGGGAAGTGATATTTTACACAAAGCTTCCTTTTATGACATAGCTGATCACAAATAAATCATTTTTCGAAATTCGTCCCTTAAGAGAGCTTAAGTTGTATGGAAAACCGAAAGCGTTATTAAACGCGAATACAGGCTAAAGTTTATATTAAAAACCACGGATTTTATTCTAAAAAATGTGTATAAAATAAAACAAAGCTATAGATACTGCCTTTGTGTGGGTCTACCGCTGTTTATACAAACTAAGATATCAATTATCAACAAGATATTGCTAATTGGTCTACACACGAATGACTTCAACCACGGTGTTTGACCATATAGGATATTGCATTGTGTGAATTTCGTTCAAGGTGAAACATGTACGCTTGTTATGTAATGTTCTTGATGCCGCGTCCTACTTTTACATTGTTTTCGTCTTGCTTTATTTAAATATTGCATCTCTCTCAGACTTTAATATATATCTTACTTAAAGAATTTGACATAAGTGTCTAGGGATAAGAATATGTAATTCATTTGGTACTATATTCAATTCTCAGTTGAAGAAAAACTATACTATTTTTTTCAAAAAATTTACCTATGTATATTTTATTCAGTAGGTTAACCGTATGGTATAATACTAACATCAGTACAATTTAATTGGTAATTACCCTTACATCGAAATACGTGAATGAAAGGTTTTGACCAAAAGATGGCGCAGTTTTAAAATACCAGTGGTCGTATAATTATCTGAATAGTTAAGTAATTTAGCACAGCATTAAAGTTGTGTTTTTTTTTATTTCCTTAACCGGTAACCACGCTGCACTTACGTCACAGTTACGTCAGCCACATCGAGTTACAACAGGTAATTTGTAACAAACACAGCTCTCCGCATTTCGCCGCGAAACTAGAAACAGGGCGCAAAGATTTGTTGGATGATATGGGAGGAATTGTAAATAAATGCGTGCGATTTATAAGAGAAGTAGAGAAAAATACTCTCTATCTGCCACTTCTACAAATTCCAGTAAAGATTTTTAGGAAGCAAATGTAAAAGATGTTCACAGAAAAAAACGAATGTGAGGCAGAGGCATCACACGAAACGCAGAAGTAACAACAAATACTCCCTCTACTTCTATCTTCTCTACCTACCATCAGCAAGGCACCTTGCCTGGCCAGTCTCCAGCTATTGCGAATTTGTTTCTAACATTTTTTAATCTTCTTCCAAAAAACAAAAAAAAAACTTCTACTGCGTTATGAGTCGATAATCGATAGCGTCATTTCCTTCTCTTAAAAAAAAAGGGCGGCAACGCGTCATCTGTTTCGATCCTGTCACTTGATTTATGACGCATATACAAGTGGTCGCGTTTAGCATAAGAGGAATATTTTTCTTTTACACTATATTTCGATTGTCACACAAAATACGACCCTAATACTTTCAAATATGATTCATTTTTCTTATTACAACAGGTAGAAGATTTTTCTTATTCTTTGGGATTTTTTATACTAAAAGATTTGTGGTTATGAGACCGATGGGAAAACATTTATCAGTATGAGACGTGTTTAATAATACGTAATATGTATTTTTCCCGCGGCCGAGCAACCGGCGAGGTAACCGACTCCGGATTTTGTTGGCAAACAAAACCTTTAGTGCTTGTCAGCATTATAGAAGATGCAGGGCGACAAGCAGCGAGGTCACCTGGCGAAGTACTGATAGATAAAAACATTTCCAAGAACCTTTGCACTATTTAAAAAAATCGCCTGCCTGAGCGAAGAACCGACAATAATATAATAAATATATCCTGTGTATTTTATGACACCGATGGTAGGTTAACATAGATGTTAGATAAAGATAATAATTTAAATAGAATAATAAATATAAGATAATATAATATTTCGAGAATTCTATCCTTGAAATAATTTATAATATAATCTAATAATAATAATCCATTACTATTATGTTACTGAATTATTATTATTATTATTAGACGTTAATTGCAGAAAATAAATATTTATGACGACAATACGCTGCAATTCAATGTAATTTTAGAAGATATAATTTCATGGTATTCCTTTTATCTAATATATTATGTTATTTAAGAGAAATCCATATGAAAAAAACCCTTTCGATTGTTTTGTTTTTAATACGAAATTTCTTTATTTTACATTTCATGGACCCTATTAAAATACCGTTCTGAAAGCGATTTAAAAAAAATCTGAAAGACATTTAAACACTCCTTCTAAGTTAAAATTTCCTATCTATAATATTTGAGATACTTCGCCTCCGTGTGACATCGCCTGTAGCACCCTGTATATGTACAAAGTATATAAAATTGTTTAATGCCAGAACCGATCATGGTAGTGAATTTTTTGGCAGACCTTCCCATAGGCTAATTACTGATTGACCATACGTATTATCACAGACATCGATCGCCTTGACATCATTCAATATGTCACCAACCTTGATATCAACTTTAAAATATATGGCATGCTAAAATTAAGAAATAAATACATTGTCCGTCATCCGGAAATTATTTTTATGTTACGATAAAAATGTAAACAACGTTAGCTTATAATCTGACTAACGATATTATAAGGTGTCGTAAAACTGTGAACATCTTTGCCTTACGTTACTAACAGTGTAAATAGTGAAGAGAAACCTAACCTAAAATTATTTTAGGTTAGTTAAATAAAATTAATATATTAAAAAAACAATGTGATGTGTCAAAATTATTCGAAATCATTAGTTCAGTTGATAATGTTTAACATCTGTTGCACGAATGGGCCGGCTCGACTGGTAAAATACCACGACCTTACAGAAATGACGGACAGACAGACAAGATGAACCGCTTGCTCGTCTGCCAACTTCTTCTATAAAAAAAAATATCACTTGAGAGATTATAAACTAACGATGCTTGCAATTTTACTGTGACACGTGCGGAAACGTCCGTGAATTCTCTTGAAGTGATGTATTATGCTTACGTATTACAATTAATACATAATGTATTTCGTGACTAAAACTGACTTCGGAAGTCATTCTGACGTTTTACTGTTGAATTTATTGATTGAATCTCGTTAGATATTGAGTGTGTAGAGGAAATGAACCTTGCTAGTTGTTTTTTGACTTAATTTATGGACTATTATTTTCATGTGTCGTAAATTCAAGGACATGTAAAAAGTAATTTGTTGCGATCATATAATTCTTAACAGATTTTTTTTAATCAAAGAAGCACATCAGCTGATGTCTTCTTGCTTCATTGTGAAAATTGATGGATGTTTGTCATCCCCTAAAATCAAATGCTATTTAAAATTCCTCTTCTATAAAATACCGATACATGAATTATTAAAGAATAGGAGAGATCATAATAATCATTTATGTTTTTCCACGCAAAATTAAAATGAGTAAAAGGGCATTTTTTTGTTCATCTATTGGGCAACTCATTGTTCATTCGTATTGTTTACCTCGTGTCAGGCAAGGTCGAATGCGCACCTAAAACTAATTTAGTAAAGATTTTATCACTACTAGAGGTTGCTTCCTAAAAAAAAGTAAAAATGAAATGAAAAAATAATAACCTACAACTTTATATAATACTAAAGTAACTTATTTTTTAATTTACATTATTTTCAATTGTCCACCAATAGTCTTTAATATACAATACTATAAGAATATCAGTGTTTCTTTTGAAGCTAAATACTGACCTTAGATCTATTTGTTACTTCTATGTACCAGAATGAATGTGTGATTCATTAATTCATCAAATCACCATTACCTATGACACTTCAGGAAAGATAACGAGTCACTCCTCAACCTTCTAACATATGTGTATAAGGAAGGAGATGTTGAGAAAGGGAAAGGGAGCCCGTAGTATCACAGTCACCAGACGGAATATTAACTTTTGGCGAATACATACAGATTTTGTACGTATTCGGCTATATAGAATACATAATACTATAATAAATACATACACCAAACTAATGAAAGCATACGAAAATGAGGTGTACAAATGTCTTTTTCCTTTGCCTTTTGATTATAATTATCTAGTTTTTTTAAAGATTATATACGTGGTTTTTTCTTTTAATAAGGAAAAAAACAATGAAATGTATTTCCTATCGTGAACAGTTTCCTTTGTTTTCATTGTTTATTCTCATTCAGGCACCTTGACGTTAAATGGGTATTTCTTTGAAAAGAAATGTCACAAGAAACGGCTGAATCATTGAAGTCATCATTACATAAAACGTTGGTCACAGACTAGCGAAAGAAGTTCTTGTATGTTAAGTAACTGACCTTGATGAATATGGCAACGTATTTTTCTCAACGCAACAATCTTTCCTCTGACCATCGAGTTATGTAGATTAGCCTGACCATCGAGCCTACGCAAACAATTCAAAGTAACTAAAAACATTCAACACCAAAGGAAAAACTAGTTCGTAATGTTATGTTTATGAAGCGTCACGATAAAGCGTATATTTGCCTTTTTTGTATCGGAGCAAATCTTTTAAAGGTATCCTGCCGGTTGGGAGAAGTCAGGATTATATAGGATTGTGCCGACTGACATCCACAGTGGTCGGTGGCCATGCTCGAGTATAAGACCACCGGGATTTCCTACGGAACACACCAGTTGGACAGGAAAGTTGCCAACATATTTAATATTCGTCTACCACCCTCTAAATGAGAGGATAGGGGTTTGTGGTCGGTGGGAAATATAATACGTTATTAAACGATAGCGCCTCCAACATGTTAGTGGAATATATTTTCGTAACACTGCCTGCCATCTGTTGGTGCAAGTACACATTATACAAAAAAGTTCTTGTTACTGTTTTTAACATTTACTTCAAGTATTCTAATGTCGTATAAGAGGAACCGTTACAGCCTAAAAATCTGATGATTTCATTAAAAAAGGTGTTACATTATCTCAAGTATTGCGAAACTCAGCGTCGCGCATCTATTTCAAAATGGCGTTGGCCAAGATTTACGCCAGACAGTCACAGACGCCGTTCATTTTAATGTTTATTAAATTATCATTGTACTGAGAACATGATTCATTGATTTTAGCTCTGACGTAAATTACTCAAAACATAAAATAAATACAGACATCTGTACGGCAAGAGGAAAACTGATTAAGGTTTTTTGCATATAAAAAGTATTAAGGCATGATATTCTAGACGAACCACATATTGGTTATTTGATTTCATATTATGTCAAAATGTCACCGTAAAATTTTAAAATATCGCGATTAAATTATTAAAATGTATTGGTATTAAAACTTCGCAACATTGTGAGCTGAACAACAAAATACATTCTGATATTTCAACATTGATGGATTATTAAGCTATCGAGAAATACAGTTCACAATTTTATGACAGGTTATTATAACTTAACGATGTTTACAATTTTACAATAAAAGAAATATGATTAAGACGACTAAATGTGTTGACATAAAGCAGTAAAACTTGATTAGATTAGTGAAATATAAAGGCGATATAAGAAGTATTCCTAACTAACGAGCAAGTACACGTGAGAGAGACATGTGCCAGGATCGCGCAAACGGAAATCCGTAATCTCTGCCTACACCTCTGGGCTACGAGCATGAGCATATTTACTTATTTCTATATATAAAAAATAAATAAACTTAATAATAACTTATATATAAACGCACAGCCCAAACTACTGGGCCTAAAGACTTGAAATTTTGTACAGAAATCTGTTATTGAATATGCGAGCAATAAATGATTTTCGTAAATTAATTGCCTGAAGGTGAACGGGATGAAAGTTCGTATGGACAAATGTTTTTTGAATGACCTCAAATATATACGATCATTATCATTTCCCACTCACGTTGGGTCCCCAGTATGATTGTAGTCCGTACTGTATAGGTTTAGGCTAATTTTTTTACAGCCGGGCGCCTGCCTGACGTCAGTCCTCCTCGGGAATATATGATATCTCAAATCTATACGTCAATCAATCATGTTACACATAGTTCTGCTTACGCTGGACAATCGTCGCTTAAATTAATCGCTTGGTGAAACCGCGGAGCTCAGTTTGTGTTTTTATACAGTCATAAGTATTTTTAGTTCCTACTAGTATCCCTCTATAAAAGATTTTTTCTTGCTTATCTAGAATCACGGTAATTAGTAATTTAAATACATAAAGTAGGAAAACCCGTTGGAAGATTTATTCGCAGTTTGTTCCGTCCGTATTCGCTCGAATCCCTTCTTAATATTCAACGATTACGCATTTCGTTTGCGACGGCTTCCGTGGCATCTGGTGTTTATTGGGGTTTTATTAATTGCTACCTATAAGAATAAATCTCATTCCTGTAACATAACTAATATGGATTTCTATTTGGCAGGGAGCTCACCACGCACCATAAATCTACCATACCTTTCTCGGCTTAATTTAATACACCGTTACAATTATAATTCTATAACAATAATAAATTGTGACTTTAATAAGTGTCATACTCAACCAAGCTGAAGGGAAGGAAGAGACTTAAATACTCTAATTATCGTAATTTTCCTTAGAGAGTTATTGTTAAGTTTAGTCTCTAACTAACGTGACAAGTGGTGACTTCAGTCTTACCTATACTTATATATTATATTATTATATCCCTACTAATCCCTACTCATATTATAAATGTGAATGTACGTCTGTTTGTTACGATTTCACGCGAAAACTACTCAACCGATCATCATAAAACTTTGCACACATATTCTTGGAGGTATTAGAAGTAACATAGGATACTTTGTATGAAAAAAAATAGTATATAAAAAGAGAAGTATGTATGTTCCCTATAGACTCCGAAACGGCTGGACCGATTTCGATGAAATTTACAGGGATTGTCCAGGTTGGCACATCCCTGTGTTTGGCAGCCATCGGATCAACATAATTACTAATATTATTATTTATCATACATTTATCCCGGTAAATGTACGGTTCCCGTGGGATAATTATTTTTCTTTTTGTACTATAGCATATTTACGTATATAAAAGGCGATGACATAGATTCAGAAACGACTACGCGGGCGAAGCAGGGATCACTAGTCAAACTAACTAAATATAACTTTAGAACAACCGGATTCTATTACGGAATTCCAAAATGTCGTCTTTTAGTTCTTATTACATTTAAACGATTTTATATCCCACACACTGCCAACCACACCCGTGGAATGCGTTCGTTTTGAAATATGAAATAATTCAAAAAATAACTTACGTCAACAACTTCCCTACAAGCCAGTCCATTTAGTCCAAACGTGTTTGTAATATAATTACTGTACACGTACACGTATAGTGACCGCATACGTGTGTACGGAAGACGAAACTCGAATTTTACATTTTTACAGATAACATTTAAACCTAAAATGGAAAGATTTATTTGATTTAATGAGTAAACACGTTTGTTGCACGAATGGGCCGGCTCGACCGGTGAAATACCACGACCTCACAGAAAACAGGCGTGAAGTAGAAGTACTCTGCGTTTCGTATGTTGAGTGAGGTGCCGGAGACCTAATTTCAGCCCTCTTCCCCTTTCCACCCTCTCCTCATATGGATAAGATGACAAAGGTAAGAGGATTGGACGGGGTGGGAGTTAAAGGGGATAAGAAAATATCCCTTTTTCCTGTCTATGTCCATTAAAGGTAGGCAACGCATCTGCAATGTCTATGATTGGCGCTCACTTTACATCAGGTCACCCGCTTGCTCGTTTGCCACCTTGTCATATAAAAAATTAAACTCCGAGAATAATAAGCCAATCCTAATCAAAGGTAATATTATAAATACGAATGATTGTTCGTTTGTTACGCTTCAACTCTTTAACGACTCAACCATCCATCATGAATTTTTGCACACACATTGTCAGGGAAAATGCCATGGGATACATTCCTTTTATCCCGAAAATAAACCTGTTTCAGGGGTACATAAAATCATCATTTGCGGTATCGGTTCCCATGGTATTGTTTCATGTATATATCAACAACAACTTTTTAACACATGTTACCTATAATTCCAAATCATTATAGACAGAATCGTGCTACAAAAATTTCAAACTTGGAAAATTAGAAACGAGCGCGTGAATAATTATTACATTAGATGGTAACATTATGCATGCGTAACAGGTGATTTTTTTATAAACAAACTCACGCTCGCAACTCTGAGGTATAGGCAGAGATAATGGTAATCTATTTGGCTTTGACCTGTCGCACTAAAAATGTCCATACTGTTTAGTGCAGATATTTCATTTCAAATAACATGGTATCATTTGTTTCATTGGATCAGATTTAGCTTTTAATTCAGTACCTTTTAGTTGACTTTTCGAATAAATAAAATAACTATACTCCTACGCCCGCAACCCAAGGGGTAGGCAGAGATCATTGATTATTATTTGGCGCGATCCTGGCACACCTCCCCGCCTCCTCTACATCCATACTTCTACGCATACAAGCTCGTCGGTTATGGGTACTCCTTATATCGCCCATTTTTAGTATGTTACTCATCTGATCGATATAAGTTCTCCTTGGACGTGCCCTGCCAACACTGCCACTCACCTTTGCAACATAAATTTGTTTTGTTATTCTCTCTTCATTCATCCTCTCAACACGCCCGAACCACCGAAGCAGCATACCTTTCTCAATTCTAGTCACAACATCCACTTTTAGTACATCGTAAATAATGATAAAGTTAAATTATTAAAACATTTGTGAGGCGTAATTAACTAAATGATTTATTAAATAAATAAAACGGCTTAACTCACGTTCGCCTAACCGTTCGATAATCCGACATGTTTCGAACCTATCTTCAGGTTGAGTGGAATTAGTTCGCGGTCGCGCCACCTACTTTACTATTTAATTAATTTACTATATAATTAATCATTTAATGAATATAAAATTAACAAAAACTTATGTATTTAAAATACGTTTACTTACGAGTCTATTATAATAACACAACGTGACTAAGTATATACTTAGTACATACGAGAAAATTTATATTAATACAGTGGAATTCGGAAAAAACAATAAAAGATAATGAAAGGAGAAGGAACCATAAGGAAAATTATTTGTGCCGCAGCTGTTAATTAAATGCCATTTTCTTTTGTACAAGTACACAATCAAAAAGCAAATCATCAGGATTTGCTTTCTTGATATCTGAAATAATGAATTATGTAACATAACATAAAATAGCTGTTGCTACTTCGCTTTTTAACGAATAAAAGCGGTTAGCTCTGTTGAACGAAGATATTTGTTTATGCAAACATTTGTCGCCTACTTTAAACCTTTAGGGATGGGGATTTATATTTATTTATGATTAATGAATTACAAAAAGCTTTATTAGTGCTTGTTTACGTAATAACAAAAATCTCTGTGCACAATTTCAAGTCTTTGGGCCAAGTAGTTTGACCTGTGCCTTGATTATATATAATAATATCCAGGGACATTATTCATACACAGCCATTTGATCCTAAACTGAACTGGAAATCTGATATACTATATATATTATTTTTTAAATATATAGATAATTACACCCAAATACAAGACAAGCAGACATGTTTATGCACACAAATGTCTAATGGGAATCGTACCCACGACCTGCGGCTTGAAAACCCGCCCACTGGCCTGTCGATCAGTCAGTTCCTTTTTATATCAATAGATGAAAAAATAAATCAATTAAATTGTAAATAAAATAATCGATTAAAAATCTTGGTAAATTACAATTTCTTTATTTGTTTAACAAGTAATCTTTAAAATTATTTAACCAACAAAAAATTACAACACACAATTATTTAAGATTCAAGTTAAGTCTGCGCACAAAGCGTAACTATTAGCTATTTTTAATAATTAATAATGGAATATTCACATGTATTATTTGACACATATGTTACACAGTAATAAACCGTATCACAAGTATATTCGGATTATAATCGCTCCCAACTGAAACTTATTAATAGGTCGGTGCACCGAGACGGTATACACACCAAGTCATAATCGAAAAAAAACAACTCATCTGCTTCGATTGTACTTGTAACTTGAACTTAATTAGCTTCTTCAGAGTGTTTCACTTAAACCAGCTAGATTACTTTATTTATTTCTCGCTATCTACCCCATCTTTGTAAGGAAACATATATTCCATTTTTTTTTCGTGAGCCAGTCAATTTATACAAATTCTGTCTATTGGTCCGAAGGGTGCTAGAATGGCTACAATGGGCAGGCCTCCCAAAAAATGGACCGGCGATTTAGTTAAGATTGCGGGAATCAAGTGGTCGAGGCGGTTAGAGACCCATCTCTATGGAGATTTATGAGGGAAGACTATGTCCAGCAGTGAATATGTCTGTCTGTTCATGATGAATCAGACTGCAACACTAACACGGTCCAATGGAAGTCTTACGATAAATTAATAAAAAGGCTAAGTGATAATCGAGCCCATAACAATAATATTTCAGTTTAAGTCTAGATTATTTACGCTGTTGTACATTATTAAATTAATTTTAAGTGTTTTATCGCATTTATTTAATGATCCGTGAGGACTGTAGAGTAATCGAAAACGTCTGGAATAAAAATATTAAGCACGATAAAATCCGTAAAATTAGTTTAAGCCTGTGTTTTATTTCTTTTCCCGTATACAATTTAATATAGTAAGTGGTCTGTGCGTCAAACTTGAAAGGATTTCCTTAATAAAGGCTTGACATTCCAATATCGATAATTTACATGAAAAAGAAACATTTTTGTCCGTTCCCTTTCTATTCTCCAATTTCCGCATTCAACATGACGCTGTAGCGCGAAAATAGTACGCATTTATTCAGATCCGAAGCAGAAACGAAAAAATTATCGGGCCCTTATATTTTCATTATTCATTTTTCTTTATTTTAAAAAATGATAGCTTATTGAAAAAAACATTTTTGTTTATTAATTCAAGTTCGCGTTGTATAAATAATCTATTTATACAGTCGTTAACAAAATACTTACCACGAATATATAATCTGCCAAGTACAATCGTTGAAAAAATACTTTAACGTATAGATTCAGAAAATCGACGCTAGACATTAAACATGCTTCTTTGAGTTTGGATGAACTTTTTTTATATTTAATTTTCTCGTATTCAATTTTGAATTTTGTTGTTAACATGCAAGGGTTTATTTTTGAGCTATTGTCGCGCCTTCCCATATTTTTTGATTTTTACTTCAGTCGGCAGTCCCTATGACTGGATGTGTTTTTTTACCTAAACTTATGTCTATTTTCGTACCAAAAATACTTGCGCTATGTTAATGTTAGTAGATCTACGTAGCAGCTGCAACTGTTCAACGAATGGGTCGCCCTGAACAAGGAAGTACCAAAACTAACAAAATACACAGAAGTAGAGATAATATTGTAAATCGTTTGATAAATTTATTAGTTTTAGAACACCCAGCCATTCCAATCCCCTTCTCTCCCTTTAGCGTATCTACATCGTTAACATTTAAAGTGGGGTCGGCAAAACCTTGATTATTCCCAGTCTTTCTATCACTCGTCACCTCAGTAGCCACTTCTTTCTTGTTCAAGTCATCTTTCACGCCATCTATTTATATTTTTAGGTCTACCTACGTAAATATACCTCCACATTCATATTTAAACTCTCGTATTTATCTACACCCTTCTATTATCTACTTATAGCAAGAATGATCACGCAACTCTTCTGGTTACTGTGATCATAGACCATCGGTGGACACTTAATTGCAAGTAAGTCAACTAACGTAAACCTTCGAGCAATATATCTTAATCCGTATTAGAAAATAGACTATAATTGTATGTATAATATTTGAAGTATTTCTTACAAACGTAAACAGCTGTATCTGACGTTTTATAATGCTGTTTAGTCTTATTATTTTCCATGACATTGTATGCGCTAGCACATAGAAGTAATTGTGATAAAATTATACTTTGCTTCATTGATCAATCTATTGTTTATTTTTATTTAGTTGTTGCAACTCGAAAATCCTGTTATTTCAATTCCCAACCTTCCCAACCTTCAATTCCCAACTTTAGACTTTTGATCGCCAACGCAGTAACTGAAATCTTTGTGCAAAATTTCAAGTCTCGAGGGCCAGTAGGTTGGGCTGTAACGTTGATATATCAGTCAATCGGTTTCTTATATACTTCTTACTTCTATTATATGTTGTAAGGCACTCTCGTGATGAGTATTTCCTTATTATATTCTTATACGGGCGTACGTTGCCTCGTCTATAAGTCGCCGAGTAGAATCAACAGTCCTTGACTATAAGGATGTTTTGTTTCCTAAAATGGCAGGCGGCCATATTTAAAACAAACGAATGTGTTCATCCTGTTATGTATTCAAGAGACTTTATTTAACTTCTTAGTGTGGTAAAACTGTGTTTAACTTAAGATGGAGGATGTTTCTATCGTTGTATGAAATAAACTTTGAGCTGGGATGTGCAGGTATCATATGACGTAATTTAACTTTGAATTCGTATTAAAATTTAATTAATTATCAATAACTCAAGAGGAATGGATAACAGATATGTAAAAATAAATGTTTTTTGTTTACTGACGGAGTCAGGAGGTTCCCAAGCCGCTTGACCGATTTAGAATTGTCAATGATTCGTTCAGTTAACAATTTACCGCTAGTCTATATGGCTAATGAGATTATAAACTGACGAAGTTCACAATCCGACGGTGACATATTACAAAATATTAGCACACGTTGAATATCGTAAGGTAACATAAGCTAAATTCCATAACCGTGCTAAAATAACTTACTACTATATATCCTTTTATTTATATTGTGTGTATGTCCTTTATGCATTCTTAAATCATTGATCAGTTTGTGATGTAACGTTGATAGGGTGTACCAAAGACGCGCGGTCGCAAAGGTAGCCCAAAAAATCTATGTAAATAAAAAAAATCTGCACGATGCTTCGAGTTGCTTGAAAAGATGTCAGTAACCACTTTTCAGTTTCTTTTTTTATTATTTAGTTCTTTTTTTATCTACAAAGGTTACTTGGTTAACAATTAATAATTTGCATTAATTAAAATTAATTTACAATCTTAATTCGTATACACTTAAGTATAAAATCATACAAAAAGTTATAATATAATTATATTCTCTACAATAAAATCGGTTCATGGAAAGAATTAATTGTTTATTTTTAAGTAAACTTCCTCATGGCTTTGCAGTGTTATGAGAAACGATTTAAATATTGTTTTTCTTAGTTTCGAATTTAAAACAACAAAGATTTATTTTATTTATTTAATTATTTAAAAGGAAAGTTATCATGTAGATATTTAGGTTGAAGGGGTTGGCTTATCCGATGATGGTTGACAAAAAGAAACTTCTAGAACTCTGTGTCAAAACCTACCTATGAGAAACTAAACCAACTAGCACACACATGAAATTCCATCGAAATCATTCCAGTCGGTTTATAACTCAAGAACGTCTGCACAGATTTTATTCAATCATTTATTTGTTTGATTCCGCCTCCAATAGCAAAATAACGAACAAAAATTTTAAAAATTACAAAAAAATGCCTAGAAAATGAGTTTTCTGGTATTTTTTTGTATACTACGATGTCTCTAATGAAATGCCAACTTACACAGAGTATAAATATTATACAACACAACGAAATGTGTTGTATATCTAATGGTGCTTCAACGAAAGGAATCGATCCGAGTGAAGTCCATCCAACAATTTAATACAGCTAATAAGGTAAATTACAACACAATATATTCATTCTAAGAGCGCTTGTAGACGTATGTTATTTTCTCAGGGAGACGGCCAGTCAATAATAGGCAGCGGTGCATCCGGAGTAAATTGTTCGCCAGACCGGTATCCGGTGTATGCGCACACATTCATTGTAAGCCACACGAAAAAACGGACGTCTACAAGCGCTGGGTTTAACAAAAATAAAGTTGGACTCGGTTGTATTCTATTTTTATAACCTTAGTTTAAATAAAGGTGGGATAAAACGAAAAGAAAACATCATTGTCTACCTGTCTGTAATAAAGCTTAAGAGCTTGTTGTATTCCTTT
Organism: Papilio elwesi; assembly: GCA_029849275.1. Classification (NCBI taxonomy): domain Eukaryota; kingdom Metazoa; phylum Arthropoda; class Insecta; order Lepidoptera; family Papilionidae; genus Papilio; species Papilio elwesi. The sequence continues at coordinate 2,501,271 of CM056710.1, read as the reverse complement.
TTTCTTGAATTTCAATTAATTTGTTAGTTTTAGTAGACAGTCATGTGTCGTATATGCTCAAAAAGAAATAAGTAGAATAATAATTACACCTGTAGGTATAATATATGTATATTAAAAAATCTTATTTATCAAAGCACAGCCCAAACTACTGGGCCTAGAGACTTGAAATTATTTACAGAGATTGTTAATACGTAGGCAAGCACTAAAAAAAATATTTTTCTAAACTCATACCCTAAATGTACTTAATTGTAAAAATAGAAGTTTGTCTTAGAACGGAAAAACTACGTGCGACGCTGGGACGGGTTGCTAATGCATATATATTACAAGGTTAACGACCCAACAAAGCTCGCTAAAGATTCCCCCAGTAAAACACAAAAAAGTGCATTACTTTCAAAACACGTTTTACAAGTTACATCAAATGAATTTACTTTGAATCCTAAATGGTACGTATAGATAGCTTAGGCACTGCTTTTCAGCTGTTTTTAATGCTGATTCAACTTTTCGACAGTATAGCCAGAGCAGAGGGGGAGGAAATTATGTGTCTACAACGTGGACCTTAAAGACGGTTTTCGATCCCTCATCTTTAAAGTACGCCTTCCACGTCTCCCTACCCGTACTAACGTAAACAAATATAGCATTTATCTGGGAGTATAACGTACTAAATATCTGTTACATTTGGTACCTTATACGCCCTGTACAGCACTGAGTCTTTTGTACTAACACAAAACTTTCGCTAGGTTTTATACGAACTAATGTCGGGCCAGTTGGCGTGGATAGTAAACTATTTGCTATTCACGCCGTAGGTTGTGGTTTCGAATCCCACCCAGCACAGACGTTTGTGTACATGAACATGTATGCTTCTTGTTTGTCCTAGGTCGGAGTGATTATCTATTTAAGTATCATCATCATCTCCCTGTCCTTTTCCCACTCATGTGGGGTCGGCACAGTATGATTCTAGTCCATACTGTATAAGTTTTGGCTACAGTTTTTACGGCCGGCCGCCTGCCTGACGCCAACCCTCCTTGGGAATAATCGGTATTATATTATATCTATAATATCTAATTAAGTATGTATTTACGAAAGTAAAGTAGTACATTTAGTATATCAGTTATCTGGTTTACATAGTACAAGCTTTGCTTAGTTTGGGATCAGATGACCGTGTGTGAATAATGTCCGGGGTATTATTCTTATTTTAAGAACTTAAATCAATATTTTGTCTGAGTTGAAATTCTTTCTAATCCAGACCCTTAAATGTAACAATTAGTTTCGGTTACTTCAACATTAGGAAAATCCACGGTATCATGGTTTAAGGCAGTGAGTACATCAAGTAATTCTCTGACAAAATTGCACAATAAGCATTTCCTTAACTACCTTCCAATCTTTATGCACGCTCGCTCCTGAAAGTGATTGTTTCCAAGGTTATGTAAATATATGTATAGTTTCCTCCACAACTAGATGGAATTTTTGTAAACAAAGGATCAACTTTACTTTTTAAATTAAATTTCGTGAAATGCAAAATATTTTCAAAAAACAACTTTATCTCACATTACCTTTTAACATTAGCTATACAACTTCATATCACTTAATCTCACGATTTCCACAAATTTACAATATTTACCATGTGGTAAGTGACGTTTATTTGTTTACAAAATTTCTGTTCTTCAAAATCTACGGAATCACTAGAAATTATTCTGACGCCCCCTTATTACAAATGTTCTTAATGTCGGCTGTAACAAGGCCGAGGAATATTGCGTTCTACTTATTTAATATTTATTACTATTTTCGAGACATTCTAGAGACGTTTACTAATATACAGCAACGCAATACTACCTTCTCAAGCCTTACATAATATGCATTTTCGTTCAGTTCAAATGAACACTTGGCAATTTTTAAATTAAAAACTATTTAGTAAAATTTTGCAACATGTATTCAGACTAAAACTAATTTCAATACTAGTAGTTTTGTAGATAAAAGATATCTAAGAGTTTATATCTAAATTAAATAAATTTATGACAATCACGCTTTATGTTCGTTCGTACTTGGAAATCTCCGAAATCGAATTCGATTTTATACACATTTTATTTATGGTTGGTTCCAGTTTGAATAAAGGTTAGTTTGGTTCCGATAGATGGCGCTGATTACCGTGATCTTAAAACTTAGCTTAAGCCCGGTGAATAAGGTATAATATTGTCATTGTTATACCACACGCGAATTACTATTTTCAATCATTGATTTTAAGAATACAGAATTTTAACCACAAATCCATTTCTTACTTTATTGTTTTTCGTAGAAAATCGGTTCTTTCCCAATACCGAAAGCTAAAAAAATCTATCTTGTTTGTAGCAAGTCCGCCAGGCTTATATTTTTTTGCTATAGAAACAAAGTCAGTGAATTACTCCAACGATAAAGAATTCATAAGAAAAGAAAAACAACAATTTCTTATCAACTAATTTACGGCACTGTTTGTTTGCAACATTGGCAATACGTCGCAGAAGTGAGTGGTGGTAGGGATGCCAAAGGTGAAGGTCCTCAAACGAATCTTTAGTAACACTATATACCAACAAGATGTTTATAAAAAAAACTAACAAATAATATGTAGCAAAAGGTGAAATATATTATATATTTATTATTTGTTTTATTTTTGTTTCTTTGGCTTTAGCAGACAATATTTGGCTTCTTTATTTTTAATGATTCATTCAGTTAACGATTTACCGTCAGTTTATAATGTGGCTAGTGAGATTACAAACTGGCGGTGACATATTTACGCCTTCTTCGAAACAATTATTTTACATTTTAGTGAATTTGCACAGAAACTTAAAAATGCTTATCGAATGAATCAGTCTGTATTTATTTCCGGTTTTTTTTTAAATAGAAAAATGAAACATCTTCATGTGAAATGTGAGTGAGCTAGGATGCAAGAGAAAGTTGCCATTAAATATACGTTTTGATATAATATTTTATCTATATTTGTGATATCTCAATGAGGAAAATAAAACAGAACGCGTGCAAAGCCGCGTCCAATAGCTAGTTCATGATACATTTGCCAAGTGATTGTCGTTGGAGGCACATGAGGCGATACGAATGACAGAACACGAACTCCACGCAGTAAACTACAATAAACATTCCGATGATGTGATCACCGGAGATCATCTGACAGACGTCAACAACAAAAGGATAAAAGATTTAAAGTTATTTCGTTTATTAATCGAATACATAAATGTTCCTACACGAATTGTGCAATTAATATGTTTGTTCGTTTAATTAAAGACCGCGTCATTTGATGTGCAAATAATTTTAAAATTTTTGTGAGAAATCTTGAAAGTTAATATTACGCCGCAATATTTCCTTTCAATCTTCTATCATAAAAAATGTAAAGCCTATGTTAATACTGAATAATGTAGTATTCTAAATTCTAATGATGTAATAATTATTATATTTAAGTCGATTACATTTTAGAGTGTACATATTACAAAAGAACAAATATTTTGTTAATTATTATATAAAATTGGAATCATATTGAATTCCATTCTTTATAAAGCATGTTTTATTGTAATTTAATCAAATATTAGATAAATTGTGATAGTAATTCCAAATAAATCATAACTATGCTAATGTAATAAAGCGAAAGAGTTTGTTTGTTTGAACGCGCTAATCTCAAAGAACTACCGATAGGATGGATTTTTTTTTATTTAACAGCTAATTTTTTAAGGAAGGTTATAAGCTATTTAACATCACACTATGATCGCTTGGAGTCAAGTAAAAAGGTAAAGAATGTTAAATGAGATGTTTATGTCGAAAATTACTATATACTAAAACCGCAGGAAAACGTGATAAATATTTTTATATTGTCTATTCTGTACTACTCTAATTATGTAGAAATAGGTATAATAGAATATGAATTAAAAATAGAGTGGTGGCTCAGAGGTTTAGGCCCCGACTTACGTACTGGAAGTCGCGGGTTCGAACCCAGGCACTTTATTTTGTGTAATTTATTTCATCACCACTGCTCCAAAAACGGTAAAGGAAAACATCGTGAGGAAATCGGCATATTCTTAAAACCACCAAATTCGAAGATATGTGACATTCACCAACACGCACTGGGCTAGCATGGTGGATTACGGCTCATTCCCTCTCTCGGAGAGAAGGTCTGTGTCCCTGCAGTGGGAAGCATTCTAAAAAAGGCTGATTTATTATTATTAATGTGAATTTGCTTAAATTAAATAGCGCGGCGGGTGAAACCGCGGGCCACATCTAGTGTACAATAAATACGCAAGAAGTACCTAAAGTTAGCTTCAAAGATTTGTACGGTGCGGATTATTTTGAAGGATCTGAATAAATTTTACCTAGAAAAAGTTTTAACAAATTTCCATACAGAATATGTAAGGTGGAAAATTTTTTGCTCAACCTTCAAAACTGATTTAAATTGCAAATTTTAGTCCATGAATCTAAATAAATACAAGTAACAAAAAACTTTGATTGTATATTTACGAATACGCTGTACTTAGATTTAATAATGTACGTAATATAAATATATTTCATTATTCACCTGCCCAATTGCCACTTTGAATAGGGTCGGCGCAATGCCTTTCCTTCTTCCAAGTCTTTCTACCAATCGTCATTTTAGAAGACACTTCTCGCTCATGCTATTCTTCACACAATCTATCTATTCTCAGGCCTACCCCTATCAATATATCTCTCTACATACATATCTATGACTCTCCTTGTCACATGCCATTCTTCCCTTCTCATAACATCCCCTTACCATGCTAACACGTTATCGTCTTCATGAATCAGACGTCTCTTTTTTTCGCACATTAGTCGTTGTGTGTATTGCTTCCTTTGTACCCCGACCTTGCTTAACCCGAATTAGTACCTCACATGTTATGAAAAAAAAGGATTTAAAGATAAGTATTATAATATGTAAATTATATAGAAAATACAACTCCAAACAAAAACAAAGATCCATCTATGATCTGTTTATATTTTCTTATAGTTGAATATTTATTTATAATAATTGTTTTGAGTTACTAATACTCCAAACCTTAGTCACAGTTATTTTTTTAAATATTGTTTAGTGTTGGTAATTATATTTATAGCCGTAAATGTCATTTTATAAAGTTTCTTATCAGAATACAAATTAATTATGATTGTTTTTTAATACTAGCTCTTCGCTCGACTTCGTCCGGGTGTATTTCATTATAGCACAAAACAAAAATATGGTGTATATTAATAATCAATCAGCCTTTTCTAGAGTGTTCCCCACTGCAGGGACACAGACCTCCTCTCCGAGAGAGGGAATGAGCCGTAATCCACCACGCTGGCCCAGTGCGGGTTGGTGGATGTCACATGTCTTCGAATTCGGAGGTTCTAAGACATGCCGGTTTCCTCACGATATTTTCCTTCACCGTTTTTGGAGCAGTGGTGATGAAATAAATTACACAAAGTAAACCGCCTGCCTGGGTTCGAACCCGCAACCTACAGTACGTAAGTCGGGGCCTAACCCGCTGAGCCACCACTGCTCAAGGCGTATAATACTTCTGAATAAAGTAGCTATATAAGTGTGAAACAATATTTAAAATTGTTTTAGTATTAGCACAGTTCTTTCATTACAAATTAACAATCATTCCTCTGTATAATAGATACCCGTAGGGTAGGTATTAGCGAGTTAGGAGCTAGGCTGTCCTTTGCTCAGCTATAAGCTTACAATAAACAGCCTGAGCCGAGTTTCCCAAGGGAACCCTCGGGCAAAGTTACCTTTAAAGAACTCTAGGCTAAACACAACACTGAGTTGTATATACCTCTCATGATGAAGACAATTGTCAGTCACCAAATGTTTTTTTTAAGTTTAGCAGAAACAAACTAATTTGTGTATTTTAAAATTTACGACCGTAACATTGAGGGCTGGTCACAAACCAATCCCTCTGATTCACCGCTAGCATACGTCATCTATGTGCATAAATATATAGGGAATAAACTACACATCGTAAATTCGATCCTGTTTTACTAAGTACCAAAACATTAAATGTTCAAATAATAATTAACTGTTGTAATTAAAGACTATTAGTGACACAGTCAATTAAAATAAGAATTAACTTTAACGAGTCAATTATTTCAAATAACCATTGCTTAAAATTCTAAATAGTACAATAATAAAATGTGCAATTTTCGGCTAAATATTTCCATTCGCAAATAGATATACAAAATCCTTCCATTGCCGTACGGAGGCCCATCTGACCTTAACACGATTTAATACTAATTATTAAAATCGTTTTCGACCAAATGACTGACAAATATTTTGAGACAATATTTTTATTCAACAATAACTTAAATTTGAAAAAAATCGATTCTTACTCGACTTAACTCACCCGATTTATAATTTGACAGCTCTATCCAAATACATGCAGATAATAAGAAAGAATTGACGGCACAAAACACTACACTTGAAGGAAACAACGTATTATTTTGGAACGTAAAAATGGCGGCGCTGCGCGTGCGACGACCACGCAAGCTTGCCTAACACTGAACTTGAAGAATGCTCTTGCGCAGTTCGTAGCTTGCTTGCCTTCAACCATTACTGGTGAAAAATAATCCTTATATCTAAGCTTTTTAAGTTCAAATTATCGTGAACTGTCCACTGTCAAGTTAGCGTTGGAGTAGATTGGTTAGGTTGGTCGGAGGACTAATTACTCTTGTTTTGCTGATGCCTCATTTACAAGCTTCGTAAAACCGTGCAATGATTATAATACTTTTATATTGTGTAGCTAGTAATTCAGTAAGGCGTTTGATTTTTTAAATCTTCGAAAAATAAAAAATATATTGTTTTAATTCAATCTTGTTAGGATTGAATTAAAAGATCCCGGGAGCCGAAATGATTCTTCTACAGGGCTTAGTTTACTTCGTGGAGGGTCACGTTATGCGACCCAAGACCTCAATAGCCTCACACACTAGGAAAGAAAAGTACTAAGCCAAGGCTCCAGAAGAACCATTCAAGCACAGTTACTTTAAAAATGTTTCGGCTTCTACTGCGGTCTGTCACGAGTGTTGCGCTGTAGATATATCCTGAAGAAACAGTGACAAGTCAACCACAAAAAAAGGTTGATATAACAACATAAGAGAATAAATATTGATGGATGACAAATGGGCAGAGAGTCGTTGCATTCACAGAGAGACAAGGGTGGCAGCATTTAGATGAGGCCTTTGGACTTTTTAGGACTGACAGATTGGCATAAAGTAATTAACAAAAAACAGTCATAAATTATAGAAACGTGTCTGGCAATGACGTATTAAAAGATAAAAGTTTTTTTTATATACTAGAAGGTTCTTCTGTAGAATTATATCAATGTAAATAAAAAACGCAACATACATAAATCTACCGCCTACGCATTTCCATGAATACCAAACGTTTGATATCAATCTAAATGAATCCTGTACTACATGGGTTGGAACCGGATCACTTAATTACTATCTTATTTATATTATATGATTAATGAGTACCGCCTTTTACATTGCGAATGTTGCAACAAAAAATATATAGAAAAATAACTAGTTTTTCTTGGCATCGTTTACAATTTATAAAGAGGAAAGGGACATTAAGAAAGGATTTAAGAATCACTCAAAATATATATTTTAGAAAAACACTTCTAAATAATAAAATAAAGACATGTAGTAATACATAAAATAATAAAATAAATACAGAGTAGACAAAGATATACATATGTTAACAACTAGTTAATCAATTTGATGTTATTTAAAATAAAAAGTAGTATTACGTAGATTCGTAATGTTTCTCTCTCTTTCACAAGTCAGCATAATGGCGTCAAGGTCTCGTGAGCTGTATTTTCACACATTCTTATTATCATACGTGACAACCACACGTTCAGCGCAGAGACCGACCTCGGTCATATGCAAAGCAACCGTCAAGATTTGGCCGCTGCAGCTTATACATGTATGGTCTAGAAGTTATCGTTACAACAAATTTGGGTTCTTCGGGCTAGAAAATCTCTATACAAAAATATCGGTTGCCATGGTAATGTTATATTGTTACCATACTACTAAAAATATTACGTTAGATATACCTTTAGATACCGTGTGAGTATATATATATATATATATATATCCGCCTTCAGTATACTTAACAATTATTTCAACGGCCCCAAAAAACGCTGAACTTTTTATTAGATAACTAGATGTCCAAACTCTTGTTTTGTTCCCAGTAATATTAACTGTATCTGCACCAAATACTAAATCAGAAGAAGGAAATCAGATCCTGTAAAAATCTGATTTTTACTGGATATTTAAGATAAATGTCTTGTCACTTAATATAAGGTTGACCGCTTGAACGTTTTTCTCATGCCGCTTGTCACCAAGATTATTGGTAAATAAATTAAATATGACATTGCATTGTTGAAATTATAACGATTTCAAAACGGAAAAACCATCGTCCTCGTTTACAAACAGCGCGGGAAATTTCCGCGCAGCCATTGGCTAATACTGCGAGAACGACTGACTCATATTGGTAACAACATTAAGAATCAACTATTTCTTGATGTACGATTTTTTATTTAAATAATGTCTAACCTATAGTCTAGTCTAAGCTATTGCGGGCAAAAATGAATATATAAATAAATACAGAATATTTTATAAGCAGAAACTATACTTAAGTTGAAGTTAATTCAGAATAGTCAATTATGTTTGCGTTATGTAACACTGTAAACAAGGTTGCGGAATGAAACGACGTATATTAATACTTTATGACAATTAGAGTAATTCTTTTCACGTCATCATTAGACGATGAGATTAATATATGTTATCGCTCAATTAGTCACTCGCCATTGAGTCCCCTATTTACAACCCTATGGTTTATATGAATTAGCGTTTAAAAATGTCATACAAAGCACCCCACGCTTTTAGAGTAGTGACATATATTTTGTCATCAATAATTTTATTCTTATGCTAAAAAATATTTTTTACTTTTTAGTTTGATTATCGCTAAAAGCGTTTTATTATAAGCTATAATTTATTTTTTCGATTTCTAGTAGGATTTGCTTTAAAACAACTGTCTTTATGTTCTTTGTTACAACTAATCAATTTGCAAGTAGCGACATCTTGTATGCCAGGTTATCGTAAAGCTGTTACTGATTAGTTTTTAGTTTCAGACAATTAAATATCTATACTAATATTATAAAGTGATAATGTTAGTGAGGTTGTCGGGGATAATTTCTGGATCTACTGAACCGATTTTGAAAATCCTTTCACTGTTAGAAAGGTATATTATCCCTGAGTGCTATAGACTATCCAAAAATCTCGTGTCACAGTGTTGGTCCAGGATAAACACCAAAACTACTAAATCGATCATTATGAAATTTAGTCATTATGTGCATATAGTACTACCTGTGCGAAGCCGAAGCGATCACCTTGTCTTTCATATCAACAGATCTGCTCAACTTAACATAACTTAATATTATATACGCATAAAATGTTTGCTTTAAGCGTATTCTAGTAAGCACAATAGATACGCTAAAACAATGTGTATTCTGCACAAGTCGCTTAAGTGAGGTTAGAATGTCACAGCGAGTAAGGTCAGCATAGCAGTCGTCTCTGTACACGACATCCGTTATTGTTTTGCCAACTTTACAACGTATAAATATCTGTGTGAGGACCGAGCTTTGCTCGCCCTTGCTTTTTATATTGTCATTTTGTTTCCGAATTATTATTGGAATAATATCATAATACCTGGATGACTGACCTTTGCTCGGAATTTTACTAGCGGCTTGTATTTTATTCCGTGCCTTAAAATACGGATAAAAATACGGACATTTTCTAAAAATGAATCCTATCATTGGAGCCGCTTTCGAGATTCAGATTATATATATACAACAAGAATTGCTCGTTTTATACTCGTATTACATCAATATCAATATTAAATATTATTGTCTTACAAAGAATAAATTGTAACAAGATTCTGTAGTACATCGATTATCGTAACTGTTATTTTAAGTTCTCAGTAGTGGAAAATTTTATGTGACGTCACATACGAAACTTATTCACGAAAAACACGAATTCTGATAACGTCATTAACATTATTAAATGAAATTGAAACTCCAAATAACCGTACAATATTGTTGGATTTTACGTATTAGGATATATTTAAATTTTTCTAATTTTTACAAGGTGGGTAGAATTATAAAAGTCTACCTATATGTAAAGGTTCGAAGGGCTACATTGCTACCGACAGAACAACATAGTAAGGGATAGACAGGAAAAGGGATATTTCCCTTCCCTTATTCATCATCTTTCTCGTCCAATCTTCTTTCCACTCCTATCCTAACCTTCGTAGGAAAAGATGGGAAGGAAAAGAGGGTCGCCGCAGGAACTCAGGCACCTCACTTATATCCGAAGCATAAAATACTCGTACTTCACGCGTTATCTTCTGTGGGATAGTGGTTCGTGATATTTCGCCGGTCAAGCCGGCCCGTTCTTGAAACAGATATTGTTGTTGCAGGTTCTACCACTGTTAAACGGGAGCGCTACGTTCAGATCGGTGTTACCGGCTCATTGAATGATTGATTCGTTGTGTAAAACAGGTATTGTGGTGCGCCACTCTCACTATCTTCCGCGACTAAGCGAGGCCGCACGCAAGACCAGATTCGCGTCGGGGGATGGCAAGGAGAGTAAAAGCTTTTGCTTCTTCGGCCCCTATGACCAGGTGATGGGTTCGGAGGAATCCGTCGCCCATGACTAAAGGCCATGTAAGGGGGCGCTATCTGCGAAAGTGTTCCCGTATCACGGCTAATGGCTAAGATCCTTAATTTATTGGTTTTGGTCCACTATAATTATATGAGGTTTTGCTCACGTAATATATCTATGAGACTCCGAAATACGAATCTAATGACACCTCAGTCTTTAAAATCAGTCAAACTGCTTAGACATTACCTTCCTTCTGGGTCAGTCGGGTAATAATAACCTCGTTTATTTTGTCACTCTGCACAACACAACTCGTTAGGCATGTATTGATATGAAATATCAACTCCTTTTGACTTGCATCATAGCATCTTATACAAAAGAACCACTTGCGGACAAGACCTGTCAGTAACATTTTTGGGATAGGGATGTTCGACTAAAAAGATCTACGCATTGTGATTTACCTACTTAAGAAACGCCTAGTAGAAAAATAGCTGTCATTATATCTGAAAGTTTACTTGCGTAAAAAATTCAACAGGCGCTGTCTAAGAGTAAATCATAAGCTAACTTCAATGATTCTGAGAAATAATAAATACAGTATTGTTAATTTAAAATACAGAAATCGATTGAATTCAACAGTAATTATGTAAATAAGTAAAATAATATCAATGCCAGGTCATTATTATACGATTGTGTTGATAGGAATGGGGGAAGCAATCGTTACTTGACGATTAAATAGTATATTTCAGTAAGAAATAGTTCGTTCGATGTGAAACGCAGTGACACTTATGTAAATATGTAAGACGACAAGGGACAAAGAAAGTTATGAAGTCAACGGACTTTGTATTTCCAAGTTTACGCATCATAATTCACTGAAAATGAAAATATGAGCAGTAACGTGCGTGTTTGTAGGGTGACCATGAAAATATAACAATAAAAATTTTACATAAAAAAAACTAAAATCTTCGTTAGCAGCTACAATCCTTCCGACCCATAGCGAATTACTCAAGTTTAAATTCTTCACACCTCTCGCTTCTTCTACATCCATACATCTACTTATATATGTATAATCTCGTCGGTTCCGGGTACTTCTTATATCGCCCTTCTTTAGTATGTCACTAATCTAATAGTTTTTAATTTCGTCTTGTCCTAATATTCGGTAAAAACTCATGGATACATTACTCGCAACGTGATTTGACGTAATATATCACTGACGATGTCGAACGTGACCTGTGTTATCTGGCATATACGTTATGATAGAAAAAATCCAGACGTGATACCTCCTCGAGGCAAATGGTAACAACAGTCCAAAAATCAATAAGTACCAGTAAGTAATAGCTACAGACAATTAGAAACTCTCATTTAATCTTAGGACTTAAGAACCCTCGTGGAAGAACGACACGATTTTTTTTTATGGAATAAGGTGGCAAACGAGCAAGCGGATCATGTGATCTATGACTTATGTAAGTGTACGCTACCCATAGACATCCGCAACAAGAAATTATGTTGCAGATGCGTTGCCTACCTTTAATGGACCTAGGAGGGTATAGACAGGAAAAAGGATATTTCCCTTTTCCCGTCAACCCCCTTCCCATCCAATCCTCTTCCCGTTCCCTTCCCATCCTTACAAGAAAAGGGTGGGAAAGGGAGGAGGACTCAAATTAGGCCTCCGGCACCTCACTCATCAGACGAAACGCAGAGTATTTCTACTTCACGCCTGTTTTCTGTGAGGTCGTGGTATTCCACCGGTCGAGCCGGCCCATTGGGCAACAGATGTTGTTGTTGCGGGCTCTACCACTGTTAAAATTGCTATCTCTTTCAACACCAATCGGGTTAACCAGACTGCTATATATATATATATATATATATATATATATATATATATATATATATATATATATATATATATATATATATATATATATATATATATATATATATATATAGCAGGGAAACCATAAGAACGGACATTTGGTCAAATCCCTAGATATCTTCGGTATACTTTCCCTGAAAAAAGTAATTGTTTATTTACTAGCTTTAGAATAAATTACTTAAAAAGTATTTCAGAAGTATTTAATAAACCAATTCGTTTATAAACGAATTGGTTTAATAAACTTATAAGTTTGCTTAATATAACGTAAACTTTTTTTATTTAGTTACAAAAAAATATGCGCTCACTCCCGTAACCCAGGGGGGATTTTAGTAGGCAGGTAGAGATTATGGATTTGATTCTGACACACCTCTCTTGCTTCTTCTACATCCATACATCTACGCATACATGGTGAACGGTTACGGGTACTCTTTATATCGCCCTTCTTATCTATGTATTTGTCATATGTCTCTAATCTGTTCGATATAAGTTCTCCTTGGGCGTCCCCCTGCCAACGCTGCCACTCACTTTTCCAACATAAATTTGTTTCGTTACTCTCTAACAATGAAATCCATTCAACATGCCCGAACCACCGAAGCATGCCTTTCTCAATTTTAAAAATTTTAGTCAAAATTTCCACTTTTACAGTAAGCTTTCCATGAATTGCGACACAAACATATTATTTGAATGACTATTTTGTTGTCAATAAGTATAAGCGACATCTAGTATTAGATATTGAAACCATTGCCATTTTAATGTTGAAGTGTAATATCTAATTTTGAAGGGAAAACATAGATGTCAATATACTTTAAAGTCATGAAAAGTTAATTAAGCAATTGTATATTATCGGACAAAAATATTTTAGAGAAAAATATTACAATACTTTTAAAGAAAAATAATATGCAATTTTTTCAACATTTTCCGAAGAATTTTGTAAGCTGTTCAAGTTATAATAGAAAGCTTGAACTAGGAGATGGCATACATTACATAAGTTAATCATTAGATTCGAACCTGTGCCTTTATTTACTTTACTTTATTTACGCAAACGCTTAGGCTAAAGCGATAATTACTTATATCTTTTACTCATTACAAATTACGCAAGTTGTTAGTGGCCAGTTATAATAAATAAGGGCCTTTACACACGACGTTCAAAAACGCGCGTTCAAATATGTGTACAAAGGCCCTAAGTTCTCGCGTCTTTTATCGTTATGGATGTGGTTAAATTCCAATGAAACGCAGTGCAGTAGCCAAAAAAATATGATATAAGACTTTAATTCATATAATTCAATAAATTCACATCTTGAATATGTCGTAGAAACATTACCAATTTTATTCATTACACAATGTCTAGTATTCTCTTTTTAAAAGTGTTTTCTTTATATTTATTGTTTCTTACCGGCCAGGTCGACCTCTTTGGTAGTATTCAAACTCCTCAACTACCAAAGAAGTCGAATACTTCATTTTCAATTAAACACGATATAGATAGAGATACAAATCTACACTACTACACTACACCAATATTTACTCTGTTTATTAGGTAGGTACTAAATGTATCTATCAACTTTTAACTTATACAGGATACTGACCCGTCCGAGAAACACTCAGTTGCCATTTCTGAATTTAAAATGACACATAAATACATGGTTGTATAAAGAAACTTAAAAAATCACACACACGAAGCTATAATTTAGGAAAATAACTTTTTTAAATCTTAAAATGATGGTTGTGCCTTAATTATAAAATGTAATTAATATTTCTTTTATCCTGAAATCCTGACATTATCGGATTGTCGGACTCATGTCTCGTCTTTGTAAGTAATGCTTATTCAAATTTTAAAAAAACACAACACAATAGCCTGCTAGTCGTTTTAATTTTAAATAAAAAATGTATACTAGTGCTAATGTCCATTGTTTTGAACTGAATAACAAGTTTATATAGGTACTTTACATCAACATATGGGGTCAACAAGAAATTATGAAATATAGTATACTAAACTGACATCAAGGGTTCTGCGTTTTGTCTGATATGTGAGGTGCCGGAGACCTAATTTTAGTCCTCTTCCTCTTCCCATTCTTTCTTAATAAGGATAGAATGAGAAGGTGAAGAAGATTGGACGGGAAAAGGATTTATAGGGAAAAGGAAAAACGTTTTTCCATCTACCCCCTTCTATGCCCATTAAAAATAGGTAACGCATCTGCAACTCAATTGCTTGTTGCGGATGCCTATGGGAGATCTTTTTATACCAGAAGAGTCGATTGCTCGCTTGCCACCTTGTTCCATAAAAAAATCCCCTCTACAATAATCACATCATTTGCTTCCATTGCATTTTTGCTAGTATTGTCATCGTAAATAAGTTACTTAATTATACTTAAAACATAACCTAGAGTATTTTTAATACAAACAAAATTACATATTTCCAATAGATAAATTAGTTTTCTATTACACAAGCAGATGAGGACTACAAAAATTATCCGATGCATTGCATTCCGAAACAATGACAGAGAAAGGCGTCTTTATGTGACGTCACTGCGAACGAAACGCGACGAAGGAACTATTAGAATGGACTTCTGAAATGTTTTAAATTCATTTTTAATGTACTGAATTTAACTGAAATAAGAATTACCCATTATTTTTATTTTAATCTATTATTTTTAAGCTACGGTATGGGCGCACTGCATATAATATTAGGCATAGGCCAACAAAACGCCATTTTAATTGTTGGGTTCTTTTTCCTGAAATATAATATTTGTCTTTATTGTATCCTTTACCATATGTATGTCCATAACCTTAAATGTACAAGAAATGCTTTTAAAAATAAAATAAATATCATAAATAAAAATAGAACGGCTTTCTGACATGCTGTAGGTAATACGATAAAATACAATTAGCCTTAATAATCATGGTTTGAAAAATTTTATTTTTAGCTGTAGCTAAACTCGCTATGATTACACACTAATACAAAACAACACAATTTCATTATCATTTGAATATACTTTATTATTATTACTTTATTTATACCCTTTTATCGATAGTTTAGTTGTTTTAAGTGCAAAGATTATATATTTATCGTGCAGTGAAAACGTGTCCTACGTTTTATTACATTAAACGCATTAAGCAATAACTATTTTAATGTTATCTTTTTAGTTACAATCGCCGTGTACATATCAGACTTTTTAATAATATATCTTTTACAAGAAACATAATATCGGCACTGAATAAAAACGTAACTTAACGTACGTAGTCCATGTATGATATAATGCAGTTTATTTTAATTAAAATTAATTTACAATTTTATTATTTGTCGCGAGTTGAGAGCAAATTGGGACGGACACAAGGTATTCTGTTTTTTTTGTTGTTATTTTAATTTCACTATCTTTTTTTACACCATTCTACATGTGTGAATGGTCCTGTCAATGTCTTCTATATATATATATATATATATATATATATATATATATATATATATATATATATATATATATATATATATATATATATATATACGTCTCACACTATAAATCAAGAGATTTATTTCTTTATTATTAAAGTAACTAGATTCCTATTATCAAATCAAGTCGTAAAATTAATAATAAATAATAATTAATATCTCTATTGATTATTGTAAACAATCAACCAATTAATTCTTTGTAAATATAAGTATGACGTTTGCCATATCTCAAGGTTCCTTGCACTTCATTTAGGTACAGAGAGAGCGATCTGTCGGACGATTGCTGGCAGTTTCGACTCGGACTCGGACACGTCGCGTGTTCTCGTGTTCGAAAAAGTTTAACGTCCCATTTTCAAGCGATTGACAAATCGCGCGCCTCTTTTTGAATTTAATGTTCTTATTCTTTTTAATATTTATTTTTTTATAATCGGTTTAAATTAAACACATTTTCGTTACTTTTAGTGTTTGTGAGTGGCTGTTTCAAAAAGTAAAAGGAGGTGCCATTTGTAATTTTGGTAAGTAATTTTAAGTTTATTATGTTATTTTAGTACAATATAGATTATAAATCTAAATTCTAAAAATAAATCACATAAATGATGTTACATGTTATCCAAAAATAAAAAAAAATACTTGGATATTAATATTTCTGGGTGGTAAAAAACAGACTTCGGTGTTATGTCAAAGTTAAGTAACATGGTCTCATTTAAAAATTAACGTCATGCTTAGTTATTGTGTAATAATAGCTTTTACATAAACTTCTGTTGAGGTATACATTTTTAAAAACATATTTCTCAATTATCTTAACATTTCTCGTGAAATCAAGCAATAACGTGTATATTGTATTTTTACCTCATTACTAGATTTACATGAGATTATTCCTTCGAGATTTTTTAAAGCATATAGCTACTGGAATACATTACTGATTTGAGTGCAAGTAGTAAATAAAGGAAAATATTTTTTACATAAATTTTTTTTTTTAAAAAACAACGAATGCTTACTCCCTGAGATGTATTCTTTGTTGTTTTTTTTAATGTATTTTATGGACTTTTATATTTTTAGTATAAATGTAACTCTCAACTACCTATTTAAATTGTTAAATAAATTTTATTTTATTAACTATGTACACAACTAACTAGTAATGTTTGAATAAATATAACATTTGTTTGCTTCTCATGGATCGAACAAATTTTAATAATTATCTTACTCACCACAAGGAATCTACATGGATTATATTTTAATTATTATTGTGGAATATTGATACATAACATAATAATCGAGAGACGAAAGAAGAATTAACCAAAACTCCCACTTGATGCTTGGTCTAGAATGTCCAATTTGATCCGATTGAACCGGTAAGCCTTTCACGCATATGTATTGTCTATTCCTGACCTGTAGCCTATAAACGACTCATCGAATTTTGAAGAGAGGTGTCATCAGATTCGTATTCCTCCCCCAAGTATCATAAATACTATTATGATTATAATATTGTAGTCAGTCGGGTTTTTTTTATATTAACTATTATTTAAATAAAGGAACGAAGAACGAGTACGTACTTTGTATTGCAAAACTAGGTATACCCGTGGATAAAATGATATAGACCAGATTAATGGCATACTTAGAAAAGGAGATAATAAGAGTACCCGTAAAGATGAGCATGTATGCTAGAAGCGAGAGAGCTGTGGGAGAAAAAAAATAGGTAGTAACCTATTTTTTTATGACGACCGAAATTAACTAATTTAAAAAAATTAAAACAAATATTAATCAACGAATAAACGACCGAAATTAGTAAATTTAATAATCGAGATATTAAAAGGTATATCGTTACCGCATAAAACCTTACAATCAATTTGGTATTCCCGTACAGGGTCAACAAACTTAAGTTCCCAAACCCAACAGGTTTTTACGTATTCAGGATATTTAAGAATGCATTTATTGTGCTTCAAGCAACAGTACCTACATCGATTTTAATTTATTATTATAAAAAATCGAGTTTGGTACGAAAAAGGGAAGTTATTATTTTTAAACGATAATTAAAAAGCACTTCGTTCTCATTGGGTAGGAAAATATTACGAATAGCTCATTTGCACTGTCCTGGCGCATCTCGCGTGTACTATAGCAATTTCGACATCCGTCCACACAGTCTTCTCGTCTTAATATAGTTCTTTATAAGCGTGCGAGCAATCTGTTCGACACAAAATAATCCCAACTAATATCATAAATGTGAATGTAAGTTTGTTTGTTACGCTTTCACGCGAAAACTACTGAGCCGATCATCATGAAACTTTGTACACATATTCTTGGAGGTACTAAAGTAACATAGGATACTTTTTATAAAAAAAAATAGTTGTATAAAAAGCGAAGTATGTATGTTTCCTATAGACCTACAGACTCGGAAACGGCTGAAATTTCGATGAAATTTACAGAGATTACCCAGATTGGCACATTCCTGTGTTTGGTAGCGAGCGGATCAACATAATTAGTGGTATCCGGGCGAAGCCGGGGCGGGTCACTAGTCTAATAATTTCGACAATCGCTATGTGTAAAGCGGTATGTCGAAATTAGCAAATAATTTTATTGTTTTTATTAATCAATATAACTTGTTCTATTGTTTTTTTTTTATTTCAAATATAATAATAAAGCGTAAACGAAAACAATGCTGAAAAAATTGGCAAATATGGGGATTTATGTACACATGGTTTACTGAGTTTAAAATATTCGCACCGCTAAATACTATTAAACGTATTCAAATCTAATCTAACGTCACGAATAAAGCGTTATAAATTTATTTGATATCGCACTTAAAATTTTGGTAACAACTGTAGAATGTCTTGAGAATTTTGAAATTATTTTTTTCCACCACGTATAAAGAGCCACGTCTGACGCATTAAAGAGTTCAACGCAGAAACAGTCATCTATCAAATGTTTTATGAAAAGAAAAAAAATATCCACATTAGAAGCAAAAAATACTAAATAAATTTTTTTTGCCAATTTTATTTACCTTCAACTCGTTTTCCTGTAAACCATGTTTTAGACTTGCTACTTTATACGTAGGAGCCGTTGACTTCTAAGAAAGTTAAGTAATGATCTGCAATTTTCACCATCTCGCTACTCTTTTACTACCTATGTGGGGTCGGCAAAGTATCTCTATCATAGCCCTCTATCAGTCATCATATCTAAATTCACATCCTTCTTACATATATCATCTTTCACACAATCCATCCATACTTTTTTATCTTTCTCTACAATGTAACCATTCCATTCATTCATTTCACACATTTGGCGAGCCGGTTGGCGTGGTTTGTAAGATACTTGCTTCTCACGCTGCAGGTCGTGGGTTCGATTCCCACCCAGGGCACACTTTGTGTGCATGAACATGTCTGTTTGTCCTGAGTCTGGGTGTAATTATCTATTTAAGTATGTATATACAAAAGAAAAATAGTATAAGTAGTATATCAGTTATCTGGTTTCCATAGCACAAGCTCTGCTTAGTTTGGGATCAGGTGGCCGTGTGTGAATATGTCCCAAAATATTATTATTATTCTCATTACATTCTACTAAGAATAATCGATACTACCTATAAAAAAAATTGTTCTCTCCTTGTCCAATCCTCTTCCCGTTCCCATCCTATCCTTATAAGGAAAGGATGGGAAGGGGAAGAGGATTTAAATAAGGCCTCCGGCACCACACTCATCTGACGAAACGCAGAGTCACGCCTGTTTACTGTGAGGTCGTGGTATTTCACCGGCCGTGTCGGCCCATTCGTGCAACAGATGTTGTTGCGGGATCTTCCACTGTTAAATTATTCTTCTATTCTCCCTTAATTTGTGGAGCGTTGATGGCACGCTCGAGTATGGCCAATGTAGCCAATCTTGTCGGTGGAGGTAGGTGAGCACTTTACCTTAAATATGTAAGGATACCATTTCCATACTTGTAATTTATGTAATCTGTTGGTCTGCTCACCCATTTCTTCATAAGTTACACTTTTCTCGAGATCCTTTGCTTTTTTGACTCGTTCTCTTAAACTAAAATTATTATAAGCCGGTTCTAAGAATGAATCCTTTAGCTTTATTTGTTATGTCATTATTATGGTCAATATACTTGGTAATGTATTGTCAAGTGTCAATTAACAGACCAAGGTCTCGAATATAAGTGACTTCTTTCAAGCCGTCTTTATATATACTTATTGTTGAGAGGTACTGAGAACAAAGTAAATCTATATAAAACAAAATCGTTGATGATGATAATGACATTTGTCTCTGAAAAAAAAGCATAATAACTAATAGGAAATATGAAACATTTATACAACCTAACCTATACACACAACGACAAAACGAAAAACGTTGTATCTTAAGGTGTTTCAATGAAGGGACTTCTTCGACCCGAATGATACCATCCAGCAATTAATACAATTTACAACACAACATAAATTTATTCTAAGAGAGAACAAAGTTTGCCGGGTCAGCTAGTGCATAACAGAAGTACTTTTTCATGATGTTAAAAGTTGCATACTATCGGACTGATTCTGTTTACACCCGACTGACAGGAGGATAATGTTTTTAGCGCATATGTATGTTTGTCAGTACCATTGTGACCTCCTATAGCCTAAACGGTTGAAACAATTTTCAAGAGTGAGGTTTCATTCGATTTCTATTCTTCCTCGAAGTGTCGAATACAGTTGGGTTCATTGTTTTTTTAAAATTAACTATTGGTTGTATACTTCTGAATTTCTCATGACTGTGGGCAGAGGCAAAATTCCCACTTCCTCAGCCTATCTTATATCCTATCTTTTATATCTATCCACTTCCTTACACACTGACATACTAAAGAGACCAAGTGATAGCCAATGCGCAATATGCATAGATATATGTACGTAAAGGAGCGAAATACGTGTGTCAGTATCATACCAAATCGAAATCTGTACTGAGGAGCAGACAAAAAATACGGATTCGTTCGTTCATCGTCTATTCCTAAGAGTGAAGAAATAGGTATCGAATTAGCATTCGCCGCATAGTTTTGCAATTAAATATGAATTTGCAATACCTAATGAGCGTTGCCGATATAGCCTATATAACCCGTTGTCCTAATGTGCGACAAACGCGGCAATGGTCCGCGATGCGACGCAAAATATCAAGCAGTCGTTGTACGTTTATTTATGGCCTACGTTGGCGGCATAATCTCTCACGCATTATGCATGTATCGGTCTCATTTTGTTGCGATCTACGGCAACGTCTAGAAACACTTGATAATAACACGGAGAATGTAAATGTGACTCGTAGAGAAGCTTATAGTAATACGATAATAGCTGCCGATCGATCCGAGGCTGGGTCCTGTTGGGCACCTTCGAAATGGGAATGCTAAAAAGGTTTAGCCTAGGCGCCTTCTGCGTACTGCCGCCTCAAGTTCGGTGAAGCAGTAGATGCCTTCTTGAGACAAACATTAATAAGTTAGTCACAAAAAAGAAAATTAAGTGGTCACTTGAATGCGTTCAAGTGCCCAGTGGCTAGGCTTATGTTCAGCAGCAGTAGATCAATGGCTGGGGAATCGAATGTCGGAATACAGCATTATCTACGTCTTCAATTATGTAAATACGTGACATATATAACATTCTCGAGCATTTTTATCGAATTGATTATTCGAAATTAATTTTTAAAATCAAATTCGCACTTTTATCACATTTGGATTGGGAAAAAACATCCGTGTGGAGTTGCGGATTTTTTAAATTGAAATTGGACATTTTTAAATAATTTTGAATCATGCTTGAAATATGTTTTTTTTATTTTGTTTGTCTTGTATTCAATTTTGAGTTTTATTGTTAAGTTACAAGGGTTTATATTTGTTGATTATTTATTTTTAAACTATTGTCGCGCGACCTACCTGTGGTGAGTTTTCACTTCTATCGGCAGTCCTCATTTATCTATATCTATACTGATAAATAAAATTGAAGTGTCTGTATGTAATATCAAAATAACATTTCCATACTCAATACAATTTTTTAAAATTTTGTCTGTCTGTTTGTCTGTCTGTTTATTCTGGGTAATCTCCGAAACGACAGAACCGATTCGGATGGGACTTTTACTGGAAGATAGCTAATATTGTCGAGATTCAAATAGGCTAATTTAATTTAAGAAAAATATTTAGGGTCTGCGCAAAAAGTGAAAAACCCTCGAAATTGTTTTCTCGAATTTATTTCCACGCGGACGAAGTCGCAGGAAACAGCTAGTTTTTAAATAATACCTAAGTACTGTTACCGCCATTCTACAAGGTCGTCAACAACGCATTAGTTGCAGTATCAATAATTTGAGCTAATCTCTCAACCATAAAACAATGAACAATCAGCTTTAGTTTCCGTAATAGAATAATTTTAATACTTGTAAATTTTTTGCACTTCAGTGGAGATAAATAATCTGTTACGATTTATTTGATAATAATTTAAAGAAGCTGTACCTGAAACGTGAACTTATTTTTTATCCATTAAAAAGGACAAGCGACGCGCTTCACAAGAAATGTGTCAGCTTAATTGCCTACCTATTATAAGCCTAAGCTATTTACAAACCAATAACCCAATAGTTCAGTGTTTGGACCCTAAATCATCATATTGTGGGTTCGATTATTGCCGTGAACTAACTAGCACAGGCTTAATGTGAAAAAGAACCCGCAACCGACGACAAGCGTAGATGTATAGATATATAGATGAAGCGAGAGCGAGAGAGTGAGAATGTGCCAGGTTTGGGCTAAATGGAAATCTAAGGCCTCTGCCAACCCCTCCGTGTTTTGTGCATAAGCTCATACTTATTTATTTTTATTTAAACGCTTTATTTGTCCTTGGAAACCGCGGCGAATTGCTAGTGTAATAATAATAAATTTAATATTCTACATTGTGTTTCAATAGATAAGCTGAAGTAAATTACATTAATATATATGTATGTTTAATATTATATATCCGCTATAATTTATATTCATGTATTCTTCATCAAGTACTAAGTGATATAACTTGTTGATTCCAATAATTTATTTTTTATAGTTACTTACTTTAGGTTTTTCTGTACATCTGAGTTGTTACGCATTAATATCTTGTAATTGAATCACATTGGAGTCATTGAAATGTTATCTGGTGTCGCATGACAAAACACAACGTAAGTCTGCAGTCACATGTAGCCAGCAATACGATTATAGTTTATAAAAAACTTAGTTTTTCAATTTTATAACTTACCAGGTCAGGTTAGTGCTTAAGTTATATGGATACCATGAAAACATACTATGAGTTTATCATTTATAAGAAGAACAATAGGTTGATTGTTATATATCAACGAAATTTTACATTACGACCTCTTTTATTGTAAATAAATATTTTAATAATTAATTTCTACTTTAATTAATAATCTTTAATGAATAATTAATAGTACCTTACATTTCAATAATATTTAAATATGAGGTATGTAAAAACAAAATCATCAACATTAATTTTTTAAGCTTAAATTTTATTGGAGACTCGCTGTTACCCACGACTTCGTCCGCGTGGAACCAAATAAAAAGTATTAATCATAAATAAACACCCCCATCATTACCAAGCCTACCGAAGATCGTCTAACGCAGCTAAAGATGTTTTCACTTCAATAAGCATGTTACTGACGCTGCCCTGAAACATGTTGCGCGTGTCAATCTCGCGATCCTATAAGATTTTCCTTTACCAAATATCGTCTAACGCGACTAAAGAAGTTTTCACTTCATTAGTACTTACTTAGTTACTTTGTACTTCGCAATAAACATATGTAGGTTTTAGAAGCAATTATTTTTTATTAATTCTAGATTTCATCGTTTTTTATATCTTTATTTTCTAGGTTATATATTTTTTTTTAATTTTAAGAACAAACAATCACAATTTTGTTTTGGTATAAAGTGTTTTCGTATGGTTGTGTCTTGTACGAAGTTTTACACTATCCGAATTGAACCTTCACAAATATCGTTCACGCATGCGCGTGTGAATGGGCCTTTAACACGAGTTTGTACTCTTAAAGCTACCGTCAGTTTAAATTCGATACGAGACCGATCAATACAAACTTTGTCAATTATCCATTGTTCAGACTACAAGGAAAACATCACGTCTGGATGTTTGCACGTCTCCTACACGTGGACAATAGCGCGCAGTGTTTATAAAACTGGAGAGTCGTCTAGTGTACCGGATTCAAAAATACTACAGCATACTTGAAGTGTGAAACTTTTTGTGTGCGGCTTAAAAATGTATTTAAAAGTAAGTAGTTACCCATAAATCGTTTAGAGTTAGTAAAAACCAGGTCTCAATTACAAAATACAGCAATTTTTTTATTAATGGCCGAATAATCATTTGTTTTTATAATATTACTATGGAAGAATTGATGCATTGAATTTGAGTAAATCATTAAAAGACGTTTGCTACATTTACAAACACAAACAGTAACAATGTGCCAACTGATTTCAAATCTTCATGTCTCCAGCCCGCACACGTCTTCCTCGGACACTCGTACAGAATACATATCCGCCATTTTGTACGTTGCGAATACACCGTACCAAGGGCACTCACTCGCATTACACTCCCGCGCGTGAGCTGAATCAGTTACGCCCAAGGTTAATTTCACTAGATTCGAGTACGGAATATTAAAACTCGATTATACATACCAATTGGCAAATGGTAGTGGATATACTTGAAGTTGATTGAACTTTTTTTTCTTATTCTCGTGATTATGCAACAACAAGCTTATAGGCCAAATAATTAACTTGCGTTTACGAAAAATGAAAGTAGTACACACACGGCAAACATACACCATTTTATCAACGTAAATAGAGTAGTATATGTATATACCATTGTATTTAGTTACTGTATGAGACCTGCCTGGCCTCAGTTTGTCTGCCTGTCCGAATCGGTAAACTAAAAGTACATATATATTAAACAATAGACAGACTAATTCATAAGGAAGGTTTATTCAGAAAAATGTTGGCGTACATGTCGTGCCACCACCCGAAAGCTAGTTCGTAAAACTGTGAATAACATAAGTCTTCAAGTTATCTTCAAATTGTTGCCTCGAATGGTCTGCTTGTTTATGGGTTGTAGTCAATGGTGGAGAAGGAGCTTAAGCGTCTCTCCCCAAAACGTTAGAACCCTTTCATTTATAATTAAATTATTTTAAGCCTGCATTACATTGTTCTAATTAAAAGTATATAATGCAAAAAAAGTATTTAATATAAAAAGTTGTATGGTTTTTAGCTTTTACCTATCTACTACCGCCATTAGGATCAAGCGCCTCCCCCCCCCTTCTATGGATTCAAGAACCCAAAAATCAAATGACAATCTTGGATTCGCCACTAGTAGCGGTCGCTATGCCCGTTGCGATATGAATTTCCCGTAGATTGTGATTCGGGCCCTCAGACCCTCTATCACCACTTCTGCCGTTTAAAATGAATGCGTAGTATGTGCAATTTGAAGAGCTCATTTACTATTACATTATATAAAGTAAACGCGTCGCACGCGCAAGAAAACGACGTCCCATAGTAACGTTCTCACTTCCGTATGTGTTAAATCCTTCCGGTATTATAACACATTAGATCAACGGGTTGTACATAAACTATCAATACATTGTTAGTGCCGACAGTGAGATAAATAAATCCTTTTAACAGTGGTAGAGTCAGAAGCAATAGCTTGTTGCATTGCGCGCTCAACCGGTGATTTACTACGACCTCACAGAATACAGGCGTAAAGAAAAGTATTCTGTGTTTGTCAGACGAGTAAGATGCCGAAGGCGTACTTCTAGTCCTCTCCCCTTCTCATCCTCTTCTGATAAGGAGAGGATGGAAATATTTTTTGTTTCTATTTATCCACTCCTCTGTTCATTAAAGACGCATCTCCAACTCATTAGCTTGTTGCAGATGTTTATCACTGGTCTTATCAGGCGGCCACTTATTATTAGGTGAACCGTTTTTTCGTTTGCCACCTTCTAACTTTTTTTCTCCCTGCTCTTTTCCAATCTATGTGGGGTTAAAACAGTATGACCGTAGTCCATACTGTAACAGACTACAATTTTTTTACAACCGGCTTCCTGCCATACTTCAGCCCTCGGGCATAAAAAAACGACTTCACAAAATACCATTTTTTATTTAACCAACTTTGCTTGTAATGTTTTTGTAGGGTTAACTATTCCATTTAGACTGTGCGTCTTTGGAAAATAGTCTATCGCAAAAATATTGCATAGAACAAATTTCATATCTAGAAATATCTGTAAAAACATAATACTGCATCGGC
Organism: Papilio elwesi; assembly: GCA_029849275.1. Taxonomy (NCBI): domain Eukaryota; kingdom Metazoa; phylum Arthropoda; class Insecta; order Lepidoptera; family Papilionidae; genus Papilio; species Papilio elwesi. Next base: position 2,475,003 of record CM056710.1, on the reverse strand, counting down.
GAC